>JAWWEE010000040.1:40723361-40738148 GCA_035221455.1 Xenops minutus | reverse complement strand
TTAAATTGTAACTCTGACTCATAATCTCTCTGGTAGTGGGTCCATTTCTTCTGCTGGTTTACCTTCAAACTAGCACATTCTGTTTTTTCTCAACTACAGATGTGAAATAAAATCCTTTAGAGATTCTGTAAACCACAAATTACACCTCAGAGATATGAACCAAAGTCTGAGATAAGAAAAGCTTTAGTTTTCATGCACTCCAGCATCCAAACTTGGGGGAAGCAATATAACACTTCTTCCATTTTCAAAGATCATGTGAATTCTGTGAAATTTGGTTTTGTGTTTGCTATGTCCTGCTCTTTGAGTTGCTATTTTCTTGGCATAAGACAAATCAATGGCAATAAAAAGAAACTATTCCCTTGAAAATTGTACTGTAAAAGAAGCCGAAAACCAGGATTCATAGTTTTAAAGCTTGATGACAGGAAAGATCCTCCTAGTGCATTATATACCTGTTTTGCTTAGACAGGCAAAGAAAGTTCTAAGAAACAGCTCAACTGTCCCTTTCCTTAACACATCCAGCCTTTCCTTCTGTAGCAGGCATAACACACTATTGATTATTACAAAGGGTGAAGCAGAAGCTGAAGTACATGAAGCGTGTTATTACATAGGTTACCAAATACCTGAAAATCAGAACCTGTTCATACAGCTGCACAAACTGGTTATAACAAGCTAGGACGACCTCAAAGAAATAGGAATTGTGCATCCAGTAGAACCTGACATTTAATCTGAAGAAGAAATACTAATCTACTTTCATAAGCTATGTCAGCCACATAGTAATTCTGCAATAAACAATGAAAAATGTAGTGCAGAGTAAAGGTGTGATTCAGAACTCATAAATACAATGGATCTTTTAATACATTTTAATATTCATCAAGACTACCTTTTCTGTTGTTAAATACCTTAAAAAATGCAAATGTTTGTAAAGCTGGGATATGACCTTTCTGGTTTAATTGTCCAAAATAAAAATTTTGATAGAAGAATTAATAATAAGCATACAGAGAATCTCATCTTACTTTTGAAGTTCCTAATGACTCTGTAACGTCATGCAAAATTTTTGCCCTTGCAAAGAATCTTGGCACTGCATGGCAACACATGTGACTTAACAGTTTACAGTGATATTTCCTCTTTTTCTTTTCTTCCTGTCCATACTAGAGAGACAACCATGGCAGAAAAATACTCCCCCTGTTGACATCCAGTAACCCTTTACAAACTAATAAGTAATGTCCCTTTTAATGAGGCAAGACTTCAGCCTTCATGGACTGAACAATCTGATCTGATTCAACAAAGCACTTGAATGTACACTTAATATAACACATACTTAATATTGCATATATGTAGTGCCTTTGAAGTACGCCTGGAGCTGAATTTGATACAACTAATCCTCCAGTCTGCTGCTGATTCATTATTATTATACAATGTATATTTTCTAATGATATAATTTCCATTCATTTCTTTATCTTACTTTGTAGTCCATTTCTACATATTAAGTAATATTTGTGATATTAAGCCTGGGTTTACTGCCTCCTGCATTGAAACCTTTATTCCTTTTGCTAATACATAATTTTATACACTTCACAGTAGTTCTAACATTAGCTAACTCTTTATATATTATGTATTAATACTTACCTGGACATATTTAAATTATTTGGCGTTTATTTCAGGCATGATTTTTTTTTTTCCCCAGCTTCCAAAACATATTTATGATTATGTATCCCATTAAGGTAAAAATTGTTATCTAGTCCCAGGGACTCATAACTGAATTGTGTGATGTAGAATATTGTTTATAATCCTGAGTGAGTATTATAACATTATATAACATTATATATTACACAGAAATCCACAGATTTGCATGTTTTAGAAAGAAGTTAAATGGCATAGTCTCAAACAGCAGTGGGAAGGCTGATAACTTGATCAGAAATTGTATGTAAGAACTTCATATTAACTTCATTTTGTAATATTTTTAACACATTTTTTTTAATAATATCAGGACCATTTTATTCAATTTGGCCAAAAAAAAAAAAAAAAAAAAGAAAAGAAAAAGAAAAAAGAGGATACTTATAAAGTAAAAATCCCTATACTTCCAACTCTTTAGAAAAAAGTGGAAGTGCAAAAACACTGAGAATGTAATGTAAAAATTACATTTTCTTATTTGCTTCCCTCATTTTTAGACATCATACTTTCCTACTTTTAGTCTATATTAAGGGACTATATCTACATGAATAGAAAACTTTTTTGTTGAAATTAAAATCAGCAGTGTGAACCTTCCCTTGTAAGTACATTCATGTTTGTGTGGCAAAATAAACATGAAAGAACTCTTCAGCCCTGTGGGATTTATGCCCATATGATCCTCTGGGAGTTTCAGGCAAAAAAAACTGGTCTGCAGTAGCACATCTTTCTGGCAAGCTGCTTCTCTGGCTTTTGAATCATTTTCTAAGGAAACCTCCATATTAAAAAAAAAAAAAAAAAAAAAAAAATTAAACAAAGCAACAAGCTTTGGACTACTGATTAACCAAAGCAGGCCATCTTTTGCTAATTAATATCCCTGTGGTTAGCAAATGTTTCTTCTCAGTGTTAAAATGTTGTTAAAGTTCTCAGTTGTGTGTCAATACTGCATTAAGCTGATATTACAGTAATGAACTGTGAAAGGTCCCAGATGTATTGCGGAGGAGAAAAAGGAAGCCTTTTATCAAAAGCCAGTTCCTGCTTCCTGAACTATGATATAGCTTCTTAAGTTTCTCTCCAGATAATAGACCATAGGCAGAGCTCAGAACATGGGAGAAGGGAAACACGCATCAGATATACTCATATAGAGTACAATTCTCCTCACACAGGAGCAGATGGAGCAAGTGAGGTGCACTGGATAAATGAAAGCAAATAAAAATAATTTTCCAAAATCCAGTAAAAAGTCTAGAGAACAGTAATGTAATCACACTGTTTGTGGAAACCAGAATGAGCTCTGCTAGAGTGAAGGTGCCATAAAAGGAAACAATCTTTAAAGTCATAGTAGTGTTTTACTTTGAAACAAAGGGGCTCTTCATGTTAAGTTGAAAGGTCAAGATCTGAAAAAAAAATATACTAGAATTAGAAATTGTTTTGTTCTCTTTGCCAAATATTCCAATGGGATTTGAATAAGTTTAACTATGGTACTACTTAATTCCATCTCATAAAATTACATACACACCAAATACTAAAGAAATTGTGTGATTCTGTGTTATTTTTAGCTTTGCGTATTTTTCCTCCACTATTATTCATTTCACCTTTGAGACTTAAGGTAAACTCCAAGCAGAGACCAGAAAAGCAAATCATTTCCTTTTAATTACTCCTCCAGGAAATCAGTTAATGGGGGTTCTCCCTGGGTCATGTAAAACTGTTATCACAAATCTTTAAGCCACAAATGAACTAGAAGCAGAAATCTGTCTGCCACACATGGTGTGACTTTGGGTGATTTTTCCCAGGTGCTTCTTTGACTAATTAATGAAGAGTAACAAATGCTCCATGTGTGGCAAAAAAACAGACAAAAAAAATGCATTCTCCTTCCTATATACCTCATATCCTGTGCTTTTCCCATAATTACGTCATTTGATACAAAACTGACATGGTATATATTAAAAGTACTATAAACTGTCTATGTTTAAAAATTTAATTGTTAATAAAGAATCACCCTGAAACAGGTGCAGTTTCTGTGAGTCCATTTATATACTCAGTTGTTTAATTCTTTTACTGGAGCAAAACCTCATGTATTGCTAAAGTTAGTAGATGACTAATGGATTACAAAAGAAGCTGCTAAAGAGGAAGAAAGAGGAGGGGAAAAAACCCACAAACCAGAGTAATCCAGACAGCTTGATAATGTAGGCATAAATATATAACTTCTGTCTTAATAAGATGAGCTGTAAAGCAAGAAGTCTGTCCAGGAAGGCAATGGTTCTGCCACAGATTAGAAAAGCCATGGTAGATAATAAGCTCTCACATGAGCTCTCACTACAGCTCTGTAACTGAAAGGGCTTTTTAAACAGAAGACTATCAATTGGGAAGGATACGTTACCTTTGTATTTGGCAATCATGCAACTGCAATTGCAAAGTTTTATCCCCCTTTTGGAGGTCTAGAAAGATGTTGATTGGTTGGAGAGAGTTCAAAGTAGAAGCATGAGATTGATTAAAAACCTGGAAAATATGCATTACAGGAAAGACCTAAGGACCTAAATTTGTTTATCCTAACATTAGTAAGAGGAAATCTAATCTTAGTGTGTATCTAGATGGGGAAAAAAATGTTGTTAATAGAGACTTCTCAGTCCACTTACAAGATAAAATGGCTTAAAGTGAAAACCAGACCATTTCAATCTCCAGTTAAGCAAATCCAACAGAAAATTAAGAAAACAAGAAATATGTCTCTGTAAACTGCATTGTCTTTGTATAGGAAAGAGAAATGTGTCATTAGTAATTTTAACCTCTCAACACCAGAGAACAACTGAACTTATAAGAGAGCTATTCAATAAAAACTTTAGACATTTTTGTTGTGAAGTTAAGAGTGAAAAATCCAATGTCTTAATAGAATTCTAAAATGAAAGAGGTATGGATGCTTTAAAAAAATAAAAATAACAAACAAGAAACTGGCATGAATTACACAGGAAGACAAAATAAACAAATAAAAGCCTAAGCAAAGAAAGAGTTGTTCAATTTCTAAAACAAGACCTGCTTCCTATCTCAGGCACGAATATGAGAATATAGTGTGATTTCTATTAGTCCAAGTGTGACTGTAAATCTGTTCATCTTTGGGTCTTGCACAACAAATTTCTAGTGCAAAGGTTTCACTTGTAGGAACACAGAGTGTTCAAGCATAATTCCATAGACAAGTATAATATTTCTGCTTTTCTCCAATATATGTGCCAATCTTTGGGTTTTTTCAGGTCTTTGGTCACTGTACAATTCGATAAATGTGTTAATTCAAATGTAAATATTTCATTGCTCTGGCCATGTCCTTCAATGATATGGATCACTGTGCTTCTTCAATGAACCTGCTGTGTTGAGGAGTGTAATACTTGGGACTTCTCTGTATTTCAGTAGAATATATATATACATTCAGGAGTCCAAATAGATTCCCATGAAATCTTGACTCTTCCCCTTTGCCACTACACTTGGCAAACATGAGCTGTATACTTAATATATACATAAATAAATATTAATATAAATAGTCCAAGTTCTGTTTTCTAGATCATTTGGCACAGGTTTATAAAATAGGTTCCTCTCCTTCTAATGATAAAGCATCTGCTCATCTAGTTCAACATATATATTATCAGCATCCCATCTTCCTCTTTCTCTAGCCTAATACTGGTCTGTCATTGGTCAGACATGCCTTCAAAGATATGTGAAACTGCTCTATGAACCACAGAATAGGGTAGCAACACATTTTGTATAAACAAATAATGCAGTATAAACACTTCAGTCTTCCAAAAGACTGAATCATTCAATTAGCTAAATGTAAAAAAAGGTATGATAATAACTGTATTGTCTGAAAACGCAAACATGCATGCTTCGGTGTATTTAATTGGTGGTTAAACCCTCCAAATATTGTCCCAAAACCCAATATAGGGTCATGTCACCTCTAGTAACTGTGGAATCTTTCAGGAAATTGCTTTGCACTGACCAGGATTTAAATTTCTCTTTAAAGTCAAAATAGAGTTACTCTTCCTTTGATTTTAAAGGAGGTTTTCATATTGGGGATATGAGTGATTCATGGGTCTTCTGAAATGGAAAGATAAGCAACATCATAAAGAAATGGGGGATTAACATTAATGCTTTGTTATTTTGACAACATCAAAACTTTATATTCATGGAAATGAAGACATTGTTCAGTCCATTTAGAGGATGAAGATGGTTTTAATCAAATGAGGGTTGTGTGGCTGAAATCTTTGCAAAGTAGATAATGTACATTCTCATAATAAAATTGACAATTATATGGTTGTATTAATTAGCCAGTGGTAATCAGTGGACTCAAACAAAAGATGTATTAAAAAAATTGATGGGAAGAGGAATAGAAAAATAAAAACAATACAATAAGATCCAAGTCTAAATAATCTCCTTCTATTCTTAGCTATCATCCCTAGAATTCAGGGGATTTAAGTTAGTCCAACTCCTTTACTTTGTAAGCAAAACAAAGTGTGAATTCCAAAGCATTTCATGATAAGAAACCATGCAAGTCTATCCTGGAAGTAAATAAGTGCAACTGAAATGATGGATTTCCATCATATACAGAAAGGGTTTGAACAGGACAGTCTCAAACAATTTAGTCTTAAGAGCAATTCTTTGCCAAACACTCTTGTCTTCCTGGATATCAAAAATCCTGGCTTAAAACCAAGGGTTGTTGCTGCAATGTTAACAACATACAAATGTTTCACAGACTAAAAGCAGAAAATATAAGGAGAGAAAGAGAAAAAAAGGAAAAAAAAAAAAAGGAAACTTCAAATCCATTTCAACAATATGAAAAAATAAAAATATATTTGGAATTTTGGAAAAGTCAGAACTTAACAGAAGTTTGGTTGCTGTAAGAATTTCATCTGCTGCTTAATATTTAAGGCTTTAAAACAGATGAGTGTGCATGCTTATAGTTGCCAAATGTGAAAACCTGGAAATAATTAAGCCAGTATTTTCACATCTCACTTGGGTAAATAATTTTTTCTTTGTTACAGATAGGTGTTAAAAAAAAATAAATATCTTTTTTTCTTTTTTTTTTTCTGTTTCAAATGGACAGTAATTATAGCCAGGTTGGAGTGATATCATTGCACTGCGCTAGCAGATGTCTGAGAAACTTACTATAGCAAACTAAAATGCAAAAAAATAAGATATATGAGCTGCTGTCTTTGATGGAAAGTACAGAGATAGATACTGTATAGCAAGCTTTTATCTGTAACTCTCATAAGCTTAATGGAAGACAACCTATTCTGAATGGCTTTTTAAAGACTAAACACTTTTGTAATTTTTTTTGTTTTCCATGAGGATAATTTACGTGAGTAACAGTACTGTTCCTGGTAAAATCAGTCTTAGTGACTTCCGTAATTTACATATAAATGATGAGACATATAGAAGGAAAGCACATTATCTGAACTACATAAGCATGAACTAAGAGAAAATTTGCAGTTTATACCTGACTAAATATTAGAGACCCTTTTGGGAAATTACCATAAATAGCTTAAGTAACAGTGTCATCTTAAAGAATCACAGAATAGTTAAGGTTGGAAGAGATCTCTGAAAGTCATCTTGTCTAATCCTCCTGCTCCTGCAGAAACATCTAGGACTATCTCCAGATGGCTTTTGAATTGTCTCCAAGGACGGGGGTGGACTCCACAAACTGGGCAGCCTGGGCCAGTTCTTAGTCATCCTCACAGTAGCGTTTTCTCATGTTCAGAGGGAAACTCTTATGTTTCAGTTTCATCAGGCGTTCAGCCAGGGCCACACCAGCACACTATGGCCTCTTGTCCCGTAACTGGACACCACTAAAAAGAGCCTGGCTCCATCTTCTTGATGCCCTCCAAAAGGTATTTATACACATTGATAAGATCCACCCTGAGTCTTCTCTAGACTAAACAGTCCCACCTCTCTCAGCCTTTCCTCTTTAGGAGACATCTTTGTTACCCTTCACTGGACTGTATCCAATATATCTGTATCTCCTGTACTGGGGAGTCCAGAGCTGGATGCAGTGCTCAAGCTGTGGTTCATAACTGCTGAATAGATCAAGTGCCCTTGATCTGCCAGCCATGCTTTGTCTAAAGCAGTCTGCAACAGAGCTTGCCTTTTTTTTTTCCTTTCTGGTTCATGTTCAATTTAGTGTTCACTGGGATCCTCAGGTTCTTTTCTGTCAGCTTGCTTTCCAGATGTACTACAACACCAGATGTCTGAGGCTGTTCCACCCCAGGTGCAGGACTTTGCACCTTCCTTTGTTCAAATGACAATCTGTCACTTGCCAGCCTGCTTGCAGAAATAGATTTAAAGTCAGTTGGGAATGTCCTCTTTAGAAGGGTTTTTTTGGGCCAAAGATTGCTGTTTGGAGATTGCCTGTATTTTTCCTTGCTTCAAAACTGTACATATATTATTAAGATGTGATCTTTCATGGACTTCAATAGGGTCATATTAATAGAGCCTTTGGATCATCTTGTGATCTCTGAGTAGACTGACTGAATAATGTAAGCATAATTTATGTGCTCCGACCTGTCTCATTCTATGTATCTGAAACCTCTTCTAATGGATAATAAAACTCCTGTTTCTGATATGAAATAAAGTGAGAAAGGATGTATCTCCAGCTACGAACAAAAAAAGGCTAAATCTTCTTTATTTATGTTATTCTGGTATGAATAATAAAAGGATGGAATTTATCACATTATCATAGTTTGATTCATCAGTTTGCAGTCTAGGTTCTAGTTAAACAGCTTTATTCACCCAAGATGTGGGAGTTTTTTCCCCTGAAAATCATAGCGTATTCTCAAGATAGTTAATATTAGACTAATAATTTTTCTAGCATTATATGTTACTTAATAAAACACAGTAATTTTGATTTTTCAATGGGTGTGTTTCAGTGTGTGGTTGGTGCCTTCCATAACATATTGCAAAGCATTCATTCTATTAAAATTTGAACATTGGTTGTGTTCTTTGCTATGTTATTTTCTTTTTTATTTTTTTTTTATTCAAGAAGCAGTGTTTTTCCATTTTTTTTCAACATTTCTGGTTGAACTTGTGACCATTATTCTTATCATTCAGCAGCCTTCTGCTTGTAAAGCTAAATTCTTATAAACTATCAATGTATCACTTAGGTTTTCAGTGTGTATCATATTGTTATGAGGCATTCTAGAAGTATCCAATGTAAAACAAAACTGATTGTAGCAGGACTTCACGTCTACACTACATTCACAAAAAAATCTGGAAATCATTGAGAGGTAGTAGGTATGGAACCCCATGAACCTACTTACATGGACTTTCAGGAGTCAAATAGCACTTCAATGTTTATGAATGTACTTGTACTTGTCTATGAATATACTATGCCCTTATATACTTGCTCTCTTATGAATATACTTGTTTTACTCTTCTCAGTTTCTGTACTCCTCAGGCTACCCTGAATGTGTGTCCCAGAATATCATATATCCAGGTTTTATTGAGTTGTGGACCCACAAGGTTATGAAAGTAAAAAGTGTGCTTCCAGACTCAGGAGGGTGGTAGACTCTGTTTAGTCAGAAATCATTAGGATACTAAAGACTATTTGTTCAATCAGTGCCCAGGGGTTTTAAGCCTTTGAAATAGGTCACTAAAGCCTGAAGGATGGCTTTAAAACTCCTATATACATGCAGACCTTGGTTTAAAGGATAGTGTGTTAAAACATAAAGGATTCAGTCAAATGTACTCGAAAATACCATGGGTGCTCAATTTTGAATTTGGGCTAACTAAAACTAATGCTATGGTCTTTGAGCACACATGACTTCCCAGCAGTGATTAATTTTCAACAGCATATTTTTTCTCAATTACTCACTGGATGTATTGCCTCATGTTATGACAGGTTGTCAATAACATGAAAGAAAAATGAACAGATTATGGGAAGTAAGAATATGTGTGGTATTTTGATAGAACTACTTAACTCTATTTTCCCAATGCTGTGTTTTTATAGTTAATCATTCTAAGCTATATTACATTAATATCATCATTTTCAATATACACAGGTGAAAGGAAATATATTAAGTTCTTCCTGAAATATTCCATAATCTACTATCTGTAACTTAAAGACCAAATAGTATGGTTGTATATAACATACAAATACACTCATTAATAATTACAAACAAAATAACATGAGAGAGAGAGAGAGAGAGAGAAATATAATCAAGCATCTCCTTTATTTTGATCATGGCTTTCTTCTGAATGTTTCTTAAAAAAATAAAGCAAGAATACTTTGGGGTAATTCAGATTCACAGCATTTTGTAAGTAACAAATTGTGAATGTCTACACTTATCAGAAAAGGAATCAAGTAAAGCTAGCTAGTCTGTGGATGAACAAATTCCATTAGCTCACTTTATTTTCCATTTTGGCTGGCTAGACTTGCTAATGCGGTCTTGAAATGCAGTTTTCCAGAGTATGATGCTCATAGAGAAAAATTCTCAAGACTCAGCACCTAAATGACAAGTCAACATGCTTGCTCTTAGTTTGGCACTTGGAAATATAACCATAGCTACAGGTTACTGAAGAGGAATTAGAAATTTTGCTGTGACAAGTAAACTCCATTAGAGCTACCCAATTCACTTGCTTCTCAGGGCAGTATTTGGAAGAGTATCATCCATTTTTCCCCTTAAAAGGGGGAAAGATTTAGTTTATTGGGGTTTTTATTGTGTATTGTATCAACAGAAAGAAAAAGAGTATATGTGAGTCTGTTAGAAAAAAGTATTACTAAGAATATTTTTAAATTAAAAAGAAAGTACATTTGTCATAAACTCATCTGTATTCTCTCAGGGTTTAGAAATTTATGTATAATGATTCCTTGAAAAAAAGGTGATCTTTCCTAGCAAGAGTATAATCAACATGTGGAGAAAACTTGCTATGGGAGGTCATCTAGGTGGCTAGATTTAACAAAAGACTGGATAGTTTTAAGATCATTATTAAAATTTGTTGCTATACAAGCTTAGACAATGATGTGAGTAATCACATTTCAGGCTTCAGGGTTTAGGCTGATTGCTCATAAGGGTTAGAGCCTAATCCATCTTCTCATTTTATATTGTTTCAAATTTATTTATTTAAATGCCCTCTGAAAAAGAACAGTTGATTTACTTCAAAATAAAATATAGTGGTCACTAAGTCACAGAAACAATATAAAAGAAAGCAACCCCTATAGTTCACATGCTTTGTTTTGGTTTTTGATTGCACTCATTCTAATTTAAAGATTGGGGATGGGGAGCTTATTGCAGCAGTTCATATAGATATATTGATATACTGATATCTATATCAGTATATCTATACTGATATCTATATCTATACTGATATCTATATATTGATATAGATATACTTTATTGCAGTTCATATAGATATATTTTGTGGCTTGGAGACTGAACAATACCTTCTTAGAGCTTTTCTTCATGTCTGACAATTTTTTACATCCACAGTTATTGTCTTCTGTTCCAGAAGACAAATAGCAAAGCAGATATTTTAAACTAGAAAAGATACATTTACCAGAAGTTTTAAATCATTTAAATACTTTGTAAATGTTCGTAATACTGTTGAAAAAACTACTTGTCTCAAGTACTTCCATGTTTCTTATAAGGCTATGATCAGGATCTAATCTATTAAAATCATAAATAATTAAATTTGCAAATTTCAGCAAAACTCATATAATATGAATTTACTGTAAAGGGGATTATTTTATCAAAAATATGAACAGATATAAATAAATATAATATATATATCTTCTTTATAAAATATAAAGAAGAGGGAAGGTTACTTTTTACATAGACAGATTATAACAGAACAGGTGGAATACTTTTAAACTGAAAGAGCAGAGATTTAGATTAGATATGAGGACAAAATTCATGACTCTGAGGGTGGTAAGTCCATGGAACAGGTTGCTCTGAGAAACACTGGATGTCCATCCCTGGAAGTGTTCATGGCCGGATTGGATGGAGTTTTGTTCAACCAATCTAAGACTATTCATGAAATTGATGCCTAAAATCCTGGAAGATAGGAACTCAGAAAAAACATTAATGGAGAAAGATAGACAATACCTTTATTGGGAGTTTGGAGGCTTTGGGCCTCCTCTAGGGCCTACAAAATGTGTTGATTCTTCAAGGATTTTGATCTGCATCCAAGAATCCCCAAAGAACTCTGCCCCCCATAATGTTACCTTTTTTATACTCTTTCTAACAATTAACATAGTAGATATCTATAACCAATCATAGTTTTCATTTCTCTTGGTAGTCCACCCATCAGGGTCCTAGGCTATGCCCCCTGGACCACCTCCAAGGGTTTCTCGGCTCTTCTATTCTTTTGTCTTCAAGTTATCTTGCAGGTGTCTCTGAAAAACATCATGACCTTCAGAATATGTGAGAAAATCACTTTAGTAACTTCTAGCACCACGTAATATGCGAGGAAAAAACCCCTATATTCTAAAACTCTAAAAATCTACAAAATACACACCAAACCTTTAGGCATCAAAATAAAGAATTTTAGTTTAATATAATAGCCCCAAATCACTGTAAAATAGGTGCAACGAATTACCAAAAAATTGGCTTAAACCTCTACTCTATATATATTTTGGCAGCCTGGCTAGACTTGCATGTTTCAATTTTTACAGTAAATACAGATGGAAACTTCTTTCTTCAGAATGCCATTTACTGTGAGGTGTGCCAAAACCAGAAGATTTTTCATATTGACTTCAAAATGTGAAAATGTGTGTATTCTTCCGAAGCGATTTTTTGCTACATTCTTCCACAGGAGGCATTATGACTAAACTGCTCCACCAGCCCGTCAGTGAAGAACAATACCTTCAGAGTATTAGAGATGGTTCAAAGGAGGCAACGTTAATTTGGCAATTCAGATAAACAAATGTGGTGGGGAAATCTATAATGTGACATTGTTGTGGAAAACAAGCAGCTTGAACTGTTTCCATTCCATCAATAAAGTTTGTCTGGCATATTCTAGCTTCTCTCATCTAGAAATATTAGATTGAGTTACAGCATATAAACATAAAACTATGTTACAATACCCACCACTGAGACTTCTTCAAACCCCAGGTGCAGCTTCTGTTGTAAGATCTTGCCATACTATGACAGCATACTTTATTGCATAACCAAGACCAGAAGTGCCAGAAATTAATGCTGAGCCAGATATAGGACAAATAAACTCTATAATGATAAGATACACAGTGGGATGGTCCAGATATTCTTATAGTGAGAACATATAATATAGGACTTCAGAGTAGTCTTTCCCTTAAACTGCAACCAAACTTTTCCTTCTCGAAATGCTTGTTTGAAATCTATATCAATAGGACATGCATCCTGTTTGGATTTTATGGCCTGTTACTGATGCTTCCTTCAGATAAAACAATTTCAGAATATAAAGAGTTTCAAAAACCTTGTTAGCTTATTTTTCATATGTAATTATGTGTGTGCAATGATTCAGAAAATTATTTGTTGCACCAGTTCAGAACAATACATTAACATTTTCCAAGCTATATAATTTTGGATAAAAAAAAGAAAGTATGTTTAAGATTTGCAAACTGGCTGACCATCTCATGGAATTAGGCAGAATTAAAAGATTTCATGTTTCTAAAAGATATGGGAAGAGTAATTACAAATGCCCACAACTGTTCAGTTCTTTATTTCCACATGCTACCAGCTGAATCATGTAAATCATCAGAGATAATAAAAGGGGCTTTAGTATGCATCTGAAATATTTGCAAAAAAACTACAAATTTGTACAAATAGGAATTGGATTTCATGCTCCAGAGGACAATTAGAGGTTTAATTATATCAAGATCTTCTGCAGATGTACATTAAATTATTGCTAGTGAAGAACAAGGATCACAGATTGAATTTCTATAACACAGACCCTTTGCAGGAAAAAAAAAAAATCCAAATTTCTGTCAAATAATTTATTTTGGCTGCAATTCCAGGTGAAAAGCTCCCACCTCTTTCCTTCCCCTTGGCTTTTCATTCTTTTTTTTGCCATCACATCATTATAGCATTTAATGGAGTTTGAGTTCAAATGGAATAATTCTACTAAAAAATAACCCTCTTTTGAGATTTGTTTTTAACCTGAATCAGTTCAGCATCTGGTTTATGTTTACAGCAGATATGTAGGACCATTGAATGATAGTACAGAGACAGCACAGAAAAGCCAAGGAATGAACTTATTTCACTGTCAGAAATCACTATACTTTTGAACATACTAAGACCTTGTTCCTCCTCCCATCAATATTAGAAAGGTAAACATGGAATCCATATTGCAAACAGATTGATGATGGGACGTAGTTGGAAGAATGCATAACCCTGAGGAGATCTACTAACCTAGCTATGCAGTAAATGAAGACAGTTAATTCAAAATTAATGGAATATATTAGTGCCAGCATACTGGGTAAATATCACAAGGCAACGAATCAAAACTGCTGAGAGAGGAGTATGAAAGACTGTACCTACTTTAAAGCTTCTCTTTATATAGCATAAAAACTACAGAATCCTTTTTAGTTAAGCACCTAAGCTCACTCTTTTAAGAACCAAATGGGGAGTCAATTCTTTCTTTTCACAGGAAACTTCCAAATAAAATATAGTGTTCTTTGGGTTTACCTCATAATTTGGTCTTTAGATTTTTTTCTCTTGCTGTGCATTGCTTTCCTCAGGATCAAGACATTCAAATACACATCTCCCATGTAAATTGTGTCCCTCACAGAATGTGATTTACACTGGAACTTCCAATTCCTGTATTTAGCGTGGCTTGTAAAAATAGAGCAGTGTAGTGAGGATTTCTCATCTCAGGTGTGCACAGTCAGGTCACACCTAGCATTATTAGTCCAATTACTACTTGATTGTTCCACTAGCAGAGAACAGATCTAATAAAGTTGTCACAAAGGTCTCCATCCAAACAGAACACTGAACTAGACAGATGAAGTTATGAAGCTAAAATAGACTTTTTATTTTTAAAAATTAGTAGTAGTAGTAGTAGTAGTAGTAGTATTTAAAAAAAAAAAGTAGTGGGTGTTATTTACAGAAGATCTCTTTATCTTGTATTGCAGCTAATGACGATCATGTTTTAATTCACAGGTTTCCTTTAAAATCT
>JAWWEE010000040.1:40698118-40720694 GCA_035221455.1 Xenops minutus | reverse complement strand
TGGGCACTGGCACAGGCTCCCCAGGGAAGTGGTCACAGCACCAAGCCTGACAGAGTTCAAGAAGCATTTGGATGATATTCTCAGGCACATGATGTGACTCTTGGGAATGTTGGACTCAATGATCCCTGTGGGTCCCTTCCAACTCAACATTTTCTGTGAATCTGTGAAAACAAGACACCACCTTCAGTGGTCTATGACAGCATGTTTGGACACTTACCATTTTTACCAGTTTACTTTAATATCATCTGGTGAATTTGAACAGAATCAATGACTGTCATCTTCAGTTTCAGATTTTTTTTTACAAAGAAGTTGTCCTTCTTTCCTGAAGCTAGTTGTGTTCTTGTGTGAGTCCCTGAAAATTAAGCTACGAGGTAAGAGATCAGCCTTGAAGTTCTTGACTCCACTGACATGGAAAAGAATGAAAAACCTGTATCTTGCACCATTAACAGAGCTGGGTATCCTAACATTCCAGAAAGAATCTGCATCAAGATTTACAAGTGAAAACTCAGCAGCAGTGATCAGTCAACTGTGTCACAAACTTCTGACAAATGGTTTAATTTATGTGTATTAAAGTTCATCAAATCAGGGATATTTTAGGCCTAGTAAAATGAAACAATATATGTATGTATCAGGGAACTAGGTGGAAAAAAAACCAGACACAAGTAATTAAGGACAGAGTGAAAATATTTTTTTTTAACTAAAAAAGTAAAACTCAGACTAAGTGCACTTGTATATTTTTTCTACCGACTTGTCCTTTAGAAAAAGAATTTCAGTTCACCTCTGAATTGACTTTATTTTTTCCTGTAAAAACACAGACAAAATTAAAATTTGTAATGACGTATTTGAGCTAGGGAGGTTTTTCTTCTTTGTTTTTATCTATGTATAAAAACCCACAGATTTTCTTCAAAATAGCAATCAGGAATAGAACAAGGTGACTGCAACAATTTTTTATTTTTTTTTTTTGCCTGTTCTAGGATCAATATAATGTGATTTGTCCTCTAAAAAAATTTTTGAAATTATTTATCAACAAATATTTGCTAAGTATAAAAAATGAGGGAAAAACCCCAAGGCCAGCATAATATTCTTAAGGAAAATATTATTTTTATTATTATTTTTATTATTTTTATTATTGATTTATCTGATCATAAGACAGACAAAAATATGAAAGCATTATGGAAAAAGAGTCCAGGTTTCTAGGGAAATACTGAAAAGGCTTTAATGTCCACAGTCTTCAGTAATAGCTAGAAGTTTCTTTAAACAGAATTTTTAAAAGGAAAGGGAATGGATGGTAACAAACAATAGGAATTAAAGAAACACAGCTATCCAATAACTCAAATCTCAATGAATCAAAGTTACTATGGAACAACCTGAAATATAGCTCCATGGAACTGGACTAAAGGACAACATAGGCTGTAATCTTTACACGTGGTCGACATGCATACACATACATATCTACACACGTACATAATATCAACTTAAACTGAGCAGTCACAATGGGTTTCCATGGCCAGGTTTTGGTCTACAAAGGTGATTTCTGTGAGAAGTCGGCAGAAGTTTCCCCCATGTCCAGCAGAACCAATGCCAGATGGCTCCAGGATGGACTCATTTCCAGCCAAGGCTGAGCCAGTCAGGAACACCTCTGTGACGTCATATTTAAGAAGGAAAAAACAATTATTGCACAGATGGAATTGCAGCCAGAGAAAAGCAGAGTAAGAACATGTGAACAACTCTGCAGACACCAAGGTTACTGCAGGAGGAGGTTATTGCAGGACATACTTCAGGTGTTGGAGTTGAAGTTCCCCTGCAGCCCGTGTTGCAGCCCATGGTGAGGCAGCTGTGCCCCTGCAGCCCACAGAGGCTAACAGGAGTACAGATTCACCTGCATTCCATGGAGGAGACCCACTCTGGAGCAGGTGGATGCCAGAGAGAGTGTCCTGGCAGGTCTCCTAGTAGGACTTGTGACACGGAGGGGAGGCCACGATGAAGCAGGCTGTGCCTGAAGGACTGCACCCTGTAGAAGAGTGACCCACATTTCAGCAGTTTATGGAGAACTGTTCCTGTGGGATGGACTAATGTTGGAGAAGTGGAGAAGTTTGTGGAGAACTGTCTCCTGTGGGAGGGACCCCACACTGGAGCAGCACCAGAAATAACCTGTGATGAACTGACCATACCTCCATTCCCACCTCCCCACACCACTGTGGGGGAGGAGGTAAAGCCTGGGAAGGAGGAAATGGTGAAGGAAAATGTTTTGAAGATTTATTTTGCTTCTCATTGTCCTGCTCTGCTTTTGTTAGTAATAAATTCAATAAATATCCCCGAGTTGAGTCTGGTTTGCCCAAGATGATATATGGTGAGTGATCTCTCCTTGCCCATATCTCAACTCATGATGAACCTTTTGCTATATTTTCTCTCCCCTGTCCAGCTGAGAAAAGGAGTGATAAAGTGGCTCTGGTGGGTGCCTGGCATTCAGACAACCCACTACAGCCATCAATATTTTTAAGGTGCCATATTTCTGTATTTGAATAGAAACATGAGCTCACAGTACATTTGTGATTATGCAACACATCCAGAACATTTCTAAATGGCTGCTAACTAATTATAGTACATTCAGAGGGTTTTGCAGCCCACAGAGGCCAACAGGAGTGCAGGCCTCCTGAACAGGCCTCTTGTACATTTTTATTCACATGAACAATTATTTCTGATGTCACAGATAGAGCATATGAGCTGTGCAAATATCTGGGATCACAAAATCACATTAGGTCAGGAAGCACAAAGCTGTTGCTTCTGCTTCTCTTGCCTTGCCCCAGCATTCAAGAAACCTACCAAATGGCTGAATTCCTGGTGGAGAAGGAAAAGGAGAGTTGTCAGGCATTGTGTCTGAGCAGTAAAAGAATACTTGTCCAAGAAAACCAAGGCGCAGGGTTGGCATTTGTTGCTAATATACTTTGAAAATGTATTAGATTTTTATTTCCTATCCATTTAGATTCCAATATGTATGCATAGTGGCATAATACATTAAACTATTCTGAAATAATATCTGAGTATATAAATGATTAAGAATAATTACTAGTTTGCTATGTGGTTATGGTGACTGTATGAGGCCAAGACAGAACTCCTGTTTTCTGCTGACTTGAGCTTCAGTTCATTCTTTGCTTGTAACAGTAACTAAACCAAATACATTATAAAAGGGACTGGAAAATGCATATTTTTAAAAAAGTGGAAAAATAAATTCTCATAAAGGCTCAGAATTCTCCTGAATGTAGTAATTTTGGAGCTGACCAGCAGCTATTGTACTGTTCTATAGTATTCTATTGTACCAGAGACAGGCAAGACAATTGATATTTCCTTGCAATAAAGATGCTAGATACACAACAAGGCATCGTCTGTCTGTCTATCTGTCTGTCTATCTATCTATCTATCTATCTATCTATCTATCTCTCTATCTCTCTATCTAATCATCCAGAAATCATACATGAGGTTCTATCTGGAAAACTCTTACGTTCTGTTAAGAAACGGCTGCTGAATCCAGCAGTTTTGAAGAACCTATTTGATACCTGGGTATTTGCAGGATATAAAAAAAATAATTGCAAAGGGCTGTGTCCTCTCTTTTAACTTCATTACCACCCATTCCTATGGTCTTGTTCAAAAATGTCAAAAATTACATTCTGGTTTCTGTTCTCTCCTCTCTTTGAGTGAATTTAAACCTAACTTTTCATTCTCCATGAACACTTGAATGTTTCCTTGAATACTGAGACAGACACATGCAAAGACTTCAGAATTATCTCAATGTTACCTGATTAATAACCATTAATCTCAGGAATCTGGGCTCAAATATTTTGACTAAGATATTTGTCTAATGCCCTTTGACATATGCCTTGGATATCTGACAGTTTTCAAGGGCCTCCCACTAAGGTATTTGTCACCCATATATCCACAGTCATATCTATTTATACAGTTCTCTATGGCCCAAATACATTACTTTCAGAGTGCCATCTCCCACTGATATAAAACAACATAGAAAGAAGCTCAAAGGTCTGACTACATCTTTCAGACGTTTAATGTTACAAAAGATAAGTCTCAGGAATGATAAATAAAAGGGATTGATTTTAAAAAAGTGATTTAAGGTGAGTTTGGGGGGAAAAAAAAGAGCAAGAGATATCAACAGTATCTGGGATTGTGAAAAAAAAAAAAAAAGAATGCATCAATGCATCATCACTATGATTGACGTACGAAGAGAAAAAGTATAATCAGGATTATGTCTTTTAAGCCTTGTGAGCTTTGTATGTCTTATAAGCATCTTAGCAATCAACTTTGTGTTAATCAGATTGGTTTAAGGTGTTACTTTCATCAACTAACTTTTATTGTGATACCAGAGGTAATGCTCATAAAACAGGTGGATGAATCTGGTATTCAACAGCTTCCTGACTGACATAACTCATAACATACTAAAACAAACTGCTTTAAATTAATAAACCAGGCTGTAAGCAGTAAGAGCTGAATGAAGGTAGTCACACAGAGGTTTCTGTTATGCCTGTTATAGGAAGAAAACTTCTGAATAAAACTAAGTAACCTAGAATAAAAGTTGGGTAAATATTTCACTATGTGATTAACGATATCTATTTTTTTACCAATACATGTGGATTATCTTACATTTTATAATGTAATCAAGGTTATATTAAGCAGACTAAAACATCTAGAGAAGTTAAAAATTGATCAGTGAAGCAAGCATGTTTTACAGACTACTTTTCCATGAAATTGAGGTTTGCAATAGTGTAGGAGTAATTAGTTACAGACAGTTGTCAAAAAGTTTTAATTCCCTTCAAAGAACTACAACAGAATAATCTATCATTTTTTTTAATTTAAATACTTGTCATCACAAGGCTGTTTTTATTGGAGCATGAAATAAGGAATTTTTGCCCTTGCTAATATTATGATAAAGTAAAAGAATCTGTGGCAGTGAGCCACAACGCATCTCTTACTCATATTGTTGCAAGCAGCAAACCTTTCTGAGTGAACAGGTATGGAAGAAATAGGACATCAAATAATTATTCAACCATACATTGAAAGGAATAAAGAGCTGTTATCTGAATCTCCCAAACTTTTCTCTGAGTGATGGAAGAAAAGAGGAACATATGTTTCCAGTAAACATAACACACTGTTTCTTAATTACATAGAACAGCTCTTTCAAAAACATATATCCATTTATGTTTTTGATATATAGCCTATAATTTGACTCCTGGTGTATGTTCAATTTCTTTTTTTCATGGTCAGACACAAGAATTCCTAAAAGACGTGTTCAAAAGTGGCCAGGAATATTTTTTTTGATATGTTATAGATTCATAAAGAAATTATTTCTACTACTACATTGAAAATACTATTATTCCAATTTGATTAATTTGAATGGGATCTAAGGATATTGCAAAGATTTTCAAAATAAAAGTTGATTCTGTGGTACAACTCCATTTTGCTAATATGAAGATGAAAAGTTATGATCACAGGAATTATATAAAATGCTGTGATTGCTCTGAAGTATCAGGAGAGGGTTTTCTGAAGGCTTTTAGAAGGATGATTTTGTTTATTTTTCTGTTAGAGTTAGGATTGCTTTACATGTTTTTTATTTCTTAAAAACATTGAATTGTGATGTGAAATGGAAAATGCCTAAGGGATTTCAAGATACCTTTTTAAAGGAACTTTAAAAGGTTAAAAGGTTGAAGAAAAAATGAAATGTCTCAGATGTCTCAGGACTTTAGGAACTTTTAAAAAAAAAATCTCACAAAGTGTGCTCATTTTGCAATCTCCATATATTTGCTATTTTCTTTATTGCCATTTTGTGAAATCATGAAATCCACAGGAAAAAGTGAAAAAATATGGGAACTGCTTTTGTAAGTCCCCTAAAAAATGTGAAAATTGCAGCATTAGTCTTTATATCAGGGTCTTATTAGGACAGCTAGATGTCAACAATTTAAAATAAAAAGTTTTCAACTTAAATTTGTCTTCCACTTATTAAACATTGAAAGATAGATGTGAAAGACCTTGCTCAAACCAGGAAGTTGAAACAGATGACCCACTATGGTCCCTTCCAACCTTACTTATTTTGTGATTCTCTGAAAGAGAAAAAATAGAATTAAAATGTAGGGTTTCTTCTCCTCATAGGAATTAGAGATTATTTTATGAATTTTTAAAATAATTAGCATTCACACTTTTAGTCCTTCATAAAGTGAGTAAATCAATTCATCTGCTTTTAAAATTTTCAGCAGCAACTTCCATCTGGATTAATATTCTGCATGTAGCAGGGTAATGGGTTACCCAGATGTCATTATATATGTACATTCACACCTGAGATGAACCACATTCAGCAGCATTACACAACTTCCTTTATCACTAGCCTGAGAGTAGCAAACTTAGTAGTCTTCAGACTGTCATTTTTAAAAAAGTTAAGCATGATACTGAGGTACACTTAAATTCATCATTGTTGTAGCATATTTATTTCAGAGTACAACAGAGCATGATCCATTTACTGGCTAAAATCCACCAAAATCAGAAGATACTTGGAAATTCATTGTCCTGGAGGTGCATTTGCTCAACTTTACAGTTTCAGTTTCCATGGATAATATCATATTTCCTCATGTGGGAGATCCTTAAATAAGTAAAACTTCAGTATGACAAGAAGAGTGTTTCTGAGTGATCTGGAGCACTAAGCATCTACAAAATCCCAAAGCTCAAAGTAATCTACCAGCAGTAAACAATGGAGCATCACTTATGCCAATCTTGCTCTTCTTACAACTCAAGATTAAGGACAGCTGAAGCCCACAGGTCTCCACAAACACTCTTTTAACATTTAGAAGCATTCACAGAATGGTTGCATGTGTTATATCACCTATGGGCTCTGATGTTGTCTCATCAGCCTTGTTATGGCAATTTAACCACCATATCCACAGTGCTGTTTGCAGTGCTGCTCCTAAGAACTGCGGACTTTGTAGGGGCATTTTATACAAAAATCAGTGTGCTGAACTGATACACTTTTCATAGGTGGTGAAAGCTTTTCTGGCATAAGCAAAGAAGCTGTGAAGAAGCAGCAATAAGCTGCCACAGGTGTATGAAGGATGGGACTGCATCTTTTGGAGGAAAGCTTAAAGGTATAACTTGTATAAAGCTAAACTGCCTTGTAGCATGTTTCAGCTGTGGCCAACAAAATTCTCAAAGGGAGAATACCCTGAGTCTTCACAGTACAATAAATATTTGCTATACCCAGGAAATGTAATAAAACATTAAAATCAATACAAAATTGTGCTATAAATAATTTGAACGTAAAAAACCCAAAACACTTTCAATGACATATTTTCTCCAAATAAACTCTTTCTACACTATTTCTATTTACTTTGCAGATTTAGCTTGCAGGTTTCAACATTACATTTTTATATCTTTACTTCTCTTTCTTTCCCTAATAATGTCACCAGCTTTACAGCACATCAAGTGTTCTTAAGTCTTCAAACTTTCCTAGCACTTTTTGTGTAAGGCTGTAGATGTAGGTCACTGCAATCCCACTAGCGATTCATGACATAATTCTATCTGGCTCATTACTTAAATTCAAGGGGAGATAGGAAAAGAGGGCATATAACATTCAGATATCAAGTGTTTCTTTTCACAGACAGAAGCTACCAGCTAGCAGCACACATAAAAAAAAAAAAAATAAGGGTGGGCCCCAGCTGCCCCCAATTTGTTCCTAGTTCTTCCAGGTATCTTATACTGTAGCAGGTGCTTTCATAACAGCAGAGTCACTGACGGATTTCTAAAACCTGACATCTTCTGCTAAAAAGACCATTCTGTTCCTGCAGATCAACAGCTTTTATACCACTGGTTTTAATAAACAACTGATTCAAATCTGTTGCTTGCCCAAAATTTCTGATCCGAGATATCCATTTCCTCTAGGTGACCAATGATTTTACATAAACAGGTCAATATCTGAAATTCCTAGCACACTGTCTGTCTTCCCATTCTAATCAGGTTGGTATCAGTTCTTGCCATAAAGCAATACAAATATTTATCTTTTAGAATTTTGTACCTGCATGAAAAATGTCAAGAGACATATTTATATCTGATCCTAGCTCTTATTCCTAGCAAAAAAACCAAATCAACAAACAACATTCCATATCAAGTAGAGACATTTTTCTCCCTCATCACCAAAAAACATTGAATTTAATTCCCACATATTTAATTCTGTCACTGAAATGTGCAATTGGACTTTTGGTATCCATGTTAATTTCTAGGCTGCATAGGTGCACATATAATCCCTTGAACATAGTCTACATGGTGTGCAAATAGGAAGGTGGATGCCTCTTGAAAATGTGGCCTGTTCTGTACTAGGCTACATTTGCAAAATGTAATCTTAGTTTTCACTTCTATTTTACTTCCCAGATAACTTTCCTTTTCAGTCATAAATTGTATATTCATCATATCCTTTAATCTTCTTAACCTAAGTCCAGTCAAAATAAGCAGATTTTTAATTAAGAAAGCTGCAAGCAACCCAATCATCTCTATCTGGAGAAAGAAAAGCAAATGATGCTTGTGTGGGTATAATAATGTGCTGTGATCAAGACTGAATCATAGCTGAAACCTGAAGCTGATTGTCCCACTGCGGGTTGAATGAAATGTGAAAAAATAATTTAATGCATGCAAAACCTTTACATAGATTCCTAAGTGAATTACTAAAACTAAGGTGGTTGCCTTAAAAATAAATTACATTTCAGTGCTTTCACATGCGTAGTGATCTGTATCCTTGGACATTTTACCCTACTATGGTGGGAAAAATGAAGGAAAATATAGACAATTCACAGTTTTATTTGGGCCTGACAAAAAAAAAAAAAAAAAGGGGGGGGGGGCTCTTTTGATTTAGTATGCATGACTTTATTTTTTGTTTAAATACACAGAAATTTTTAGCCTATTAATTATTAGTTTTGTTTCAGAATTGCCTGATGTGAAACATTCCTGCACCATACAATACTAGACGTGGTACAGAAAATGAGTAAAAAGATCCTTCCCAAAGGCATTCTTCCTTAAATTTAAAACAAAGAAAAGAGTAGGAAGACTGGTAGAACAGAGGCATATTTTTCTGCTTTTTTTTCTCATTTGTCTGTTTTGGTTTATTTCTGTTTAAGCATGACTATACTGTATCATTCACGTCATGGTGTATTGGTTTGCTTATCTATAGTGCACTATCAGAAGGATCCTGAGGGGAATAAATATGGCTCTATAATTTCAGAACATAAAATTCATCAAATGAGTCTACATAGTTGATGATTAACCCTGTCTTACACTGACATCACTCAGAGTTTGTCATTATCTTTAGCAAGACCCAGCTGCTCTTGAGGTGTCATACAAATAGGTTTATTCAGAGATTTGATCCCAGAACATGACGGGATTGCTTATGGTTTCCTGCTCTGATAGAATGATGAAGCTCTGTGGGAATGTTGTCTTTGGATCTACACAAGGAAGGTTGCTGAGAAACTCAACTCAGAATACCTAAGTGCCTGATTCACTTATGAACACATTGTTCACTTCAAAGAGAAATCATGAGTTTAAAGCTTTGCTTTAAGCACTGTGTTTACACTGAACAATATGCTGTGTCTGAACAGACTGTCACATCCAATGTTGGAAAGCAGAAACAGCATATGGAAAAAGTATCGGAGGTATTGATGTTGCTTAATGTTTTAGCTTTGTTTTTATGTTCAGGAATGTTAATTGGACCCACACAAATGCTTTCACATGCAGCATCCTGTTTTTTCCCCCATTTTAATTTCTCTAATTTATTGAGGCTTTTTATAACTTGCCCTGCCAGTTTACATTTCACAAATGGAAAATACTGCAGTGCAAAATCTAGTGAACTGATAGAAGCTAGAACTAGTAGACTTTGTCTATAGTGACTTCTTGATCCCCAGAAAAAAGCTAGAAGTGTCATCTGAGAAATCTGTACAAAAGTCTCCCCCAATAGAGACACTTTCATTCAGTATCTTTGCACAAAGACAAACAATATAGTTTCTAAAGCATAACTTACTCCACATAAAAATCTTGTTAGTGTTTATCCAATAAATTTTTAGATTTTAAAATTCTTTATTACTTCTAACTGTTTTGTTCTGGAAGCCTTATGAAGCCTATGTTCTTTAACTAACCTCCACTTGATGCATTTGCATTAAGAGAAATGAATGAGAGTCAAAATTTATGTCAAAATCTCTGTCAGGAAAGATGGCTGAAATTTTTCCAGACACCTTCCAACAAACTTATTTTGATGTCTTAATATTTTGTATATTAGGAAACTTTTAACAGTAAAAATTTCATTTGCTTCTGATCTTTAGTTATTTTTTCTATTCCTCCAAAGAGTAGAATAAGTGGAACTGGGGTATGGATAGTATCACTACCAAGCTTTAGGACAATTCCTGAGGCTAGGAAAAAGGTGTAATTTCATTAAAACTCATTAAACATCTACATAAAGAGAGAGATCTCCTTTGTTCCCTTTATGCAACCATTGTATCTACTTTAAGGAGCAGATTAGTTCCTTTTATTTTAGAAATATTCTTTGAAACATGTATATGTCTTAAGAAAAGAAAGGGTTGTTCTATTTATTTGAGAGGCTGTGAAATGCAGTTTTTTCAGTTAGACTAAAGTTACCTTTGCCTTTAAATGCTATTCTGCTGAATTTCTGTCTGGAAAGAGATCACTGAAATTCTAAAATACTGTTGGGACTCAAGTACAACATAACCCTTGGTTATATGAAATACAGATGAAACTCTAGATACTCAAAAAAGGCAAAATGAAATGTAAAATTTTGTCAGTGGGAGATGCATTTTACATTGGACCAACATAGCTTTTCCAGCAGCATCAGTCTTGATGAGAAGGGAAGAGAGCATAATTCCAAGAGCATTCCAAATGGACCCCAGATGATCTGTTAAGCAACCAAATTCATTTGTTTTTAGCGTTGGGCAGAGAAGCTTCCTGCTGTTCTGTCTTGCCTGCTGCAGCCTGCTGGCTCCGGGATCAAGTCAAGAAACTTATGCCTTTATCTTTTTAGGAGCACATTTCATCAACTAGGTATCCCAAGAATAACTGTAAAGCTGCATATTAAAAAATACAGGAAATCCAGACTTCCTGTCAGGGTAGACTCAAAGCTTTAGAAGTTTTCCTTACTCCAGTCAGAGTAAATTTCCAAAGGGCTATCTCAAGATAGATGTCACCAGTGCATAGAAAACCACAGCTCTAGTCTTCTTGAAATCTTTAGTTTCTCCATTTGCCTGTGCCTCTAGAAACTTTCTCCCCATTTTTGAAGCCCTGAATAAGATATTGGCAATTTAAAGGCTCACATTTTATATAATAAATATGGAGGTAACATAAGGTTGCCACAATAGGATTTTGTTCAGAAATATGTGTACCTGTTCTCTTCGCAGCCTCCAGGTGAAATGACTCTAGTGGTTCATGGCGAAACAGAAAACAGGACACAGAAAGCTCAAAGGAAAACAACAGCAATGTAGCCTATTTTTCATTTGAGTACGATGAGTAAGGTTTTCTCTGGTTACCCGGGTTAGATTGAGGAAAAGGAAGCTTCTGTCTTCTAGTACAACTAGTAGATCAAAACATAGAGTGCTGACTTTACAGGAGCTGCATTTGCTGAACATTTTCAGGAAGTGAGTCCTTAAGTTCACTGACAGCAGAAAAAAAAAAAAAAATATGGATGACTTCAGACAAACAGTTTGTAAATGTGTGTTGTGGAGCACTTTATCAGTAATAGGGGTCTGGTACAGCAGGGAAGGTCACAGGGCAAAGCCAGATCCATTCAGAACTGCAGTCTCTCACATATTTTTATTTTCTGGGGCACTAAAGACATAAATAAAAGTACTTCAAGGGAAGAGGAATTGCTTTGTAATTAAATGACAAATCTTATTCAAGAATATAGAAAACAGTCATCCTGTCTTTCAATGACTCTTCTGGAGTGTGTTTAGCAGAGCTGGTCTGTAAGAAATTCCTTAAGGGAAAGTCTTTACAACACATGTTCCCAGGAGAGGAAGGGGGACTGAGGAAATATTGAAATACTTCTGAAATTATTTAGGGTCTGTATATCCTCTCTTTAAAGGCACAAATCTCAAATTGCTATGTTCTTTCTAATTTCCAGACTAAACTTAATTTTTCTGGGCAAACAGTATAACCTTGATTATTATTAAGCTTGTGTCAGAACATCTAAGTTCTGCTTTATTATTTCTAATGAAAGGACAATATAAGATTTTGCTACAGTGTAGGAAATAAAAGAAATAAAATGTAAATGAAAGCAGAGCTTCTAGCTAATCGAATAACTAGTGTTATAAATCTCCACAAAACCCCAAAATTTCTGATTATTTTTCCTGTGGTGTGACATGACACCAATAAAAAAATGAATGACTTAGCATGTAAAAAAATTAACTTGCCTTGAAAATATTACAATCACAGGACAAAGAAAAACAGTAATTTCATAGTTTATAATTTCAGGAATATAAAAAGCATTGCTTCAAAAAGATCTCACAGCATTAAATTTTCTTAAATTACCTGTGATGGCTGCATAAAAGACAAGAACTTTTACATGTAAATTTAACCTCAGAGAGGGTTTAAAATATACTGTAAAGCCACAGAATTTCAGGTAAATGGTTGGAAATTTTGGCTTGCTGGACTGGAAATTTCTAGCATGGTTATGTTTCTTCCATCTACTACATATAGTAATGCAAGGTAAACATCCCAGAATGGCCTGAAATTAACACCTGCTGTGAGTTCTCAAGTTTCACAAATTAAACAGAGTTGAGCCAAGACAGTTCTTGGAAGATGTAGGTGTTTTTTCATATATGGCTCATGAGGAAGTAATTCCATTTGAATGCTCTTCTGTCTTTTCTTTCCATGTGTATGAACAGGGGAATTGTGGTCTTATCTTCTCAAAATGCATTTAACAAAATTGTCAAGCAGAAAAAAATTTATATTTACTTAAATTGTAAAGAGTAGAAAATTATGAAAGATGAACTAGAACTACAATGAAAGGATTTGAAAAACAATGTTTTTTGGAAAATAATGTAGTCTGGGGACTCCTAGAAATGAATGAAATAGCCACTTTATAACCTTGTAGCTATTAAAAGTTTATCATATGACGATGGGAAGATGAATTTATAACAGAAACCATTTTGATATCAGAAATACGCCATTCCACAGTCCACTGGGAATTATTGTTAGAAACTGTAAATTATAAGATTGGTTTCATGAATCTGGGTTATTTGTGCGTGATTGTATTTCTTGATATCTCACAAGTTGAATTTGCAATTACTTGGAAGATATTTTCCTTTTTCAAGCAACTCACTGCAAGACAGATACAAAGATGTGTGGGCCTAATTACAGAGATCCTTGCACCTGATGTCTTCTATCAAACACAAAGAATTTACTTGAAAGAAATTTGCTAGGAAAGATGATTGCTACTAAGTTAAACTATCTGTGTTGTATGGATTCACAGTTCTTGCCCACTGAGTAAAACCATGTGAATTCAAGGAATGAAATGAAAATAGATTTTTTTTTCCTTCATCGTTTGTTATTACATAATGGGACTGATCATTTACCAGACATCTGTGCTTCCAAGATTTATGGGCAGTTTTCTGTGATTTAAAGCAGGATGCAACTGGGAAAATGGAAAGATTTTGAAGTGAATTTTGCCATGAGAAAATGTTGCCACTGAAATGCAAAAATGCACTGTGATTTTTTTAGGTACATTAATTCTATTATGCAGATAGTAGAAGAAACAAAGCCTTTTAAAGCAATGCTATTACAATTGAGATAGTGAAAGAATAGAAATACATCCAGATTGCAAAATTAAGAGTTCTTTTCGTTCTGCAATGAAATGCCTCCACCATCTTTTGTACAATAAACTGTGCAATATAGTTTCTGGGTCAATTTCCAAATCCCAGAGCCAAAATCTAACACTGCTCAGCAACTGGGTGAGCAACATAAACCCATCTGTAGGTGAAAGTTGTACATTAGCTGAGAATCTAAAGATTAATGTTGAGAACTTGTATCCTTTACCATTGCTGAGTTCATGACTGAGTGCATACATGTACAGATAAAACTAATCTCTTCACATAACACTGCATTAACATAGTCCTGTACTTTATGTGCTTTATCTTTTATTTCAGGGCTCCATAGTAGGGATTTTGATTAACTCTTGGGTTTGTGATAAAAGAGCTATAAAGGTTTTATCCAAGCCTGGTTTATATCCAAATAGCTTAGGGAGCTAAAAAACTCATCTAACCGTAATTATACAGAAATACACCAAATTATACTACTTACTTAAGAATTTTATTATTTATATTGCTGTTTATACTCAGAAGTTTTGGAAAGTAGTGGGGAAAAAATAGAGTTGCAAACCAGCTATCATTAAGGCATTTATTCAAATGCATCTATTGCAGTGTAGCACTGCACAAGCAAAAATCTACTTCTGCAGGTATAGATCTATGATTAGAAGTAATTTCATAATTCATGAAATGCAATTTGATTGAAATATTAAGTCACAAATATTGATATGTGAAGACCTTCAAAACTTTCAAAAAAAACCCCAAATATAGGTTCTCTTCTGTTCTCTGTGTGTGTGGACATGTATTAATATTTCCAGTAATGTTCCACATGCCAGAAATTATTGAAAATTTGAAAAGAAATTTGTTCAGTGTTATTTCTCCTGCAGCAGAAAATGCTGGAAGGATTCAGAGACTGTAAACTAAAGAGAGTAGGTTTAGATTAGATATCAGAAAAAAATTCTTTACTGTGACAGTGGTAAGACACTGAGACAGGTTATCCAAAGAAGTTATGGATTCTCCTTTCCTGGAAGTGTTTAAGGCCAGATTCCATGGTGCTCTAGGAAGCCTGGTCTAGTGGAAGGTATCCCTGCCCACATCAGGGAGGTTGGAACTAGATGATCTCTAAGCTTCCTTACAATCTATGCCATTTTACAATTCCCTGATTCTATGATCTTGATTTGTATTTGAATATTCACCATTTCTTTGTTTCAAGGGCTTTCTAGATGTTAAATAGAGGTTACAAGTCTAGATCTTATGAAATACAGGACCTAATAAGTAAGTACAGGCTGAAAGGTCAAAAGCAAAGGCAAAGAATATTCCTTTTGATACCACTAATCTCAGTCCATTGGAGCATACTGACTTGTTCTACAGTTTGTGCTCAGTTACAATGACTGTATAATGGTTAATTAATCAATTTACACTAGATTTTTACAAGCCAATACATTAAAAAAACTATATTATATATAAAGTTTTTGGTAATATGAAAGAGCTGTCAATTTTTATGCTTTATACTTTCTAGGAGACCAAGAAGTCAGTCTCTAGAATCACTGTATGGGGTGTAAACAGTTATGAACACAAATAGAATGCATAATTTTCTGAAAGAACAAGCAAAAATATTAAAACAAAAATGAAAGTATGTGTACTCTAAATACTTCAAATCTCCTGGCTTTCACATTGGCATTCCTTGTTTCTAAATGTAACATCAAAACAGAAGTACTGATGCTGAAGACTGAAGACTGGATGATACAATGGTGAAATGATCCATCAAATGAGTCTTGCTTCTGACTAACAAATATAGTCTGCTGAGAAAACCTCTAATTTCCTACTTGATTAAGAGCTGCTGTCAAGTAGGTAAAAGTACAAAACTAAGTTTTCAATTAAAAAAGGAGACATAGAAAAGCTCTCTGGAGTTGAATGATACTGGTTCAGGAGTACCCTTTGAATAAGAGCAAAAGAAACTTTTTGATAAGAATTACACAAGTGCATCATGTTTTTTATTTCACTTCTATTCAGTCCCGTTCTCCAAATTAGATTCTTTATATACATTTTTGGCCTCAATTTCTTTGCAAAGAAACTGCATTGTGGAAGTCGCAGAAAATGTGTGATGAAATACATGAGAGGAAGAAATTACAAGATGGATGAGGAACACAAAATGGAAGAAGATATCAGGACCTCCCAGTAACCCGGTTGATTACTGGGTAACAAGTAACTGGATACTTTTGCTATACAAGACAATCATTTAAAATGGGCTTTAATCTAACTATACTAGTCTCAAAAGGACACATTTTATGACTCCAAACACGTGATAACTGTTTAATATATCAATTCTAAAAGTACTTGTCAGTCTTCTTTTGGATATGTATTAATGGGAAGTTGTTTCTGTCATGTAGACAGAAAGTTACTTAAACTAAGAAAAATCCTCTACTGATATGCTCTGTGAGTCAAACTGAAAATTGTTCAATAAGTGATGACCCTGTTCTTTACTTCCATTTGGCTTTTGGATAGAGACCTCACAGTGCAGATGCTTTAGATCTTTTGCATCTTCCTACCCCACTTAACTGCTAAATGAGAGAATAAGTCTGATTACCGATAGTATTGATTTACCCTGAGCTGATTCTGTATTGATACAAAGTGGTGTTTGCACTGTTAATTACAATGTCTAACTTGTAAGGCAACAACTTTCAGTTATGGTTAGTTAGGAAACCTAAAATTAGTGGATTCTTTATTGAGCATGTATGTAAAACTTCATGGTTTTGTGCTGTTGTTTTCTGTCACCAGATCACAGACACATATCTGTACTATATGAATTGTTAATGAAAAGTACTTCACAGAAACAATAAATAACATTGTTTTATTTTTAAAGTTTCTTTTTGGACTTAGAAATACAATATCATCATGCTAACATAAGAAACTGCAAATATTAGTACTGAAAAGAGTCTGGTCAGAAAAAAAAATAAATTAAACATATAGAATTCCCACATTTTTACTGTCAAATTATTCAACAGATGACTCGTTTGACAGCAATTATTTTCTTTATTCTGTCTCTTTAAGAATCAGTATGAGAAGTTCAGAAAAGATGACACATTTAAATATCTTATCTTTGTAACTTCTTAAATATCTTCAGGCATCTCTTATTGCCTGAGGAGGATACCTAAGACATGAGGGGTAAAAGACATTCCCCTTTGTCTAAGGCTACAGTGCCCCACAAAAATGAACTGATATGCAAATGAAATGAAGCTTTCAGTCTACTCAGTTAATGCATTCCTTCTTTGAGGTGGCAAACACTTTATGAACTTTATCCAGCCTCTTCTGTTTTTGTGTCCATCTAACTGAACTTCAGCCCTGCTTCCTGTGTGCAAATAGGGTGACAAATCCTTCTTGCTCCTGCTAAAACATTGATGTTTAAAATGTTATAATTAAGCCTTAAAGATGGTATCTGTCCAAGACTTAGTATGTTTGACACAATAACAAGCTTGAGTTAAATATTCATGTAAATGGAAGAGTATCAGTGTTTAAAGAGACGCCAGCAATTTGGAACTAGTGTTACAGAACATGCTGACTGAAGAGTTTCAAAACAACTCTGTTGAAGTAATGAAAAATGGCCTGTGAGAAAAAATAGATTGAATTAAAGCAGAAGATATTTGGAAGTTAAGGTTAAGAAATTTAAAAAAAAGGGTTGTACCCCAAGATCCAGTACTCTTTCCTAAGCACAGAATTATAAGCTGATTAAGCAATACTAATTTTATTTTTTTTTTCCCAGAAAGATGGAGCTTTATAAAGTAGAATTTAATAGAGCTATTCTAACCAGGCAGAAACATCCCAAAACAAACCTCAGCAGGCTGTTCATTTTTAGGAAATGGTGTCTTATTACAGCACTAAAATATTCAAACTCCCAATGAGTTTCCTGGGAGATGGAACAGGCTAAAGCAAGTGTAAATCAGTATATTTTGTCTTTTTTTGTGACTACTACAGTCCTAGTGCCAGTTAGTTACTAAAGAAAAGAAATAGAAAAGAAGAAAAAGGAAACTGTCTCTTGAGGCCATTTCTTAATGATTTCATAACTCTTTTAATATTTGATACCTTTCATTGACTCTTGCTGCCAAAGGCAACATATGTTGAAGCAAAGGCCTTCTCAGCTTCGTTTTTTAAATACATGAGATAAATGGCAACAAATGCCAGTGACAAAGAACAACAAAGTAAGTGAGCCCCACATCCAGGGGGGCCGGGGAACCAGGTGCTTATGAGAGAGCACATCCTTCACCTAAAGTGCAAAGCCATTCCTTCTCCATGGATTGTCTCTAAAGAACAGTGACCAGCACCTAAAGGCATGTAGTGAGAGATAGTCCCTACTATGATACAACCCAAATGCACAAGAAATCTGTGGGGTTAGCTCTTGGGAAGTAAAAGAACAAGTGTACTGAGAAATGCCCAGTGATTGATAACTTCACAGATGTCAGCAGGTTTTTAGGACACCCTAAGAAGCCAGAAGCAATTAAAAAGCTATTCCTGGGAGCTAAGTCTGAAATTCTGTTTGGGATAGCCAACTGCAATGTTTGGGCTGTATAAAATTCTAATTTCTACTCTATACTAGCTTCCAAATCTTTCAAGAAGTGTTTCTTTTATTTTTCATTACTTAAAAGAAGAAAAAGAAAAAAAAAGTATATTATAAATTTCAGCACTGAACTAGAAATTCCAATGTAGGCTGACATTCATCCTAGGGAATGAAGTCTCAGTGGAGATTCCGCATCAGTTCTTTGTACAGTCACACCAGTCCTATTGTACTTATATCTGGTCCATTATTTTGGTTTTGATTAAAAGTTGTAAAAAACCCGTTGGGTTTCTATGAAGGGTAGTAAGTTTTCCTAACCTTTGACTCCTTTCTTCACTTGTGCAAAAACATTTTGTGTGCTTAAAGCTGGCAACAAGTTCTTAGTCATCCCTTGTCGGCAATTGGATTTTAAATGCTTTTTTAGTATTCGAAGTACACGGTTAGAGACCAATTTCCTACAGATTTTAAATACAAAAATAATTCCTTGAGGCTAAGCAAATTGAAAGAACTATTTTCCAAAATATCCATTAATTCTTTAATAGTTACTGCTAGAATTGATGTGTCAGAAAGTCTTTTGCTTGAAGAAGAGATCAAATAAGTATACTATTTTTTTTCCTGATAACAGATTATTTCACCTTAAGCTACATACGAACTCTATTTTAATTTAATTTTGGATAAATCATCTCTGTTACATTGAGTACAAGAGCTGAACACAAATAGTTCTATAAGGCAACAGCTTTTAGAGTGCAGCTGCTAGAGAACTTCACAGTATTTCATCCTAAAGGAGATTTCAATCACCTCAATAATGGAAATTTTTTGATAGATTTCCATCTTTATGCAGGGAGTTTGAAGAGAGTGCTAAGTTCAGCTAACATAGCTTATGCATAATGCTTAGCTTAATGTTATGAACAGTTTCTTCTATAATTCTATAGGAATTAGAAACCTGTAGGAGGTAATAAATTGAAAGTTCTTTTTAGAATCTTATCAGAGGAGGTGGCAATTGTCTCTCACCACAGTGTCTGAACTTCTTTAAGTAGTTTTGGAGTGTAATGAGACAAATTCTATTAGGTAGCTTTTCACTGGTTGCAGTCAATTAAGTTGTGAAATATTTAAAAGGAGTGCATTCGTATGTACTCTTTTAAAATAAAGCAAATTATAAAAATGTCAGACCAAGTTTTACCTTAATCTTATATTACAGTACAGTGTGTGCAGTCAGTGGGTTTGCATGGATGTAGCTGAAGGAAAACTTTTGAAGTTAAAAGTTTAAGATGTTTTAATTTCATGGGTATAAATTACGTTAGATGAATTTGGAGAATTTTTATGTTGAATACACCATAATTCCTTTGACTTGCACAGAGGGTTTTCTTGATTGAGTGACTGGTGGAAGTGTATTATTTTAATATAGAATAGTATTTTAAAATATTTTACAAGAATATGGATTCTTATATAAGTAGTCTGCAAAGAATAAGAAGAAATAATTGTGATGGTGTCTAAAGACATTGCCTCCTTCACAAAAATGATATTTACTGAAAAATGTCAAGTTTTCCTTAAAGGAACAAAACAAAACAAACCAAAACAAACAAACCAAACCAAAACAAAAAATAAAAAACAAAAATGAAACAAGAAGAACAAGAAAAAAAAAAAAAAAGGAACAGACAGCACCACAAAATGTCCTAGAGCATTATTGGTCTGTCTAGTCTATACCATCACTTGGATATTATTTTATTGTAAGTTTTCTGGGTGTTTCATATATGTGGTATGTGCTTATCTACTTGCATACATGCATCTGTGTGTTTTCTTCACTGGTTTGTTTTGTTGTTTTTTTTTCTTTTGGGAAATTTGTGCATTTATGTATACATAACTGAGTACAGATTGGTACTTTGTCCAAGGTATGTGATTGCTGAAGCTTAATGAAAGCCATCTGGGAAACAAACCTGAACATTTGCATACACCTGGACTTAAATGACATGTGGCAATGAAACTGAATAATAATTGCATTTAGAAGGCCATAGCTAGCTGTATTTATATTTTAGTGCCAGTGGGGGGAAGAAGAAAATGAATATTTATCATTCCTTCTCTGAGTTAATTTGAAAAATTAACTTTGAAAAATTTGACCTGATTCTGACCTCATTCTTTATTTACAATACTTTTGTATGCTTTCATACAATAAATAGCTGCTTCTTTTCCTTTTTATAGAAATTAGGACACTCATATAGCATATATGAGCATATATCCATGTTGGAATGATATTATTTCTCTGCTAGAAAATAAACAATTTGCATAGAAGTTAGGTCAACCACTCTTCCTTCAGCAGGTAAGGTACCCGGAAATTGTAGGTCATGTAGCTGACTTTCAATCCAACTCACTATCTATGATGCATCAATGTCTAGTACAATTTGTACTAGATAAAATATCTAGTGTCAATATGTCAATATGAGGAATTTATGGGAGACAGGCCAAAAATATTACTAAATTCAAGGAAACAACACCCATGCTCTTTCTTCATCTGCTGAATGTAGTTTTAGAAAAATTATGAAAACTCTTTTACTGTAACTATTGTTTTTTGTCTGCAGAATTGTACACCAGTTCCAATACACTTATTAGTTAAGCGACAGTTTTGTCAAAATTATCACCGCCACTGGCAACAGTGAATCCATAATGTGTTTGAGAGAGATCCAAATATTTAGATCTACAGATGGTAGTTTGGCAGTTTCATTCTCGTTAAAGAAGAAGATTTGTCAGTAAAGCACTGCACAATATGGATGAGACATTAAACTTTGCAAAGTTTACTGCATATTCAACGACTAATTTTCATCAGAAGTGTTCTAAATATTGTGTTAAAGGAGCCAAATTCACTCTTTAATTTGTGCTCAAACCTCCCATAAAGTCAATGGAACTCCTATGCAAACATCAGATAACAGAATTTTGTAGCAGCTACAAGACAGCAAATGATCATACAGGGTGTATTTGGGAGTCCTGGCCAGTTGTCCTGTTTAGCTAATGGATTTATTGACTGATCTCCTATTATCTGCTCTTGCTACAGTGCCAGAAATAAAAATTGGTGAAGGATGAGAGAGTATATGTTACAACAACAAAAAAAGTAACAAAGGAAAATAAAGTTAAATATTAGAATTTTGTCTTTAAGGATAAGGGTTTTCATGAAAGGCCAGACTAAAAATAGCTTAACTGAGCTGAACATTAATATTGTGAAATAAAAACAAAGGATTGTATTTACTTATTTTCAGGGGGAGGGACACCAAACCCCACTCATTTAATATTCAAAATGTAGTAGGAAAAAAAAAGCTGACTAAAATAAATACAAAAGCCAAGGTTTGTAAACCCAAATGATTAAGACTATAAAAAGCCTGCTAGGAAAAACAGAAATGTATAATACAATCATAAATACTATCATAGTGTTTATGGCTGATATTTTGAAAGTATTTCAAATCATTGAAAGAAAATAGGTATCAGGCTCCTCAATTTTACTATTCCAGTAAATATGAAAATTTCATCCACTTTCTAATGTTTTAGTACACCTTAGATAAAATTTCACCAATTAAATTTTTAAAAAGTTCATGTATTTTTTGCAACTCTTAGGCCAACAGATAGCAGATTACACAGTTATCTGGGAACATTTTCAGTGTATTTTATCAGTCTAAATACAAAATACGTATGCCTTAAATAAAACTTCTTCTTTTTTTCCACCTTTTTTACTTATTTAGTCTCTCTACATTTCCTAAGTGCATTAACAGCACTGGTTAAATTAAATACCACATTGAATTAAATTTTTATGAAAGTGGACTCACTAAGCATATGAAAAGAGGTATAGGAGACAAAATGTGAGCACTCATATGAAAATATTCCATTTAGTAAGTTGTGAATTCATACTATGAATTGCATAAACATTCAAGTTTTCAAAACCTACTAATATCAAATCCTATAACCAAACCAGAGTATTCAGAGAATAGCTTTCTTTATTGTGGATGTTTTTCCTGATATCACACATAATAGATTAAAAGTCTTGCAGTTAAAGGAAAACTTGTGAATTCAGCTTTCAGATTTCCACATTTCTGTTGCACAATCCATCAAAACAGGTGTGGGAATAGATCCACAATATCATAAATGGAACAGATCACGCCAGAGATGGGTCTCTGGTGAGAATGAAGAAATTAATCAGAGTACTCTTTAA
>JAWWEE010000040.1:40678952-40696671 GCA_035221455.1 Xenops minutus | reverse complement strand
TCTCTGCTTCTGGGGACCACGAGGGGCCGAACACGTGGCCCGGGGAGGGGACCGGGAAAGTGGGGAGAGATCCCAATTCAGCCATCACAAACAGGGTTAATTTTAAAAATATAAAGTAAGAAGTAAAACTTCCAACTTCACAAAGTAAAAATATGAAGTCAATACATGTCCATTAAAAAATTCTCTTTCGCTAGAACGGAATGATATTTCAACTTTCTTCCATATAACTGAAGGCTATTTCATTTATTTAAACACTTTCCAGAAATTTTGCTAAATTACATTGAGAAAATTTGTTTACATCCAGATGTCAACTATATTCTTACATAAAAAAAAAAAGGAAAAAATTAAGTTATGCATGTTTTTTCCATCTAAAAAACAAAAACCACTAAGTATAGAAAGAAGAAATATAGTAAGAAAAAATGGTGTGCTATAATAGGATAAGTGTAAAGAATGTCATGATGCAGAACTCTCTATTTCACTCCTAGAGGATGAGAAAAGTTACTATTTCTAGGATATTTACCAAGTTTCTACAGTGAAGAAAACATAAATTCCTAAAAAAGATAGTATGAGTAAATGTAAGCAAATGATTCTATAATAATGTTACATGCATGTTTTTCCTACTTCATGATAGAAAACCTAAGTTTTAGTATGTACTTATTTTTGTGTGTACTATAAACTTCACTTTTTTTTCTGAACTGGTCACCAAAGGAAGAATGTTTTTTATCTCCTTTGTAATAGATTTCGTCTTTATCTCCTTCCTGTATGAAGTCTCTCCATGTAGCATGTAAAACCTCCTTTTTGCTGTGTGGCAATATTTTAGGACTCAAAGACAGCCTTGTTGGTATGAGCTAGCTTTATGTAGGATTGCACTCTGAAATAAAACAGATCTGGATTAAGTGAAAATACAGAACAGTGTGCAAACAGGGCCTTGAGGTATTGTATCAACAGTACAGAAAGCAGAAGGGTCTTCTAAAGAACCATTATGTTACTTTTGGGGTCACGTTTTCAAAAAGACTGAATGTTCTAAAAGCTTTTAGTTAATTTTAGATGTTTATTTAAAGATATAAAAAGTTTCAAAAGAGTTTATTTTTCAAATCAGATGTTTAATTTACTTTAGCATAGTCAAGTATCAAAAGAAACTCAAGTCACTGAATTTTAGGTTTAAGTAAAGTAGAGGTCAATAGAGAATATCTGGTAACAGTTTAAGTTCTTTCAACATTAATGCATATGGCTATAAACAATGGTAAAATATACTGAACAATGCCAAATTCTATATTCAGGGTAGGAAATTCAGGTGGTATGTATCTATTTAATTATGTCATATTCTAAAATCATATTCTTTTTATTCATGACAATTTCTATTTGTTTATTGGATATTCTAATAATGTAAAGGAAGATAAACACAGTTGAAATGTGAAGAATATTTGCATAGATTTATCTCATTTTGGTTGTTTTCCCTATAACTTTATTGTCGCCTGAAGAAGTACGACTGCACTTGTAATACTTAGAAACAGCTCACTAACATTCCACTGCTGCATTTACACTTTCTGTCAAACACTGCCCAGAAAAGAGATGTTTATGGTGTATGTTTTTTTTTTTTTTCATGTAAGGAAGCCCTCTGGGCAAGCACAGGGGAAAAAAATGGCAACAGAGGAATAAAGACGTGGATCATTTGTTATTTAATCAACATTATATTGGTCCAGGTGGTTAAAAATAATCAGTGAAAGCCACGTTTTTAAACTAAGTAGAGGTGGTGTTACTAGTGTCATCATCAAAACCACAAAAGCTAATACATCTACAGAAATTACTCATTATATTAGATATGTCGATGTAGACAGCAAAAGTACTCTCACTATGCCTAGTTTCAATATGGAAGAGTTCACTTTTTACCTACCTGAGTTTCCAGAGTTTAAGCTGAGAATGAATGAGAGCTAAAATACTCATGCTGCATGACATAACTATGGTACCACTCCAAAACAAAAGTAATTAATGATCTTGATTTTCCTTATGAGGAAGGATGGATTATATTATGAGTTTGTTCTTGTCATCAAGATATGTTTCATAAGTGGTACCATTTTTGGCTTACCCTGAACTTAGACAGGGAGTTTAGATGAGCTAAATTTTAAAATTTTCTGAAGATTGTGACCTGAAGGAGGTAATGAATTTCAGAAAATACTGACGTTACTGAGAGCTGAAAACTAGAAAGAAAGAAGAAAAGAAAAATCCTTCTTCATATGAGGAAAATTTTCAAGCTTCTTCTGAGTAGGAGCCAGTGATCCCAACAGCAGGTCCTTCATGCAATCATGTGAAATGAATGTGTTAGAGAGACAGTCTTTCAGCTTCCTCTGCAATGATAAGTTAATGAAAAGTGTCACAGCAGCCTACTTGCTGAAGCAAGATCTCTTCCAAATTCAGGAGGCCCTAGAAATAAAGACACCTTGCATGAAGAACTGCTCCAACACATAGGGCTTGGATAGAACTTGGGTGAACAACATGACCTTGCTCCAGCAAGGAGTAGGTGGGCTGGTGCTAAGGCAGATTAACTGCAGGATAACAGAGCTGAGCCACGGTTGGTTGCAGTTGAGACCTATTCTGAAAGAAAATGTGCTCTTTAAAGACATTACCATGTAGACATTAGACACTGTGGATGCCTCTGTGCTACCAAATAAAATTAGCCCAGGACCATTCCTTGCCTATTTTTCCCTCCAAAACAAAGCAGCCACATTTAACCTGTCCACTAGAAATGGTCCAGAATCATTCCCTGGCCATCTCTATTTTACTAATATAGGCACATAGGTGCAGAGGTAAGTAATCATAATAATATTAAGTTGCTTGAGTAGTCTGTCAAGCAGTTATAGATTGATGGCCAATCATTGTGTTGTGTCTGTCCACACTTAGGAGGATAGTATGTGTCAGTGATGATCCTCAAAGGGCATCTTGGTTACAGTCACTCTGGTTTAGGAAGTCTGGGGCTTTATTTGTATTTAACTTCTCAAAGAAGGAGATCCAACATTTTATTTTCATTATTATTATTGTTATTGTCACCATGATTTTCATTTCCATGTATATAGCCAATGCTACCGCAAACTAAAGTGCTATAGGCAGCAGTCCTGAAGATGATGTCAATATTAATAAGTTAAGCAATGTCAGATAATCTTCCAGACTCTGGAAATTGACTGTCATCACTATGAAATCGCTAAAGCAGCTCCTAAAATTGGCTTTGACATAAAGTGTTCCCAGGCACAGGTCAAAGATTGGTATGGGTCGTAGAAAAACTATTCCCAGCAAGCAGTTTCATGTGTCACAGGGAAGAGACCTTTATGACATGGATGTTTGCCTGTCTGTGATGACTGATATCAATGCCACTTTACAGTCTCAGATATATATAATTTGCTAATTAAAACACAGCTAAACTTGTTCCTCTACTTTGGAAGTTTCTGAGAGTGGTGAAATTCCTGTGATTTCCTTGTAGCACAATTTTACTTGTGAGTTTGAATTACAGAACATCTTAGCAGGAAATCAACTGTATTTCAGAAAAACCTAAAAAAAAGCTCTTTTTTTTTTTTTCAAAAAAGCTATTTTGAGACAGATTGAAGTTTTTGTGTTTCTTCAATCCCAGGGTTAATTTCATTCAGTATTTGGAAGTGGTGCATTTCACATGAAAATGAATCCTTGATCATTATGACATAAATTGTATTTTTCATGCACATCCCACAACCCCTATAAATCTCCTCAGGTTTGGTCAAGCCATGAGAATGAATACTTAATGGAAAAGTAAGTTGTGCTGCTTCTGAAGCCTCTAATTCCTTTAATTTCTGTTATTTCCTAAAGAAAACTTTTTATTTTTCTTCAAGGCAATCAATGACTTCTGTCAGTTTAGATCAGTTTAGAGTCCTTTGAAGCATTTAGGAAAGAATACAAAAAAATAACCCAAACCTAGGGATTATTGGACAGGCATAGACTAAAGTAGGGTTAGGATAATTACAAGGGATAAAATTCCCTCTCTCTCGTCCCGATACACGTGTATCCATGCTGAGCTCCTGGCAACAATGAAGCTCTTTGAAATTGTACAGTTCAAAGCAGGAGTACAGTCTGGCTGGCAGTCCAACACTGTGAAAAGTAAGGGAGACCCAAGCCTGGACGTTCGAGTCCTTGTCTGGCCAAAGATACTGTGTTTTATGCACCGTACAGGCCATGGTTCAGACCATGCTGGCAGCCTACCTATGCTGTGAGCAAAGACACTTAAGAAAATGAGAAAAGTAACTAAATACAACAATTATGTTTCTTAAAAGGGATTTTGAAAGTTTCAGCACACAAAGAGGGTGGTGCAGATGTTCTAAATATGAGTTTGGTTTATTTATCATAATTGTATTTCATGCATTAAAAAAATACATAATCTGCTTCCATCTTTTTGCTTTATTTGTTTGGGTTTTTTTGTTTTTGTTTTTGTTTTGGTTTTTGTTTGGTTTTTTTTTTTAATGCACAGATAATGGTTTTAAATCACTGTACTTGCCTTTTAACTGTCTGTATTTTGATGTTGGTTATATTTTGGTATTTATAATCTTGCTTAGACTTTCTGATGAATAACCCAAGTAATTGCAAAGAAGTACATGCAGTTGTGCTTAGTTTTTAATAACCATCTTATATCTCATTTTTTAAGTGGCAAGCCAAATTATATTCTAGAACTTAAGGCATACCTCTGAGAAAGTCAGATACAATACTATATAAGATGTGTTACAAATGTGTTTTTCTTTGTTTCCTTGTGGCTTTTGTCATACCTAAACAATATGCTTCAATGCCAGATGAAATGTTGGGGGGAAAAAATGAGACTTCCACAATATTTTTAATTAATAGAATTTTAATTTCATCAATTAATACATGGAAGTAAATTTATCATTATATTAACTGACAGCGAAGATTTCAAGTTGTTTTCAAAATTGAATAGGTTGAACTGAGATAGCTGCTCAAATGCCCTTTCATAACATACATCAAGTATGAATGCATATAAAGAAAATTTCAGACATTTTGTAGGTTAATGTGTGAAATCAACTTAACCTCACATTAATGCAAAGATACATAAAGATACATTATTAAACCAAGTTTGGCACTAACAATTATTTATGCCACATAACTTTGACAAGCAAAGATAAGAATCCAATCTTTTTTCTACCCCTTACTATCCATTCCTCTGCCCTGGTGCAGTGAAGCTTAACCAGCCTCTGGTTCACATCTTGGGCAGGTTAACAGGTCTCCAGACTTCATTTAACATTAAGATTTCAGACCATCATAAGTTTAAAACATAGTCTCATGCTGACAGCTTAATGGTCAAATAAACAAAGAGTTAACTGACTTGTAACATCTAAACTTTCTGACCTTTCTTACTGGAACACAAAAATGAAGTTCAGCATGGGTTTTCTGATGTATCTTCGTGCACATGTGGCAGTGTCTAAACCACCTGCATGTGTTTATATTATAACCCTTTCAAAATATTTTCCTCATCTTTTATTTTGCACAGCCTTTGTGAGACAGGGAAGGTAAGCAAAGAAATTTGTCTTTTCTTACCTTATTTTTTGTTAAGTCAACCTTCAAAGTCACATTATAGATCATCTGAGGGGAGGAGAATCTCATGCAAGTTAAACATTCAGCTTCATCCTTTGCCAAGAGAAGGGTCTGGAGGTTGTTTTATTTTAATGAATGTGTCAGACCCAAAAGTGTTTGCTATACACCAGCTCTTGCCAACAGTAGGTCAAAGAATTAAATCATTGTATTCATGAGACAGAAATGTCATCCCTTCCTATTACACAGAGAACCTTCACCTTCTAGCCTTGTAAACACTTTGCTTGGCTCTTTTCCAACAAAAGCACATTAGGTTTTTTTACTTCATTTTAACATATGAAGGTAAAAGACATTTACAATGTGGATAAATATCAATACCAAAGAAGTTATATTTTGATAGTAAAAAAAGAGAGTGTTTTCACTTTCAGATTCTAAACAGTCATTATCTTAATTTTTATCTTTTAATAAACATCTTTATTTTAAAAAGCCTATAAATTTTAATATTTTGAATCTAGACATGATACATTTCAATATAATATTACATGGGTTTAATACATACTGCTAAAATGGAAGGGTTCTACTAAATCCTTTCAGGACCTCAGAAGCAAGGAAGGAAAAATCAAAATGAAAGTGTTCAATACTTTGTGTTTCAGGCCAATCAACAAAAGCCTACAGCAATAATGTGAAAATACAGAGTTAAAGAGGTTTAAACTAAGTTCACGGAGGGAAAGGGACTAAATTAGTCATACTAGTGATAACTTATGGGACAGTATGACAATGTTTGAAGGACAATGTTCTATTGAGGTTTTTCACTCTGTTCCACTGTGTGCTGAATACACTGGATTGTATTTAAAATGTTTGTACAATAATGCACACAATATGAGGAATCAATAAGAGGTTAAAAGCTTCAGCTATGACATCATTGACACAATCTTCATTTTGTCTTCCCATGCTGCAACTTATATAATTCTTCTTTCTTCATTTTTCAAGACAAAAGTAGCCACATCTCTGACTTCTTCACACAGAGATATGAAGAAATTTGATATCTTCTAACTCTTACTAGTGTAGCAAATATCAGAAAAAACCTCTGTGATGTTGGTGTTTTTTCGTTTGCTTTCCCTTGACGGTGCAAACTCTGTGGACAGTGAGCTCTAGAAGGAGGCAAAGCAGATTCTGCTAGTTTTAAGCCAAGGCAAATCTCCCTGTCAACAACTTGAAAACCACCTTTACTTACTTTAATCTTTACCCAGTCACAGTTCCTTTACATGGAAGCACAAAAACAAACTTGCAATCACAGATTCATCAGTTCTAAGAGCTATGTCCATGAAGTAAAAACTACTCTTTAATATGAATGCGAATAACCACTCCAGTATACTGACCAGAAAAGTTGTGGAATCTCCATACTGGACATATTTTAAAATGTACTATATACAGCTCCGGGCAACCAGCTCTCACTGCACCTGCTCTGTGCAGGGTCATTGTACTAAACAATCTACAGATATTCCTTCCACCCTCACTGTTCTGGGGTTCTATGAAGTACCTCATTTCATAGAATTCACAGGGGCATGCACTTTTGGCAGGACAATATGGATGCTGCTCAGTTTCAAGGAAAAGGGAATAACATATTTATTTAAGCCAACAAAAATCTTCAAAATAGTTAGGATGGCAACATTTGTTTCACACTGAAAATGTCAAATAGGTACAAGAAATACTTTTCAGTATTCTCTTTAGCAAACTGGGTAACCAGCGTAGCTAATAAATGAATGACATTGGTGACTCAAAGCCTGTTATTAACAACAGAGAAAGAGAAGAGAGCGAAAATTATAATAACTGAAATGTTAAGCAGCAACCATTTTCTCATTTTGTTGTTTGTTTTGTGGTTTTTTGTTTGTTCGTTTGTTTGTTTTTAAAAAAAGTTCATTTGCAGTAAAGGTAGAATAGAAATATCAAAGACAGCAGCAGTCCAAAATTCTCCAATGCTTTTTCCTCAATCAAGATTTCAGACACCAACACTTCCTTTCCTGTCTAATATTCATGAACCTTTCTTTCAGTTTTCAAAACCTAAATATCATGGATTTGCAAGACTGCCCAATTAATCCTCATATATTCTTCAGCTGGAGTGTCTGAAAGTATAACTATGTGTGTTGGCTAACAAGCCCTGTAAAGATATCCATAAAGAGGTAAAATGCTACTTGAGCTTAAATTCACCTATCCCTGAAAGAAACTAACAATCAGGTATATAAGCTATTTCAGATGGAAAAAAAAAAAAACTTTTAACATTAATTAAAAAGTGATGATCTATGCAACTTTTAAGACTGCCTATAACAGCAAAACCATTATTTTTTTAAGTTTATTACTACTCAGGTAAACAATAGATTTTTTTTTTTCAGAACATTTATTTTTACAGTAATTTTAAGATCTCTATTTTTAGAATATATTTGCTATTTAAAGAATATTTTAATTTTTGTAGCAAGATATATACACTTCTGAAACTAACAAAAATATCTTCCAACTTTTAGGACCAAAGTTTGCCTCTAACAATTTCTTCTAAGTTCATTAAAACAAGTGCCAGTTTCATAACAGTAATACCAAAACATAAATCAAAAGTAACATATATTATTGCTTTCTGATCATCATGCTATGATTCTGTCATAGTCTCATACCCACACATACTACCACACATATACACAGTTTCTCCAGTATTACTATAAGCTCAATTTATTTTAACTGAAAGAAAGGAGAAAGAAGTTGGCATGAATAACAATACACGTCTAACCACTGCATAAATAAACTGGCATGAAATTAGTTATTCTATGTCTATGATAACTTACACTCAACATGATACTTCTGAGTGAACAATAAAGGAATTAATAATTTTTTGCTACTATAGAAAGTATTGCTAGTAGATACAAAAGTCTGCAAATTATTAAATCCTTTAGTATACAGTATACTTGCAGCAATGATGCAAGTATAAAAACTCTTTTGGTTTTAGTGAGAATGTAAAATAGCATGTAATTCCATAATAATTTCCACCTCCAAAACAAAACAAAACAAAAAATTTGGGAAAAAATAAAATATGCGGACATTTCTGATTTGAAATGGAACAAGCGATGAAAATGAGCATTCAGACTCCTCAGAAGGCAAAAGTGAAAATATTTAAAGAAGAGGTAAGAGAAAAGAAGATAAATACAAATTTGAGAACATACTCTTATGTAAATAAAATATTAGATCTATGTACTATTGCAAAGGCATAAAGGAGAAGAGATATAGATCTATAGTGAATTCCTCAAAAACAAAGGGTATGTTAAAAATAAAATGTTTTTTCCCTTGTATTAGAAAATATTCTTTCTTTTCTAAAAAATCATTTTATTTCCTCATTTAATGTTATCTCATGGGTTTAAAAGCAATAATTTTTCAAGGCCCACTGAAATCCATTTTCTATTCAAATCTTTAGATGGAAGCTTTATTTTTGTCTATTTAAAGTATATTTTTCTCATCTTTCTTTATTACAGGTAGCATGACTACTCTTATGAAGAATGAAGCTTTGTGTTCATACACTGTTATCAACACAGTATATAAATTTAGTGAGTACCAAAGACATCTAGTAGATGTGCTAGAATATTTCAGATTTCTATCATTTCGGCTTAAGCAACCCAGTATTTTCAGTAGTGGTATATCCTCAAAAGAATTATTTTTTTTATATACATTGCAGAGAAGCATTAGATCCAGCAGAAAATTTACCTTTATGTTTTCTGGATTTTAAAAATTACTTGGATACTTCAGCTTTTCAGTGAACTTATGTTTTATGATTTCTATCCTTTCAAAATTCTCAGTACAAGTGATCACATTGCAATTGCCCTTAAACATTCCACATTTGAAGGTCAGAATGATTGAAACAATAATTTTAAAATATTTTTTTCATATTTTAAAAGCTTTATCAGTCATAAAATTAATTTTTTTTAGTGATGTACCACATGTCACTAATACCAACTGATATCAGTTTCTGTTGGAAATTTATTCTAATCTACAGAGCTTTACTGTAGTGTTTGATAAACAAGTATAAATTACAATGGAATACAAAGTTTCACAACGTGCACATTATGAGCCAATTTCTGTAGCTGGCAATAATTAAGAGATATTATTCCTACAGGACTCACTGAGTTTTGCTACAGAAGTACAAAAGATGCTTCTTTGTGTTCCGTAAGATAAAAACAAACCAAAAAGAACCACATTAAAAAAAAACAAACAACAAAAAACCCAAACAGATAAACAAAATCCCACCATATATCTGAAGGCAGAAGGGTGACTAGAGTATGTATTAAATAAAATACAACAAAACTGAGAGATTTGATTTTCATGTGTATTGAAATAAACTTGGACCCCAGAACTTCCAAATTAATAACTGAAAACATGAAGCACCATCTGCTTCTTATTCTTTATAAGCAGCAGAGAACAGACATGTGTACTCTGTTACATATGGAAACAGTTCATATAAGCATGTTTTGCTTCTGCAGGATCTGGGCCACCCCAAAATCCATTGTTCCCCAATGTCTGAGCAATACCAGTACAGCATTAGAGTGTTTTAAAAGAACCTGCCTGACTATAAATTAGGGCTTCTTTCTGGTAGTAATGCACCAGATAAAAAGAATATTCTTATGTTTCTTCTGTTCAGACTTTGAGTCCACACATGTTGGAATGAAAGAAAAAAGCCATTCATTTCTCCTCAAAAGCAATTGGGCATGAAAGAATGGACAGTATGAATCTTGGATTCAGCTCACAGTTGTAGAGCCAATGGAAAGGAGAAAGAGTGATGTTCATTTATTCAGTGTATAATAAAGCAATAAACAACTACCTATTTGGAGGCAACAGATGGAGGAGGCAAAAGGAGTGTATTTCATATGTGGACTCCAAGTACTCCAAGTAATGTTCTTTGGATGGTGCCTAAACCGCTGCTCAAGGCTTTCTATACAATCATCTTTAAGACATTTTTATGCACACACTAACCTAGCCTTACAGATAGACTTAACAAAGAGACGTTAGAAATTTATTCTTGTAACAAAGCAATTTACCCCATAAATATTGCTCATTACTACATGTTGTATCACAAGACAGATGAGATGTTCCTTGGCAGTTTACTGCAAACCTTCTAAATATACTCTGACTGTAATTTTTATTTTCTTTTTTCAAATCACTTTCATATTCTTGACTTTTGTCCAAAATTCAATAGCTGTGGAGATTATTTCCATGTTTGCATTATGAAATGTAAATAAATTCCACCCTTAATTTTCATTTTCTTTAGATTCATTCCAGCACTGCTGTGTGGTTCATCAGCTTTGTTTTTTACATTTGCTGCTATTCATTTGTCACTTAACACTGAAACCTGTCTCACAGAGCTATTCTATTCACACAGTATTGGAAAAAAAACATAGTAGTTTTATTTTTTCATTACTAATTGTTCATTTAACTTTATACTGATCTAGAATGCATTTTGAGCCACTGAATAGAAATTTTACTTTCCATCTTTCTGATGGGAAAAATATCTACTATTTTGATTGTGACTGCAAGAAAATAATAAAAGGTTACTGCTGCTATAATTTTCATTACAGTTTTGCTATTATTGCTTGCGTAACTATAGAACATTACATATATTTACAATCAGAACTTTTCTGATTCTCAGAAGGAAGAATGAAGACAAAAATCGAAAGATCCTTAAATCTTAAAGAAAATTCTATTTTCTCTGGACTTGGATATAGAGAGACCCCTTTAACGTTTCTATAATGAGAAATATTACCAAGGATTCTATATAAGGAGGGGATTTAACAATTCCGTACAATGTCTAACAAATGAATTCCAACAATTTTTCCTGCATGAAAAAAAGCCCAAAGAATGATACAAGAAGTAACAATTAAACAAGAAACAATGTTATTATAAACACAAAACAATAATTAATACACATAATTTTTCAGGAATTTTTTGCTTGCTGTCTCTTTATGGTTTTATAGTCTTTTTAACTACATGTGGCTATTTCTGAGGGATTTTTTAACATCACTGATAAAAAGAGATACACAGATAAACATTGCAAATATGCATTGAATCAATTCACTTTGAGATTTTTTATAGCTAAACTTAGTCATAGAAAGTTTGCCACATTAACACTTCCAAGGAAACAACAGAGAAATACAGTGACAAATCTCTGTTTAATATTACTAACACAATTTTGATAAAATAACAAAATAGTTGGCTCAAATCTGAAATCTATCTTTTTTTAAAAAATCAAAGGCCAAAGAAGAAATATTCTCAACTTATTTTTATCAGATGTGGATTGGGTTTTAGCAGAAAAAATTGTAAAGGTTTCATTTGAATTCTCCACTTCTTTGGCAGGCAGGCATCCTTATAAAGACTTAGGAAAGTGGTCATTCTACACACCTTCTACTGCCCATGCAAAACTTAAAGGAAGATTAAAGTTAGCAATTATTTTTCTTTTAGTATATACATGAAGTTTCCAAGGGCAATAGATGAAAGGAAAGAATATGAATGGAAGAATTCAGGAAAGAACATGAATGGAAGAATCCACCCTAAATTTGCATTTTTCTTTAGACTCATTCTGGAACTGATGTGTGGTCCATCATCCATGTTTCTTTAAAAGCGTAAATATATTGAACTGCAGGAGAGTAGCTCACTCTGTGTATTGAATGCACAGTCTCTCATGAGTGGCAGTAGACATTTTAGAAGTAGGTGTTCTGGTAAAGTCTGTATTTAGAATTTTGTCCTTCCAAATCTATTCTATTCTCTAAGAATTTTATATTTCACAATTTACAGCATTTTTAGTTTACCTTTTTCTACTTAGGTCTACTTAGGAGGCTCAGGCATTCCTATGATGTTCTTTATTGGCCAATACAAAGCCTAGCTCCCAGATTCAGATGTTCCCTGTAATTCTCATTTTTTCTACTTTTATTCCCAATACCTTTATCCCTCTTTGTATTCTTCAGCCCCTGTAAAGTGACATAATAGCATAAAATTTCATCTGCAGCTAACTCTCAGAACCTTTATTTTTTTTATAAATTACTTCAGTTGTAAATGTAAAATACATTTTGCAAAACCATTTTAGGGAACACTCATTTGTCTTGGAAGTAAATAAATCACTTTCTTTGACAGCTGTCAGATAAGATATTATAACTTAAGTCTCTAACTTTTTTTATTGAATGTATTTAGAAGACTGACTATTTCTGTGGGAAAGTAATCCTGACTAGGAAATTACATTTTACCAGCAGACAATTAATCTGGAATCCTCATTGAAAATCTTCAGAGCAGGACACTCTCATCTGAAAAAAACACAGCTGCTAAATGCAATAACTCCTCTACTATTTTAAATAAAATTTAGTCACAAGTATAAGAACTAGGACTGTGAAGGTGTTTTTCATTCTTAAATTATTCAGATGATTTTAAAATGGTACCCTAAAGTTTCTGTTTAAATTTCCAAACCTGAAACTGCTTTGTGGGCACCATCTTTTTTTTTTCTTTTTAATAAAAAAGTAGTTCCTAGGAAGTATTCTGAAATTAAATGCTGGTTTTGGTGGGAGAAAGAGACAGGGAAGAAAAATTATAAAGTAAAATGGTTACCAATATTTGTATGGACTGTGTCATCTGGAATGTCTCTGTGTATTTGCATCTAAAATCTGTGCATATGCTTTGTAATTATGTATCATGTAACAAGGAAATTTTATTTGAGCACATGAAATAAATTACATGTCCCACATGAAAGTGTCAGAGAAAATTCTGGCAACTATCTGCGCAACAATCTTTCTTTTTTTTCCCCACTACAAAAGAAGCCCTATGTCACCCAAACATCTCATTCCTTTTAACCCAGTTACATTGTAGGAAATTGACTCCATTTTTGCCACACACCTGAAAGAGTGGGTCATTTAGTGATTTGACAGAAAAAGTAAATGAAAGCTTCTTCAGTTCATAAGATAATACTTTTATTATTTCATTGAAGTTACCTCATAAATATAATGATAAACAAGAGGCATCTCTATTTTTCTAGTGTGAATAACTTAAAAAAAAAAAAAGTATGATTTCCCTTTTTGGTTTTACCGCACCATATGTTTTCTTTTTGTAAATATTTTTAGCAGACTGAAAGATTGACTGGTTATGTTTTACTCACATACAGCTAAGATATGCTATTACTACACAGCTCTTCAAAGTTCTTTATGGTACAACGCAGTGATTGTAAGCATGGTGTTAATTTTGAATGGTAGCATTACTCATTTTACCACTGTCTGTCAGGACAAGATTGTGGTTTCTTTCCACCTCCTTGGAAAAAAACAAGAGCTTAAAGCACAGTCCAGATATTTATGTTAAAATATTTAATAGCAATTATTAACTCCAAGTGCAGGAAGAAATTGGCAGAAGTAGTTAAGGTTTTTTGATGGATCACTTGTTAAGTCTTTTTAGAATTCTCATATGAAGATCTACTACCTTAAAGTTTTAATCAAGTTTTGTTCAAATGCATACTATTAATGCCTTCCTGCAGAGTTTGTATGCATTGTATTTATTCATTAATAGAATGTCTATACTGTCAGACAACTATTATCAAAGTCAAGTATTTGTCTACTGGTCACACACCCTTTGAAATCTATGATCCTGTAATCTTATGTGGGATGAAAGCATATGATGCACTATCATTAACATATATCTAGAGATATATTGTGAGATATATACAGTAATATAGAGCAATAGAGAAAATCATTTTAATGCTGTATGAACTCAAAATGAAATGTCACCACCAGCAGTTTTTACAGTATACTGTTCTTTGACAAGTTCCAATTTTTCAACTCAAGTAGGTACAAAAACCAAGTGTTGAAATAGAAGAATTTCTCCATGGAACAGTAATTTTGATTTTTCCTCAGCTCCACTTAATGTTACCTCAGTAACCTTCCGTTCTTGCCTGTTACACAGGTTTGGCTACATTACCAATGGGAAAGCATCCTCATTTATGAGGTGGGAAAGCAACCTCTGCAGAGCTATTACTTCCCTTTTCATAATGGTGTGAAGAGAGTAGGCTGAACCTTGATATTAATTCTCTCCCCAAGAATGTAACTGCACTAACACAGTGGCACCTGGTCATATAATTGCATGAAGTACAGAGCTGTTGTATTGCTCTATTCTATGCAGAGGTGATGGCAGAAAGTAGACTGTGGCTGAGTTAAAATCTGTATCTGGGGCACTGCAAAAAAAAAAAAAAAAAAAAAAAAAAAAAAAAAAAAAAAAAAAAATTAAAAATCCTATGCTATTTGCTCTTTCTCTGTGTCATTTGCAAAGTATTTCTACAAAGTCACAGTTTAGTTATTAGCTATAGCCACTTCAAAGACTGTGGTCCAGCAGTATATCACCTGAATAATTGTTTGGCTAGGATAAGAGTGTCAATAATGTCAATAAAATTATCATTGTACCCTAGTACTGAAAATAAATTTTCTCTTTGAAATGTGATCTCTCTGCAGAGTAAATCAAATACAAATCTTATGCATTTCCAGTAAATTTTAATTCTACTGTATTTCTGTATACTATTTTTAAATAAATTTTTGGTTTTTTAGAAAGTCTACAGGCATTATTTATAATTTCTTTTCTCCAAAAACTAATTTTAAGAGAAACTAAATTATTCTCTAAAGATTTCCTTTAACGTTCATTGACCTGGTATTTGCACAGCCATTCAAGTCAATACGTTTGTATTGCACATTTCTGTATTATAACACAACATCTCCCATGTTCAAGATGAAAATTAGAAGGAAATAGGCTTTTGATACTCACCTTTGTATGTTTCCTTTAAGGCGAAAGCTAAGACATCAGTTCATGAACATAAGGCTGTTTTCTTCTCTGTGAAATTCTTCTTAAGTTAGCAGTACTGTCCCAGGACAGTACTGTTGTTCAAATTATGGATGTTGTATTCCAGCCCAAACATGCCTTTTTATTACTTGTATGTATATGTATGTAGCATTGAAATATAATTGGCTAAGAAATTAGCAATACCTTTTGAACCAAATTCAACTTAATAAAAGTTTTACATTCACAAAAATGTTCAGCTTATCTGTCCAGTCAATTGTGTTACAAAATTGTTAACTTATTAAAGGACCAAAATTCACTTTCTCTTACTTTCTTGCTAACTAACTGAAGTGACACATATGCCAAGTACAGCCACATGTAAGCTCATAAAACAGTCATTATTCCTTTTCCCTGCTTTTTAAAAGGAAGAACAATCTCATAGCTAACAGCATACTGTTCAATGAAGACCAAAAAAATTGAATTTCTACCTGCTGTGCCTAACTAAAGAAATTAGTTAATTGCAGCAATCTTTTCACCATGAATCAGTGTTTTCAGGTACTTAAGGTTCATCAGTATTTCACAGATATCTCTGTGATCAATGACCTATGACATGGTAATATTACATGAAAATAAGGATAATTAGGCCTTTTAGGAGATAATTCAAAAAAAGAACAATGAAAAAATTTGTACCATGGATTATTCTATTTATAAAAAAGTATTCTCGTGGGTTGCTGCAAGTGTAACAAAAGATTGAACTCAGTCAATGCTAACTATTACTTAATTTCTCTCAAATTAATTTTAATCGATATGATTAAAGGGGATTTTCATCCATAACTTATCCATAACAGGCTCAATGTCTGCCTGTCTATTAACTTAATAGGTTACAAATGAAGAGTTTGTTTTCTTTCACAGTTAGGGTACACAGCTCCAGGAAGCACATTTACTCAGAAAACTATAGTAACATCAACATTCTTCTCTTGGCTGCCTGCCTATTTGTCTCATTGGCACACCTATGCACATACTTTTTAGGAACATCATGGTCTCAACAGTCTCATCATCCATTGAGACTGAGAGCCAATGGCAAATAAGAGTAATGTAAACCTACTGAAGAATGTTATGAAATTTCAGAGACACTTAAAAATTATTTTTTTCTGAAATAGACATGGAGACTGTGTTTGCACAGTGAGAAGAGGATCAAACTACTTACTGAAAACAAAAAGGAAAGAAAAAGAAAATTGGAAGTGTTCAATATATCAAGTTAACTATTGCATATGACTTTAAAGGTTCAGTGCCCAGAAGATGAACAAACTCAGAGATTAGCCAAATAATCCAGTCTTCCTAGGGAGAGAAAAGTGACTGCATAAATCTTGCACATAACAAAAGCCTGATTTTTCCTTAGACCTTTGGAAAATGGTACTGATAATACTGGCTATTCTCACTAACAAAAGCAGAATCAGCTGCTATTATATTTGTCTCATTAGAGGCAATAGCTTCACAAAATTTCTGTTTATGCTTTAAAACAAAAGTTGAATGGAATAGGGTAAATTTTAGTCTTGTGAAATTTTTGACTTGCATGTTGCAGTTAAGAAAAGTACGTATGTGCCATGTCTCTCTGACATGCATGCAGTAGTAGCCTAATTTACTTTTGTTTTTCTAGAAAAGAATTGGATTTGATTTCCTAATGCAGACCACTGAAAAAGATTTTCCTTCTTATGTGGAGTTCCAGTTCACCTTGTGAGCAAGTATGGCAAATGTGTGCATCTATTTGCTAGAAATTTATTTCAGCAAACAGATTTGTCTTTGAAGGCTCCTCTTCTTTTACACTTTTGCAGCCTCATGGTATGGCATATCATATGTGCCATGTCATTAATCTTAGTTTATCACTCATTTAGTACAGGTGCTTTCCTTTTATTTCAAAACTGACTTGGACTTTCTCATATAAATTACTGATAGTTCACTACTGTCACATATGTATAATTCTTCTCACACAACAGTTGTTTGAATTTGGTCTATTAGTTTAGTAAACAAAGAGAAACAATTTCTGTATAGTTTGATGCATCTGATCTATTTTAAGGCAGATAGGAGAGATGAATCAGCCCTAAAAGTACAATCTTGACTATCTAAAAGTAGAGTTAGACTTTAGACAACTCAGTCAAGCAAGCTTATGTTTTCCCACATTGCTTATTCAACTGACGATAGTTGGCTTAAACCTGTGGAGGTTTGAGTTGGCACCCTGCCAAGCCCAACTGCTGGCCACAAGGATTCCCGCCCGGGGGGGGGGGGGGGGGGGGGGGGGGGGGGGGGGGGGGGGGGGGGGGGGGGGGGGGGGGGGGGGGGGGGGGGG
>JAWWEE010000040.1:40661011-40678852 GCA_035221455.1 Xenops minutus | reverse complement strand
TCTTTCTCTTTCTCTTTCTCTTTCTCTTTCTCTTTCTCTTTCTCTTTCTCTTTCTCTTTCTTTCTCTTTCTCTTTCTTTCTTTCTCTTTCTCCTTCTCCTTCTCCTTCTCCTTCTCCTTCTCCTTCTCCTTCTCCTTCTCTCTTCTCTTTCTATATGTCTTGTGTGAAACAATTCATAATTCAGTCCTTATTCATAGCTATAAATCACTGTATGCACACATAAACAACAAAATATTATTCCTATCCTTAACGACTTAAGAAGTTTACATAATAGCAAGTATACTTCTAGCTGTTAAAATACTGATTTATTTAAAATTGTCTCTATATTTAAATAGATCTATGAAAATGCTTAGACTTCCTAATCCTGAATTTTGAAAGTCTACTTGTCCTTTAATGGAAACTTTAAGCAATTAGAGAGAGAAAATAAGATATTTGACCTAAAAAACTATCATGCTCCACTGACTCATTTAGAGTGCAAAACTATTTTTTTTTGAAATAACAGTAGCATGTTCCCACACATACATATACTACACAGCAAAATATATTTTCATGTATTTCAGGATTTTATTATAAAACTAATAATTTTTATAATACCTACCTCTTCCCTCTACTTTCCCTCTGAAAGACACTATAGAAGAAATTAAATGATAATTTTGCATCATGAATGTTGAAACATTACTCAAGCAAAATTCCATCTGAGATCATCTGGATCTGTCCATAAAGTAAAAATTAATAAACCACCTGAGCTGAAAGTCCTGAGAAGAAAATGAAGAGATACTTCAGAGTTTTTGGCATGTACATCGTATCTGTTCATGCAATAGAAAACACCATGGACATTTAAGTCCAAAACTGAGTCCAAAACTATAAAATAACTCCATTAGTTTTATCCTTTCATAATTTGTCCTTTTCACTGACTCTTGTAAGGGAGCCAGATAGGTTTAAAAGCCCATCTTCAAGGTTGCAGTTTTGTAAATAATCTTGTAGGGTCAGGACTGACTATCTGAAAAAAAGGCTTTTTCTGTTGTATAGCAAAGAGCACTTGTATTTCTTTGCCAATCAAAATAATGATCAGTGACAAAGTAAGATACTATTACCACACAGAAAGGAGGAGAAATATTGTTTTATACTGAAATTTTAGGTGCTTAGTAATTTTGGCAAGAAGGTTTTTCTTTCTATAGCACTATTTTATTCATGTCTTTTGCAACATTCAGTAAGTACAATAGCACGGGTCTCTAAACCTATTTAACTGAAGGGTGTAATTTACAAAATTTTCATGGAAAATATTTTTTACTAATTCCAGAATAAAAAAAATTCAATATGAAACTCCATAGTCACAGTAATAGCACAGAGAATATTCTGTTCCATGTAGATCATAAGGGATCATATCTCAGCCTTCATTAGCATAGCCTAAAAGAAATTTGTATGTTACCCGAAACACCCATCCAAAATCAATAAAATCCAAGCCTAAATAATCATACCTTTATTATACAACATTTGGTCAGAATTAAATTTTTTCTCACAGCACAGCAGAACACAAGTTATATTGATAACTCATTATAAACACAGTAAACTACTGATTCTTACTTTAGTTTTATATAAATAAATTTCTATACTGCTTCTATATCTTTACTGTTGCTTTACAAAAAAGGCTTCAGCTTGGAAGGACACTATTAATACTTGATTGTCTACAAACAGTCATCAATCATTGAAAATACAAGCATAAAGAACCCTGTAATAAATGATAAGTAAATATCACCACAAGCCAAGCTCTGACCTTCTTCCTCAGTTTTCACTGGGCTTTCACTGAGACCTCTTGTGAAAATGTTGGAATTTATTACAGAACCATTACCTACAATTAGTGTGTGGTTTAACCTCAGGTGTCTGCAGGACAGTTAGACTCCCATTGCTTACTTCATCACACTGAAGAATGATTGGTAGGACATGAAAGCTTATATGTCCTTCCCACATGAAAGGGGGGTTTCCTCAAACCCTTTGTGTTTGATTGCTCTGTCAATGCCCCATTAAAGTCAAGATCCTTGTGCCTGACCTGTCTGTCGGTGTCCCATCATGGGGACTCCACTGATCAGTGCACTGTATTTTAGCAATGCATTGTCCCCACCACTCATTCTGGAAAATACAAAGGTCCATGAGTCATCTTCAGCTTCACTACAACCTCAATTCTGTGAAATAAGAGGGTCAAACACACTACTTATAGGACAAGGCTTGATCGTGTAGGTCTGCTGCCAGAACCACAACAGATATCTGCTAATAACAGCAGATCCAAGAGCTAATGGGATGTGTCACTCACCAAGGATGTGACATAGGACCATTCCTGGCATGCACAGTGTCTGTTACTCTGGAGAATCAAGGTATCAGTGGGACAGACTTCAGAAAAAAAACAAAAACCCACAGCTAAATGATACAGCTGACAACTATTGAAAACAATGGTGACTCCTTTTCCAAATCAGCAGAGACTGATATGTCTTCAAGAATACTCTAGTTAACCCTTCCAAATGATATGCAAGGTATTTATATGGAAATGTCTGTTGAATTCCGGCTGCTGACTGCAGACTGATGTCTGCAAATATCCCTGACTTGGAGGTGATGCCTAAATGCAGATCTTCTTCAGCTCATACTGTTGTCTGTTCTCAGATGGATTTCTCTACTGGAGCTATCCTATCCTGCAGAAATAATTTTAGGAGTACTGCAAGAAGGACTTGAGTCTCAGATTCCAGCATGCTATGTTCAGAGCTCTGAGGTACAGATTCACCACCTTTGGCCTAAGCACTGTCTAATTACTTGTGCAGCTCTAAAAAAAATGCCAAGAGAAAGAGTCTATACACTTTCACAGAAAATGACTGAGACTTGGTGATTTATCAAAGTAGGACTTAGGTGCAGATAGGCAATAACATGGTTTTGAACCAGAACAGGCAAAACAAGAGAACTATTTTCTTGACTATTATGGTGTGGTTTATTTTTTTGCATTCTGTTTCTCTATCTTATCTTTGCCAAAACATGTAAGTTTCATGCTTTTTCTCCTTTCTCTTGTTCTATCTGGTTCATTTCCTTCACTGAGCATCTTGTTCTCTTGAATTTCTATCTCATATACTAATTCCTCTTCTGCATTGTGTGGTGGTAGAGGAGACCTCATTTAAGACAGCAGGCTCATACTAGACAACAAAGAAATAATAACAGTAGAACATTCAAGCTTTCCACAGTTAAGCATCTCTCTGACAATGGTGCATACGCCATTAATTGCCATAAAATGTTTATGTCTTTGACTTCTGACTTCAGGGAGAGATGCAGGAGCTCAGCCTTTTGTCAGACAAAGTACCAAAATCGTATATTTTTCAGAGACTATATTCCATTTCTTCAGTCACTTTTAAGGCATTTGGGAAGAAACCCACATTTTAAAGGACAAAGACAGAACAAATCCAATCACTAGTACACAGTACTTTGGACACAGCTATGGATGAAAATACGTTTTTTGTTGTTTCATTGTACCTTTTTTTGTAAGAAAAGGTATCAGGTAACAAAAAAGTTACATGAATATTGTTTCCATCACATACGTCTTATCCTAGAAATGTATCCAATACAGAAATCAGCTAAAAGTCCAAACTACCATTCCTTTCTCTTTATTTTCTTCTGTTATTGCTCTCAGTACTCAACAGGTCAGTTACTAACATCACCTCACTGAAACAGCTACAAGATTGTTGAAATCTATAAAGCACCTCTTGGCTCCATTTCTCTCAAAACTGATAAGTCACATTTGCCCAAGATCTAAAAGAGATTATTCATTACAAATGTATTGATCTGTTCACAACTTTTTTAGCTGAAAGACTTCATAAAAGGAACCTCCACTGTGTGCAGATTTATAACTGTAATAATAATATCTTTGAACCGTATGAGAGACAGCCAATATGTATTTTATGAACCCACTATTTGAATCTACTGTACTTTAAAGTGGTATACAGAATATAATGAATGGTTTCATTTTATTTGTCTTACTTAAAACTTTCCACTTATCTGTGCAACTGGAAGACTGAAATCATGGATTCCTTACACATCCCACAAAGCAAAGCCACTAGCATAGCCAGCATCTTCCCTCCTTAGATGAAAAAGCTCGTACAGCACATCTATAGCAAAGCCTATTTTCAGCTAAGTATTTCAGCAAAATCTCATGCCAGGTTTGGTATCTTAGCATATTTCTGCACATTTGGCATACTGTTTCTTGAAATAGTCAGATGTTATACTTAAAAAGTTATGATATGTATTTTGAAATCCATGCATAAAACAAGGTAGTCAGAAAGCTTCCACTCACACTACTTTTTCTGCAGCAGTAACCACCTGAAAAATGTGGGCAGCCTCTACAAAGTGTGCCTCTTTGTTTGCTGAGAAGGCACAGGTAAAACCCCACAAACCTCTGCCAAGGCCCTATAGGAGGATGGGGTGAGCAGGAATCCTCTGTATCAGCAATTTCATCTCCAAACCACACCACTGTCAACAGCATTTAGGGCAAGATCTCACAACCTGTTCAGGTCCCAAAGGTTTATGTGGTGAAGCTATGTATAAATGTTTCTGTGATTGACTAATGCTAAAAGAATCTGTTCTGTGCCAGCAGAAACAGTGCCAGAAGATGAAGGGTGGAGAGGGGGCATGTTCTTGGAGAAATGGATTTAGAGTCACCCCTCATAACAGCAACAAATCCCTGTATGTCCTGATCACAATGGGAGTTTTAGAGATGTGTGACCAGTTGGGGCTTAGCAGTTGAAATCTTTAACCTTAGTAACTAAGGCTTCAGTACACTACAGACCTAAATATACTCTCCTCTGTTTGATTTTGGATTGTCAGATTTGATCTGCATTAACTCAGTGCATTTTAGGTCAAAACACTTTTAGAAATTACAGGCTTCCAAAGGAAGACTTTGCATCTAATTGCAATGAGAACAAATGTGGGTTTTAATCTCACCTCAGCTGACAACCTAACAGATGAAACTCTGCTGTAAACTAGAACTATAATTTAAATTTAAAAAAAAAAAGTTTTTAATTGTTTGTGATACGGTAAACATCCACAGCTATTTCACTGAAAAGAAATGAAGAACGAGGGAGAGAAGGGTAGAAGGAAGAGAGAGATAGCATTCGGTTGGGAATTATGGTGTGATCATTCCTACTACTTTTTCTTTTTGGGTTTCCCAGCTTGATAGCTCCAGAAATTATTTTTGATGACACAGGGTGGTGTACAATTTCTTAGATATAACTAGACTCAGATTCTGCTTTGTTTGCTGTGAAGGATATGAATTTGAAGAACTTTGGTTTAGCACTTCACATACAATCAAAGCTAAGCAATGTATATTTTAAAGTTTTTGATGGTTCTTGAATATTTGCTTGTTGACATGTCCCATTTGTCTCAATATTATTTTTCTCCTGTCCATATTTAGTGAATAAAAAAAAAAGAGGAACCACCTTAGAATTTAAAGGAAATATGTCATAGTGCCAGGATAAGTGACATTTGATTTTCATTCTACCCAAGGTCCATTCTATGTACATATAATGGAAAATAGAAAGTCATGGAAATAGACAGAGAAGACTTAACAAAATTTTAAAAAAGTTACCAAAGGAATGACACAAGACAGCAACCAGTGAAAAGAGGAATATACTTTCTTATAAATTTCTCTCTCTTGTTTACCCTTCCTTTTTCTTCTTTCATTCTGATTTAGTTTATTTACCCCTTACTGCCTGATCTTCTTGGCTAAAAAGACCACATTCACCTCCTCTCTTGCACATTAGAACTACTAAAAGAATCATCTGAAAAACTGAGTAACTGTACCAAAAAATCACATGGAAGCATTATGAAGTAGGTTTTCACATCTTGAGCTTAATTTACTCTTAGCCTCCATTTGTGAGATTCCTGAAACAGCAAGAGCATACTGCTGATGCCAAGACTTCCATGTAGCACCTCACCATTCTGCAGCTCCTGTGACAGTTCCACCATCAAGCCTGCCAGACAGGGTTGAAATTCTGAATGCAGTACATATCTTGCCTGCCAGAAGTCAAGATTACATTTTAATCACAGCTGCTAGAATTCTTCATTTTCCCCATTCTTCCCTCTTACATTATATACTTTACTGTCTCTCTTTAAACATCTGATTACCATTTATGAGGATTCTGGTGCTGCAAATGGGTTATTCTACAACAACTGATTAACACCAGCATAGTCAGAAGGGAAACTAAGTTATTGTATTTGTGTATTATTATGTGCTAGCTGAAATGATGGCACCTCTTGTCCTCTGGTTTTATGACCTTGTAGATACAATAGCTAGAAAAATTGACTGTTTAGTTTGGAAAGGTGGCAATGCGATTCAAGAAGTCAAAGAGTTGTTTTATTGCAAAAGGCACATGAGTTAGAATATTTCCAAGGTGAAGTGTTATCAGCAACTCCCTTGATTAGTGGACCAAATTCCTGATGTATCAACATGTGGAGAGCTCTAATGTTGCGGTGACAGTTTCACAGCTGCCAACTGATAGCCTGTGACTTTTTAGCATGTTCTCATCTTCACAGCCCCATTGTCCATGCCATGAAGACAGACTATTTTCTTGTGAATTTAGGCTGAAACAAAACAGAAGAAAAGTAGACAGAGGTTGTTGACAAGTATAGTCAGTAAAAATATCAGTGGGTTGGGAGGTTTTGTTCAATGGTTTTTAGTTTTGGGGTTTTTTTTAGTCTTTTCACTTATAAAATTTCTCAGAAAAGTCCTGGTATTGCCAGCTTGGATGCATTTTCTGAAATGTTTATGAGATTTATGAATTGAGCTTTTGGCCTTTAACATTCATTTTTCAAAACAAAATCAAGTAGTATTTCAAAGAAAGTAAGTGCAATCATGAAAAGGACCATCTTGCAAGGATTACTCCTACAGTGTTTTTCTTTCCTTTTCTTCCCCTTTCTAGCCCTTGCTCTGAAAGGAAAACCAAGAAGAATATGAAAATGACAGTAAGAAGTGGATAAAAGACTTTTTTCCCCTTCCTCTTGTATAGCATAAACATTTATTAGACCCTATCACCTCTCATCATCTCCTGTACAGAAAATGGAAGAAAGAACTCATTGCCTTTGTCATGGCTCCTTCTCAGGCACTAGAGTCCTACCTTCTCAAGGAGGCAATCATCATCATTCATGCTGGCTGCTAGAGGAATCAGCTGGTCTGAAATCAGCACAATTTTCCATCTTCCCTGAACTTTGGATGGATGGTTAATAAAAAGCCCGGATGTCCACAACTTTCTAGAAGAACCTCAGTGGTCAGAAAGACATTATCTAGCTGTGTGGTATCAACTTCTTCTTGAGAAGTGAAGCAGGAGATGAGTAAACCCCAATGAAAGATATTTCCCTGTAAATACATCTGCTTTTCTTACATACTTGGACATTACTACAAATTGTTTGCTTAGATTTAAGGCTGCATAGTCCTGTAATGCAACAAATACATTCTTGTTATTCCTAGCAGGCCACAGGCTCTGTATCAGTGTTTCAAGGCCTCAGGGCTATGGCTTGTCTTAGTTTTATAATTTAAATTAAACAAATTGGTGGAGAATACAGTCAACCTGCTTGTACTTTTTACATACCAGTTGTGTGTGAGACCCTCTTAGGAAGGCTTTTTGGAGGTACCAGCCTACAGTCATAGCAGACAGACAGAACCTGTTCTTACTGAATTATCAACAGTACTACTTAAAGTACCTTACCTCTGAGCAACACAGGCTTTTAAAATTTAATGTAACAAATCCATGGAGAATGTAGGCAATATGGACTGTGGCTTGGGCGTAATAACTAAGAAGACCAAGCGTGAGTTTCATTACCTTATCCCCAAACTCTCTAATATTATCCATCTGCTACAGCATTCACATAAATCCAGACCCAAACTAGAGTCCCGATACAGCATCAGAATGTATAAAACGCTCTACTAATTAAAAATTTCTGTAGGAGGGCCTGGTAGTTTTCAAGACAAGGAGGGCAAAGTAGATCTGGTGATGATGACTGGAGCTGGCCACAGTCCAGACAGCCAGGCAGATCCAAAGCAAGGGCACAGGTCCCAGGTCAAATCAGGAGGTCAGTTGAGGAAGGGTGGATGGGTCAGGCCAGCGAGATGAAAGGCACAGGCACTGACACAGGCACAGGAAAAGCTGCAATGTACTTCACAAAGGAATCAAGACTGTAAATCATCCATCTACCCTCAGTTCTTTTCACTATCTCTGAGTTTTCCCAGCGATCAGATCTAAAGTTACATATTAGCAAACCTGGTCCTGAACATCAGCAGCCGAGCCCTTAGGAGAGGGTTACACTCCAGACACTGAGAGGCGCTTCATTTTGTCCTCAATGAGAAAATCCACAAAACCACAGAATCACAAAATCACAGAATATCCTGAGTTGGAAGGGACCCACAAGGATCATCCAGTCAAACTCCTGGACCTGCAAAGTACCATCCCCAAGAGGCACACCATGTGCCTGAGAGTATCGTTCAAATGCTTCTTGAACTCTGTCAGGCTTGGTGCTGTCACCACTTCCCTGGGGAGCCTGGTCCAGTGCACAACCACCCTCTGGGTGAAAAACCTTTTTCTAATACCAACCTAAACCTCCCATAACACAACTTCAGGGCATTCCCTGGGGTCTTGTCCCTGGTGACCACAGAGAAGAGATCAGTGCCTGCCCCTACTCTTCCTCTCAAAAGGAAGTTGTAACTGCACTGAGGTCTCCCCTCAGTCTTTTCTTTTGCAGGCTGAACAGACTAAGTGACCTCAGCCACTTCTCATATGCCTTCCCCTCAAGGCCCCTCATTGTTTTCCTCTGGATTCTCTCTAGTAGCTTAATATCTTTTTTATATTGCACTTCCCAAAACTGAATACAATATCCAAGGTGAGGCTGCCCCAAGTGCAGAGCAGAGAGGGACAATCCATCCCTCAACCAGCAGGCAATGCTTTGCCTGATGCCCCCCAGGACATGGTTGGCCCTCCTGGATGCCAGGGCACTGCTGACTCATATTCAACTTCCCATCAGCCAGGACCCCCGGGTCCCTTTCTATGGCACTGCTTTCCAGCATCTCATTCTCCAGTCTGTACGAACCTCCAGAGGTGCCCCGTCCCAGGTACAGAATCAAGCACTTTCCCTTGTTGAACTTCATAAACTTGGTGATTGCCCAGTCCTCTAATTTGTCAAGGTCTCTCTGCAGGACCTCCCTGCCTCTGAAGGAGTCAACAGCTCCTCCCAAATTTATGTCATCTGCAAACTTGCTTCGTATCCCTTCCAGTCATGCCTCCCAGTCATTTATGAAGATGTTGAAGAGCTCAGGGCCCAGGATGGAGCCCTGTGGAACCCCACTGGTGACAGGTCACCAGTCTGATATTACTTCATTCACTATTACCCTCTGTGCTCGACTCATGAGCCAATTGCTCACCCACCACATGATGTATTTATACAGTTGTGTGCTGGACATTTTCTCCAGAAGGACCCTGTGAAAGACAGTGTTGAAAGCTTTACTGAAATTCAAAAATCAGCTGGCTTCCCTTGATCAGCTGGGTGGGTTACCATATCATAAAAGGAAATCAGATTGGATAAGCATGACTTTCCTCTCATGAAGCTATGCTGGCTGTGACCAATGAATGCATTGTCTTTCAGGTATTTTTCAATACCTCTCAGAATAATCTTCTTCATAATTTTACCAGGCACTGAAGTGAGACTGACAGGCCTGTAATTTCTGGAGATCTCCTCCTTGCCCTTCTTGAAAATTGGGATGAGTTCACTAGCTTCCAGTCAGCTGTGACTTCTCTGGATTCCCGAGACTGCCCAAAAATCATCAAGATATCAGCCAGTTCTTTGAAGGTTCTGGGATGACTCCTATTAGGCCCCATAGATTTGTAGGCATCCAGCTGGGGCAGCAGATTCCGCACAATTTCAGGGTCAGTTGGGAGCCGATCATTCTCACAGTCATGGTGCTCCAACTCAGGGCACCGAGACCCCCTTGGTCCATCACCCGTGTTAAAGACAGAGGCAAAGAAAGCATTGAACACTTCTGCCTTGTCTCTGTCCCTGTTTATGAGGTGACCATCCTCATCTTGTAATGAGCCAATGATACTTCTACAGTGTCTGTGTCGTTGTTGGGACAGACTCAATAAAAAGCAGGCAAAGATCCCAAATAGATAAAAGGGAAACTCCTCTTTATTTTTTCACACAGCTACTTGTATGTATTTCTTAAGTCTATGTGCACTAACATTATTGGTGCTCATTACACACAAACAATTACCTATTGGCCACAGTTACAAACACTGTCTCTGTACATACTCATCCAAGTTTCTTATCTTCTGCTTCTCCTGAGTTCTCTCAGTCTCTGCAAGCTGTTTATCTTTACGGGTACACAGCAGTCTGGCCAAGGTCAAATTCTTCTTGCTCTGTCAAGAAATCCACAGGCCTGGAGCAGTTTCCCATATGTCTGTTGCCATTAATATACTTGAATAAACTCCTTGTATTGTCCCCCACATTCCTGGCCAGCTTCAACTCCATTTGAGCTTTGGTCACACAAATTTTCTCCCCACAGTGGTAAGCAACCCCTGTATTTTTCCCATGCCATCTGACCTTGCTTCCACTGAGCATACACCTTCCTTTTTTGCCTTATTTCCAAGAGAAGATCTCTGTTCAGCCAAGCCAGCCCTCTGTCTCACCTGCTGGACTTTCAATTGCCTGCTCCTGTGCCCTTAGGAGGCAACATTTGAAAAATGACCAGCACTCACGGACCCCAGCATCTGCAAAAACATTTTTGCAGGGGACTTTACTTACTAATTCCCTGAGCAACCTGAAGTCTCCTCTCCTCATGTCAGAGTTGAGATTCTGCTGGCACTTTTTCTCCTGTCAACAGAGATTTTAAACTCAATCACTTTGCGGTCACTGTGGCCAAGACAGCCATCAATAGGTATGGAAACATTGATTTTAATGAACACCTTTGATAGCAAAAGCTAAGTAAAACACACTGAAAGCTTTCGTGATACTACATTATATAGACCAGTTTGTATTGCCACAGACACTTAGCAGTAATAACCTCTTGGCATCTTTCTTATAAGACTTACTATACAGAAGAATAACTACTAGCTATGAAGTACTCATCAAAAACTTAGAAGGCCCAGTTTAGCTTGATTAAAAATATGAATTTTTATCCCAGGCTCATACAAAGACACAGTCAACAAAATTTGTCAGATAATGAACAGTACATTTCAAATTTTGGCTGGTTCCCAGAATTGCAGATATATGTAAAATTGATAAATTGGACATGTTAGGTAAAAAAAAGGAAAATTCTACATTTCAGAACCTGAAAATGTCTAGCTTTAATATTGATAGAAATATTTATGTAAGGGAGTCATTTCATTTATACCAGTTTTGTCAGACTTGGTGTGTTTCAGTTTGGATTTGTAGGTATGAAAGAAGAATCATCAGTATTTGAACAAAAAATATGAGGGAAAGTATGAGAGAAGTAATCTCTGTTGTGTATATACTGAATTTAAATAAGAAAAAAAAAAAAAATTAAGTATTAAAATTGTCTTTAATAGCAGTTCCCCTGTTAATTTCAATGGTTTTGTGAATTTTATTGCTTACAAAATGTCCCAAAGGCTTCCATGATCGGGAAAGACAGGAACTTTTGAAAACATACATTCAACTCCTTTGAAATCAGCATTGCATTTGAAGTCCTCAAGTAACATTATAAAAATATTGACTGAACTTTCCCTGACATCTAAGCTAATTTTAAATTCATTTAATAATGCACTTGATAATGTACTTCAAAATCATCTACATAAAGTCACAAATTGACTTTATTGACACTGTTGACTCTTCAGCAACATATGCTGCTAAGGTTTTGAGTTCTGTCTTTGAAACTCAAACTTGACATTTCTCTCAGTGGTGAAGGTTCAACATGTCTTTTATCTTCAGCATTCAAAGATGACTAGGCTATCTACCAGATGTATAATCCTGGGAAACAACCACAATTCACAGTTTCATTCATCAGTCAACACTACAACAACTTTCAAACACTAGAAGAAAGTCTCTCTGAGCACAAGGTTGTCTTTTGTAGAACACTGGTTCAAGTCTGTTGCATGAGGAAATGAGGACTTCTTACATGTGAAAAAATGACAGACATCTGGAGTCACTGAATTTTATTATTTTGCCCCTCCTTAGAAAAACTTGGCAAAAAATGATATTTAACTCTGTCTCTCAGGAATCTTTTAGAATCTAATAATATTTAGCTAAAGTTACAGAGCAGCACATGTAAAAAAGCAAGGGAAAAGAGAAAAAAAAAAACACACAAAAGGAAAAAGCAATTTAGAAAGCATTTAGAATACTGCTCTCAGTAGCCTAAAGGAAAATCATAGAAACAAGCAGAAAATATTCATCTTCCATATTATTTTTTTAATGATGTCAAGAAAAAAAAAATCAAAACTCTCTAAATTAAACCCCGAGGAACAAGACATTTTTAAAGGGGTTTTGTTCTTTTTTCTATTTTAACCTACTCCAGACAGAGTGAAAAATAACCTGAAGTGAGTGAGATTAAGGAGATCACTCCAGAGACTTGTCTTTCCTGTGTCTTGTTCATCTGATGGCCAGTTCAGTGACCCTTTGATTGAAGTTCTTTTATGCTTCAATATGAGTAATAGACTGAAAATGCAAATAAAAGTGTCCAATACCATCTCCTCAGATAAAATTTGACAACAGACTCAAATTCATAATTTATAAAAGCAGCCATATCCAGTAATTTTTTACTGTTTTTACAGTACAAGTAATAGGTTGGGGGATTTTGGAACATTTTTATAGTCTCAAGGATTTCCTCCTCCTATACTGTTGAGTCTGTATGTTTAGTGGTGTTTCTATTATTTTCCAGGAAAACCCTGAATCTTACTTCATTTTATGTGATTCTGGATTTTCTTTTTTTTGTCATTGTCTACTGATACTGATACCCAGTTTTCTTTAGTCTTCCTAGTCTTAACATAAGGATAGGGCTTATTCTTACAGTTATGAATAATATTATGATGATGCAAAAAAATTGCCCCCTCCCCTGGCAGGATCCCAAAACTCAGCCTCCACTGCAACAATATGCAATACAATCCAAACTCTCTTCGCAAACTGGAGTTATTCTTTTCTCTTATTTTTTTTTTTTTTTTTTTTTTTTTTTTAAGCAGCCATAACATTGAAGTGTCACGCCTCCCCTTACTTTTTATGACTGAAGGGGAAAAACAATTCTCCTGGAAGCCTTGAATATTCAAATAATCAGGCTTTTTCACCCAGCTTTCTACCCTTGAACTTGGCCTCCTGTTTCCATTCAATTGTCCAGAATTTATGGGCTTTAGCCAGCTCAACCAAATCAGTCCCCAGGCTGCTCTGAAACCAGCCAAGCTCCAGGATTCCCACCTACATATTTAAGGTTTCATGCAACAAAAGGGGAAAGGAGGGCAGAGCGGAGCTGACAGGTTAGCAGTGCTTCCCTTTATGATTCCTCAGGGGAAGAAAAATAACACTCTAACGATTTAAACAGCCTGATCTGTATCAAGCCCATAACTCATCACTAAAGAATTATGTGTAATATACCCTATAGCAGCTAAAAAATGCATTTGCCATAAAGCAACATTGTGTTATTCATCGAATACGCTCCAGAAATCCTGCCCAGGCCTGTTAGTAGGTGACCAATTTAAATAAGGTAAAGCTCTGGAGACTGGCTATTACTACATATTGTACCTTGCAGAAGAGCTCTATACTAATGATCTACCTGAGAAAAATCACCTTTGCATATAGTCCTTTTTCTGGTCTCAGAAACCCAATTCCACAATATCAAGGTATTTTAGAATGTAGCTAATTTTTACTAAAAGCAAAGTAAATGCTTCTAATTTAAGGAGTCTCCACAATGTTAAACCTGCAGTGAATTGGAATAAAATGCATATCTCAGGGAAAACTAGTAATAAAATTTACATTGTCTTAATTAGAATTTAAAAGCTATACAATATATGCATTTTGTATTGAGCTTTCTTAGTGTCATCAAGGAAGTTAATAGTCTGTGGATAGATATAACTTCAGTCTATCTCCACCCACTTGCCATGTTTTAACTCCAGCTAGCAAGTAAGCAACATTTATGTTGAGAGAAGAAGAGTTTAATAATCGGAAAAAAAACCAAAAATATGTTAATAATAATAATTGTAATGAAAATGAGAGAGAGAGAGAGAGAGGGAGAGGGAAGAATAAAACTCCCAAAAAAACCAAATTATGCAAAATACAATATCTCAGTACTCACTGATCCAGCCAGTTCTAAGCAGTCATTGCTGCTGCCACAGAGCTTCCCCAGTTTATATACATGGCATGGCGTTCTGTGGTCTGGAATATCTCTTTGGCCAGTTTGGGACAGCTGTCCTGGCCATGCTCCCTCTCAGCTTCTTGTGCCCTGCTCACTGGGAGAACATAAGAAACTGAAAAGTTCTTGACTTGGAGTAAACACTACTTAGAACAACCAATGCATTAGTGTGTTATCAACATTATTCTCATACTAAATAAAGTGCTAGGAAGTAGGAAGAAACCTACTAAGTACTAGGAAGGAAATGACCTCTATCCTACCCAAAACTGGGACACCACCTGAAGCTAGCACTTATGTTCTCTCTGATTCACAAGACATGTTAAGAAGACAGGAAATTGATTCTCGTCCTTGTTTGAAGGAGATCTGGATTTCTAGATGCCAAAACTTGGGGATGCAAGGGTCTGTGCTAATGGTGCCTGCTAAGGTTCATCCATGCTAGCCCACTTCACATAGGCGTGACCATCCCTCACTGTTGCTGCCTGCAGAAGGGACCTACCTTGTCAATGCAATATTTGCTTCTTGGCCAGCAGGCCTGTTTCCAGCCAGCACCTGCTCTGTTGCAATCTTCCAACATTCTGGTGTCTTTGCCTCCCAAAGACCTAGGAAGCTGTTCAGGATTTGCTGTAAAGTCCAAATGAACTTGGCTCTCATTTGAGAAGAACTAGTCTTCAAGTGAAGCACCATGTCAGCAAAGGATGTGAGACAAGGTTTAGGTTTAGCCCTAAGCTTTTCAGGCTTTCTGAACTCAAATCTGAGCGAGCAGGAGATGCAAATCAGTAATAATGTTTTCCATGTAACTATTATTCCTGTCACTCAGCCAAGCAGAGATGTTGAGGGTCACTACACTTTAATACAGACTCTCTTAACTTTCAGTGTTATTAAGACCTTGGGAGTCACTCAAGGTAATGATTACAAATGGGGGGAAAAGTAAGGTAGATAATGGAGCCTACAGGCATGGAAGAGATTTTATTATTCTTGGGAGACAATATACAGAAAAACAGGACACTTACTGAAAAGTGCTGGAAACAGTGCCTTTACATAAAAGGGAGTAATGCTTAAAATAAATTAATTGAACTAACATTTATTTTAATAAAAGTCAGAGGAATTGGGGAAAGGGGAAATTTTTATCTGATACTGACTTTTCTGAAGGCTAACCTGAATGAAAAGTAATTGCTTTTACTTTTTGAATCCTAAAACGCTACAGAAGTACATTTCACCTGAACTTAGGTGGGATGAAATGCAGCAACCCTTCTGGTAACTACCATACTCTAGAAGCTCCCATTATTACTGTGACCTAATTTTTCCAGCCTATTTCCCATCCTTTCCTATGAAAACTCTTCCCTACAACTTCAGTTTTGTTTATTTTGTCTTTTAAATATTAGACAAAGGTGTCTAAAACAAGCTCAGCTTCCAGAGGTAGAAAGCAAGCATTATTCTGCCTGCTTTTCAAAGGCAAGAAGAAGCTTAAATACCCATTAGATTACTCAATTTTAAAGTGAAAAGGCTTAATTAATATTATAGCATTATTATTACTAATAAATCAAATGTCAGAATCACCATGTTAATGCACAAGTTTCAACTCCTTTGAAAGTGTGAGTTTGTTTGCATATCTAGCAGAAACTAAAGGACATAATCAAAGCCACACTTGTCATCTCAAAAAGTAATTTGTTAAAACAAAGTCCGTTAGGTGTCTGCTAGATTTAACAGCAGAAACATAAGGTAATCTGCCATAATCAGGGACAAAGACCCCAGAATAGTTCTGGTAAACATTTCTTCTGGTCTTTCTAAGTCAGTGTTCCCTCTTACTCTGTTCTGCCAGTTAATATTTAGAAAATCAATTAGAAAATACTCTTTTAAAAATATTTTGTGATCAGGAGTCCCTTTAATATGCACAGAATAGATATGTCAGGGATTTTTGTGGTTACGATCATCAAGTTATTTTCTCTTTTAATCAGTCATCTAATTTCCTGTCTTGTATTGATCTATCTGGGGCAAAATGAAGTTCCAAGAAAGTTCCACTTCATCATATTTCATTACAGGTCAAGTTTGTGTTGCTAAATCTTATAGGAGACAGTATGAGTCACCCAAGTCCTTGTAGCTGATTACTTAATATATTCATATTTGAGAATTGTACTTGAGCCAGTCCTGAACAACCACTCAGTTCACTGCACCATTATTTAAAGACATGAACTGCATCTCCAAAGCCCTATCTTTACGTTTCACATCCAGTTTTACTTTTCATTCACATAAAAGCAGGTAATCTGGCAAGCAGGTTACCAGACTGCTTGCAAAGTTTTTCCTGCTTATTTTTTTTCCTGGAATGGTCTCTGCAGGTTGCACATAATCACAGAATCATCAAGGAGATTTTTTGGAAGAGATTTTCAAGATAATCTAGTCCCAATGTCAACCTAGCACCAACAAAATCAACCCTAAACTATATGCACAAGAGCCACATCCAGACACCTCTTGGACACTTCCAGAGACAGTGTTTCCACCACTTCCCTCAGAAATTTATTCCAATGCCTAACCATTCTTACGGTGAAAAAAAAAAAATTCTAATATCTAATCTGAACCTCCCCTGGCATAGCTTAAGGTCATTTACTCTTGTTCTTGCACTTGAGACATGGCAGATAATTCACATATAGATTTCTCCATTCAATATGGAGCTAGATATCAAAAATAATGAGAAAACCATAGGGTTTAATACTATTTTCTTCTCTCTCATCTCTGAACGATCTTAGTTATAAACGATAAACTCAAGATAATCTCTCCTAATTTAAAAAGTCACTCCCTGATGTCCACTCCTCCTTCTGCAGGAAGTCACTGTCTCCACAGGAACATAACTGAAAAAAAACCCAGCATGTCTACATCTCTGTATTTTAGGGAGGGGAGTAGAAAAGAGGTGCCCTGTGCTGTGGTACCTGTTTGCAGCAGGACAAACAAGAAAGAAAGGACATACAACTTTTAATCACCATGGTGTGGCTCCCTGGACAGCTCTCTGATGGTCCATCAGGAGCATCCAGAGCAGCACCAAGCTTCACTCACAGAGTTGATGGGCAAAAGGACCAATCCAGGTTTCTACTCTGTTATCTTGTTGGACATTTGGTGTTCCTCATTTAGCCAGATTTGCTTTTCATCCCTTTAACCTCATCATTTATATATGCTGTTTCCAACATCCAAATAAACATTTGGTTATGATATTTTTACAGGTAGATTTCTAAACATCCTTCTCTTCCTCACACTCCTTCCTTTGTTCAGGCAGTTCTCTAAGGTTTTCTGGTCATTAATAAGATTTTGGTTTTCAGGTACAGATTCAGTTCTGTGTTAATATTTCAGCAAAGAAGAGACACATTTCTGAAACATGATGAGAATTCAAGTTCAGAAAGAAAGCAGTTTTGGGCATGTTATAGTTTCAAAACTCAGTTGGAATTCCTTCCAAAGCTTGGAGGCAAGCCTTAGTACCAATAAAAGGTTTAACAAAGGAC
>JAWWEE010000040.1:40616163-40660911 GCA_035221455.1 Xenops minutus | reverse complement strand
TCTAATTAAAGTTCTGTTTCTAAATTTAAAGGAGAGGAATTGTTTATTGGCCAACATAAATATCTTAGTTCTCCCCTTGAACTAAGACAGGGCATTGTGTTCTACGAGAAGAAAATTTTAAAAAAATTACTTTCTCAGAGCATAGAGCATTTTCTGGAGGACTCCTATCTTTGTAGGTAGGAACAACCTAGTATGTTCCTGATATAAACCAAAGCAAAAGCCATAAAATCGGTTTTAACCTAGTTAGTCTGGAAACAGAAACAGCATTAAAATTGTAGGTACATGAAAAAGGTATTGACGTATTATAAATCTTCATAGCCCTTCATGTCTCCACCATATAAAGCAAGACAGAGCATATCTTTTGAGTTATGAAAAGAATGAAAGCCCCTGAGTCTGCCTGCCTGTCTTTCCATTTGAGACATGCACTTATGAGACAATTGATGGAATTCAAAACAGGAAACTCCAAGTATTTGTTACCAGTTTTATTATTTGTTTACTTTTGAAAGTTGTATACAACCACAAAAAAAACCACAAACCAACCAAAATAAAACCCAACCAATCAAACAAACAAACAAAAAAACACAACACCTATTCAGTTAGAAACACCAAAAAAAGTGGATCCTAGGAATCTGCTGTTTGTTTTAAAATACGTTTTCTATCGCAACTATGAGATTGTGCTAGAGACTTGTTATGAGTATGTTTTGTAACATTAGAGGTAAAGATATGCACCTTTTAAGAAATTATGATAAGCACATCTGTGATCTGTGTTGGTTTTCTTAAATATGCAAAGTAACGTTATAAACTCTTTTCTTTCCTATCAATTAAAACCAATAAAGTATAAATAGAGAAGTTTATCAGATAATAAGCACCATAAAGCTACAATTTACCTTTCTTCAAAATGTTCTAGCTATGTGTAGACACCTTACAGAAAGAAATTGTAGGATCTGTAATATCTTTATACATGAAAACACAGCCAGTGCCAAAACCCATACTGTTCAAGGGGACTTATGTCAAAGTAAGGGATGACAAACAGAAGTTGCACTGAATTGAGACTTGGCATAATGTGAGTGAAATCTACACTTTAAAATATTTCAAAATGCCTGACACTGTCCTTAAGGAAAAGTACATCCATTTTGCCTGGCTATAAATATAGATATGGACAAGTTTTTTTATCAGCAGATCCACTTGAATCATTGGAATAACCAAACCTGCAAAGATCTCAGAAGGAGTGATGCTAACATCACCATTTTTATTGTTTGACAAACAAAAATATGATGTAAAGTCAGCATTCCCCAACACTATGCTCTTTGTGAGACACAGATTCCAAGTCTTCCACAAACCAAGGTAATTTGGTGTAATGTTACTGCCATTCTACAGAAAGAAAAAGACCATGAAGTGTAGATTTATGACTGAAATTGAATCAGGATTTCTGGAGTTGATGCCCATTTAAATATAATTTAATCTTAGAAGATACAAAAGGAAACTACAGTGCAGGCAAATGTCCTATAAACACCATGGTATTAGGAAAAGAATCATTAAACCACTCTCTCTTTCTCTCCCTAGCACAGATTTTTATAGTGTTAGGTTCTTCACTTTAATTAAAAAAATAATATATGGTGCAAAAGCTGACTATGAACTATAATTTTCACAATCATCTACAACTTTCACATTCTGCTGCTATGCTACCTTCAGAAATTCTGTAAACTGAAGCAAGGAGAAGTCAAACACGTAAGGAAAGTGTCACTGTCAATGTCTTTTTCTAATATTAGTGGCACCATAAAAATGTTGGACTGTTTCTTAACCTAGTTAAAGAGTAGCAATGACTAATATACTGGTTCTTTTAATACGTATTTTTCTAATAAAATACATTACAACAATAACAATATATCTTTATGGCCTCCATCAAGTTATGTATATTTGTACTGACAAGATCATATTACATCATGGACTAGTTGCACAAACCCATCAGGCAATAAATGTACATAGCTGCTTGTTCTTAAGGCAAAGATTAACAATTAAAAGCTTAGTAATTCCCATGCAGATTTTTCACACTTTTAAAAAATACTGGAGTACATCATTGCAGACTCTGAGAAAATATCTTTTTTTTTTTTTAAGTTCACTGGTGTTTTTAAGGCTTCCATTGCAAAAGGAAGTGTTAGAAACACTTTTTTATGGGATGAAAACTTAGAATTTTGGAACAAAATGCAACACAGGTGAGTTCCATTAGTCCACTGAGTGTAAAGGAAGAAATAAAGGAGTACCAGTAATGGTAAAAAACCCAAAAGGTTTTATTTCACAATGCACAATCATGTTGCCTTTGGAACTGAAACACTTTCTAATGAGTCAACTTTACAAAGATGGAAATCAATTCTCTTTTGAAGAAACACACCATCATTACCTAAAATTAGAAGGCATCACATCTTCCATGTAGTATTGGACAAAGTTATGTACAACAAGATGAATAAAGAATTGTTGAAAAAGTACAAATGAAGGTGCTATTTCAGTCAAATGCTGGAGAGTTGTACACAGGGGCAATTATTCTTCACCTCTAGACTAAGCTGTGGTTAGTTCAGCTAAGAACCTGAACACAGGAAGGGTCTCAGATCAGAAGAACTATGAACAGTTTTAAGTATGCTACATACATATTTTTGTATCAGATATAAATGCCTTGAGTTTGGATTCTTTCTAACCTGGGTCCTCAAAGATGTCTCTGTGTTTGCCTCTAACTCATAAAAAGGGTATATTTAACTCATAAGGAGACCATATTACTCCACTTTCAATTACATCTTGGTCTGACTCTTTATCAATCAACAAATTAAAAAAAATAAAATTAAATACATCACATCACTGAGATGTAATTTAACTTAAAGGGGAAGTCATTGAATATATTTCATTTTGCAAGAAGTAAATTGGAAGAAGCTATTATCCTAGAATCCATTTGGTTTATGAAAATACTAAAGGAATAAAAAGAAAATTATTTTAGGATATAATATAGGAATAAAAAGGGAAAATAAGCATATAAAAACACCCAAATATTTATTTTGAGACAATAAGTTCAATAAATAGCATAATTATTTTGTAAAATTTTGTAAAAAAAGGTTACCATTAATTTAACAATAAAACATATAAACAAAAAGCTGAGCAATACCCAGGAGTCTGCGGACAAATAAAGAGGTTTTCAAAGAACTGAAATAAGGCATAATTTGGAGAACACTTTGAATCAAAGCTTATAGATTTTTTTTTTTCAAATTCCCTTTTTAATAACACTAGGGTACCTGAATAGCTGTCAGAGTTCAAGTGCAGTCAGCAATCGCTCATACATTTTTACAGAGATCTTGAACCTGACTGAAAAGGCTTTGTTTCATGTGGGGATGTGCTGGGAATGCGCACGGAGGGGAAAAACAAAGATGAGATGATGGGGGAAGAGCATCATCATGTGTGTGGTGTTACATGCATGCCTCAATCTGTCTTCTGTATAATATTTTGTTTCAGTGAATAAGCTAAAATATAATAAAATGTGATAGGAAGGGCAAGTAGTAAGCTAATAACTGAATGAGAATATGTAGTTCGTTTTCCTCAGTGTTCTGATCTACATGTTTCTAGAAAGACCGCAGACTAATTTTGCTAAGGCCAAAGAAAATATAAGAGAAAATTAATCATTCAAGTGCCCCACCGTGATGAAAAAATGGGGAAAGAATAGCGGTTTATCAGAAAAAGAAACAAGCAATATATCCTTAGGAGCTTTTTGAGACAGACAGCTGTGCTCATTTAAACTCTGAGTAGGTGACAAGCTGCAGGCAATTGATCTAATAGTATGAACCTGAATGCTGCACGCAATTTCGAAGTGAATAGAAAATAGGCCTGTTTGTTCCAAACTTAATTACAGTTGCTTGAAAGGTAGAACCCGACAGGCCTTAATTGCTGTTTTACGTTCATATTGATATGGAGAGAAGAGGCAGGGAATCTCAATTTAGTGTCTGGTCTAAGAAGCTAAAAGATTTCCCTGACAAATGAATACATCTGAAAGGAAAATATTTAACCAGTAAAAAGGTGAAACTGAAAAAGAGGAATAAGTGCCTCTCCTTAATCTCTAACAGGATGGTGGATGCTGGAGTTTTGTGATCTTTGTGGGACTGTCCAGTAGACCTTAGATATGTGGAAAGGCAAGCAAGTCTGTCACCGGGAAGAATATCTTCAGCAAAAACAGAGGAGGTGGGAAAAAAATCAGAGTCTGCAATTATTGAGGTTCCACTCTGTTCTCAGGAAAGCACAAATATTTCTGTAGGGAAGTATTCCAATACATATTTTGCCATGTAGAATTTTTGCCAAAAGAGGCACCTATTAGAGGACTATTTCCTTCATTTAAAAAAAAAAAAATCATGCTGTAACTTTGAAAAATTTAAAACTTGTATGATCTTGTGAACATCAAAGACGCTTTTGCACATATGGACCAGATAGCTTATCTTGTACTGGAAATACCTGAGCTTATTTTGGTTTTGATGATGTGAATCGTAACTGATTGCAAACCCCTAAAATGCTGATGACACTGTAAGAAGATATTGCTTGCTACGACCTTTAAAAAGGTGGCTGCATTTGCACAATTGTAAAAAGTAGAATTCTGACAGGCATCAGATGAAATCAGCAGGAAGGAAAAGCTGAGGTAGATCTCAGCATGGGACTACTGAGGAACATGACGTTACTGCCCTTGCAGTGAACTAGCAACTGGTGTCATTAAGTGCTCTGTTTAGATGGACACAGCAGTAAGAGTTTCTTACTGTGTTTGAGTCAAAGAGGGTGAAGATAAACCACTCTGAACGTTGTTCCATAAAAATGAATTAAGTGCTTGACAGTTTGATGGTGAAAGAGATTTTACAATATTAATGTACTAGACTTGCTCTTTCTAATGTTTATATTTCAGTCCTGTCATCAATTTGCCAAAGTTATTAGTAGTAAAAGGGGACTGTTTGGGCTTTTTTACCTAAACCAAGAAATTTGCAGAAAGGGGGAAGAGGAGAGGAAGACTGAAATGGACATTTTCAAGGTGTTGATCAAACAAATGTAAAAAACACTGGAAATTTTGGTTCAAGGCATTCTTGAGTTATTTTAGGGATCTTTAAGTATCTTCTCTTCTTATTTTCTAATTTATACATTTAAGTCTGAAATGTATGAGTTGTCATTTAAAATCGAAATATGAAGTATTTCAACCTTTGAATGTTCCTAAACTGCTTCTATCTCTCCAAAATTAAATATTTTAATTTAAAAAATAAACTGATTTAGAAAAACTGCTATTTTACCATTTATGCTGATTTAAAACAAACATACAGACACAAATACCTAATCTATGCCTGATTTCAGTCTCCAATTACAGCCTTTTCCACCAAGTGAACTCAGTGCCATATAAAAATTGTTTCACTCTAAATGCAAGAATTATTTTGATTGTCTTTCATGCTTCACTCCCCCTCTCTGAGATGCCAACATTTACAGTTGTCACTTCTAACCTTGGCTTGCACTCTGCAATAATGAGTGCACTGTGCTACAGCAGGAACCTGAAAAGGGCAGAAATGTAAATTGGAATGGCAGGTTTGCCACCTTCTAAGGAGATGTGATGTTCAGTCTTTTCCTGCATGACAGTGAGGTACTGTTAGCTTTTGTTGCATCTTCATAGCCTTTGTATGTGGGGGTGGCAATAATTCTGAGCAATCATCCTGAATTCATTGTGGCTGTCTGTGTGGCCCTTTCTTTTGCTCTGGAGAGGGATTCCAGAAGAATCTAGCTATGACCTTTGCCCATGCAGTTTTTGGTAGACTTAGAGTTATTCTGCTCCTTTCTCATGAATCTGTTCAACACGCTGACCATCATAACAGCTGTAACCAGTGCCAGCACAAAAGACAAACATTTTAATTTTACTGAGCCAGTAACAGAGAGCTCAGGATGTCCAAATCCAGTATGCTGTCTGCGAATCCAAATGAGAGCCATCTGTGGACATGCAGCACGATATATGCTACCCTGTAAGCACTGGAGCACATATGAGGTTAATTGTTTCTCTGTTCAAAAATACCACTTTTCTAAGTGCATTATTATTTGTTTTGAAGATAAATGAAAAGAAAGAAACAATAGGTTGTGCAGACCAAAACAATTTAGTTAGGAAATAGGCATCAGAAAAGTGGGATAAGTGCCATACTGCAAAGGTCATTTACCAACAGGGTATTTGGAAAATTAAAATGAGCATGTATTTAGTACATATCAATCTTGAAAGAAACAATAGCATCTAAGACATCATGGAGTGGGGATAGAACAGAAATCATTCCCCCTTCCTCTAGGGGTGCATTACTTAGCCAAACCAAATATTCAGAGTGCCAAAACCTATGCCATTATGCCCTGACTATGACTATGGAGTGGTTTACCTCTGTGTCTCTCTGCCTCAGTGACTGTAAAATGAGTTATTGAACCAAATACCAGACAGATTTTCCAACATGTGGTAAAACAACAGGATATTAACAATTCTATTACTTTCTGTGTGTACTACCATTCTGAATAGCTTTCTCTGTGCCCTCCCTCACCCTTCTAGCAGTGAGAAGCAAGGACTGTGTAGATAAAGGAAAAAGGTCTCAGGTCTTCCCTTAGGAAAACTCATTCCTATGGAATATTCTGAATTTTTAAGTTCATCTGTCCTATACAGATATGACTGGACTAAAAAAAAAAATAAATCTATACAGTCAAAATCACATTGTTGTACCTTAGCAACCTACATGAAATTTGGGAAGAAAGCAGAAGCAAAGTCTGAAAGTGGAAAGGACTTGCAGAAGGCAGTAGGAATTCATGCAAATTTAATGTAAATAAAATAGCTCCCAGTTACCCACAGGCATCAAACCTGGAAGAGATGGATTTTTGTCTGGTGATTAAGACAACTCCTAACTACTCTCCCAGCTGCTGTCTGCTCCTAAAATATTATTTACTGAAGACTTAGGAAGACAGTGTAGCTGGAAGAGAACTGAGATTTTCTAATTTGAACTAAATTTTGCAGGAAATTTAAAGATAGAGAGCAGAAAGAAGAAATATTTTGGAGATATCTGCAAAAAGCCACTTTGTTTCACTTTTTCACTTCATGTAGCAGGAGATGCAGAACTTATAAAAATGTCTTTAAAACTGCCATTATTCTTCATGTTTATATATATATATATATGCATGCATATGTAGATATTCGTATTGTGTTGTTCCCTCACATCTGGTGTCAGAAATCAGACTTAAGGTATCTAAGTGTCTTTGGCAGACCAAAGATGGCAAAACAATATGGCTATATCAATTTGCTAAAAATAAAGCAATTTGCATAACACTGTAAGAGAAAGTTAGCTTTTTCATACAAAACAGAGGAATGGTTCCATATGTAGCTAAATAACATCCTTAATATTTGCAGGTCATGAATAACTGGGGTTTTGTTGTTGGGGGTTTTTGAGGGTTTTTTTTTTTTGTTGGTTTGGTTTGGTTTTTTTGTCATTACTGTGGCCTAGCTTTTTTAGTTAGTTTATACGCACACACATTCATGTGACTTTTTTGCTAGTATATTTCAAAGCATTTCAAAGAGGCTTCATATGGAGAGGAAACTTCAGAAAAATCAAGTGTCTTGTTTAAAGATACCCAGCTCAGAGACAGAGCCAAACCCTCTCAAACAAATAATTTTTTTTAATATCATGGTCCCAGACATAGCTCTCCATGTCACCATGGTGTGCTGTAACATGAGCTTGAGTTTGCAGGAGGATAGGAATATTCACTTATTTTGAGAATTGTTTGCTGTAGTTCATGTGTCATGAGAGGGGATTACATAAGAGTTTTGTTTAGTTGGTAACTTACAGAAAGAAAAAAACATGTCTTTGTTCTGCACAGGTTCTGTATACCAATGTCAAACAGGGATGGAAATTCTTCAGGATGCTTTTAGTGTGAAGAGAAGGAGCACAGAAGAACTACTTCACTCATGTTTCAGTACTTCATATTGTCAGAATTTCAAGGCTTCTATGACTCGTGACAGCAGAACAGCATCAGCCCTTTTTGCATTTTCACTCTAATTGTCCCTATTCTTCATCTTCCAAGATTAATTCAGAATAACAAATTAACAGCAGGTCCTTTCAATCCTCTATCCACAACATCTTTTTACATAGATAATTCAAATGGGTGTGCTACTCTTGAAGAACTCTACAGTTTTCTACACTTGGCTTTAGAATTTAAATTAATGACATGTATGTGCAATAGTTTCAGCACGTCCTAGATGCATGATCTTCTTAAGACTCAGCTGTAACACTTATATGTGGATAATTCCAGGCTTTCTAAATATTATACAGCTTGGTAAAAGCAGTAAAAATGCCACTGATGAATATCATCATTGTTGAATATACGAAGTCTTGCAACACCATCGATACATGACTTAGAGATGGAGAAAGAGGTCTAGTTCCAGAAATAATAGGTGTATAAAAGCTCTGTATATTTTACAAAGAGTAGAATATTCTACCTAATTTTTTAAATTAAATTATTACCAATTTATGATGAATATATACATGGGTAAAAAACATGCCCAGTTATTTTGGTCTCTCTATGACTAAATGGGAATCTATTCTGCTCATATAAATCTTTAAAAAATCCCATAATTGAATAGCTTCCTGTGTGAACACAATAAGAGATAAGGACAATATTTGTTGCATCTCAGCTGCAGAACTGAAATAGAAGAAAAATACAACGATTTTGTAACTGCACCAGTATTCTCAGATCTCAAGTCAGGTATTCTACTGGGTGCTAATCCTGTCAAAGACACCCATTAACACTGGCATATGCCCAAATACCTGTGTTGCTGCATGACTGCCAGGCCTACTTGGTTATCACTAGAGTATGTCTTGCAATCTAAAGGTAGGATGATGATTTCAGGAAAATTAAAGGTAGGAAGTCATATTCATCATGCTTCTAATTTCTTTTTGCAAACTGCAAGAAAAAATTTCAAGTAGCCACCATAGATTCTGGGAAAATTGTTATATTGCTGAGACATCCATCTCTTCATTCAGTCACCCTGATGCTTCAAGCCTGCTTTGGCAATCTAAAGCAGATTGAAGACAATCAGCAAACTGATATCTCCAGGTAAATTCCACCCTGTATTGTAATATCAAAGCAGCATCGTAATAGTGCCAAACCAACAGCCAGCGGTTAAGGTGGGGTACATACTCTATATAAATATATTTTAAAATGTTCTTTTCAGATTGTCTGGTAAGAGTAGAGCTATCCTGGTTGTCAAAAAACAAACAAACAGAAAACCAAACAAAAAGCATCGTGAAAACCTACTGCTTAACCTCAAAAATTCCCAATGGCAGAGTATGGTAACTCTTACATTATACAGATCCAACTGTTGAACTACAACTCCTCAGATTCCAAGACAACTTAAATGCCTATGTAGAAGCATTTCAGGAAGAAGTGCAAAAGCAAAGACTGAACAAAATGCTCTCCAGAGAAGCAATGTACACAAAGGTATCTAATCCAGGCATAGGTTCATTATCCTGACTTTTTTTTTCCTCATCTTAAAAACATTTAACTATATTTATCATGATTTCTGCAACCTCCTAAGCTTACTGAAAGCTTCTAATTGGAAGCTTTTGTGTGAGTTCATTACAAGTTTAACTCACGTAATTTTTATGATCCCCTTGCACGTTTTCTTTCAATAGCTATTATTCACAACAAGTTTACACATTAGAGTGACTTTTACTTTTCACCTGCTTTGAATAATGCGTTACTTTGTAGTAAGATTTAAGATATCTCTTCTGCCCCCGTTTATCATATGCACTGATTGAATTAATATCAAATGAGGCTGCAGGCTATTTTGGACAAAGTTCATTTCCAGCAGGGTGTTTGCAGAGCATTTACTACAAATGGGTCTGCTACAACTGGGCATTAGTAGAGTACATGGCAGGTGTTATTAACAACAGCAGCTGCTTTAGGTGCAAAGATCAGGTGAGGTGATGTCTGAAAACAAATGAGAAAATTCCATTCTTCTGGCTGTTGAATAGTGATCACTTCACAATAGGAGTTCAGTGTTTGTAGCTTCTGCTGGGAATACCTGATTGATGGTACTCCTGGCTGGTGCCACTTGTCAGACCATAACCTTGATGTTTACATTGCAGCACTGCCTGCTTTCATTTGTCACTTTCGCTGATGCCGAGCTCTAATTTACTGACTATAAATTGATGGCCATTTTGGCACTACTGATTTTCTTCATTTAACATTCTTAATCCTGCTTCTCCACCCTGATCTTTATCCAAGCACAAGAGAGGTACAAAGTAACAGCTAAGAAGCCACGTAAAGAAACTTCAGATGTATCTGGCATACTTGCAGAATAGTAACTTGAATTAACATAGGATGTTTCCTTTTTCATGCATGTTTACTTTAATATTTTTGAATTAGATATTTTCCAAATTGAGATAAGTTACTATAAATTCCACCTGAACTACAATTAGTAAGGTAATTAAATATTTTTATGCCTAGAATGGCAACGTATTATCATTTTAGTCCTAAGTTATAGTGAACATCAATGAAGACCTATCTGTGTGAAGATTTTAATAACATTGTGCAATGTGCATGAAACTGCTGTCTATAATAGGAAGAGCATGACAACTCATGACAAATTAACATATTTATTAGTCAGCAAAGTTGCCAGCATAAAATTGCTGAAGAAATTCAAATAGTATAATGGGCAAGGTGAGGCTTAAAACAGATGAGATTATACAAATGAAATAAAATTGGAATTAATGTACAAATTTTGAAGCACAGTACAATATTGGAAAAGTGAAAATATGCCTTTAAGCTAGAATACTTCATGCACAGTAAGTTTTAGAAACGGTAGAGATTTTTAAATCTTGTGCTAATAACATCAGAATTTTGTATCATTCAGAAATAAAACTCCTATGTGACTGACACAGAAAAGCAGTTTTATAGAAGAAAAATTGTAGAAGATGTCATATAATATGTTTATTTTTATGAACTCTGAATGTGATCCAGTCTGTAAAGCGGAGAAACTTTCCATCTTCCAGGAAGCTCAGAAAGGTAATAATGTGGTAGACACTCGGAGACTGTTTCATATGCCTAATGGCAATTCATGCCATTTTTGCCCCTAGAATAATTACATGGTTATATGGCATATGTTCTGCAAAAGACACAGATCCTTTGAAGGGGCTATTAAATACCAGGACTGAGACCCTAGCACATCTATAATACCCTAGATGACTAAGCTTAAATATCTGGGATCTGTGTCCCTCACAGCCCTTCATTCTTTCTTCTTTTTTTCAAGGAATTTGTTCTTCAGGAATCAATGTTGGGTCCAGTCCTGTGTAACCCTACTTATTGATTGGGATGATGGGAGAATGTACCCTCAGAAAGTTTGCTGTTGACACAAAAGTGGAAAGAGTGACTGATACACCAGAGTTGTGCTGCTGTCCAGAGAGATCTTGACAGGCTGGAGAAATGGGCTGAGAGAACTTCATGAATTTCAATAAGAGAAACTGCAAAGTTCTGCACCTAGGGAAGAACAGCAAATGCACAAATATATGCTGGGGGGCCACCCAGCTGAGAAGCGGGTTTGGTGAAAAGAGACTTAGGGTTGTGGTAATTCCCAGGTTGAGCACAAGTAAGCAATGTGTTCTTGTGGCAAAGACTTCTAGTGGTGTCCTCAGCTGCGCTACGAGGAGTTTACTTAGTAGGTCGCGGGAGGATATTTTTCCTTTCTACACAGCACAGGAGAGACTACATCTGTTGTATACTGTGTCCAACTCTGTATTCCTCAGTGCAAGACAGACATTTTAAAGAGTCCAACAAAGGGGCCTAGAGATAATTAAAGGACTGGAGCATCTGTCTCACAAGGAGAGGCTGAGACAGCTGGGACTGTTTGTCCTGGAAAAGAGAAGGTTCAGTGAAGAATCATTTTAATTTGAACAAATATCAGAAAGGAAAATGTAAAAAAAGAGAGAGAGAGGCTGTTCTCATTGGTGCTCAGGACCAGAGTCAATGGGTACAAACTGAAACAGAGGCAGTTTTCTCTGAACATCAGGAAACACAGCTTTTACTGAGCACTGGCACAGGTTGCCCAGAACAGCTGTGCAGTTTCCCTGCTTGGAGATACTCAAAAGCTGTCTGGCCATGGTCATGGGCAATTGACTCTGAGAGACTGGTTAAGCTGGAATTTGGACAAGATCACATACAGAGTTCTTTTTCAACCTCAGACTTTCTGGAATTTTGTGAAGGGGAAATCAAGAGAGCTCTTGATACTGCAAACTTTCAAACCACATCTCTACACACATGACAAAAAATAACAACATTCAAGTCCACAAGCTATGAAAATCCTAGCATGTGAATTTGGGAGTCTGTAGCTCTACAGTCTCTCTCAGCATAGAGAACTGTTATTAGCTCAGTTGGTTAGAGCATGGTGCTAACAATACCAATATTGTGGGTTTGATCCCCATACTGGCCATTCACTTAAGAGTTGGACTTGATGATCCTTGTGGGTCCTTTCCCACTCAGAATATTGTGATTCTGAAAACAGTTTGTAACCTCAAACTATAGCTTAATGACTATGTGTAATTCCTGAAGAGGTTCTGAAGAAACTCATGCGTTGCTACAGATGTGCAGCCACCTATGATTCAGGCAAACCTACAAAACAGTGCATGTATTAAGCATATATTTACATAATCATGCAAAATACTCATCTGTATGCATAAAATTAGATCTGTAGGATACAACAGATAATGCCTCTAGTTTAACATGCCTCAAATGGCTTTATGTTAGGGGCTTCTTTCCAGATTAATAAAGGCTAGCTCCACAAATATTTCTTCAACTACTGTGGGAAAAGTTCCAGTATTCTGTAACGGCAATCTCTTTCATGACTTTTATGCCAACGGTTTTGTGGACATTACATTAAAGCATTTTATCTTCTGTTTTACTTTTTGTGATGCAATTCATTAAACACATTTCTTCCTAAATCCTGCCGTATTCATCCTGATTCAGTAAAGCCCTCTGAAACCAAGAAAAGCCTCCAGGATATATATGCTCAAAACAAACCTGAAACTCTGGAGAACATTAATTTTTCTTTACATACCAATATACTGAGCTCAATTTGTTACAGTAATATTAAAATTAAACAATAAAAAGCAAGGAACTGTATAGGAATTACTCCCCCTACATTGCCCAAAAGATTTTTCTTTTCAAACAAGTAAATTATCTCTATCTTGTTTGTAGCAAAACACCAACCATAAAAAACTCACTACCAATACAATGAAATCTGCTGGGCTACCTACCTTACACATTTCTCTACATTTGTAAAATGCACGAGTACCATTACAAACCAATAAATGGTTATAGAAAGAAACCATGTTTTATGTATACTTTGTTACTCTGTTGATAAAAGAAGAATCAGAAAGGCTTGTTAGAAAGAATTAGAAAACCATGACAGAAAATATCTCATACTAGACATGCTCCAAAGCTGTTAGATATTTGGCAGGTCTCAATATATGTTGAATGGAAGCAAGTGAAACAGTAGATGATACAATTATTTTAAGTGTATAATTCAGACAGCCTTGCCATGGTTGAGCTATTCCTTCATAAATCCTGATTATTTTCACTTTCTTTCAAGAAAACTGAAAAAATTCATAGTTTTGAATACTTACGGGCTACTTAGAAAAAAAAAAAGTTTTTCAAAAGCAGTATTAGAGTTGTGTTTCAGTCTTACAGAAATTTGTGAGAGCTAATTCATTTTGAAAGGAGGAAAAGAGAAGGATAAAACAAATGCTATACCTTTCAAATATCAAGAAAGGTGACAACAGTCTGTACTATCATTCACAGTCCACATTTGAGGTCTGATTATAAACCAATTCCCAGACTGCTTTTCCTATTAACTATATAAGTTTTCTGTGGAGCCATGTATTTGCAGATCCTTATTTTATATTTCCATGCTTCAGATACCACTTACATATGGAAATTGTAAAAAGAAAACAGAGCCATCACACTTATTTTTCAAATCACTTCCCCTTTATTTTTGAAGGGTGCAAAATGGAGCACATACTTGTTCACACCCCTACAAACCAAGTTTCAAATGAGTTTTTACTGATTATAGATCACCTGTGTGCTGCATATTACTCTGTAGCCATAAATGGTGTCTTGCTTTCATTGCAGAACAAGTAGAAAAGAGTGAGTCTGAAAAAGAACCAACCTTTTTTTAAGGTATAAGGATGAAGTAAATTTACGGTATAAAGTTACTTTAAATTGAAAGAATTTAATTGAATGCTGAAGAAAATAGCAGAAATTATTTCAACATTTCCTTCAAAAATATTTGTTATTTGTGAAACAAATAAGAAATTATGGTAAAAGGCTTATCTGAGTCTGCAATTTTTGCTGGAAAACTATAAGCATTTCATGCTTCTCCATCAAGAAATTCTAAGAAATTAAGTCCGTGCAGCACACATGAAACTTGCCTATTGGACTACCCATAAGGCACTACACTATTCATGAATCATATAGTAACACAACAGGAAGTTTCCTACTCACTCATTAAGATGCTTTGTGATATTTAAACATTCTGCCAAATCATTCAATCTTCTCCTATGGAGTGTTTTTTCTCTTTTGCAAACCTCCAAGAGACTGATTTTGAGATTAGAGTGGGTACAAGAGGAAATATTTTTTTGTTGTTGTTATTTTACTTTGGGGGGGGGGGGGAATTGAGGTTTGGTTTTTTGTTGGTTGTTTGTTGGCGGTTTGGTTTTTTTGTTGATTTTTTGGGAGGAGAGTAGGAGTTTTTTTACAGGGGGAGGGGGGTATTTTCTTTTGTGTGTGTGTGTGTGTGTGGTTTTTTGTTTTGAGCAAGACATTATTTTGCACATTGTTAAGAAACTATTTTATTACTATTTTATTACTATATTATACTGGCAGGTTTCAGAGATAACTTGTGCGACCTTCATATGATGATTCCAGGTTAGTTATTTATAAATAGCTTTTTTATGTTTTAATACTCTCCTATTTATATAAATGTGTGGTGAGTTGTAGCTGTATAGTTAAATATGTGTAGACAATATACGGAATGTAGGTAATAGATAAAGAGGACAGTATAACACAAGCTGTCAAAATGAATCAAGAAAAATAACTGACAATTGCTGTTGTCTGCTGCCAGTGTAATTTTTTTGAGCTGAGCTGCAAAGGAAGAATTTAGCAGTAATTTGTCTGGATGATGTTTACCCACAGCATCATGAACAACTGAAAACTGAAATGTAGTAAACTTTTTACAACTCTTTGCTGCTGTGCCAGTTATATGAAAAGTAGACAAAAATACATGCTAATCAACTATGTGTTTCATATGAGTAAATTCCTGCATCTTGCAGAAATTTCAAGTAAGGATGTTATCAACAGTACGCTTTTGATTAGTAACACCTATTTCTAGAGACTTCAGTGGGCTTTGGATTAAGGTCTCAAAGAGTAGACCAGGATCCAAGGAACAGAACAAAGCTGTTAAAGTCATACAGAAATATATGATGCACCAAATATCTCCAGGTAAACCCAGTACTACTGTTTCCTCAGCATCTGTATACTTTCTTGTGCAGGATAATGTTTTCAAGGTGGATCCAAATAAACCATTTAATTGACATACATATGTTGGTAATAATGTGGCCAGACTCTTCTGTACCTCACTTCTATTCCAGAAAAGATTATATATTCTTAGAGCAATGATGTGTTTCATTAGGCTGTGGTAAAATATTCCTGAGGGTATAATAGCACGGATGCTGTACTTGGCTAAGCCAGCTCTCAGAAGAAGCAGCAGTGATGACAACTTAATTCAAGCCTTTCAGCCTTGATAATAACATAGCTGTGAAGTGCTGCTAGGGACATCTTAAATGTTAAAATTGGTCTTCAGTGAAGTGACCCCTAAGTATAGCCTCAGCTGCTTTCCTTAGACTAGCAAAGTTTATATGCACCTTCTTTCAGAGCCACTGGGATATCTTCAGACCTATCTAAAAGGTTTACCACAGAACAAAAAGATTAGCAGAGTGTACCTGCAACAGAGATTGTGACCCAGCCTATTTCAAAAAGGGTTATAATTCCTATTTTCACAAGACAACAGAGCTATGCTTTCAGATGTTTGCATTTTTCAATAAACAAGTGAAAGGCAATGCACTACCTGAGGAGAAAGCCTAAAGGCACTGAAGCTTGGGATTTGGACTGTTACTCACAGAAATATACAACTGTCAGATGAGATGAATAATGACTATTATTTTAGATCAAACTTTTGCTTGAAACTGAAAAATCTGATGTGAAGAAAATCTTCACAATTTATAAATCTTTCCTTTTCTGTGCCCAAAGGCTTGCACTGTTTTACCCATTGTCTCTTTGGGCAGGGGATTCAGTATAAGTGGTTATTACCCTTGCCATAGTTCATCAGCTCATTTGTGCTGTTTCATGATTTTTGAGCTGCAGCTTGAATCAATTCAGATTAAAAGTAATGTTTTGGGGTTTTGTAGCTTTTTTTTCCCATTATGTTAGGCCTGTTCACAGGCAGGTGGTTTTGTGGTACTTATACTAATTTTTGACTTTGTTGTTATACATCATGGTCTTGAGTCAAGAGTGTTGTCTCATCTATGAAACAGAAAATGAAAATCTGGCTTAATGACATATATACTTTTATTTCAACTTAGTGAAATTTATCAAGATAGTTTGAATTCAGATTTTTTTTTCCCCAAATATAGTCAATTGTGTAGCTTATATCAACAGAAGGGAGAGGATAGTAGCATGTAGGAAACTGCTCAGAGCACCATAATAACAGGTTCTTCCTCAGCCTAAAGGATCTGTGACTACACTCTGAAATATGCAACTTTTCCTCGAATGCTCTACAAATGTGGTGAAGAAAATAAGAGTTGACAGAATATGTAATTTTGTCCAAACGTTTAGATTCCAATACTGACTCACATACATATTGTATGAAAAGGCAACTCTTTGGCTCTTGACCTGGGTTGTGGCTACTTGTTACAGATTTTCAGTGATGGAGTTCAATTTTTACCCAGGCTGAAGACTTTATATGGGGATGTAAGTCAGATTAAGGGACTTCAGAGAGTTCTAGGGAGAATTCAGATGTCCATGCAGACTTAGCCTTACTTAGCTCTGTTCCTCTTTTATGAGTGGTTAAATCAAGTCATAACCAATTTTGGTCAGAAAGTGACTATGTATTCTTACAACCAGATGTGAATCAAAGCATCTGAGCTAAATAGGGCATTCAGTACTATGGAAACTTAGGAGAATGTTCATAAAAAATAGTATTTTAAAGAAAACTTTTTACTGGTAATATGAGATTCAGTAATGTTTTCCCACATTTTCCCACTGCTCTTCCTTAGGTTTACTAAGATTCAGAAAGTCTTCATTACAAATTGTTTAAATATTTCTGTGAAGGCAGCATACATATTGAAATAGTTTTTATTATTTTTTTGAAGTATAGTTTAAAATTGAAGTGTAAATAATTACTTTTGTTTTTTTGGGTTTTTTTTACAAAGACATTTATTGCACCCAGACAGAAGAACTTTCCTACCAGACCTCCTTTTAATTCCCGAAGCAATTAAAGTAAAGTCAAGTAAAATGAAAAGCCAGTATGGTTCTAAGCCTATTTTAATAGTATGTCTCAATGTCATTCATTTTGTAAACTGCAAAGTCACTTTTAGGATCAGTTCAAAAATCTGAAAATATTTTAATTCAGATATTTGCATTATACTCTTCTCATTTATGTCCACCTAATTTTTATACATGTGAGCATTTACCAGTATGGTGCAGAAGTATATATACTGCAATATCTTTCACAAAAATTAACACGAAATGAAAAATCCAATTGTATTTGCCTATGCCATTGGCATTTCCCCCACAGAAAGGACAGGCACAGAAAGGACAAAAATTTTGAAAGCAGAGGTTTGGGGTTTTTTTTTCCAAAATGAAAATGGTTAGTGTTCTGTCCTTGTCTAGTATCAGGAATTTTCAAATCCCCTTTCAAATTATGCTTATAGATGTCTTTTTTGTTTGAGATGTTACAAAATTAAAGGAGATCATACATAAAACACTCTAAGTACCCATTTAAAACACATGGTTGCACTTAGAAATAATAATAATGTTCATAATCTTTCATTAGTGAATTCAGACATTTGTTAATGGATTCCAGATCATACTAAAATTGTACAGCTCATTTGACCTGAAAGACACTTTGAAAATTCTACTTTTTTTTTAGAGGTTTGAAAAAAGAGTAATTTTAACCTTTATAACCACTTTGTAAAATATAATAATTAGGAAACTAAAAAATATATACTTGTGTTTTTAAGAACTATTTACAATAAGCCAGCACTTCAACACTGAATCATCACTAACCTAGAAGCATATTATCTGCTGTATACATCTGGCATTGCACAGGCAATCTAACTTCTCATGGTAAAAAAGATGCTTTTCTGTACATGCCACATCTGTATGACAGCTAACAAGCAAATGATTCAACTACATGAAAAAAAAAAGGTGTAAAATTACATTCATCTGCTAATAGAGTTCTTTTACAAGAATTAACTGGGAGACTTGGAAATACATTCAACTAATCAACTGTACAAATTACAAATTTATGAGGGAATAGAAAATTGACTTTTCTTCAACACTGAAAAATGGTAGGTTAGTGATTCAAATGTGCCAAGCTACTTCAGAGTGTAATGGAACATTGGTTAAAAGATACAAAACCTATAAAGGGCATTATATCTGTTTTTCTAGTGGTCACATTTGTGATCCATGTGTAAAAGAAGAGAAGGCTATATTTTACAACTTGAGATGGCAGAAGACTTGGTTAACTCTGAGGTGATCCACAAGAAATGGAAGCTATTAAATGGTAGCCATAGTATATCTGTCTATAGTGTTTAGGACTGCTGTATAAACTTTCCAAGGTTAAAAGAAAGAACTAAACTTCAGGATAGCATTCTCCAAGACTTATGGCAGGACTATGTGAAGTTTCTCACAGGTTGTATTTTCTTTGCATGGGGTATGTCTGGCAGACAGAAAGGAAAGAGTTGCTTCAATGAGAACTTTGAGGAACATACTGAAAGGACCAAACAACAATCTATCAAGTCCATCCAATTTTTTAATAAACTCTTCTGTCTTTTTCTGCTTTAAAACATACACAGCTGACTCACAAATTTCAGCAGCTAATTCCAAATGGTTTTGGTATGTCATCAAACTTGTTTCATGTTTAAAAATATCAGTGTGAAACAGGTTAACACTCAGGAAAAAAGTTAAATCCCTGGTTATCTTTTTTCAGCAAAGGAAAAGTATAATTCTGTTAATAGGAAAATGTGTAGGAAAGAGAGTAGTTAAAAAGCAAATATAACACTAAAATGTCATGCTAAATGTCACTAAGAATAAGGTTCATCCTTTGATGGTGGGGAGTGGGCTAATTCAGAAATCTGTCTTTCTGAGTGCTGTCAGTCTGTATCTTCTTTGTCGCTGTGTTTGAATACAATCCTCCTGTCTGTCCTTATATACCTTTTGAAAATTACTCCATTGAAAGCACAGCTTTTCCATTTATACTGCCTTAGGCTATAATGACTCACAATTTTTCTACCTCCTGCTTCATATAATATGTTACATGCCATACGAGCATGAAACTGCATCTGTAGCCCGCTTACCTCATGTAATTCATCATAGAAGCTCACTTTCCTGTCATCATGGAGACCACTTAAAACATGGTAATAATACTGTGGAAAACTTGACATTTTGAAAGGCCTTTTTAATTTCAGAAGTTCTTGGCATCTTAAGTGTATATTAACATTCTTCATGAGATTTTGTTGTCTTTTGTGGTCTTTTAACCTATTGCTTCAGTCTTTGAAGAAATTATCTAAACCAACACACAAGGCTGAATAGTTAATGACACTCTTCCAGGATCTCTTGTTTGAACTAAAACACAGTGCAGCAAGGCTTGGAAAATGTAGAGATAGAAGTGGAAGCAGAGATAAAGGAAAAGTAAATTTCAAGCAGTTTGATTTAAAAACCTGCTGGCTAATTCATTCAGGATCTAATTATCAAGTGCACCAGGTAGCAATTCAAGAATATTTTAAAGCAGCCACCCTAACTTTAAAAAAAAAAAAAAAAAAAAAAGTTTGATTATTTATAAATTACAGATACAATTATGTATGTATAAGTATGGAAATATACTGTTGAAGAACACGTTTTGTAGATAGGACAACAGGTCCATATAAAACAGTGTCTATCATTTTGGAGTAACTGTTAAAGCATCCATGGGAAGGCACTTAGGTCAGGATATATAGACAAAAATTATGCCATTTACATAATTTTTCAGGACACTTTTCCAGCTCTCCCTTGTACTTTAGAGGTTTTCTGAACTAATGGTTTATCTACCAGCCATTTGCAGTGCATTGACCATGGATGGATGCCAGGCACTCACCAGAGCCTCTCTGTCACTCCATTCCACAACTGGACAAGGGAGAAAAAATATAAAAAAATGTTTATTAGTTGAGATAAGGTCTGGAAGACATAATTCACTAATTGCCATCACAGGCAAAACAGACTCAACTTGGGGATATTATTGAATTTATTTTTTAAAAAAAATCAGAACAGGATAATGAGAAGTATAATAAATCTTAATAACATCTTCCCCCCATTCTCCTTCCTTCTGAAGCTCTACCTCTTTCCCCACAGTGGCCTAGGGAGATTGGTATTGGGGGTTATGGCCAGTTCATCACATGTTCCTGCCACTGCTTAGGGAGAAAAGTCCTTTCCCTGTTCCAGTGTGGGATCTTTCCCACAGGAGACAACTCTTCATGAACTTCTTCAACTTGAGTCACACTTCTACAGGGTACAGTCCTTTAGGCTCAGGCTGATCCAAGGTGGGTTCCCCACAAGGTCACAAGTCCTACCAGGAAACCTTTTCCATCATGGGCTCCTCTCCACAGATCAGCAGGTCCCTGCCAAGACCCTGCTCCAGCATGGGCTTCCCACATATTGACAGCCCTCTTTCAGGCATCCACCTGCTCTACAAGAGCATTGGTCTCCTCTATGGGATGCAGGGGGATCTCTGCAACCCCATGGTCCTCCATGGGCTGCAATGGCACATCTGCTTCACCATAATCTGCACTACAGGCTGCAGGGGAACGTCAGCTCTGGCATCTGGAGCACCTCCTGCCCCTTCTCTTTCTTCACTGACCTTGGTGTCTGCAGAGTTGTTCCTCTCACATGTTCTCACTCTGCTCTTCTCTGACTGCAATTACAGTTGCACAATAACTTTTTTTTTCCCTTCTTAAATATGTTATCAAAGAGGTGTTACTGTCATTCCTGATTGGCTTGGCCTTGTTCAGCAGCAAATCCATCCTGGAGCTGACTTGCTTTGGATCTATCTGACATGGAGGAACTTCATGTCAGCTTTTCACAGAAGCCACTCTGTAGTCCCCCTGCTACCAAAACTTAGCCATGCAAACCCAACACAGCATTGATGAAACCCTTAAATAGATGCTGACCTAGATGATCCTTAAGGTCCCTTTCAACCTTAACTATTCCATACCATCTAGATTGAAATATTTGCTAAAATACATTTTACCAACTTTTACTAAAATCACTTCAACAGTTTATTCTGAGAAGTGCTGATATGCTCTCATACTCCCTTCCTTGTAAAGAAAAACTGGTCTCATAAACTGTCTTAAACTCCCCTGCATGAGACTAAGGTTCAGCCTATGAAGGAAGTTTCAAATATTGGTGCAACTTAAAATTTTATGTGTGTTCCCCTTCGGTCCATATTAAGACCCACAAGAGCAACTCCACCTGAAGCTGGAAAGCTGAAACCTTGTCTTCAAAGGTGCTAAAATAATGTTCTTTTTACATGAACCTTTATGTAAACTTTGCAGTTCAAATGTGAAGTGTTCTCGCTATTCTACTTCTTGGTTTTTAATGGAATGTTCTGTTTATGAGGCTTTCTGAGTTTTCTTATTGTGCTTTCATTTTTATTACTCAACTATTTTGTTCTACTGATATATTAGGATATATTGGATTTTTTTTAATTAGACCGCAGTTTAACCATTGTTGTTCAGAACTCACAAGTCTCTTGACAGAGGTAGATACCTATTAATACAAATATTTTATTATTATTCTTTTTAATACAGCCCATTATTCTATCACATATTATATATTTACTGCCAAAACTACTATTTTTTCTAGAATGCAGTCAATGGAGTCAGATTAATAATAATAATGCTCTTAAGAATATAAGATCACTTTAGGTAAATGAAAGTTTCAACTAGGAAAAGGCTTGGTGTAACAAAGCTCAGGAGTCTAAAAGTAAAGCTTATTGAATGTATGAATGAGATTGCTCAATATAGCTGTTCACTGGGGCTGTGCTGAGAACCTTCTCCTCTCCTTATATCAGAAGCACGTCTTCTTCATGTAAATCTTCCCTTTTCCACTTCAGCAGCCACAAAGTTCTGCTTTTAATTTCTGTGACACTGCTCTAGGGTTGGAGCAACTTGCCTTGCAATTGATTCTGCGGCGCCACTATTGGGGAACAATTTTTTCTTACCTTATCATAAAACTGTGTCTGCTCTATGAAGTGTTTGACTTGTATCTTTCCTCAGCTTATGCATTCAATAATAAATATCATCTCATCACACAGATAAAACAATCACAGATAGGGAAAAAAAAATAAAAAAAAAATATCAAGTCAGAAACCCCTAAAAAATTATGGCATTGTTTAAAAGTCAGAGATGTATATGTTAACAGTACGTTGATACATTTTTAAAGCTGGTTCAGATAAAATTCCGCAAACATAGAGAATCCAACGTAATATGTAACAGATGCAAAAGGACACAGTTCTCTCCAGTCCACATATATTGGTTAATGCAATTTTTTCAACTTACAGTATACCAGCATCATATATTGACTGGATCGTAATCTACAGTACAGCTTGATGCAGCAGTATCCTGAAGAAAATTAGGATGTTACACACCTAATCATACAGTCATACCCAGGCCAAAATTGAAGAAATATGTCAGGTTTGACTTGGATATAAGAGGGACATCCTACACTGATAAGGAAACCAGGAAAATTGAATTCCTTATGATGAAAATATTAGAAACTTTCTAGTAGAGTTAACTTCACTAGAAGTCTCTTGGAAATCCTCTTTAATTTGATACCTAGAATTGCTTTCTGGAAGAGCACTGTATTTACCACTGATAATAAAGATGGACCAAATTGCTAACATAAAGACCCCTCTGAAGTCTAAAATTCAATGCACTAAACAGGTTTTTTCAGTTCATTAATTTCTTATGCATCCTTGAGAATAATTCTGTAATGAGAAATGGAACTGTCCATAACCTGGGTTGCTAGAGTTGCTTATGAATATCTCATATTTCTAATGTTAAATTCTCAAAAGAGCAGAAGGAGGGAGAGTAGAATTTGATATCCCAGGGGTTGCCTTATTTTTGCAACCCCTGTCCCCTGTGTAGTATCACTCAGTGGCAGTGATCAAAAGCAATCAAACTGAAATAATTTAATTCGAGAAGAAAAAGCATCTGCCAGCAGAGACCTATCTTAACTCTGGAGTAAAGTATGTTCAGTCTGATTTTGTGATCCAGGACCAATAAAGGACTGAAAAGTTCAAACCTGATATGATGTTTTTTTTGTGATGATGGCTGAATTTGTCAAGAACAGTAAAGCATATGTTTATTTATTATGTAATTTATAAGATCGAGTTGGTTAACATAATTTCAGAGCAGGTTTTTTTTTCTTTGTTTTCCTTTTGGGTCATGGTTTTCTCAGGTAACTACTAAATAGAACTTTTGGATGATACAAGATAATTATTTTTCATAAATTGGGAAAATCAAATTTTTAAAAATGCTCTGGGATTTGACAAAGTGCTTGCTTCAGATGAATTTTTTATAGGTGAGTTTTAAAATATAATACATGTTTTCATCAACCACTGCACATTCTAAGCTCTTTTGTGCAGTAGTTTTGCTGCAAATGCAGCCACTAATAACTTCTCTGAGGGAGGTGAATTCTGTCCTGAAACTGAGAAGCTATTTTTCCACAGCCTTTTACATCTGCATAGTATGTCTTATGGAAAAAAAAAAAAATGTCCCAAATGGAATTTCTAACTAAGTAGTGATTTTGAGAAAGAATAAAGACAATGTTATGTTTTAAAATTAGTTTTGTTTGCGTTCCTGTTATTTTAAGCTGAAGGACAGACCTTTACCAACTATAAACATGTTGCACTATCTAGAATATGTTCACATATCAAGCATGAAAAAAATATTCATAAATAAAGACTCATATTGATGACTGGGCCCTGGTCAGGAAACAAACTTTGCACATAAAATGTGCTATCAGTGTTAACGTTTAAGTGCAGGAGTTTATTTTTGTGGACCTGATTATAGGATAAGACATTCAATTGTCCAAGTCTCACTTGCAGACCAGAAACCAGCAAATTAAGACATTGTGTCTCCTCAAGATAAGTTGTGAGAAACTTGATTTTTTTTCTTCAAATTTTGCGAGATATTCTGTTAATGGAGATACAATGTTAAAATGTAACATTAAACATTTTTATCTTTCCTTTTATCTACCCTTATAGCTACATGGTCTTTAGAGAGAGCTTTTTCTATACTGTCTCCATGGTTGGGTAGAAGTTGAGAGAAATGCATCAGGAAATTCAAAATGCTTAAACCTTGCGTGTGTAAAGAACAATGGAAATAAAAAGGAGAAAAAAAATGCAGAATTATTTTTTTTTTCTACTTGACCTCTAGCGACTTAACTGAAAACTTCCACAGGAATTTCCACCCTACCTCTATTTTGAATTTGAAACTGTATTATAATGAGGTAATATAACATTTCTAACCAAGTTTTAATGTTGCCATTAGCTTTTACTTTCTCTTACACACACACATAGAGTTTCGAACTTTTATGTTTTAGGATATTAGCATAGAACCCATATTCTCAAAAGTAATAAATAATTGCTTAAGCAACCTGATCATCTGAGCTTAGTACTCTGGTAAAACAGATATCTAAAATGATGTATGAATTCCTGTATTAGCAAGCTTTTAATTTTAATTTCTCTGAAACTTCTAGATAAAAGTTCAGTCAGATATAGTTAAATTTCACTATTCTAGTGCTGATCCATCATCTAGGTATACTTTTTTAAGGATTTTAAATAAAATTTTAATTAAATTATTAAAAGCATTTTCAAATTTAAAACACTAGATACAGCAAATGATCTATATAACTGTTTGCATGTGTATGTGCATATGTATGTCTATATCCCATGTGCACAGACTGACCATAGATAGAACTATAGGTAGATAAGTCGGTATGCACTTGGTATATATATGACATGTACAGATAGACAGGCACATGAATAAATGGATGGATGAATGAATGAAATTCTTTCTTAGTCGTTTAGCCCATTACGTATGTGCAGTGGGAGAAGTTGAAGCATTTCTTTTAAAGAGAGTCATTGAAGAGTGGCTGCCACCACTGCAGAGAGAAGCAGTCCCTGAGGACTGCATGCTAACCACGATGGGAACAGTCTTTGCATTTCTCCATTAATTTTAATTTTATTTATGATATTCATAAGGAAACATTATTTCAGAGTTACTAAGCAAAATAATCCCTGTGAAGCATTTTACTCTCATTATGGGCTTTCAAAGGAGGAAGCAGCTCCTACATACCAATTTCATGCCTGTCAAAGGCCCTGGAGAGCACATTCCTTTTTTTGGTTCGGGTTAGGTTTTGATTGGGTTTTCGCTCCCCTGCTCTGTTATTCTCAACAAGATGCTGATGATTTTATTTATCGTTCTCCCTAGAATTTTCTGAAACTTTGCCATCCCCTAATATGACAAAGAACTGCTCCCCCTGCTTCAACTTCTGATTCATCCCAAATACAAACTAATTCTCCTCTTAAGGATTTTGTATCCTTTTTCAAAGCATTTCTGATAATATTTGTGAACTTGCAAAGTTAAACTAAATCAATAGAACAGAATAAACAATGTTTTAGCAGAATAAAAAAACCAGTGGAAAGAGATGAATATTTTTTATATTTTCACTCTTTCCTCTTTCCCATAGAACCCTTGAGGTAATACAAGGCTCTCCCTTGCAACTCCCTGCTCTGTTACATCAAGTCGAACACTGGTCTTTGTCATGTCAGACCCCTAATAACCTAAGCACTAACCAACAGCCAAGAAGTGACTGATACCTGCTTGAATCTAGGAGGGAAAACCTGAGGCAGTCCTGGACACAGTCACAGCTGCAATGTCAGAGACAAGCACTGAGGAATGCCAATTCTCCACAGCTGAAGAGGACAGACCATGCCTTCTGCCAGACAAGCCTAATGGAATCGGAGTGATTTTCTTCCTGCATGTACGTGGAGATATCTTCTGGAGGTTCATAGAATTATGAAATTGTTAGGGTTGGAAGGGACCTTAAAGACAAGTTAGCTCCAGTCCCCCTGCCATGGGCAGGAAACCTTCCACTAGATCAGCTTTCTTAGAGCCCCATCCAGGCTGATCTTGGACACATCCAGAATGGGGTCTATAGAGCCTTTCTGGGTAACTTGCTTCAGTGTTTCACCTCCCTTTACAGTGAGGAATTTATTCCTAATATCTAATTTAAACCTACCCTCCTTCAACTTAAGTCCATTCCCTGTTGTCCACTGCATGGCCTTGCAAAAAGTCCTACTTCATCTTTCTGGTAGGCCCCCCTTTATGTACTGGAAGTTGCCATAAGGTTTCCCCAGAGCCTTCTCTTCCCCACATTGAACAACAATTTTCTCAGATTGCCCTCATAGAAGAGGTGTTCCAGCCCTGTGGTCAACTTAGCAGCCCTTCTCTGGACTCTTTCCAACAGGTCCATGTCTTTCTTTTGTTGAGAGCCCCACAGTTGGACACTACTCCAGGTGAGATCTCACAAGATCAGAGTACAGGGGAAGAATCAATTCCCTTGTCCTGCTAGTCACTCCTCTTTGGATGTCACCGAGGATGTGGTTGGCTTTCTGGGCAAAAGCTAGGAATAAAGCGAGGTTCCTACCTCCAAATAAATATATGCAACCCCTTTTTATTTTCCAACAAAAAATATATGTAAAATGTAATTCAGAAGAGATCTGCTTTGGAATAATATAATGACCAATTTTGCTGAAGCACTGCAAATGTCTGCACATTAATGTCTTGCCAGTAATAGAATTTTTCCATGGTCACTAAAGAGCCATCTGGTTTAACAGTCTTACTCCATGTCTGTTTAGACACAATTTCATTTCTAACCTTCTGGTGAACTTAAGGGAAAGACACAATTATCTGGTTTTAATTTACATTCTAAACACACCACATGGCAATTGAATAGGTAAAGTTGTTTCAATCTTGATTTATAACTAACATAAATATCCACAAAATATATGCATGTGTCTAATTTTCCATGCATTTGGCTTTGATTGATAAATACATACATGTACAAAATGTCAATGTATATATTAAAAATAGATTATATACAATTTTTTTAATTATTTGACAATAAAAATATTCTAATTAAAATACAAAAAGCTTATGTCAAGGCATTCACATTTCTCCGCGGGATATTTTTCATGTATTGTGCCATGGTAATGAACCTTTAAGGAATTTTGTAAGTAAATGTGGCAAGGACATTGATTGTGAATTTATTTTTCTTATAATTTGTGTATGTTTTCTTTCTCTTTAGAACTTCTTCTCTTGTTAGATGAGGGGTTTGAACAATTCTTTTAACAATTATGCCACAGACTCTGAGGTTAAAAGTTTCCAAAGTTTCTCTGTAGAAATAGACAGGAAAGAGCAGCAAATGTATCAAAAAATATACAGAAAGTTTCATGACCATATACAAGAAAAGGTTGGGAGCATATACCACTTAGTTGTGAGAACTCTCAGAATAACATTCTTCTGCTAAAACTTGATCCAGAAATCCAATATTATAATTGTAGTGACAAGTAAGCATGAGATTTTAAAGGAAGCTAGCAGGGCTTTCACTACCCCAGTCACAGCATGCTAAGACAGTATTTGCTACTTTGTCACAGGACTGAATTGTGGCTTCTCCCTATAAAATTAAGATCATCACTCTCATCCAACTGAATCTGTTTACACATGTATACTACAGATTAAGACTGTGCCTTTTCTATAACCATTTAGTAGGAGAAAATGTTTACTTGTAAAAACATCTAGAGGGCATCAATAACTAAATCTCATCTTTAAGACAGTCCAAATGATTCACATTTGAAACTATATAAATATAGAGAAGTTTTTTTTCCTCTGGCCATGTCAGTTTGGTCCTGCATCATATTTCCAAATTTGGTAGTCCAAGTTCACAGAAATTCATTATTTTACATTGAATTTCAATTCCTCAGATTAAAAGATCTGAAAATAAAAACAAACTCAGTAAGTAGAAAGAGAAATTAAGCCCTCAGCTTGGTGTGGAAATGCATTTATAAACAATGCCCATGTGGATTCAAGAAAGATTAAAAAAGCTGTCTTCCATTTTTTTCACCTGAAGTGTATATCTCAGCCATAGCAGTGGAGGTTGGTGGTCGTCCAATGTTTTAACATCCTGCTTTTTTCCTGTGTAGTAGCAAGAATACTTGGCAATCAGGTGATCTGAGCCAGGAAGTCAGGATCCACAAAGATCACGGTCTCGCCCAAGTTTCATCGCTCACACACACACACAAACATACACACACACAAGCAGAATGACCAAGTCCTTCACTCCTAAAAGAAAGCTTGCAATTATGTTCAATGGAGGGCATAACTGTGCAGTTCAGCAAGCATAATCAGTGAGCAATGTAATAAGTTAGAAGACTGATAACAAGATCAGTCTTCAATATCAGTTTTACTTTTGTAAAAACTACTAGTTTAAACTTCTGTAGTTGATCTTCCAGAAATATCTCAATCATGAATGTTTCTTACATCAGTTTATACCAACCATTTTGCTTCTACAAGATTAAAATGCTCTGAAAAGCAAATACAATTTTAATGTTGCATCTTGAAGAGTATGTGACATCTGCATTCACTGCACTCATCCCTGCAAGTACTAATAGGAGTAGTTGCTGCTAAGTGTTCCCAACTAAGCCCTTCAGCTCACTGTGAGAATAAAATCCTTCCACTCTGGAGAAAATAAATTTAAATAATGTGATTTTACTAAACTGTGTCCTAATTACACATAATGTTTAATGGCAATTACGGAAGATGCAAAACAAGCTTCAAATTATATTTATAATTGGATTTTTTTTCATTTCTTCCTTAAACTCTGTTTAACAAATTATATAAATTAATGATTTATTTTTTTTAATTTTGATAATGTGTTCAAGAAAAAAAACGCTAAATATATAAAAAAAAGATAGCATCTGCCAACTGTGTAACCATGACAACTCTAAATCCAGACATAAAATGGCTTTTTCACTGCTAAATTCTCATTCAAAAGAAAGCTATTATATCTTTTTACTGTATAGGTCCAGAGTAAGTGAGATAAAACAGAAAATTAGTGTAAATTTATGCTGTTTCACTAAATGTTCTTTCTATGTTGCCCAGTCTGATATAAAGCAGAATGTCACTAAAACATATGTAATTGGTAGCAGATAATAGAGACTTCTTTCAGAGTCCAAGATTCAGATTAACAATGTTTGCATAGATCAGAGAACATTGGAGTTTTGGGAGAATATATTTTAGTACGCAGAGTAGATACTGTGATGAGGAAGAGCTTCTCTGAAAATGTTTTGGGAATCTGGAAATCTTTTGGGAAAAGGCTGCAGCTACACCTAAGTGCCAGGTCCTGCAATTGGATCACAACAACCGCATGCAGCACTACAGGCTTGGGGGAAAAGAACTAGGGGTTGCCAGCAGTGTGCCCAGGTGGCCAAGAAGGCAAATGGAATCCTGGCCTGTATGAAAAATAATGTGGGGCCATAGTGTGGGGCCAGCAGGGCCAGAGCCGTGATTGTCCCCCTGTACTCAGCACTGGTGAGGCCACACCCAGAGTACTGGGTCCAGTTTTGGGGCCCGCAATACTAGAAGGAGATTGAGGTCCTGGAGCGAGTCCAGAGAAGGGCAAAGGAGCTGATGAAGACTCTGAAGTGCAAGTCCTATTGTTGCCTAAAATCAAGGAAACAAACTTTAGAGACAATATTAGTACAGGTAAAGTAGACAGCAGTTCATAAAATGGAAGCTTTCAGGTGCATGAAGTATATAGGCATGCGCACAGTATAGGGTTCGTACACATTTATAATGCTATTTCATTATCATATCTAACCGGAGCATCCAACCCGAGAACATTTTGCCCCTTGTACCATGCTCAGAACTGCCCCGTTGGAGCATCTCTGAGGGTTCTGATACTTGTATCTTCTTTTGACTACATGTCTTGTTATTCTGGTCCAGGTGCATGTGTCCAAAACACAATGCCCTTGCTGCTGTCTTGTTCTTTGGAAAGACAGTTAAACAGAAATTCAGGAATGTGGCACAAACCATGAGAAACTGTTAAAAACTGTCAGCTGCTACCTCAAGTGTGAGAAACTATACAGCTATATAAAAAATCTACAAATATACCAGATACTAAAATCTACAAATATATAAAAATCCTAAGGTGCCATTTTCTCCTTAGAGACTTGATAAATTTTGCTTATTTGTGTTTTCAGAGTATTGTTCATAAGTTCAACTTTGCCACTTGTAGGTGAGGTCTCCATCTTTGCCGTGAGAGGGTCCAGCTAAGGCATCTCTACGAGCTGCAGCTGGAGGAGCTAGGGTTGTTTAGCCTGGAGAAAAGGAGGCTGAGACCTTATCCCTCTCTACAAGTACCTGAAAGCAGATTGTGGCCAGGTGGGGTTGGCCTTTTCTCTCAGGCAACTAGCAAAAGGACAAGAGATAGTGGCCTTAAGCTGCACCAGGGTAGGTTTAGGTTGGATATCAGTGAAAATTTCTTCATCAAAATGTTTGTCAGACAGTAGAACAGGCAGTCCAGGGAAGTGGTGGAGCCACCTAAATTATTCTATGATTCTACCTTATCCTCAGTCTATGCCAAGTGTAATATTATGTGTACAGCTTCTGATATCAGTGTCCTTTTTGTTTTGCCCTCTGGACTCCTGAAATGAGCAGAAATAAAGTAGGATAAGAAAACAATGTCGATGGCTAAACTATACATAGAGTAACTTTATTGTGAAGGCAGATAGTCTCTTAGAAATTATTGGTCTCCTGCTGAGAACTAAAAGCTAGTGAGAACGAATTTAGGATAGGCAGTTAGGTCCTATGTAGATCTCTGTGCCTTGAATCAGCCCTGTGTGGCTTTTTAGCCCTGGCAAATCATCTAAATGGGTTCTCTCAGACTGAGTACAGGGTAAGTGAAAAGATTAAGTATCTTTTCTTTAACTTCCGTCATCCCTGAGTGTGAGATATATTTACTGTATATTGCATTAGTATAAATTTACAAAAATTGTTTAAATTCTGAGTTATGTGTCTGGAATTTACTGCTAGCCGATACCTGTACTATGAAGGTAAATTAAGGTATTTCAAAACACCAAAATACAATTCTCCTGACTCATATAGTCCCTGGCCATTTAGACACCTGTAGATTCTGTTGAAAAATTCTTGCTACTTTGAATAGGGACATATTAGAAAGGCCTTCAGTTCATTGTGGGAATAACATTCTTTACTTCTGGAGAAACTAGTTTTTAAAAAATGTCATTGTGCCTCTTTAAATTGGGGTAATCAAGTGTCTCATCATGAAATGGAAAATATATTAAAATATGGAAAAACGTTTACATGCATACATACACAAACAAACATTATGACACAAAGCAAATTCCAATTTATTCTCTTTTTCTGCTTAAAAAACATGTTTCTGATCAGCATTTAACTACTTTAGCAAACATTCTGTCCAGTGAGCATCGAGTATTGACAGAACACAGCAAGGATACTGATGGACTGCTTTGGCGCAGATCTAGGCTGACTTAATCCCTGACAAGAATTTATGGCCAGAAATTGTGGACTTGGTTTTTTTTATGTCATCAGACTTTAATTCTTATTTCTATTACGTTTAGGAAAATCCAAAGGAAAAACTAATATAGCTAGCAACAAATATATGTACTAATAAATTTGATTATAGTTTGACTATTTATAACAGCAGCTATAAATAAGCATGGTTTCATGGAATTCAAGAGACTAATGCCAGTTGTCTATGTTCTCATATAGGTATGTGATATATTTAGGATTAAATCATGACATTTTACTATCTCTTTGCAGAGATATATTCTGGCTAGTTATAGTGCTTTGACTCAGTGGCATTAATTCTGCAATGGATGAGAAAGAAATAAGGCAGGGGAGAGGGGAAAATGATTTCATATAAATACCCATCTGCAAAAAAGAGATCTTGAGAAATCATGTCAAAGGATGCTTATGTTACTCTAATGAGGAATAATTAATGCACATAAACAAATAAAAAACATCTGGTGAAATTTACACACTTTGCCAGACAATACCAAATTTGCTTGGATAAAGTGGTCAAGGCATGTCCAGATTCAAGTGAAAAAAGAAAGTGGACATGCAATTATGGATTTAAAGGCCAGTGCTCAGTGTATGTAACTACTCCTTCAAAAATTCTTCATCTGAAATTATCATCACTACTATTATGCAGAAATTGCTTTCATTTTAAGAATAGGTTAATACAAATAGCTGTGTATCACATCTACAAAAGGGAAGAGGTCTGTGTAACTAAATCCAGTTGAATCTCACAAATATCAGCCATTGATTTACACTGTTCTACAGCCCCAGTGCTCTCATATAAAACAAAACATTTGTGGAATTCCACCTGGGGACAGGTGAAGAAGTCAGGCATGGTGATGAAAGAGAGAGTTCGGGGCATATTAACCTCATTTATTTTATATATTTTTCTTAGTTTTAGAAATACATCTGCAAATAATCCTCCTAATTACTATTTCTTTTACATCATAATAGTTAAGAAAGCAGCAATATAAAATTTCATTAAAGTATAAACTAATGCCTGTCTTGGATTTTATTTTTTTAATCTCAATGTTTATTTAACAGTAATTTTCTGGAGCAGAAACTGAGCGACAAAGATGTGTTTCTGTTTCAGTTCTGTCATACTCCAAAATCTGCTTTAAGCCAGATCTGAATATTGCCAAAATATGGAAAAGAATATTCCTAAATGGCACATCCTCTAAAAGAAACAAAACATAACACAATAGACTGAAACATTTGCTACACATGTGATTGTGAGTTACCTAAGAGTCATAATTAAGATAGGTATGCATGCATTCAGTGCTTTTTCCATGTAGTTCAGAGACTCAAGTGCAAATACTAAGATTAAAATAAGTAGCATCAGAATAATGATGAACAAGGTTAAAAAAAAAACCAAGCACACTATATTCTTTACTTATTACAGATGGTATATGAAGAGCATCAGAAAATTTAACTTACATAAGGTAGTTGAATTTGGTTGACTACAAGACCTGTAGAGTTTCTTCTGTCCCTGTAAATGGGAGATTGTTGCAGTTCCTTGTCCCCAGGCAGTAGAGGGCCTGAGCACAATTTCTCTGTCTCACTCTCCCTCTCTCTCTCTCTCTTTCACACACACACACACAGAGGATAGTCAAAAGCAGAATTTAATAAGTATATAGGACATATTATAATGAATCCCCAGACTCAGACAGATACAATTACTAAACAGCCAGCAGCTTCTTATATGTGGCCATAGATTTCCATTATCTTTCCTTCTGATTTTCCACAGTTGTTCCACCCTAGCCTTGCTTGAGTCATCATTTTCCCTGCCTTCAAGCTGCCTGCTAGACATGCCATAGAAAACTTCTGGTTCTTATTGTCCCTCTGATCTCTGTCATATTTTTGTGCAATTTGCTTAACCTTTTTTCAGATAGCATAACAATATCTGAATTTAGTTTACTAGCACTTATTTTCAATAACTGTTTCAAGCTAACATGGCTGAGATGATACAATAGTACAAAAACAGCTAATGAAAATATAACTACAAGTCTGGTAGGCTCCCTTTGGGACTTCAGAGCTCCTTACCAAGTAAGCAAGTCATGGGATTTCTACTTCACTACACGATATACAACCTTCCAGAAAATAGTACAAGCTCCTACCAAAAAAAAAAAAAAAAAAAAAAAAAGTCTTGTACTTATATTTTGAAACATGAGAAATTAAGATATATCTCAATATTTACTTGTGAAAAGGAAGACTGGCATATTTTTATTTGAAGTTGAAATTTGAATTTTCACTGACCTAATTGAAGCAACAGTAACCTTAGGCATTTGCAGTACTATTTGAATGATTCTTCTTAAGAAAGAAATTAGAGGATATACATGAGAAATCATGTATGTAATTCAAAACGTAATTGAAGGTCAAGCCCTATGAAAGACCTCACAGTCATTGCCCAAATGAAATTTTAACGTCAGCAAAATTCTCTCCATCTATTCTTTCATTTGACAGAGGTTTTGCAGCCCCATTCCTTTCACAGTTCTGGCCTCTCTTTTCCCCCTCAGCCTAACTCTAGCCTTAAATAATGCCCAAGTCTTACACACAGATTGCTATTGTCCCCTTACTTAGTCTAAACTCCTCACAGCAAAGTTCCCCTGAATCCCCCATTTTCTTTTGGCAGTTGCTTTCCTATCATACTCCAACTGCATCATTAACCCCTTCTTTTTTCCTTTCTGCCTTTATTTCTTCCCTCTATACTTGCTTTCTCTATTTCGCTATTTTTCTCTCTTTTTCTAGCTACCTTAATCTTATCCTAAACAGGAGAACAAGCTTTACAATGAGGCTGTAATCAGAATATAATAATGTGATCTCATTTAGGAACCAGAGAGTCTTTATTGTAAAAGGTAGTCCTCAAAGTTTCTCCAGAAGAGTGTCCAAGCTCTCAGCTAGAGCAGGTTCCTCACTGCTCTGGTCCTTTGAGTTTTGAACAACTTCACAGATGGAGTCTTCATGGGTGCTCTGGGCAATCTGTTTGACTGTCCTTACAGGAAATAACTTACTTGTTGTGTTCAAATGGAGCCTCCTGTGTGCCAGTTTGCACTTGTAGCCTCTTGTCCTGTCAGTGGGCACTGTTCAGAAGAGTCTGGCTCCCTTTTCTTCAATCGCTCCATCAGGTATTTAGAAACATTCACAAGATTCCATCTGAACTTTCTCTTCTCTCTGCAGAACAATTCTGTCTCTCTCAGCAATAGCTCTTATAAAATGTTTCACTGACAGCACTACTCACATGTATTTTAACACAAAAAAACAATACCAGGGCAGGGTTAAGGGAAATAGCAGGAAAATATAAAATATTTGTAACATTCAGACAGTGAAGAATTTCCCAAAGAGTATAAGCTGGCCACAGGTCTCATGGAGAAGTCCAAGAGAACAAATGGGAGTTTGTGGGATATGCTAACACACAAAGATTCCTTTGTAGAGAACAGCTGTTTCACTGGAAGCAGTAAAGAACCATCTGATGAAAAGAAGGTCCACTCGAACTCTTAAACCATGTCCATGCAGAGCCAAAACAAGTTTGTTCCGACTTCAGATTCAAAGATATTAGAAACGTTTTATTGATGTTCTATGAATTCAGACGAAAAGGCTTTTCATAGTCTTATACATAAGTCACACAGATATTCAGTGAATCTAAAACTACCTGAATACCAATTTTCCATAGATATTTAGCATTTGGCATATGTTGCCTAGATATGGCTGCACATAGTGAAAGGCAACATGAGGATCAAGCCTCAGTCTATAACCAAAGATTTTATTTTACCACTTCCTTGTTTTCTACCTTAGCCTAGCCACAAGCATTATTTCAAGGGGAAAAAAAAAAAAAGAAAAAAGAAAAAAGAAAAAAGGAAAAAGGAAAAAGGAAAAAGGAAAAAGGAAAAAGGAAAAAGGAAAAAGAAAAAAGAAAAAAGGAGTCAGCCAAGCTTAATTAATAGTGTCAGCATACAACTTCAGTGGCAATGTGTAGTTCCAGAAGAATGAGAATCTGACCTTGGTATTGTCTTCTTACAATTCACTTGTAAGACATTTCACTTTCTCACTTTGCACCTTTCTAGGAAGTGCATTGTCTATGCCAAATAAGTTAAATACATATTTCTTGAGTCTTTATTATTACCATGGCAACTTGCAACTGGTATTAAAAATTATTTCACTTATAAACTGAACTGATTTTTACCCTGTTCAGGGAAGATGTTTTGTTTATAGAAGTTAGTTTTGATTGTTTAGTCATGAATAGCATGATAAGCCATGAAATACAGATGGAGGGAAATGTCATCGTAATTGTTTTTATGACTTTAAATAAAATACCTATTTGTCAAACAAGTGCATAGCATTTATATTGCCTGAAAGGTTGAGTATAAAATAAAAACCAACCTACTTTGTTTGATTTATTATTCCTTTATTTGGAAGTTGCCCTTTTTTGTGCTTGAAAGTTTATGTCTAATTCTGCTTGCCTTGTTTACATCTCAACAGTTGTATTTCCCAAGATTACAGTAAAACTGAGCAAAATATTAATTAGTGAAAAGAATAGACATTGAAATGAGCAAATTAAAGACAAGGCCTTTCCACAACAAGTTATTTACAGGTTGTATCTAACTCCGAGCTGAATTATGCATATTTTAGCACTGCTTAGTAAATTATACTGAATTTTGGGCACTTTTTTATCAACTTCAGGCTTTGTTGAATATGAAGCTCAAAGGATCATTTGCCTAAGTAAAAGCTGTATGATTAACTTCATAATTCCCTTTTTCTATATGTCACTTCAGAGAAGCATTGACACAGACCTGTTAGGAGCGAAGGAACAGACCCCTCTACGAGAGGGACGAAGCAAAATGGCCATTTATTTGAGGGGAGCACCAGCTTATACAGGGTAGGCAAGGGAAGGTTCTGGAAACTGGGCGTGGTTCAGGGAGGAGCTTCATAGGTCTGTGACATATAAGGAGCAAATGGGATGGGCTTCTCTGTAGGAAAATGTAGCTTCCAGGCCTGGGAACTTCTTAACAGAGTAAAAGGAATTCGACCTTGGCCATCACTGCTGTGTAGCTGTGAAGATAAACTACCTGCAAGAGACTGAGAGAGATCAGAAGAAACAGAAGATAAGACACCTGCAAGAATTTGTACAGAGACAGAAACGGTAGCTTGTAACTGTGGCCAATAGATAATTGCTTCTGTGCTATGTACACCAATAATGTTAGTGCACGTACTCTTAGAAAAAGTATAATTGTGTGTGTGCTTTGCAATAAATGGAGCTTTGCTGTTAACTCATATTGAGTCGTCTCTCTGCTCCACAAGCCCACCTCTGTTACAAATGGTGACCCCGGCGCCAACGGACCTTGTGCTCCATTGACAGCATATTGGCGGAAATGCCATCGCACCGAAGAGGACTGGCCACTCTCTGGGTGCCTGGTAAGACCGTTTACCCTGGATTCCCCCTTAATCACGGCGTGAGAACACTACTTGTAGATTGGGGAACAGCAAATTCGCTGCCTTTGTATTTTCTTGCTATGTGAGAGACGGCAGTGGGAAGGTCGTGTTCCTCGTAAGTCGAGCCGAGGGCAATCCCCCTCAATCACGGCAAGGGAAGGGTGATCCCCCTTAATCACGGTGAGGGAAGGCTCGTGGCCCCAGGTTCCCCCTTAATTACAGTGAGGGAACATTACGGATGGAAAGGGACGCGGCACTACCGTTATTAGGCGAATTTCTCGCTAAACGGGACACGGCAATATCTGCCAAGAAACTACGTGCCCTTTGTGACTGGGCTACACAAAGAGGACACTTAGCCGACCCTGCATTGGTCTTTAGCATGGATGAGTGGCATGCGGTTGGCAATAGCTTATGGGATGGGACAATCGATGGTGATAAGAAAGGTAAAGAGCTGGGGACCACCTGGAGAGAGGTACTTAACACCTTACAGAGATATCAGTCTGAAAAGAAAGTCACCGCAGCAGCCCAGATTTTATTAGGGGACAGTTTGCCTGCCTTGGATACGAGGTTGTTTTCTCCTGGAGTTTCTGCCGCCGGCACGATGGTACCGGTCAAGGCATCTGCGGCAGAGGTTCAGCGGGACGTCTCCCAGCCCCCGCCGGTTTGCTCACAGGACGCTGCCCCTGCAGCTGCGCCGCTCTCGCCTTCATATCGGGAGCAGACCCATGCTGACCGAGAGAGCAACTCCGGTCGCGATGCCTCTGACACTGAAGACACTGACACTGAGCAACAGGACCCGGGAGAGGAGCAGTCATGCCATCCAGACCGTTCTCGGCCCCTCCGCCTGCACCCCTCCAATCACCTCCTGACGCAGGTCACCGAGCGGATGCAGCGGCTTGACTCTGCTTTGCCCAGAGTGCCGGTGGCTGGCCCCCTAGGCAATGTGACGATTGCTGCATCGGACAGACTCCACATTAGGCTTTTAAATGATAATCACAGGTGGTCGGGTGTTATGAGGGATGCGATCCTGGAGGGTGGTTGGCAAGCGATTGAGGCGTGTGGACCAGCATCTCTGGTATTCCCCGTTCAGATTTCGGACGTGGGGAGGACATCGGGTGGCCCAATATCTGCCTTTTGAATGGAAGCTGATGGAACAGTTGCAGGCCACTGTCACCTCCTATGGCTTGCATTCAGAGCTGGTGCGACAAATGCTTGATTGCTTATTTGCCTCACATGTGTTGACTCCTGATGATTGTGTTGCAATTGCTAAGATGATACTCCCGTCCTCTGGGTGTGTGCTACATTGGTGTCTTGGTTTGACACTGGAGCAGTGAAGACCTCGGACAGAAATCTCTTCACTTGGTTTCAATATCCCTGGCTTCTCCAGTACAGAGAGACACACCAAGTACACATGGATATAAGGAGAAAATAACTCTTTTCCAAGAAGAAATACTAATAATAGTACATATAAAACTGTGTTAAACCAGCCAGTGAGGAGAAACTTCCCAGGACCTGCTCACTGGACCAAATCAAGATGGCAGCCAGACCTCCTCCACCCGGAAAAACACACGTGGCCACAGGACAGAGACAAGGTGGCCACCCTTCCACATGGTTTGCCTGCCCCACATCTGGAAAACTTGGCAGAAACACTTGGAGAGTCAGCACTGGCAGGAAACAGTGGATAACCAGGATACAATACAGGCAAATGCTTGTGTGGTGCTGGTATGGGCAGTCAGAACAGGGCTGGGGACCCTCCAGGCAACTGAAAGTACCTGCAGGGCATGCACTGGATCCAACAATGAGACTTGGTTGTTACAATTCCAACGTTCAGTGGTCAAGGTGGTGGTCATAGTCTGGATCCATCAAGGCAGTGGAGGAAGCTCAGGGTGGTGAGGGAAGCCCCAAAACTCAGTTATATACACTCAGATTCAGGTGGAAATGCCTTTGATTCCTCCTCAGGGGTGGGGATATTTACACTGGATGATGTAATACTGTGAGTCACAGGATACTTCGGGAGTCTTTGACACCTTCTAAGATGTTGTAGCTGTGTCTTGTGTCAGTGCAGCTGAGTCCATTATGGGTCATCAACAAGTGATGAAAAGCTTCAGGCTGGGTGTGAATGTTCCAGGGAGTGATCATAGCTGAGTCACCTGTCTCAGAAGAAGATGCACTACCCTCTGTTGGGGAAGAAAAAGGATTATTAACAGAAGGAAACCTGAAGGGATTGTCCAGCAAGCCCTGGGCAGCAGATACTGAAAGGGTTTCCTGCCTTTGATAAGACAGGAGCCAGCTACAAGAGATTACTTTGAAGCCCAGGACTGTTTCCAGCTATCTATGTATATTAGCCCTGTCTTCCTCTGCAAGATATGGAAGTAGTTTTACAAGATGGTGCAAGACATCCAGAAGCCCTTTGTTCCCCCCAGGTGGTCCTGATGTGGAGAAATGCTTACCCTGTGACGAAATCCCTGGTTAACATATCCTGTCCCCCTCATTAACATGTCCTACCTCCTTATTAACATACCCCATTCCTCAGTTCTACATATTGTAATGCGAGTGATCAATAAATTGTCTCAGTTTCTACCCCCAAACTGCGAAGGTTAGATTATTGACCGACCAACAACCCACCACATAGGGTTTGCCTCTTTTCTTATCTTGCTTAACACCCAGTTTGTAGCCTGAGGTGTCAGATGTGCACACCTTCAGCTGCTGTCCTGGGTGCCCACTCTGCACATAGTCAGCAAAGCACATGGCTGACTGAGCCATCAGCACCAATAGTGCAGTCTCTTTTAGCCCCTGGGCGGTCACTGCAGGTGGTCATATGTTTGAATCATTAATCACTAGCACTTCATTCTCTTTAAAGAAGGCAAAACACCCAAAAGCCTAAAAGGCATATTTAGGGAAAAGGTGGATACCATAATTTTTGTGTAGCCCAGGACAGTTGGGGATGTCTGTGCCAGGCTCTGTTGAGTGACTTGCCCAGCTTTCTTGCTTTCTTTTTGTCTTGCATGATTCAAGTGATTGTCTACCTGACATTTCAGAAGGCATGTACACGTCTGCACTTAAGTCCTATGGTGGCATCTCTCTGAATTACACTGCTGCCTAAAATATTATTGCAAAATGAAAAGGCAACAGGCGCCAAATTTATTCACTACTGATTTGTGTAGATGGCAGCAGTGTTTCATCGTATTCTTTATGCAAAGGTGTTCCAATTTAAATTTCATATGTTTTTCTAGAAATACAGCTATACATGGATGAACTGGTTCTGATTAACACAGTATTTTATTACTAACTTTATTAATTTCATAGCATATAAATCATAGACGTAATTTGTCTGATAAGGAGATATTTCAAAAATAAATCAAATAATTATACATATAAAATCTACTGAAAGTACTTTGAGGATTTGATATGTTTTTATGAAGAACATTTAAAAATTATACATACAAACAAATGCTCATTGTGCTCCTATAGACTTTTTTAATGAAATATATAAAAATAAAATATATTATGAATTTAGGCAATTTGTTAAGCCCAGCTATGTTAGAAAGATGTACCTGTAACTTGCTACATTAATGCCTGGTTTAAATGTTAATTCTTGTCATGTGTTGTGAATTACACCAAAATCAGAGTTATACAATGAGTTATACAGTGATTATGGACTACTGATTAACAGGGACATTTGTAGAAAACATAATGAATCTATGACTTTGTGTATGCTAGGCTATCAAATTACAGTGCTATTTCCATTATGCAAGCACTTGATCTTGAAGGGATGAAACATTCTCTACTGCATGTTTGTACTGACAATGGGACAATGGATATAGCTCATCTGCCATGCAAGCTCTCAGAAAGAAGGAAAGTGGCTGTAAGTATGTGAGTAGGGCATCTACAATTTAGCTGGAGAGTGTAGTTTGTTTGTGATCTTTTGTTTCTTGTGAGGAACTTTTCTGTTGTAATGACATGCTTAAATCCATTAGCATGTCTCTCGCCATAAAGACTGAGGAATACAATTAGCAAGTTGTTTACAGCAGAGCTGCAACTGCTGTGACTAAAGTGTTATTGATAGAGTGAATGAACTTCTGAGAATTGTTTTCCAAAGATTAGCTTTATAAAGATTTGATATGATGCTATAACTTAGCCTTGATTAGGTCCAATGTAAGGCTCAATATTATATTTTCACTGTCAAATTGCTTTACATAAAAATGACATGATATTTTGCCTGCATTATTCCAGATAGTTAAGTCTGTTCTTACCACTTTTAATCCTTGCAGTTCTATTAGCCTTGGAGCCTAGAAGCTGCTTGATTCTAAGCACTGTTGAAGTTTCATTTATTTGGATGCCTGAATCTGAAGGAAGGAATGATAATAACTTCCATACTTAACCTAGAACAATTTTCTGCTAGGGAGAGAAGTCAAAAGGACATAAGTAAATTGTGGTGTGTACAGCAGAGGAAAGAGTAAAATTAATGCTGTCTGTTTAATATTCTAGTGCCAGTCGTCTGTTTTTAAAATCTCTGCCAATGCTGATAGTCACAACTCATGCATAAACAGGAGCTGATTTTATCTGGCTTGTGCATTTTGTGTGTGTTCTCCTTGTTGCCTTAGTAACTGCAGTAAGATTGGCCCTAGCATATGCACTTTTATCTGAAAAAAAAATAAATATTATTTATGTCTACTATGCCTGAGGAAGAAAGCTTAGAGACATAGCCAGTATGATAAGCCTAACTTTCCAAAGTCGGCCATAAAAAGAATCATCTTGAACTCCTTCCCAATGTTGAGAACATGGCTCTTTAATGTGATAATTTGAAGTTATGATTTCTGTATTTTAGTCAAAATTTTCAGCATTGTGAGAAAGAACTGCTAAAACCCCCAAATGGACTTGGGGATGCCTGGTTTGCATTCTTAGATATGCAATCAATAGGCAGAAGCCCCATGGGAAAGCAAACTTCCCTGTCTCTGCCTACTTCTTCCCTCCATAAGTAGTTTATAAAGATACTTTTTATAAAGTTATTTAGATGCTGTTCCTGAAAAGCATTAAGAACTGATTCATACGTGTCTTTATCTTGTATGCAACATATTATTCTGTGAGTATAAATAACTTACAAAGTAAGAGGCAGGAAACACTATGTTAGGCTGAAAACAAACAGTATGAGCTTGATTTTCGTTATCTCCATGGCAAAGAAGGTATGAGTCCCCTTTGCTTTATTGTTCAGTGGTAAATGAATATTTCATTTATGATTCGTTTGACCTCTGTGTTGAAAGATCACCATTAATTTTTGCACATATTCAAAGGCAAAGTAGCCTATATTTTGCAGAATTTATGTACATCCAAACACAATTTTCATTGTCCTCTGCACATAGAATCTTATATTTAATCCTAAGGAGGTACACTACCATACAGATTTTTCATCTTGTAGAAAATTGCACAGCTTGGTTCATACTTCCTTCTCATTCTGTTTTATGAAAACAGCTTGTATGTTCCTGCAGTATTTAGGTCCTCCAATGAATATCTCTTCACAAAGAATAACCATTACTGCATGATGCTAGGAACCCTATTTTCCAGGTATATTTAATCATTATTTTATAGTTATTCCTTTACACTTGCTGTCTTCTAAGGGTTTAAAAAAATTACACAAATCCTTTTATCTATCAATAAGAGACCTACCTGGTAACAGTGTTTTTGCCTTATGTTGATATTGTGCAAAATCTCTAATAAAAAGATAATTATAGTAGCCTCTTTCAATTAAGTCAAAATTCTGCAGAATCTGTCATCAAAACCATAGTCCGTGAATCTCTTTTTCTCTACTCAGGTTTTTTTTTCTCTTTTCTATTGCATACTGCTTCAAAATCTTGTATAGATGGCTCTGGCAAACATTTCAACCTTGAATATTACAGTCTACGTTTTTGATTCAGTGCCCATGCTCTGACATTTTCCTTATCACTGACTGATTGAATGAAGATTTCTCAGAAGAGGCTGTAATTTGAATACAGCCTTGTGTTTACATTCATGATAGATATTTATCTTTGAACCTTAATTGACCAAAACTTTAGTTACAGATGTTTCCATGTTTCTCTGGTCCTTGCATATATAAGAGTCATGCATTAATTTTCCTTGTCAAAGTACAAAATCCAGGCAGGACACAAAGGAGTGACTCTGCATCCATCAAGAACATTCCTGCTTTTCAGCATACAGTGGGATTAGTAATTCAGTCCGTGATAAAAGAGCTTGTGAGGAGACTGTGAGCCTCTCTACCTTTGGCTAATGCTGAGGGTGATAGGAACAAGCGTGGACCCAGGAATGTCAGTGGCTGAATGAATGTGCCGACATACTACCAAGCAGTAGAAAAACATTCAGCTGATAGAATTATTTTTAGATTTTAAAGAATGAAAAGCAAGATAGTACTCATCTTGGTTTAGGCTGTTCCTCTAACATATGAGGACTAAGACTGAAATTTTGAGCTCTGTGAGTACTTTGACTGAGTAACATTACTATTGGGGTGAATGCTTTGGTGTAATAGGTAGGAGGCTGTATGAACAGAACTGAACAATACCAGTGGTTAACAAGGATGATAGTTCATTTAGCTTTGAGGTGTCACCAAGGTTAAATTGCCCTATGCCCTACTTCAAAACTACTTCCATAACAGATGGGTCACAGTCAAAGGAGACTCCCTTCTGAAGGGAACAGAGGCCTGATATGCACACTGAGCCAACTCTTAGGAAAGTTTGCTGCCTTCCTGCGGCCCAGGGTAAAGACGTGAAGAGAAAGCTTTCTGCCCTGTTATGGCCCTCATCCATAATAACAACAAGAAGTCCTAGAGCAATCCAGAGAGACTTTCGGGCCCTTGGGACTTGGTTAAGGGATGAGGAGCACAAGTAGTGTTCTCTTATATCCTTCCAGGTACAGTGAATGATGGAGAAGGCAGAATAAGCCAGCAGATCAATACCTGTCTCTGAGCCTGATGTCACCAGCAGAATTTTGCTTTTTTTTGATCATGGGTTAGTTTGTACAACACTAAGCCTGTTTGTGACAGGCAGGGTACCACTGTCTCAAAGAGGGAAAAGGAGTTTAGGAGTTAGCAGAACTTATTAGAAGAGTTTTAAAACTCATTTGAAGGCAGAAGGGATTAAACCTAGACTTGGTAGAGGGGTACCTTGGGACAGCATGCCAATGTTTGAGGGATGGTGTGTTAACAAGCCATCTCAGTGGAGGTAGGGGATGGAGATCCAAGAGGCAGCAAAGACACAATGGTTAATGATGTGTTGGATGCCAT
>JAWWEE010000040.1:40584946-40603945 GCA_035221455.1 Xenops minutus | reverse complement strand
CAGACCGAGGGGTGGGGGTGCAAAGGTGTTTGTGACTTGTTTCTATTTCTTATTTTTAGTTTTTAGTTTGTTACTAATAAATTTAAGCATTTTTCTAAGTTCTGCTTTGCCTGTGGTATTAATCAAAGCTCTTCTTTCGGTTATCTTTAGCCATAAATTCCGAGCTGGTTTTTTTCCCTTCCCTCTGGAAGGTGAAAAGGGGGAGGGAAAAGGCCTTGAAGGAGTTTTGCTGGACATCAGGCGTTTATTCAGGGTCAAACCACCACACCTTCCTTGGACATTAAGAGCCTAGTATCTTTCTTATATTGCAGTGCCCAAAACTGCACTCAGAATTCAAGGTGAGGCTGCCCCAGTGTAGAGCAGAGTGGGATAATCCCGTCCCTCGACTGGCTGGCGATGCTTTTCCTGATGCCCCCCAGAGCACAGTTAGCCCTCCTGGCTTCAAGGGCAGTGTCTTCCCTGTTGTTCCACAGTGAATTCACACTGCATTAAATAAAACCAGTAAGAGAAAACCCAGTGCACAACAATCCTTTTAGTCCTCATCATACAGCAAAGGCAGCCTTTAGTCTTATGAACAGGATAAATCAGTACCTGAAGATCGCTGGTACCCCCAACTTCAAGGTGACTATAAGTTTTGACTCGTGTATTCAGGGAACCATTGAGGTTCAAAAGCACCTCTGCAGATTGTGCAGTCAAACCACTCTGCTCATAGCAGAGCCATCAGATGATGTCTCCTAACACTAGCTACATTAAGAAACTTACCCTAGCATGTGGGGCTGGGGTTCTTTGAATGAGGCAACCAAAAGGACCCCCTGCCATTAAAAGTCGTACCAAAGAGGCGACTGTGAATATAAGAACATGTTTCTGCCCATCCAAGTAATTATATTCTGACAAAAAACAAAGCACTGTTGTCCCAGCATATCCTGCTTGAACTTCAAAACCCATAAATTTCATTATGAAGAGTACCAAATTTCTGTTTTAAAGGGCTGTTGTACATGATTGTATTGTTACAACTTTGAGATTTACTCAGCCTCAACTGAACAACAATGGCTAGCTCTACAGCCCCAACACAATGTCAAAGATACCAAAAGAAACTCAAGGGAAGAGCTTTAAGCTAACTCATTATAGTTTTTGAATATATATATATTTCTTGAATAAGCTTGAATATATTCACAATTAGCAACAAGTGTTCAACTGATCCTCAGTAATGTGTTCAAAGGTAGTGTTGGTTTATGTCTGAGTAATAACACAGAAACAGAGGAAATGCAGCTCCCACTGCCACTAGAACAAGTTTCTAATGGAATCTATCCTAAGAAAGTTACTACATCCTTCAAAATATGCCACACCTCCAAAATACATCCAGAGTTACCAGATGTTTTTCTTTCAGTAGAAAGTTTTCATTCTGAGTTTGTAGATTTAAAATTGTGATGACTTGGGACCATCCATACAAATGCTTATACACAATTAAAAGTATGTCTAGGGAAAATGCCTGCATAACTACTTGCTAGACTTAAGCCGTGAGTGTGAGGAAAATGCATGAACAATAACTGAATCTCACACATTTCCATTTTTAGTCTGGAACTCCCCATCTCAACCTATTCAGGGAGGTTTCAGATTTTATTGCCATGGTAGTAAAAACAATGACTCAATAGCAAGTCCCCATCCAGCCAATGAAAATTTCAAAAGTCTGATCCAGTAAGATATTTAAATCCATGTGATTCCTTAGCACAGGAGTATTCCCACTGAAGTGAATTAGAACTATTTCTTTCCTTGAAATAATGCCTTCTCTTAGGTTCCAGTGTTCTGCCAAACTGGGACCTAAAAGAAAGTGTCTCATAGTAAAGAAAACAGCTATAATTCCTATTTTCTTTTGGGGATTATCAATTCTTTCTTTCCCTAAGTTTTTACATCTGGGCTCAGACTTCCTTACTTAAATAATTCAACTGGCATTAAGAACATATAGACTTTCTCTTTTTAAGAAAGGCTGAATTGAGGAGAAACAAAAAACTCACAATGTTAATAATACAGCACAGCTGAAGACCAAGTATTCCAAACAATTTTAAGGCAACTCTCCAAATTATTTGTGTTCCAGTATCCCCCACATGCAAAAGAACATTTCAGCATAGTTAAGGCTAAGCAATTCAAAGAGCCAGAGTGCTCAGATTGCTCATAATAAATTAAAACCAAATTATTTAGCAAAAGTTTCTGGGGAGGTTTTCCCTGATGGTCTAGTACATTCCCTGACTATGTCTTCAGTATACATGTGAATTCAGAGAAGTTTAGTTATTTCATGTGATCAGATGGCACCCTTGTTCAAAGTTTGGTCCATTGTGCTGGATATCTTGGGGGGAATTAAACTCTAACAATTTATTTCTTGTCATTTTTGTGCTCCTTCCTCAATAAAAACAAGTCAGCATAGAGTGATACATACTGCTTGCAACTTAGTATATACTGGAAAATTATTTTCTCATTTTTGCTAATGTATCAGTCTGTTAGGTGATATTGCTCTTTACTTTGCTTTTTGCACTGCTTATAGCCTTCTAACAACACCATAATAAATTATCGATTTATGTCTAATTAATATCACACATTTTCAGAGGGAGATTTATGATTCTTCAAGATCATGAAATCAGTTCCATTTGAAGACTCACCTTATACCATTTTGTCAGAAAATACTGATTTATATGTCACCTACTGAAATTTAGCGAATTCAACCTGCTTTTAGTTTTAGCACAAAGAGGGAAATGCATCTCGTTTTCACATCTCATCCCACTAATCACCCTCTTTTAAGACAATAAATATCCATAACACCCCTGTACACAGCCTAGCAGAAATATAATAAAAACAAATAAGTGTGCTTATGACATCACAACATTTGTAACAAATGGATTTGGAAGGCGCTTGACCCTGGGAAGGCAATTATGTGATTTGATGGGGTCCACAATAGCTGTAATCAGATTAGAGAACTCATAACATTAGCATTGACCATGAATCTGTCAATTACTTCTTTTTTACTCGGTGTTTATTTTTGTAAGGTTTGATTATACCTTTAAAAATATCTATTACAGTAACTTCAATCTAATTGCAATGCATAAACTAAATATTACTGTCACTAATGTCTTGTTAAACTTTTTTTCTTTTTTTGATTGATTCTTTCAATTTGTTTGAGCCTGGAGTGAAGAGGGACAGATACAATAAATGTCTTACACTCAAATAGTTGAAATTAATTCTGACTAAAGGTGAAGTATTGAAGTGTTATGGCATGCTTCTTCATGAGAGAAAAATACAGACTGCTTTTGAAAACTATGAAAGTCACTCTATGGAATCAGTTAGAATATCTGATATAAAAGATCTTGAAATATTTATTAAACAAATGGTAGCATCACTAAACAACTGTTCCCTTGGTGTTATACTCAAAACTATGAAGATAAAGGAGAAATTTAAAAGTCTTTTTACTTGTTTGTTACAGATGCCCTCAAAGAGATCAACTATATTCTACAGCTGATAGACAATGAGACTTGTCAACTAAAGAAAATATTCTGCTTTAAAAGATCAAGAGAATTTAATGTTGCTGGGTAAAACTTTCTTTGGCCTAAAAGGCTTTACTGTATGCATACATCTCCTTTTGGATAATTTACATAATTAGAAATTGCCTATTTATATTTTATAATATTTATAAATATTTTATATTTAAGTACAAATATATCATGTAATTTTTAGGTCAAACTAAGTGAATTTGCAATATTCTTGACAGTCCTAATTAAAAAACAAACAAAAAAAACAACAAAAAAAATACTGTGGTTTTAGAGCAAATCAAACTTAGTTGTTGGAATGCTCCACTTTGTAGCAACTGAGAGATGAGTCCATTTAGGTCATATATTCAGCATTGAAATTAATCCCTTCTTTGAGAAAACCTCACATTGATTTCAATACACAATTTGTCTAAAAAAAGAGCTGAATATTAGCCAGAACCAATGCCTATTCTTTGCATAATACAAGAGAACAGAAAATAATAGAAGAGGCAAGAAGTGTTCCCTGAAAATTAACTCATATAATGGTAGCTGTTTTGGTGAAAATGAATGAGTGATTAATATGTATAATTTAAATTGTTGAAAAGGTATTTCAGAAAAAGAATATTTGGCAAAAGTTATTTAAGTGCTACTTAAATTTCTTTGTTTTCATAGTGATTAATTTAACCTGTAGAATTTTTTTACAATTATTTTCATGAACAATATGGAAAACAGATTGGTTTATAGTTTGGAAAGTATGGATGAAACAGTAGCTAAGGAGCTATAGGAAACTGAAATATTTTTTTTAGTAATTGTATATATACTAAAATTAGGAAGTAGAAAGCATTTCATTTTTATTTTATCATTCATCTTTAGAACTATTTTGTGATTTTTATTTATTCAAAGAAAATACAAGTGTGTTTTAAATGATTTCTTTTTAGTAATATATACTAACAATATATTTTTAAGTATCTGGCAAAAAAAGTATAAAAGATACCTTATGTCAATATTTCTGGCTTGCTTAGGGTAAAAAAATACCTCTAAAACTTTCCCTCTGGTAATATCACCTGTTAATTAACCACAAAAATTCCAGTGGTATGTCTGATGATGAAACATGGTTTAACTCTGTATGACTTTCAGAAGGCTGTTAATAATTGAGCATTTTAAAATAAACATTTTAAAGCCACATCCTCAATTTAGGGGATTGAATCTGCCTTCCAGAGGGTGTGTTTCCTTTTATTCTATTCACTTCAGGAGAGAAGGTTCATTGCTGGATCCAGTAGGTTCTCTTAACCTGAAATTCTGCTGGTTCTGTTCCCCTGAAGTGATTCCTGTCTCTCTCTGTCCCTCTCAGCCTCTCTGCCCGCTTGCCTCCCCACCCCACCCCCCTTTTTTCTTTCTCTAGCTATTCCCTCCCTTAATATGTATTAATTCACTCTTTTTGTGCACCATATTCACATACAAACTGGATACATAGTCATGACTAGTCCTGACCCTAGCACCCTACGAAACCATAGCAAGAAATCTAATAAAATAATGATTAAATGGTTTTTAAAATTGTGGTATTTTATAGCAAGGTACCAAGTAAGCAATAAGATAACCAATATCTTTTTGAGACAGCAAAGTCATACTGTTAAGCCACATTTAAAGTCAAAAGTTACTTCTTTGTTCAAGGATACTCCACTAACCATTCTATTTAAATTCAAAATAAAACAAAATCATCAAAAGGGGAGTGAAAAGCTATGCAGTATACATCTTACTGCTCTTGAAAATGGGCCTTTTGATTTTTTTTTTCAGATTTTTTTCTAATATTGTTTCCTAAGACTCTTTTCCAGTGCAATGTTTCCTTTGAAGTCTTACATAGCTTTCAAGGATCAAACTACGTGCTTTTGAGAGATGTCGCCATCCTGCTTGTAAAAGGTAGGGCAGGAGAGGCTGATGCAGTCAATGTATTTTGTGTACAGAAATTTGTCTCAGTGATCAATATATGTAACAGAAAGATGGTTTCATTCCCCTTTTGACATGGTCCTAGCTACATTGCCTAAGGACTTTTTTCACTGTCAAACATGTTTTGTTTTATTCTTTCATCTATAGCCAGTTTAGCAGCAACTCAGAAGTGCCAGCTATGCTTTCACATTTGATTTGTATTTATTCCATCAATATATTTATATTTTAATATTCTGTAGTACCTGGCTATACCTTGGTAAAATAAACCTGCTGAGTAACAAGTTAAGACCCAAAAGGAAGACCTCAGAAAGTGCAGGGTTGTACTGCAGGGTTTCACTGCAGGGTTTCATTTTCTAGAACTCGATCTGGGCAACAGAACCTCAAACATTGTGGCAAAAGTTAATATTATTCTCAAAGCATTAAGGCTGCTTGTGGAAGTCAGAGGTAAGATAAGCAATACTGCTGAAAGATGCATATTCCTTCTCTTCTCCATTTACATTAAAAAGAAGAAGGTGTTCATGTGGATGAGGTATGGTGTAAAAAAAGGCCATATTTATCTGATTGGCACATGAATTGGCAATCCATGCATTAATCTGTATGCTAGGAAAATCTGCTTCAGATTTCAGACTTTTAAATTATTGTTCTGTGTTTGTTTTCCTTTTGTAAAAGCAGTTTTCTTTCAAATTTTCATAACAAAGTTTATGAACTTATGACTAAATGACTTATGACATCTTACCCTGATCAACTATTTGTGTGCTAACAGCTGAGCTGACACAAGGGACTGGTTACGCCTGCTTTGGTCCTGTCCCAGCTGCGAGATAAAGTGCATTAGCTCAGCCTCACCTGAGGCATGCTAAAAGTGTCACACTGAACAGGTAGACCCTTCATTTGTTCAGTAGCTCTAATTCAGTTACATTTAGCCATGCGTCCATACCTTTAAAATATGTCTCTGTCGGAGGCTACCAGACATGGTGTAGTTTTAGTAGCAGCAAATTCTTGCAGAAAGAGCGAAGTAGGTTATTGAAGAAAAATAATGATTTTAGAGAAACAATAGGTTGTTTTAATGAAACAGGAATACAGACAAAATGTGAATTTCATGATTTAGATCTAACATGAAGCCCAGGGTTGTTTTTCAATTTAGGTTCATGATAAAAACAGTCTTAGAACCTGATCTACTCATGTTTTAGCTAAAAAAAAAAGCTTAAAAAACTCTGTCAGAAATGGTAATTGTGTCTATACAGACATGTCTTTAATCAAATGAGTTCAAATTTTTCTTTCATGTGGGATCAATTTACAAACAGCCCATTTATCACTGTCCACATCCTTATTTTCTTTTGTTTCTCTCCCCATTGCAAAATAATAACATTTTTTTGCTTAAATACAGACTATATTATATATATATAAATGTGAAATAATAAGCCATTTAAAATCAAGCAATTTGCAACATAGTCACTTCTGCTTTGAATCCAGTAGTGTAAAACCATGTTATTACCAAGTGTTTTAACTTACTACTGGGACAAAATGGAATTTGGGAGAACTCAGAATTTATAGGTGTTTTTACCAACTGCATGGGCCAGCAGTGGGTCAAGAGGCCAGACAGGTTTATTATTTATACACACTTTAATTCAGTCCCCTGAGGTAAATCAATGCTTTAGGGATGGACTATCATCAAAGAGAAGCTCACCAATGAGAAGAAAAAGATTAATTCCCAGTCCAGAACCAGCAGAATACTGAACTGCCGTGAAAAAAACCTTTTTTCTTTTTTTTTCCCTCCATTCTTCAAATTGTTTATCCAAGCACAGCAGTCAAACACCCTAAGTTCCAGCTTTAGTTACTTAAAACACCAAGCTTCTGGAAAAGAGACAGGATTTTCAAATTGCTTAAAATTTTCATAAGATTTTAAACTATTAAGGTAGGTGAAGATTTATAGAAGGGCAAAAATGCGGGTGTTGCAATCTCTCAGGTTTGGAGAGATTTTCTTCTTTTAGACAAGTAAACATCTTTTACTGATATTTTTGCAGCATAATCACTCCAAAAAAAGGGTTTCTGTTTTAGATATGACTCTAAAGGAATCTCAGAAAACTTAAGGTGAAATTTCTTGTTTGCCAGAGCTTCACAAAGATAAGGCAGTGAGATGCTTGGAAAGAAGTTGCTTTGTGACTTTGTTTTTTCCTGACTGAAAATAACAAGGGGAAATGCAGAGGATTGCTAAAGGAAACTGCTGCTAGGCAGGTGCTAAAAAAATTTGGTGAAATTGAATTTGACTTGGGCAATTATCATGTTGACAGTACACATACATGAGTACATGTATGGTTCTTTCATAAATTGTTTTGCACGTTTAGTGATTATTAAAAGGCACCCAAAGGCAATAAAAGATTTGATACAAAAGAATACAAAACAATAAAATTATTTAGAAAAAACACAGTGTAATTTTCTTGAAAAAACAAATTAGCTCACTTATTGAATAAAATTATATTGCAAGGTGCTACACCTGATCTCCTTTCATTTTCATCCTGTTGACAAGGTGATGTTAATGTTATGCTTAATAAAAACAAGGACAGGTTTTCCAGGAAATTAAGATTAATTTTTTTTAATTAATTGTTTCATAAAATAATTCCTGAAAGCCACATCAGCCTCATTTCGTCTTATAGTGATTTAGAGCTTAAATTTTTTTTAGAGATCTTTAGGTAGTTAAGAAAGTCTACTCACATTTTCTCAATACCAGTATAATTTTTGGGTTTGGTTTGTGTTCAATTCTTGGAAAATCATCTACATTCACTGAGAATAAAAAGGAAAAAGTGGATTTTTTTTCAAGATGCACACAGTTAGATATTTCCCCTGGGTGATGCTGTGAATTTGAAGTGTATTTCCCAAAAGCTTCTGCAGTTTTACTTTGGTGTTTTCTTTAGGGTTCAGAGGAAAATGTGGCAAGGTCTGTGCAAAATATCCTGAATACTGAAACTTTTTTTCAAAAAGGTGCCCCAGCAGTAGCTTTAAACCATTTTGCTGCTATTTTTGAAGGAGGCAATTTCATAGAAGCAGACTAGAAAGTACAGGCTATCTGTCTGAAGTTTCCCATTATGCGACACAGATACAGAAAGGATATGAAGGTGACTGAATCCATCAATTTAATATTTTTCTCCTACTGATATAATAGTTATAGTTGACATGATCACTTTTACTTAGCTTGGGAAATGGTTTAATTTTTTTTTTAATACAATTATAGATATAAAGTAATATTAAAGTTATATATTGAAGTAGGAAAAAATTGTTTTAAAAATTTAGGAAGTGAGAAACCTGTACACACAAAGGGAAATTACTAGAAAATTCTCATTTGATACAACTAGCTGAAAAGATGCAACCGTTTGGTTGAAAACAGGTCATGTGATGAGAAAACATGTACCACTTGTACTAGTGTGTGAACATTTCTGAACACTGGAAAATACAAACAACCTTCCCAGTACCCAATAGCCTAAAACTTGATGGAAACCTTCTTATTTTCCTGACTTTTGATGTTTTACTTCTTGTTTTTCCCACCAAATGTATAAAAGAACTAAACCCAATTGTTTAAAGAAAGGAATTAAGATTACAGATGTGGTTTTACTCCGAATACTCATTAGCCTTTATATTTTACAGTTTTCATAACTTTATCAATTTTTTTTCCTTAGACTAAGTTTCTAGGTTAAGAGTGGGTTTTGGTTTGCTTTCTGCTGCCTCATGTTACCTTGCATAACTGTTTATTTAAAGTATGCAATGGAGGAATAACTCTTACCTTGTTTTGTCTCTTGTTAACTGTAGGAACACTCTCTGTGGAGGTTAAGCTAGGTGCCATTTCCTGGACAACAGAATGAGGTGGACTGGGGCCAAAAACATACTCCAGCATTTAGTCATCAATTTGTCAAGACCCGAAAATATGGAAGATGGAACATACCAGTCGGTAACAGTCCATCTACACATTCATGTGAATGTGCAGCTGGGGTAATTTAGATAAGCACAATGCAATTAGCAGAGCTGGAATTTCAGTGGAACAATGGAGCAATCCTTCTTCCTCTTGAAAATATAATCAAGAGACTATTTTTAATCACAAGTAATTAAGACCTTGATTAAACTCTTCCAACTAAAAATGCCACTCCAACATCATGGATCATTGAGTGAGAACATTAATTTAATTAACATTGACTCACAGTGAAGAATAACATCTATTAAAATGCCACCATTGCTTGTTTTGGAATCTGAAAATATCCTATTTTATCTAAATGTGTTTTGTACAATTGATGTTCAAGGCGTTTATTCTGAATGTCCTTTTTACATGCCTACAGAAAATAGAAGCATTTTGTTGAAGGATAATTTATAGTTTATGCCCTAACACTTATATTTAAGAGGGGGGGAGGGGGGGACAGGACAGGGGGTGAGGAGAAAGAAGCATTTTACAAGTCCACATAAAATAAAAAGTATCTGATAAAAAGTCACTTTAGACCTGCCCTATCACAGGAACACATCCTGTCAACAGCTCTTCAACAAGATCCAGCAGGATGGATGGTGTGTAAAGAATACTAGTCAGGTTTCTGTGTAAACAAAGTGCATTCTGTCGTTCAGTTTCTTGAAGCTAATTGCCCAAACATTTCACTAAACTACCTTCTAAAAAGTCCTTCTGCACAACACCAAGAACTATCAAAGTGCAGGTGGTAAAAGATAAGTTTAACTTTCACGATGTGTTTTTGCAAGTACCAGCTCAGTTGATGCTATAAAGCTATTGTTCAACTTGTGCAACTTCACTGATTTCACAATAAGTGCTTTTGTCCTTCTAATGTTTTAGTAGTGGTGGTAGTATGTGCATGTGGGTGGTTGTCGGGAAGAGGGAAAATCACTTCTGTGGTTTGTGTGTTGGTGTTTAAAGTATCAAGGTGGAGTCCAATAAAAAAAAAAAATATTAGAAGGAAGGGTTGCACATTACCTCTCACTCATCTCATTTCTCTAAAGTGTAGAACAAAGGATGCTGAACACATTTACAGCACAGTTCACTCACTGAATTGCTGAATACCTAATATCAAACCAGCACCAGTAAATGCAGTAGGTGCCTCTGAGGCAGTACTTGAGTGCACAGATTCAGCAGCAGGAGGTCCAGTGAGTCCAATCTGACCTCTGAGCCCTTAGAGTTCAAGAGACCTGAAATCTAAGGCATACAAATTACAGATCAAAGTAGAAGTGTGAAGTTTCAATGTGTTCCTTGTTTAAATAGTGACTTAGAGAAACAGATGGGTGTTGGAGGATGTTTGGTTTGTATTTCATCTGATTACTTTTTAAGCTATGAATTAGAGTCTGTAAGGGGAACAAGTTTTCTGCAGAACAGTTTGAGGATTTTGTGTTTCAGAAACAGAGAGAGGAATGTGAAAAAACAACCAGTTCTATATTCTCTGTCCACAGAAACTAAGCACTGTATGGATTCCTGGTCAAGGAAGGGCAAAACAGAATACTTTCAAATCCAATAACTGTCCTGCAGAAGCTCTTATCCCTGAACTTTTTCTATCTCCCCACACTTAAAAGTTCATTCTGGGTTTTGGTCTTCTTGATAATTCTTTTTAACAGTAAAGAGAAGACTAGTAGAGAAAGAGAGGGGGAACTGATGGTCTTTGAGACCAGATCCTGTTGTAAAACATGGGGATTATCCTCTATTTTCTATCTCCCAATTTCTTCCCCATAAGCCCCCTTCCAGTTCTTATAAATGATCCAAGACTCTGTCTCTTTTCTCTCTGTGGATGAGTCCTTACCCCCTGAGTGGTTTATAATAACTTTAGAAAATATCCTCTGACATTACCATGCCTTCAAAGCCCAGCACTGGATCCCTGCCATAGCAAAGATCACCGTGCCATCACCCCTCCAAACACACCTTCTGCCACTAATTCCAGAGTTGAAAATACCTCACCTTGACAACACTTCATAATTTTCTGTATAGAAGTCCACCAAATAATCCTTGTCTCCTTTTCAATTTCTTCTCGAAGTTTCTAGTTCCATACTTAGCCTTACATAAATCATCCAAATTTAGGAGGACTCTTGAGCCTTCTGTTTCAAAACATGCTTGAGCAACCAGGTATTATTTCTTACCTGTTTCCTTCAAATTCAGTCTGTCATACCACTGAATCCCCTTCTCAAAGCTACTGAGAATGCCCAACTCATCTCTCACCCACTGAACCTCCCATTTTGTTCAAAATCCTCTAAAGCTCTCTGAATCATTCCTACAGAGGTTATTGTTCACTAAATCCCTATTCTCACTCAGCCATTCACCTAGAATTAAACTTGCCAAACTTATTTCTTCCAGGGAATTTAAAATTCCAGATACAAAAAAAAATCCTATAGGGTAGGACCCTATGAAAGGGAAGGTACTGTAAAGAATACATCTGAGAAAGAAAAAAACAAACAAACAAACAAACAAAAACAAACAAACCACCACAAAATCAAACCAATAATGGTCCCATTTTGTTTGTTTAGACACTAAGGAAGAAACTGCATCCTAGAATGCAAGGCGCATATGCTCAGGCTGAGGAGGTTTCCCTTCTTTTCCAGGTTTCCCTTCTCTTCCAGTAACATGGGAAACAGGCTCGAGGAAATGGCAGCTGTGAGAAGTCTTTTGTCTTGGTGTCCGACCTATTAATTTGGTTTCCATCTCAGGCTGCCTGTTTCAGACCCTGCAGCTCACCAACTGGGCAGCTTTTTCTCTTGCCATGTTTAAACTGCCAATTACTTGCACACAACCTGTGGTGTGTGCAGGAGACAGGCCAGGACACTGCACATCCATGAGAAGATGTGCTCCTGGATATGCCAGGCACTCTCAGCGTGTAATCCAATACAGACACCTTCAGCCTTACTACCTGGGACCTGTGACCCCGGTGATGTCTGACTCAAGGTAGACTGTCAGGGGGAAGCTGGTAGGTTTTCACAAAACCTTGAGTGATTTTACACCAAAAATAATACTGACTTTCAATCAGCCTTTCACCTTTACAAGATCGGAGAACACTTTCCAGCTGTTTGCCTCAGGAGAAAATATAAGTACCCACTATTTTTCCATACATGCTTTAATTGCCACGGCAGGAGACTCCACTTTGGGACTGGAAGTCTGCCCCAGCCCACTCCAGCCATGTTTTTCAGCAGACCAGCCCAAGGACCGTAATCCCAGGTCCAGGGCACAGAGCACTGTCTCAATACCAGGAGGTACCAGGACCATTTCTAGCTCAATTTGTCACTGTCTGCCAAGTAGCACTGAAGTGGTATTTACTGTGGAAGTGTGTGGAACAAAGTTTTGTGCCAGTGAGGAGAAATGGGGAAATCAGGAGTCTTAAACTGATAGTGTTTTTCTCACAGAAAAGCCAGTGCTATCAGAAAATTGTTCATCTTTCACCCAACACTTCTCCCTCAGGTACAATTTTAACAAGTCCCTGCATACAATTATGGATTAAAACTCCATTTTCTTACATATGTCAGTAAGATTAACTGTACAAATCTTGAATTGCAGGGTCTTTATGAGTAACTTCTTTAGAATAGCCATTGTTCTTTTAATCCATACCAGTCAATTCTATTGCAAGTTTCATACACAGAAGACCTTCACACTCCTCCAAGGACCTTATAAATCTATGTTGTCTTGCAGCAACAATAGAAATCTGATAATAACAGTCTGTTGAAGGTCCAGCTATGTTGTACATGTGGTGATTTGCTCCTCAGTATCATTGGGTAAAACTTATTTTTAAATAGAAAGTAGATGCTACTGAAAATACTTTTATTCATTTGCAAATTTAGTTCCCATTGCTTTGATACTTTTCTGACAATGTGTTATTGGCCCAGGGTTATGCAAACTTCTCATGCATGGTAATACATATGCCAAGGCGGTAGGATCTTGAACTAACAGAGACTTCTACAGGCTTTTTGGGAAAGAGCTTTGTCGGTTTTAAACTTTATCAGGCTTGCGATGCAAATAAATTGACTTCATTGCAGTATAACTACTGGCAACATTTGCATTTTTCTCAAGATATTCTCTACAAAATTGACAAGATATTGTTTTCCCATCAAAAGCTCATCTAAATCCATTATTATGCTACTACAGAATTCTTTTAAAATTGCTAAGATAATGTCATAGGAATTTATTAATATGACTTTTTTTTTAAAGTTATCATCATGCTTCTTTGCTAGAAATTGGACAAAAATACCTGCCAACTATATGTCTTTCTTCAGCAGGACACCATGTTAGACAACATTCATGTCGACACTTTTAGAAAATCCTGTAGACATCACTTGGATATTCTTAAATTAGTTCATATGTGGTATTTTGAACACACAAGAATAGGACATGTTACTGTGATGTCCTGAATTTGATTTTCAAAACTTAAAGTTACCTTAATGATTGAATGTGTTGGCCCAGCTAAAAAAATATTTGTATTAAGGAAGAGTGGTTTTTATATACAATGATTATTCCACTTTGAAATGCATTTCCCTTTCAACATAATTAACTTTACAAATGGGTTCTCAAGTGGAATTATTCAGGAATAGCTAATTGCTTGTGTTATCAAGCTCTAGAAGTTTCACATCTCCTATAATATGCAGGAAGTATTATCACCTTTATACAGATGGTGAATTTGAAGCAAAATTCCAAGGAAAGATAAGGTCATTGGCATGACTTGAATTAAGACCTCCAGACACTCTTACGCACACATGCATATACACACCCACACACTTAACACTAGCTAACCCATTTTTCTCCCTTGTAGGTATATAACCTTTCACAAATGTTGAAATGAGTAACAAAATCATGAGATTAAAACGAAAATATTTGCTATCTGTAGAAAATTTTCATATGGTTATATCAAAATAATTCCTACCAAATGCATTTATTGGCGATTCATAACTAAAAAGGGGTTTCTATTTTAAATAATTGTTGCTTATAAGAAGAAAATTCAATTAAGCATAAAGATAGGGAATCCCAGACATATACATTTCTGAGACAACCAACAATAGTTCTTAACATATGTATTTACATATTCTTAGTACCTAAAAAAGCAATAATGTCATAATCATGCTGTAGTGTGAAAAACACATGTTTGTTCCCTTGAAATTTAATATCCATTTTGGTTTCATAACTGAAAAATCCTTAATCCAAAATCCAGAAAATTGCAACAAGTTTCTTAAACTCCATTTGCATTAAAATTGTTCTTCAGCTTTTAGTTACCATTAAATATAGAAGTATACATCCTCTTTCTTTAGATGACAATTATTCAGTGTACTTCAGCAAGTTAAACAGTTTCATCACAGTGGGCACTCCAGCAGTTTCATTGGCACCACGCAGAACTCCAGCTGGTAAACCTTAAATTTTTTAAAGCAGTGAATAAGAAACTGAATTTGCATAAAAATTTTGTTTGTGTTCATTGTGACTGCTCATATCATTATGGGATTTGATGGGAGACAAAAATCTAGCTGTGAGAAAAGAAGCCTCATTAAGGCTTATTTCTTCTTTCTGAAAACAGAATGGATGTAAAGATACAATGAAGTGTTTCCGTAAATTTTGGAGCAGCAGCACATACAGCAAATACACACAAAGAGTAACTTCCCTATTGTACAAACTGCAAGATGTTCACACGTACTTGGGAATGAATCCTTTGCAGTTCTTTTTGCAGAGAAGATGGAAATAGTTCTCATTCTTGTCTTAGAATTGTATTATTACATGGAAGGTAAATGTTACTTAAAACATGAATAGAGTCACTGATTATATAATATCTTTTTTCCTTTGGCAACAGAAGGGTTGAAGGTACTCTGGTTATTGGTCTAACCTTTCCCCTCTGAAGACACAAATTGAAGTCATGATAAGAGTAGGTTTTGTCCCTGTGCCCAAGGAGTCAGTTTGGCAAGTGTATTTTTAAAAGTAATTTAGAGCTGGACAAGGTATGTAAGCCTTGCTCTCAGGAAAACCATGGCAGGTCTCCTTTTGGCTTCCACCAGCCAGGCTTTTCCCTAAGGCCAAGAATATAAAAGTGTCACAAGAAATCTGCCTAAACTTTAGCTTCCTCTTTGGCTCCATCGTTTCTTGGCAACACTTTGATTTTTCTTGGCCAGCAGAAAGAGGACAAAAAACAAGGCAAAATCCAAAATTTTGTCCTGACTCTTGAGTATTTCAGGATCCTGTTTTTTTCCCTCAGTCGAATCTGATTTCTTCTACTCTTCTTTGTACCCACCAGAACAGTCCATTTGTCTCCTGAATCAAGAGTCCAGAAGATTTTGGACTCCTTTCCCTTCTGACCTGACAAATCCTCTATACCAAAGGGCCAGCAGCAAGTGGCCTATATCCAGTAACATGATAGTTATGCCACCCCAAGGCTTACTTAATTGAGGAGAATATTGGTGGAGGAACACAGAAGTGGCTATATGAAGTATACAGTCTTGATAACCAGGACCATATTATAGCTCTCACAGTTGCTCTTATGGAAGACTGCAAAAGAACACAACACAAACATATTCAAGTAATCTCAGGATTCATTCTCCTCACCAGATCTCAACGTCATTGTTGGCCTTTAGCTGTTGTGTCTTCAAATGAAAGTAAAATCAAACACATGAACTTTGTCACGTCACACCTTATTTACTTATTCTTGGAGGTAAATAATCTTTACCTTTTAATTTTTCCCCTCCCTTCCAGGCCTATACATAACTTCCCCTGACCTGTCTAAACTATGGTAAAATTGTGTTAAGCAAAAGCCCCTGTGCTCAGCCTGCACAGACTGGTACACTAATACATCAGAGCCCAGTGTCATGCTGAGATATTGGGTCACTTCTAGAAACAGTGTCACTGCAATGGTGATATACTACATCTAAGCCAGTAAGCCCCACTCCTCAGCTTGGACAAAGCATAACTATGACATGACCGATGCAACAAGCAGTGATTCATGCTATTTAGGGGTCTACCTAAACACTTGTTATTTTCCTTTACAAAATTTTCTTACAAAAGACTTTACTTGTTTTACTTATACACAGTTTTTACTAAACTCCTTTTTCAACTGAAATCTACTTTATAGCATATTTTCTGTTTGTGTCACTTGCTGTCCTTTAGGTGTTGAACTTTACTTTACAAACTTTACAAAGCTGTTTAGTTACAGCTTTGACTTGAATGAGCTTTCTAGTGACTCACTTCAAACTAAGTAAGAATAGCCTCTGTTGCCATTCTTGAAACCATCAATTCTAAGAAGCAGCCACTTAAAATGCCAAGAAATAATGTTCACAAGCACTGTACATTTGTATGTGCTATAATGGGTAGCTGAAGTTCCCTGTTACCAGTCTTGTTAGATTTTTGTAGCCTCTCTGATCCTACTTTCTGATGAGCATCAAAACTCTTCCCCTGCTCCCTTTTTTTTTTTTTTTTTTTTTTTGTCCAGAGGCTGATAGTACGGCCTTACCAACACAACTATTACAGCTTGGTGCTGTAGTCACTTAGATTAAATTTTTATAATACAAGGAAAGTAAAATGAAGGAAAATAATTATTGAGGAAAGAGATTTCCATGATTCAGATAATTTTAGCAATGTAGCTAGATCTGTACTGTCAGGAACAGTACTGAAACATCAGGTACCAAACAGGCAGCAGTTACAACTGATCAGACATTCACTTGTGCTCACTCAGGGCTCTTTGGACTAGGACATAGTTGAAGAGGAGTAGACCAGAGCAGAGGGATTTGGCAACATAGGCCTGGCCTGAAATATTTATTTTTATAATGCTTGTATCCTAGAATAGGGCCCCACAGAAAGAGAGCAAAAACTTAAGCAATTTTTTTTTATAGAATATGGTACGTTTTTATAAATAAAGACACAGGAAACATATAAATAAAGAGATTGTACAAAAGAGGTGACAGCCAGCCATCAACCTGTGCAAATTTAACAGCTAATTTCAAATTAGTGATGTATAAAAGCTATCTTTATGTCAGATCATGTATGAAAAATCAGACTAATCATGTATGTCAACATTTTATTTAGATCTGATAAAAAAAAATTACTGAAAATAATGCAAATCATTACTAACTGAGGAGTCTAGTTCACAGGATGCAGGAAAAATATATAAGGAAGCTGTACTTTTTGTGGGAGAAATTTTTATTTATATGCGGTTGATGTCATTTATCCAGGAAGAATTCTATTCAAGGCTTTTTGAAAAAAATAAAATTGTAAGTGGATATGTATGAAACTGCGGGAGTGACTGATGTACAGATGGTAGTGAATTTTCTCTACTTGAAGAATTTAGCATGCCAAACCAAATAACCATTCTGGAAAATAGAGGGTCTGTTTGTTATTTACTTACTTCCACAAGCAGTAATTCTATTCAACTTGTCCTTAAAGAGCTGTCAGTGTTGTTATTTTCTTCTCTTTTTCTTCATGGGAAACTGCAAGGATTCCTCTTCTGAACTTCTCTTTCTCTTAAAAGCAGATTTGTACTCCTTGGCACAAATCGTGCTGTGAACTTTGTTGCATTCCCTGAAGGATTTGGTTCTATGGTCTACAAGAAGTAGTATTGACTGACTGAAGGTGAATTCTCTGCTGCCATAGATTCTCCTATCTTTGCACAAAGCTGATACTGTTTCCAGAGTCAATGAAAGGTGCAGTTCTGTGTGATCGCAATGTGTCTTCATCACAGTACACTGCCAATGACAAGAAAAAAATACACTCTTGAAATGACACAGAATTTCTGAGGTAAAATTCTACCCTTGCTGAGCATTTGGTCGGTGTGATTTGTAATAAAGAGAACAGCACTCTTTCTTTGCATAAATAATTTCAGTGCAGCAACTACTGTAGCAACCACACAGAATATAAATTGCTAATTCCAGAGACTAAATCCCATGATTTCAATATCAAACCATTAAGAGGCTCTATTTGTCAGATCATGGCTGGTGCTTACATGGCAGAGCTCAGAGAAACTAATAGCACTTCTGTATTCAAATGGAAATTACAAGAAATAGAAACACAGCCCCACCTTACATCTCTAGCCATAAATTTTCAGTTTTCTCATGAACAAATAAAACAGGACCATTTTTAAAAGAGCACTTTTGAAGTGCCTGTACATTTATATCTAACCCTTTTGCATACATTTTGTGAAATGTCCTCTGCACTCTGCCAAATCCATTCCTTTGAGCAGATAGGTCACTGTGGATTACAAGAGTTCACTTTCCCTGGAGAGGTATTTCTGCCTGTTCACAGTGACTGTTACTTGTTCACCCTCACATGCATCTGATGAAGTAAGGAAAGCCAGATAAAAAAAAAAAAATCCCACAGCAAAAACATTGAGCAGTAGAGGTACAATAAAAATAAAATACACACATCTGGAAATTCGATGTTGTGGATAATTTGAAAAATGCTAAGTATTTCTGAAAATCGCAGATGCCAATGAAAATACCAGCCTCTTTCTTTTGTTATATATAATACCTTTTGGGTTTGGCGGGGTGGGGGGCAGCTGTGGGGGTTGAAGGGCTGCTGGCTGGTGTTGAAGGGCTGCTGGCTGGCACTGAAGGGCTGTGGCTGCCCCAGGCAGGTGCT
>JAWWEE010000040.1:40541562-40581010 GCA_035221455.1 Xenops minutus | reverse complement strand
GTGAGACACAGTGTTGGACTTGGATATGGCTGGGATCATTTCTCAGCCAGGCTACTCTGCTTCAGGATGGTTTTTTTAAGAATTGCTTAAGCTTAGAGCAAAGAAATGAAGAAATGTTACTATCATTGTGTATGAGGAGCATTATCTTAAATGTGTCCTGGTTAGGTCCATATTTTCAAAACTGCTTATATAAGATTTGTGCACACAAAAGTGCAAATTGAACCTTTATACCAGGTCATATTTTCATAGAACTAGCTATAGGATATTCTGGTCGCTATCTCATCCAGAACAGAGTGGAATAGACAGACAATATCATTCTGACACAAAAGCTAATTTGTCAAAAAATTTTGAAAAACATTAGGTCCAGCAGAAGGATTTTGTTCTACATTAGCATTTTGAGTTATGCATATTTGATCCTATGTTGATTGTCCCAAAGCTCAATATATCATATTGAAGAACAAGGGTTTTAGATGTTGCATCAAACCTAACCTCCCTTTCACTAATGAGATGGCCGCCAAAGAAGGGTGTGCAGCAGGACCACTCGCTTCTCTCTTAGCTTCTGTAATGCTTATAGTAAATAGAAAACAAGACACAATTCTTTTTCAGAAGTGAAACTCTTCAAGCCTGGACACCTCAAAGTACATTTTTTGAAGACGACCTTGCCCTTAAACATTGTGGTATTAACCAATAGTATAAATAACAGTAACTGTTATAATCCAGGTTCCAGTTTTGTTGAATGACTATGTGGCTCAAGAGCAACATCACAGTGCCTATTGCCAAATTCCTCTGGAGAAAACTCCTTACAGGCAGGACATACTGTTTTTAAAAAGTGATACAGTAGGCATCTTTGTGCTGTAGATGAGTTTGTTTCCTTCAGAAATTCATATCTTGCCTAGCTTCAGCCACATTTCCAATTCTCCTAGAATGGCTTCCTAGAAGGTTTCAAATAATTTTAGTTTAATTTGAGGCAAAATATTAGCTTCTTCAGTGAAGTCAATAACAGTCATATAGCTTTCATCACTCAGGAAACTAGTGTGACCCAAGGGCAGGACCCAGCACTTTGCCTTATTGAACAACATACCATTGGCTTCAGTTTCGGCCTTGATCCAGCCTCTCTAGATCTGTCTGCAGAGCCTTTCTACTCTTCAGTAGATCAATACTGCCCATCTGCAAACTTACTGAAAGTAAGTAACTCTATCCTCTCTTCCACATCATGAATAAAGATATTAAACATGACTGGGCCCAATATTGAGCCCTGGGAAGCACCACTAGTGACAGGTTGCCAACAGGATGTAACACCATTCACCACCACTCTCTGGGCCTGGCCATCCAGCCAGCTTTTCACTCAGTGAAGAGTGCACCTGTCCAAGCTATGGGCTGCTAGTCTTTCCACAAGAATGCTCTGGAAGACCATATCAAAGGGTTTACTGAATTCCAGGTAGACTACGTCCACATCCTTTCCCTCATCCACTAAGTACATCACCTGGTTATAAAAGGAGATCAGAATGGTCAAGTTGATCAGGAGATTCGGCATGATTGTATTAACTCTGATTTCCTGAGAAAATACCATAGATTATGAAGATCAACATCACATCTGATTGTTTGCTAGTCAAAAAAGATATATTCATTCACAAGAAATGTGGTCTGAGACACACTTTTGATAACCCTGGTAAATCAAGTATTAAACAAAAAGGTAGAAAGGCAAATGACATTTTCTATTTTACAAAAAACACTGAAAACATCTCTGCTTGGAAAATTACTAAAATGAAGTTGTGTGAGAAGTGCAGAATAAGAGATCATCAGGGTTTCAAAAAAGTTTAATCAAGTAAACACAAAAGTAATTGAGGAAACACAGGTTCCCCCATGCACTTAAGGGGAGTATAAATAGGCAAAGTACTCAGCGTAGTCTGGCCTCCAAAATGGTTGAAATTACCTGAGAAGAATGGCAGCAATCAACTTCAGCAGATGGCATAGCAAAGGTATGGGTCTGCTGTCCACTTAAAGCATTCCTTCATATTTTTTCTGGACCATGGACCAGCCATTTCCAGAGTGGAAGAAGAAGCAAAGGATTGATAAAAAGTGAGCATTATCTCTGTAGAAGGGCCACAACAGTGGAGTTCTGATAACTAATATAAGAAAAACTAAAAAGAAGAGTACTTCACTAAAACAGCAACATAGTTTCTCAACAGTCTTGTATTTGCTCACAAAGGAATTAGCTTCACTTGTCTGTTTTCCAAAGCAAAAGTATCGCACTTGAATCACATATACCAAAGAGAGTAAACTGAGATCCCTGTATGGTAAATAGAAAGTAATCATCCCAGTACCTTGTGTTACAAAAAAACCTATAGCAGACTTTTCCAAAAAAACTCCATGGACGATGATTTCTTTCTCTAACCACCAACATTAAACAGTAAAAAATTCCCCATTTTATTCTTGGGAAAAGGGTTTGGATGCTGATGTCTTCAATTCAATTTTCCTCCCTGATGAGAAGAAAAATCTCCTTATATTGCTTACCTTCAATAAAGTGTTAAAGTGCCTTTAACACCTAAAGGCACTTAGAAAAAGCAGTTTCTATATAACAAATTATGGCAGATCAAGGTAATCTGCATTTTACATCAGTAATAAGAAAAATCTGAATGCTGATGTGCAGCAGAATTTGACTTTTCACAGGGGTTTCTAGAAATATTCACACTCATCATCAAGCTTCAAATATTTTTATTGGCACACAGACACACAAACAAATCTTCATCACTCAGACTCTTTCTATAAGGTGAACTATGAAAGCAGAAGTGGCACAAAGGCTGGAGAGTGGGTGGCTGGTTAAAACTTGGTGCTAATAACACTGAGGTCACAGGTTCATCCCCTATGAGCCATTCACTTAAGAGTTAGACTCAATGAACCTTGTGGGTCCCTTAAAACTCAAAAGATTCTGGTTCCGTGAATGTGAACAATGGAATTAATCACTTCTCCCTGTAAATAAAATCCATAAATTATTATGAAAAATATATTAGTTAAATTCAGTTAAGGGACAAGAAAAATGCTAGCATTAGAACAGGTAGTCCTCAACGTATGGGTTGCCAAGGTATACTGGTCACCATGTTTTTTTCAAGAGTTTACATGCAATAGTAATTTCTTTTTTTGCATGATAGAAGCAATAATGTTAAGGTGAATAAATTAAAAGTATGTAGATGCAAAAGGATGTGATGTGATTGATGTGATGTGATGTGATGTGATGTGATGTGATGTGATGTGATGTGATATAAGTGGCATTCATTTGGTCCAGGTAAATGTAATCCTAGAAGCCTTACATTAACGGAAATTGAAGAGTACTGATGTCACTTCTGGTTTCGTGATATTGGTTATGTTAAACCTAATTCTTGGCATACAAATAAAGCAGTACATATTACACAGATTAGAGCAGTCAGGGTTCTGAATAGAATTCATTAGGCCAATGCAATGTGATTAAATAACAAGCCAACAAGAAATTATCAACACACAGTGCTGTAAAAAAAGCCTATGAAGAAAAAATGTTGTCTCTAAGTCTCTCAAATTTTCTCCTTGGCCACGACTAACAAGTCAAAACAGTAGGGTTTATGGTTGCCTTGCCTATGCAGGCTGCTTCATGCTATGTTGCTTTCCACTGAATCAAAATTTTCCCATTTACTGATAAATTCTCACAAGCAATGATATGGTTTAGGGCTTTGACTTTCCTCGTAGCTCATTTATCACAGTAGAGAAGACTGACTGAAGAATTTCAATCAAACACCTGCCTCCTTGCTATGCTGAATGAGAATCTAAACTTGCAGTTATTTTCCCAGCACTTCTGCGGCAAGATTGTAAGATCAGCCAGCAAAGATGATCAGTGCATCTAAATATGACCACTGTCAGGTTAGTGGCATGGAAGAATGCAATTCCTTCCCTTCTCCTGGACCGTAATATGCACACCTGGGATTGTTTTTACTATTCCTATTCTCTTTAGGCTTGGCAACAGGGTTTGTAGTGCCATCTATCCTAAGTACATTTAATTCTCATTTTGCAAGTTATTTCCTCTAAAAATAAACTAAAAAATAGTTTCCTACTATTACTGTAAATTTCACCACTACAATCCCAGAGCTGTATAAGAAGGTCTTACAGAACTTCTCCAGCTGCAGCGGCTGTATCCAAAGTTTTCTCTCCCATGATTTTCCTCAGTCATTTGTCTTCTAATCCTTCTGCTATTGTTACATCTTCTAAGATTAACCTGAAAGTGTGCTGATTGTTGATATTTTTAATGTGCTTTTCAGCATTTTTCCATGTATTTCAATATATTAAGCTCTTATTTTCCTCTCTCATTCTATCTCGCTGCCTCTCTCCCTTCCCCACCCATCTCTCTCTCCCCCCTCCTCCTCCCCCCTCTCTTAATATCTTTTAGGTAGAAGAAAGTATAATAAATACAATATATGAATTCTATCTTTAGAATTCCCACAGGGGTCTTCAAAGTACAAACAAATGTTGTTTTCTACTCTGCACAAATAAACTTGTCATAGTGGAAATAGATAATTTATTTTCCCAGAGAAGTATTGATTTAAGCTGAAATAAGTTACAAAAATATTGGAAAAAAAATACAATCTGGCTACACTATTAAATGTACTCCTTGCTGAGCTGAAAGTTTATAAAAGTATATTTAACTCTTTCTTATCCACAATGTTTTTTGACCTGTAAAGCAAAGGTATTTTAGAATAAATGACAGATGATCCCCTCTTTCTTGAAAATGTTATCTTTTCTGCCCTATTATATTCCTTTTTTTAGACACTTTTAAAATGTTTCATTCAGTAATACCACACTGAAAGCTCTGATTTAGATGTTTAGTCCAGCACAGTTCTACTTAGACCTGAACTTCAGCCAGATTAAAAACAGAATTGGATTTGCTTCTTACAAAGCAAGGAAAGATTTTAGAAATTCCTGATCTGCACTAAATCCCTTTTTTATTCCCCCACCTATAAATAGTAGACTGCCTTGTATGAAATCCAGGCTCTAGTCCTTGGTCTTAATTCAGACATCCAAATTAATTTGTTTGAACTGCCCTGCTTTCCATAAATAATTAAATCTTCTTTGGACTGCAGAGAATAAGACTAAAGAAGGATTTTAATCTAGGTCTCTCACATCCTGCCTAACCACTGAGCTTTTCAGGAATTTGCCTTGAAAAGAAAGTACAGACAGATTCTTTTTTTTTTTTAAACATACAATTCCAGTAGAAATATTAGTTTTGACAACTTATCAATTTATTGAGAGAAAACAGTTGCTCAAAGATTCCTGACCAGTTTTTCTCAGAAAGGTGGCATCATCTAACATCCGTTATTTTTTGTTTCTCAGTCCTAAGTGCTGTATCAAGCTGTACTGTAGGACCAGTGGCCACTTGTGGTGTCAGAACTCTCCACTGGCAGCAGCTGCAGCCTGAGAACATCTGCCTCAGTGCCCGGTGGGGAAGTCTCAAGGATGTAAACAAGGAACATATTGGTTTGGCTTTAGCAAGATCCTTTACTTTACCCAAGAAGTAAACCATTTGGGTCTGGCAGTTTGCTAGCTTTTCCTTTTCACTATTAGTTTTAAAACAAATATAGAGTCATTTAGTCTTGAAATACCATTTTGAAGAAGCAATTGATTCTGAAGCAAACCCCAAAACAATTGATTTTTAATTTGACAAAGTGAAACATTTCTCTTGATGATTTTTTTCAGGTAATTTTTTTCTTCATTGTTTTTTGCTTGCTTTTTTATGAGTATTGTTCATCAGATTAAGAATAAATTTTCAAGGGTTTTTTGTTTGTTTTTTTTTTTTGACCAGTACCTATTTAGTCACAAATCTAGCAGACTATCTGTATATGGTACACAATAGCTGTTAGATTTATATTTTTTTGTCAGAAAGTATTATGCAAGTCTGTTGATGACATAAAAAGAGTCTAGTTATGTGAAGGAAAAATGTGGCTAACTTTTTTTTTTCCTATTGAAATAAACACATCTTAAATATGACAAAGCTATAACTTTTAAATTTCCTTAAACTTGGCCCATCTTTCACTGTATCATGTAGGACCTGACCATGATAGTCTAGCATTATTCCACTAAACTGCTTCAGGAGAAGCCTGAAATGTTGTCTTCTATCATAACCTCTGAGATGGGCTAGGAGTATTTTGATTTATTTCATATAACAAATTTTTTGCTGAACTAGGTGTTTTGAAAGAACTCTAGTTTTATGGGCACAATCCTGAACTTGCAATAACTGTAAGGATCAGTTCCATTTACACATTTTTGATGTTCAGTTACACATACAAATGCTGACATTTGCCCTAACAATTAGCTTGCAGAGATAAAACTGTAATCACAGGGCAGCACACTGGCTCACACTCACTTTAGTAATTAATACCACAGCATCTTAAAAGAGTCTTATTCCCAGCTAGAACCTCTTATTCCTCACAGCCTTCTGACAAGAACAGGAAGGTAATTGGCCTTTCTTTTAGACTGCAAGAATGAATACTTTCTAAGTGTCTCATTTGTTTCATCATATTGTACACCTCACAAAATAACTGGATTTATGCAACTCTTTTTTGGCCTGCAGTTGAGTTACAGATGTGGAACTAAGAATAAAGGGCCCATTTGGGACTAATCTCAATTGACTTTGTTCCTTAAAATGCCTGTTCACTGGACAAGAAATCATTTGGTGAACAGGCATTTTAAGGCCAGTTCCTGAACATCCCTTCAGAAGCTGTAGGTCAACAGGGTCAACTCATGAACTGCCTGTTCTGTGCTATCTCCATTCTGTGAAAGTCTCAGTCATCCAACCCGACAGTGGCATTTTCAGCATTCACTAATGAGTAATATATAATATATAATGTTTCTGGTGAAAGTAGAGCTGAAACTATAAGTTTATGTGTATATATATATAGCCTTTAGTCACACCTGACATAACGTATTATCAATTGCCAAATGTGAACCGTGATTGTATTAGGCACCCAGTAAAATTGAATTTATGTGATTTGGTTTAATTTGTTTTAAAGTTTTAGACCAAAGATTCCCTGGAAAGGGTTGCCTCATTTAGCAATTACACTCATTTTACTCTCATTAAAATGCACATTTACTATCTAAAAAATACTAAAAATACACTTTAGTTTTATCTGTGCTTATATTCATTTGTGGTTTAATTGCATTTATGACAGATTGTTGCATTTTTCTAAATATTTGGTAGTTATTCTACAGAATTCAAAGATATTGTGAGAAGTACTTGGAAACAATTTAAAGGAAAAATTTATAGCAATATAATTATGAAGGGGAGCAGGGCAAACACCAACCTTGCAGTATTGTTTACTACACATTCAAAAAGCTGTAGATTAAAATTACATACATAAAAAACCCCATTATATTTTCTATGTAAATTGTGATTTCTAGTTCATGGAGATAATATGAAGGAGGCTGTTGTGACACTCTATCACAATCCTGCAGAGAGATGACAAGAACAACAGGAGGAAATTCAGATGTATTTCAGCAATAAAAGAGGAAAAGATAAGCTGTTACATAAAAAAAATAGTGAAACCTCTCTTACCCATTTAATTCCAGCAAGTTGGCATTCCATGGGCTATAATTTCTTTTTTTTTTTTTTTTTTACCAGACAGGTGTTTTTTTCTACTTCAGCACCACAATTATTCAAAATCCAACTTGGTCCTGACAATGAAGTAATTTCTCATTTAATCTCACTACTGCGAACTGTAAAATGTATAAGCCATCTGACATTGTATGCTCCAGCCAGAGTGGCCTCTTGAAACTGGGAATTTATAAGAAGGCAGAGTACTTATATTTTCTTTGATGGACTGTTTTCATAATTCCAAACTTTAAATTCTTGAATTCTTTTTAAATTCTTACAAACGTATTAAATATTCAGGAGTTATCAAGGGAAGACTTGTTTGTTTGTTTGTTTTGTTTAATTTATAGTGAAATAAAGTCCTCTTGTTTTGAAACTGTTGTCATCAGTTTTATATGATTTACCCTTTCATCTTGTGGTAAAGAGACTGCAATAGCGGTTGAGTCCCTGAATGCCACTAAGGAATCTGTAAATCTGTATTATTTCCCCTCACCTCCATCAAACATGTTTTTTCCAGACTGTTGACTACTTTGTTGTTCCTCGTGCAGAAGTAATTTCATACTCTTGATGGTCTTTGTTGCCCATTGGTTGTTTTTCAGATTTCAATCCTGATCCAGTGGTTCATTTAGCAGCTATCTGCAAACCTTCAGTGCCATTACTTTCATTTGCTCTCATCAGTCATGTATGTATACTGTCAAACAATAATTTAGAAAACACAGAAACTGTGTCACTTTGATGACAGTCCAGAAAATAATTAATTTAAATGATGCCACAACTGTCAGTGATTCAAGATGAAACAGGCAACTGGATTGTGGGATTTTTGGTCTGCAAGGATGAATAGTTTCTTGCTGATCAATTGGGGCCATGAGAGCATTCTCTGCTCCTGGAGCTCTCACTGCTGGGGCTCAGGAACACCATGGTGACAACACGGTCGCTTCCCAGCCAAGCACTCCAAACCACATATTAAAGAAACTAACTAGTGGTTAAGTAGGTGGCAGTCTAGAGAGTAAGACGGGGAGAGGAAGAAAAGGAGCCGGCTGAAGGTGATGGGAAAGCAAATTGTTTTCATCCTGTGGGGAAAAAAGTTTTAAGTTAAGTGCTAAGGGATCATAGAGAGGGTGGATGGAAAACAAAATTATGCATACAAGAATAAGCTGAGCTAAAAATTTAAGTTAGATGGTAATATTTGCTGTTCTCTGTTTGTTTTTTCCCCTCAGCTTTTACAGTCAACAACAGCCAGTGACTTCATAAAGAGTGTTATTGTATATAGAAAACCACATGTAACACATGGATTTATTCGTGGGACTATTGTGCCTGGCCAGCAGAACAGACCAAAGAAATGGTTTGGTAGACAAAAATCCAATCACTGGATATTGTTTAAATTTTCAGCTTATACATGTGTTTCTGTTGTCTGCTTGTTTAAACCTGTCTGTATTGCTCTGGAAAACAGTCAATTTGTCTGGGCCTACAGCACTGTTTTGAAAGAAATTTACTCTTGTCCTTAAATATGTTCTAGGGACAATTCTCAGCAGGGATAGGAGATGACAGGGTCCATCCTTATGTGAACTTTAAAGCCCTCTGATTCTCTAAGGATCAATTCCCTGTGGCTGAGCACGGTGGCTAAGTGCTGGCATTGAGCCTGGCACCACTGAGGAGGTGCAGAAGAGCAGCCTGGATGTTACAACCTGTGCTGGGGGCAGGAAGGAAGCCCCATCAGGAAAAAGAAGTGTTAGAGCTGTTAACAGGCTGTATGTCTTGAATACACAACAGGAAATATTACTTTGCTGGCTTTGCCAGGGTCTTCTATCATCCACGTTGCTGACTTAAAACGTTCAAATTACTATTAAGAAAAAAACAGGTGACATTTTCAGTGAGAGTCCAGACTCCTGCTTGGAAAAAAAAAAAACAAACCAAACAAACAGAAAAACCACAAACCAAACAAACAAACAAACAAAATTTAACAACAACAAAAAACAAACAAAAAGAAAACAAACAAACAGAAAAACCCAAACTAAAAACCAAAACCCCTCAAACAAATCTTCTTTGGCAACTTCATTTTGGATCTGATGTTCACATAATCACAGAATCATGGAACATTTTGAGTTTGAAGGGACCTTAAAGATCATTTAGATCTACTCCCTTGTCATGGGCAGGGACACTTTCCAGTAGACTGCGTTGCTCAAAGCCCCATCCAACCTAGCCTTAAATACATTCAGGGATGAGGCATCCACAGCTCCTCTGGGCAATCTGTGCCAGTGCCTCACAATCCTCACAGTAAAGAATTTCTTCTTAATATCTAATCTAAATCTACCCTCTTTAAAGTTTAATGCCATTACCCTTTGTTCTGTCACTACAGACGCTTGTAAACAGTCCCTCTCCAACTCTCCTGTAGGTCCTCTTCAGGTACTGGAAGGTGTTATAAGGTCTCCCCAGAGGCTCCTCGTCTCCAGACTGAACAACCCCAGCTCTCTCAGCCTGTCTTCACAGGAGAGATGCTCCAGCTCCCCAGTCATCTTCATGGCCCTCCTCTGGACTTGCTCCTACAGATCCATGTTCCATCTTGCTTTAGAGCCTGTGGTTGAGGGGTGCCCAGTATTTTCCCTGCTCACACAGTTGTCTCCCAAGAAAGGAGTCAATTTTTAGGGCTTGGCACCAGCATTGTATTCTCATCTTCATTTACCCAAACAGTATCAGCACCACATAGTTCCTTGGAAGAAAGGGCACAAGACCAAAATTCAGTCTGTGGCTCAACAAGGAGAATAGGAAAGAACTTCCCCATAGCACCTCGGAATGGATGCTCATTCAGAAGATACCAGGTGCAGGTTGTTCTCTTCATTTCCCTGCACCGTACTTCTGCTGTTTGGCAGCCTCCCAGTGGCCATGGTGAGTGCTTTGGATGACATGCTGAAGAACTAGACTATGTATTGTGTTGATCAGTCAGTTCTTCTTTTAGACACTTTGACCTGTGCTAGATCTATGTATAGCTGCAAATATTCAAGACCATACATAGACATAAAGAGCAAAGAAAAGAAAAAAACCCACACAAACAAAAACCCAAACCAAAGAACAAACAAACAGACAAACAAACAAAAACCAAAACCCAAAACAAAACATGTTTATCCAGAGCAAAAAACTCACAAGGAAAAACCACAGCAGCAAAAAATTGTCCTGGCTTTATAACGTGATGGAATAACACTAATAACACTGAGGTTCAAACAGTTCAGTTACTGCATTGCATGATTCAGATCTCCGAATTGGTGATATTCAGTACAATATTAATTTTGATGGAAATTTATTTAAAAAAAAAAAAGTAGTCTAATGAAGAAATGGTGGCTCAGACGTGCAAAGGCAAAAATCTATAAAACCAAGCTGTCCTAAAATATTCAGAAAAGACACTCAAATAAGAAACAATGCTGGATTGTTCAAGAGTCAGAATACCTTCTCAGTTCCTACTATGAAAAAGAATCTTTAAAACAAACAGACTAGAGTGCAATTAAGGAGTATCGATTTGAAGGATGTGCCTCCTTTTTTGTTTCACTGCCCGTTACATCAAGCTTAGTGCTGTAAACTGATAGAAGAGAGAAGAGCAGCATAAAAAGGAGTAACTGGGAATGCATGACTCATGAATGAAAAGTAGATTCCACCACAGTGTTGTCAAATATAGCATGCTGTTGATAAATGGAGATGAATTCCTGGTTTCCTTTTTGTGCTTTTTCTTCAACCTTCCATTCTGTCTGTGGGTCATGGTTTGTTTTTCCTGACAGTTTGAGATTTCTGAGCTCCTGCAATATGGTGCCAACACACACTGTGCACAGTAAGTGAAGAAGAAACAATCTGGTTGTTGTTTCTTGCTTTGAAAATAGCAATTTTCTTCTCATAACTGTATTTTAGATCTTAGTACCAGAGATCTGCTTTTAGAAAATTAATGTTTCTGTCCCAATTTCATGTGTCTATTCAAGATTACTATTCTGATGAAAAATGAAAATTAGCATCCAGTTAAAATGACAAACTGTGAAAATTTCCAGAACAAGTTGCAATACAACTTCAGCAAATTGGAGTGAAAGGAATTGTTTTTTCTACTTGTTACTGACCTCAACTTTCTGAGGAATCAGGCTTCCAATATTGAATGGGTTCATCAAGGTGAAGTTCATTCAAGTGAATTTAAAATAAGGAGAAATTTAAAAGCCTTTTTTATAAATTGTAATTCATTATTACTTAGGATTAAAATAATAATAATTCAACAAATATGATATATTTACCACAGATTAAGTAAGAGAAGTATCATATTTGCTACTACCACTTACTCTATTTAGACATTCAGTAGCTATGGTTAACATGAAGCCAAATTTCCACAACCAGACTTCAGATCTTTTGCCAAATAGTAATGATATCATGTCAAGAAATTCCTAGAACAAATAGTGCTATAAATCATATGCCATGTGCAATTAACTATACATTTCATTTAGATTTAATAGGCTATTTCCTGCATGATCTTCTTATGTTATAAACTATCACAGCTCTATTGAAGTCAGTGGAGCCTGTATATACCAGATAAACCTCTTTGCCTTACAGTTGGGTGGTTAATATTGCTTCTTAGTATTCAGGATAAAAACATGTTGTGATATTGAGAGAAATAATAAAAAAAAAAGAACAGGTAAATAAACATTAGAACTTCTTTGTGACTTTCCAAGACATGCTGAAAGCCAACATTTGTGTAGAAAAATAAAAGAAGATCATAATTGGTTTACAAGATATTCTGACTACTTTATTTGAAGATCTTTAAATTAACTCCCAGGGACAAAAAGGGAGAAGGGAGAGACATAGTACTGAAAATGAGCCCTGCTTAAAAGTAGCCATCAATCACATATGTGAGGTAAAATGAATAATTGCTTAATCTAGAGATTATTGAAGATCAGACTGACTCTGCAATAATGACCATTCTTAAACACTGGATTACATAAAATAATCCAGAATCATCCAGTTTAATTACTTATACTTTTGTCTCTTCAAGAATGCGACAGTTTAATTTGTAGTCTTTCTAATGAAGAACATCAGCTGTTCACATAAATCAGTATTCATTGCTCAGTGTTGTTGTACTGATTGAAGTAATAATTGATGTTCTTTTGAAGTAATTGATGTTCTTTTTCTTGTATTCTAACAGACTACTTCACTGTGGGTTTATTTCTAAAAAAAGACTGAAGACATAATGACCTTTGCAAAATAATTAAATGCGATAATTCTGGATTATCTCTTAATTAAACCACAGCTTTGAAACACCCTTTGTGATTCTATCAACAACTGATTCCAGATAATCTTGAGACAAAATAATTAATCTTTCTTTTTTTGTTGTTTTCCTTGATCTCTTTTCTGGAAGCAGTTATTAATGTTATTTGCCACATTCATCATCATCATCTGCCTGAGTAGTTGGACTTAGTTTTATTTATAGGTGTATTCTCATGTTTTCAATGGATTGGGCACCTTTTCACTCTGTTTCTGTCATTCACCAAGGGTTTTTGCAAAAGTAGTGGCTCCACACCAGCCATGTGGGATTTTTCCTGTATAAACTCTTCAGTCAGCTCCTGAGAATAGTCTGCTATATAGATTCATTAGTCTCAGTATTCAGTATGATAACATCCAAATAGCTACTGCCAAGTAGTCAAAAAAAGTAGTGGTAGATTCTGGAAAGGACAGAACATATTAATAAAATTGGAGCTGAAGTGAAATTGAACTTCACATGATCATTTTAATTGATCTACTTAATTAATGGAAAACCACACAGAATGACATAAACCCCTGGAGATCAATATCATCCCTTTTACATTCTGTATTGCCTCATTTTGGGAAGCTGAATGTCTGCCATTGAGTTGGTCTTGCTGGATGTAAAGGCTTTGCAATAGTTTGGAAATCAGCATTTATTTAAAACCTTTTCTGAAGAGGCTTATATATGTATTAGTACTGTATTTCTCTTTCATTACTTTTCATCAGTATGAGGGTTCTTCATAACAGCCAACATTCTAAAAGCTGGAGGGACATTTAGAAGAGCTACATAAATTGTAGCAACTAAATTGTAGCAAGAGTGTTGGGAGTTTTATATCACCATTTGTGAATATCCCTCTCCAAAGTTTTCCCATGTAAAAATAGCTATAACAATTTCAGGCTGTTTCCTGTAAACTATAAAATAATTACAACTGTCATTTGTCTTTCTTTTCATATATTTCATGTTATCCAGAAACACATTAACAGTGAAATAGCAGTTGATTATTAACAGACATGTTGCAGGGACAAATAAAGTTTTATAATGAGTTGGAACGGACTGAGTTATAAGAAACCAAGATCAAGACTAATAAAGAGGAAAAATCACTGTTCTATCAGCAGCCATAGGTAGAAAGTACTTGTATTACAACTGTTCATTAAACCAGATTTGTCAAATCAGTGCATGAATTTTCTTGGTGGTAAAAGGAAATAGAAATTTTGTTTAAATTGATACAGAATTTGTAATATTTACACATTGAAAGCTCCCATCTTTAAGGGATTCCTTGACTTCAACATAAATATTTATAATAAGTAATCTATTGAGATGAAAACAGTATTTGGCCCAGTATCTTAAAAATCTGTGAAATAAATCTTCATTCAGTTACATTTCTATTGATTATCAGCAGGAAATAGAGAAATCATCATGTTTCAATTGAATTTCTGCACATGAAAAACTCAAAGGGTTTGCAGACTGCTGAGAATAACCAAAACACAGGACAGCATTGTTAAAGAGACTTATTGTGCATTACAATTGTATGTCACCACTGAAAATCAACCTACAATTTTAATGATATACTGCATTCCCAAAAATGTTAAAAGCATTATTTCATACCTATGCTTTCTTTATAAGCCATGACTGATGCTGAACAAGGTTCACAAGTTTGAAGAAAAACTTTTTGAAAGGTGTTTCCAAAACCAAGCCCATTTCTACCATAAAAAAATTTTCACAATTTTGTCCTCTTCTTGAAAACATACACACACTCATATAATCACAGTAAAATATCAAAAGGATGAGACTTTTTCAACTCCATAAACTGCTCATCAATGCTAAGAAAATAGTCTCAGATTTTTATATAAAGTCAGTATATACTTTAGGCAACAAGCACAAACTTACACCTGAAATACACTGGACCTGCCAGTTGGAGTATGCAAGAGAACAGACTGGCAAACAGAATCCACCTGACAAATAAATAAGCAAAGTAGTAAAAATTATATTAATTCAAGTAACAATTCTCATTGGTTCCTCATAATTTTATTTTTTTTTCGAGAGACACTGTAATGAGCTAGAAATGCAAGCTAAATCATAAAAATATTCACTATATCACAGGAAAAGGGAACTCCTGTATCTTGGACATAAAAGAAAGGAAGACATTATGCTTATCTCTCATCTCTCAATGGCTGTGTTTTCATGTGTGGCAAAGAAGAGTTTTATTTTGTGGTCAACTATACAAAGTTTCAATTTAAAACTCGGTATGACATTGTCCTTCCAGAAACCACTAAACTGAAGCTTATTATAGAATTGAGTTTTATGCTTGTGCTTGTTTATTCATGATTTTGGTACATATGCAATGAAGTTTTCTGAAAACAGTCTACTCTGCCTGTGAACGTGAGGTTTTCGTTTCTCCCTCTTACTTTACAGGACTAGAATTGGCTGCTGGTTCCACTCTTCCTTTCTATGTCTTCTCAAACCATTGACTCAGATTTCATCTGAGTGACCAACAGCTGTCTCTTCTAGTTAGTCTGTAAACTCCTTAGAGATTGTATCTTGTCTGTGTGTGGAGAGCACCAAACACGCTACTCTTGCTAAGTTAACAAATGATGCTGTTTACCTTGTCTGTCACTTTACATAGCAATAGTCTATCTTTCACTGTTCCTTTCCTGAGCTATAGGAAGAAAGCCAATCTAACCAAGAAACTGAACCAGGAGTATCTAGAAGGTGTTCAATATAAAGACCTGTTCAGATGAAAATTGTTGCTTCATTCAGTTTGTCCCAAACTGATTGCTGATGACTCTTTATTCCTAAAAGGTCAGTTGACTGGTTTGTAAGAGCACAGTCCAACACCACCAAAGTCAATGGGAACACCGTAACTTATTCCAGAAGGATAGAAATTGAGTTCTGAGAGAGGAAAAACAGCTATTAAGCTGCTCAACTGTTATTTTCCCTGCTCCCAAAGAAATTTTATCTCCTTCAAGGATTACAAATAGGGGAGGATGGTATAAGCCTAGTGTGTCTACAAACTGTGAGGCTTTAAAAAGAAAGGAAACACAGTAAGCTACAGGAAATTCACAGCTCAAAACAGATATCTGGAGATGTAAAACTCTCAAAGTATTCCCTTACTATAGCTTAGAAACTTATATTCAACTCTGCTGAAATTTCAGCTCAAAGTGTATGTACACAATTAGTGTTCTACTTGACATATCTCATATTATAATCATACTGTGAAGTTCCTCTTGTCTCAGCAGCCACAACAAAGGAAGCTGCTGAGCACTACCCAGACTAGTATTTGAAAAGAATGAGTGAATGCAAAAAATGGCATTTGCTCTATTTTCTAACTTCAGATGGTAAGTAAAGTAGGCTGTGCCATCTGCTGAACAATTTGCCTCCACACTGTCTTGTCTGCCACTTGTTTAACGTGTCATATTTTATGTTACTCTGACAGGAGTGCAACATTAACAGGCCCTAACAGGGTATGTCTCTCAATGGGATGACAGGCGACGCTGACTCTGCCTCTGAAATACCGCCAGCTTCATTTCTATCCTCCAGACTCATTTCTCAAGATTATTAATGATAGTTTGAGACCGAATTTGCAGAACACTACGTTTAGCTCCTGAAAATTACTCCCTGTCCTTTCCAGAAGGGAGGCCTGTGGGTGTTATGACAATATCATTTTATTCTTTTAGCTCACATCTTTTTTCCTCATTGTTATTTTAACACTCACTCTGTCATCCCCTCCGCCTTTTTATGTCAATTTTTTCCTTTCTTTTCTTTTTTTTTCTTTCTATTTTTTTTTTTAAACTTAACATTGCCTCCCTATAAAGAAACCTCTCACTTCTATGCTCAGTGTCTTTCCTCCTTGCCATCCCTACCCTTAGCACAAGGGCACACTGAGGAATCACTGTGGCAGAGTACCGAATATTTGGAGGGTGGGTGGCTGCTCCAAATTATGCCTGCTATTAATCCACAGCACTAAATTAGAGCCTGCAGCTATGTCAAACAATACTACAATCCCTCTAGATAGTTCAAATAGAAAACCATCTCTGATCACAAGCTGTTTACAAGAACAACTGTCATGGTTGCTAGGTTTGTCTCACTTTCATATGCTCCTATCAGACATGGGTCTTGTGTTAAATTTTATTGGTTTTTTTTTTCACATATAGAGCCAGAAAGGGATAAAAATTTTCAAATAATACCTACTGATCAGCTTGCAGGTCCAGCAGCATTTAAAACTTTCCCTGCTTTCTCTCTTCGAGAATGTGATTTGTGGTCCTGTTAAAATGGAGTATTTTATTTAGTAGTTGGAACAAACTATGGGAGCAACTTCATTAAAAAAAACAGTTATAGAGAGGTTATTGAAACAAAAGTAGCCCTAGCACTGGTAAGGCTGAGCTCCAACATGGCAAAGTATTAACATGTCTTTATGGCTTCCAGGCCAGAGCTGGCTTCCATTCAGACAGCTCAGTGTGCAAGCAGATCAAAGGCGTGACAGTCTGCACCCATCTGTGCAGACAAAGCCTCTGCTGCTTTCCCTGGCTCATCCTGCTTAGGCTGGTTTTGATGCTCCCCAATGAAAACACACTAAAGCCATTAAAAGTGTTTACGTATGCTCTTGTAAGATCCCCAAAGCTAAGTGCTGGCGGTCAGAAGGGCTTCCATCTCTTTTCTTGTTGAAAAGACCCTGCTAAGTAATCGGACCATAAGCTGAATGCTCATCCGATTACATAGCACACACAGGCAAGAAATTACCAGTGACTGATAAAGACCCAATATTAGCTTTACTAAAGAATGTCTATCTTACTGAATTTCACTTACAAATAGAATTAACTACAATTTTCAATTCACCGTATGCACAGACTATCACTGTTCAGGTTTGATCTGGAAACAGTAGTCAGAACAGTAAGTGTATCACACATCAGAGTCATAATGAGACAAGATCTCTAACAAAAGCACTGCATTTTTTCCAGCTTCCAAACTGCAGAAAAAGTCAATGATCTTTATGTTATCAAAAAGACTGATTACCACATGCTGCTATCACACCATGCCTGAACAGCAACATAGTGTTCTTTTGTCCTTCTGTTGTTCAATCATTATCATTTATGGAAATGTTTACTAATGCTAAAAATGCATCATCTTCTAAGAACCACAAATGAGCAAAAGCATATATAAGTTATCCTTGGTTTTCTTCAGTGGAAAATGTCAAATTTCAGTTCAGAGAAGACAATATCCATAAGTTTTCAGATATCTTAGTCTAGCATGTGTTTACATAAGCACCTTGATAAAAATCATGACATACAGTTTTGCTCTTCTGGCACAAGAGAACACTTCGAAGTCAGGATAAATCTCACACAACCATTACAAATCATTTTTACAGAGGCTGATCTGAAATTTTTTAACAGATTTCTGTATGAGCTAAGGCACTCCACTTGATTCCACCCTGACTATAAGATGCTATTTTACAAAGATGTCCAGCTTAAACACACAGTGTGTGATAATATTAAAAACCCTCATTAGAAGAATAACTGTAAAGCAGACTTTAACTATAAATTGAAGTAATTCACATACATTTGTTCCCTCTTGTCCCTTAGGAAGAAAATAAAAATTAACTAGGGGTCAGTTTTATAGCCTGCAGTTTATGAACTTTCCGAACATATTCAGATACTACTGTAAACAAAGTCATATTAAAAAAAAACCCCAAACAATAAAATAATTACAGATAACACAGTATTGCCAATGTTTAAAGCTTTATGTAATAGACATAATATTAAATAGCAAGGGTGCATGCTCCCATTGTGTCTATACTTTTGCACCTCCCAAGCAGCTGCGTACAATAAGGAGATCCCCATTTGTGATAATTCTAAATAATTTGGGATACATTAAGATGAAAGATATGGATGAAAAATACGGTTTAATTTATTGGAAGATTTTTGTTACACCATTTCATACTGATCTCATGACCTCCCTTCATCTCCAGGAATCCCATATTGCAATAGGAAGTGGGTAACACTGAGCAAGCAACTACTGCACAAAGCCTTGAACATAACACCATCAAGCAGGAAACTTCACAGGGATTCTCTCTTTCCAAGAAGAATTAAGACAGAGTGTCTTCTGAGCTGTGGTTTCTAAAAACTTTGTGGATCTTTGGTACAAATATAGGGGACTAACCTCATTATCTTTCAAAATTTCTAGACACATAATTGCATCTTCCTGGCCTACATTCCTCTGGCAGATGCTGTTGCGTTTAGTACTGTTTCTCATTGACTGTTGCAAAAGACTTTGAGCATCAGTTGCTCTGAAGTGTTAAATACTGCTTTGTTTTGCTTCAAAGGCATTTCTGCCATGGGAAAACTATCACTTTATGACCCTTCTGTATGTTGCAGGAGTGATGAGACATTAAAATATTCTGATAGCCTCAGGAAAAGCTTTTAAGGAATACAACAGTATTTAAAAATTGGTGAACAGTGTTTTAAATCTTTCTTTACATCAGAGCTTCTAATGTGACATTGAAATCTATGGAACACACAGTGCATGAGCAGGCTGCCAGCTTGTCATACATGGAATTGTAGTCTTAAAAATATAAATTGCACAGTGATTTAACTCAGTGAAATTTTCCTTCACTGACGGAAATAGGGTCCAAAATACCTTATGTCATATATGCCAAAACTATGCATTCAGATTTAAAGTCTCAAAAAAAAAATTGCTAGCACAACTCTGTACATTAGAAAAACAGGCCTGTGGGCTGCAGAACTAATGAGGCCTGGTTTCCTTTGGGTTGTGCCTAATGGTCAGATCCCCTGATGTCTAAAAAGGTGTAAGCTTATGTTTTCCAACACTGAGGTTCTCACTATCCAATCTGGATTTGCTTTCAGCATTTCTCTCCCGAAAGGACTTATGGAGGGGGAGGATGGAGGAAAGCACAAGAACAGAGTCTTTTTTTCTGTATCCAGCTGCCTATTTTCTGGCTACTAACAGGATGACTATATGTATGTCAGCCTTGGTAGAATTTGGTCCAGAAAGATCACAAGCTGGTAGGAGTGAGATAGACAGACAGACATCATGTAAGCCTCGTCTCACTAAAAGAGACGTCAAACTTCATCCGTACCTTTGTATTTTCAGCCAATTCTTTCCAAAATCAGCTAGTTTATGCTGTTCTTCCTTAACTGCTGTTTCTGTTTAAACTGGTATTCCTCATCAATACTGATCACAGTAGTATGTGGTCCAAGAGTGTGCAAGAAAACATCCACTTGAAGAGGTAAATATGTTTGCTTATGCAAAACTATTAATGAGAAAAGAAAGCTAAACTGCATGCCTGGCAGTTGATAAAGTTGTTTTTCTACTTGACTTTAGGTAAACCATTTTGTTTTCTGCAATTTGTGGAGGGTTTTTCTTGTTTCTTTTATACATTTGTGCATCAGGTACTTTTTCTGCTTCCCTCTTTCCCTTGTTTTATATTCCTGTCAGCAGTTGATAGTCTTTGTTTAGGTAACCTCACTTGTTCTGGGGAACTGCAATTCTTTCAGCTTTCTCTGTCACTTTAAAAACAAGGTAGCAACAAAAAAAGATGTAATCAACCTATTAAATGTGGATGCTCAAAGACAGGTTAACCACAAAGCAAGAATAAAATCTACTCTTTCAAAATAATGATTTAGACTCTTCTGTTACAGGCTTCTGAAGCAGTAATAGGAGCAAATAATGTTCTTAAATGCTTGAAATCAATTAACTATAATGAAATGGAACAGCATAATGATTAGTAATCTTGGTATTTTAAAGTAATAGAACATAAACTTCTTAAAGAAACATATTTATTGAGCAATTTTAAATTGAGAATATTTTCAAAACACAATATCTTAGAAATGGATTGCCTCTCAGCCAATTGAATAATTTTGTCAAAGTCAAGAGCACTTGGGAAAAAAATCTATCAAGTGAGCAACAACAGTTTAATATTATACTAAGCAGAAAGCATGGCAAAATTTCTCAATAATGTTAAAGGCTAAATTAAATGTTAAGAAATGAAGCATCAGTATCTCATATGTGCCAAAACCCAGCTAGACAGTACTGAACAACTAGGATCAGGAAATATGCAGAATAGTTAACTCTTTTGAAAACAAGTCCTATCTGTATTAGAAAACCCTGAGATGTTGTACACTTTATCATGGGAACAGCAGTGCTTCATCTCAGCTCTCTTGCTATTGGAAATTACCCACTTGGTGTCCTCCCAGCTGGAGACAGAAGTTAGGCTGTTAAACATCAGTGCTAGGGCTGTCACTGAGATACTACCCTGTAAGTAGAAAAAAAAAAAATCCATTCTCAACTCAGAATTAACATTCATCAATTACTCTTAAGCTGAATTGATTATGTGTAAAGTCCTAACTACAAATAAGTTTAAAATATAATTAAATCCAATGTTACTCATCTGTGTGGTGTTGAGTTTTGGAGAGTTGAAGTCAGGTACCACTAAATCACACAAGCGGAACAGACTTGTGGGTGAAAACAGATCTGCTCTCATCATGAAGCAACCACTTTCCCTTAAGGTTAATTTTGACAGACTCACCCTTGTCGTAAAGCTCCAGCTCCAGAATGCATTTAGCTAGCACCAAAGAAAGTGAGCACTACAGCTCTCTGAATGTCCAGCCTCAGTCAAAACAAGCGTGAGTTCAAACATAGGAAAAACAGGAATCTCTCTTGCAACCTAAATGTTGCAAAATGCCATGGCTAGTAAAATTAGTGTCTCTAACCCACTGTAAAAAGGTAATTAAAACTTGTAATTTCCTTTTTCATCTCTATTCAGGCATTATGAAACAAGGATTAGCAAGTACAGGATCAAAAACAGAGCTTGTAGCTATTCAAATAGTTTGACATATGTTTGTCATCACTGATTCATCTGTAGTGAGCAGCAGATGCTGCTAACTTTGTGTTTTTTGGGTTTTTTTAATGGCTTGTGTGGAAATAAAACCATAGCCTATTTACTAATACTCCTTAGCATGCTTTCCTTTTTAAGTTTGCTCTAACAAAAAAATAATTATTGCTTTTCATAATTATTATATTTATGAGGAATAAATTACATAATAAATAACAAGAAAAATGTGTGGTCTTACAGTTTGATTCTGTCCCTTAGCCTTTAGCGGGGCCCTATAATTTTTCTAGATATGAAAGTGCAATATGTGAGTATTGCAATAGGATGCAATGGGTGTAGGGTCTATTTATCCTGTAATAGACAGCTGGCTTTCAAAAGCCTTACATATCTAACCCTTATTACAATGCTGGGCTGAAAAACAGATATAGTAGAAAGGTCATTTTTCTTGTGTGTCTGTAGTACATTCTCATGTAACATTCTCTCTCCTTGATGTATCCTACTCCCTCTACTAATGATGGATTGCATTAGGAACCACTAGCTCTTTGACCAGTTTCAAGTGATCTGTGTATTTCCGTTAGTGTTCTGCTGTGCTTGTGTCTTTCCCAACCAGACTATGTTCTATTTAATCTCACTGAATTTCATTAAGATCACCTGAAATGAGGAAATTTATATTAAAATTTGGTTTTCCTAGTTCTCTTCTTTATGCACCACACCCTCCCCTCCCTCCACCCAGCAAAATCTTTTATTGTTTCACTCCTAAACATTATGTTTTTTAAAAGGTAAGAGATTACATATTCTGGAGTGAGTACTGTGATCGACTACATTAAGGACCATGGAGGGCCTGTCAATAGATCCAATCATTCTGGCTTCTCTGGCGGAATAATTGTCCTCATTCAAGTGTTTTAAGCATGACACACATCATCTGGTACAATTACAGAAGCAGCTTAGACAAAAGGAACTTATCAATTTGCTTTGTTAACACTCTTAAATATAATTCTAGGTCAGCCTAGGATCTAATTGTATCACTTTCAATCATGTTAATTTCTACTTCACCAAAAAGTAGATTTTTGTTTTCAGCATGAATAAAATTACTAAGTAACTGTAGGTCAGCTGACTTACAGTAAACATCCATGACAAAAATGTTTAGACACACCAAATATGAGGTGACTAGTCTTAAATCAAGCTTCTTGTAATCTTCCTTAATTAAATTAAATTAGCCCATTCTTGCAGTGACTGCTGACGTTGGCCGAACCTCAGCTGACAAATACCTCTAACAGCCAAAACACTTTAAAGGCACATTTGGACCCTGCAATTAACTGTAAATTTTGTGGGGGTTTGTTACTTTTATGTTATTTTGATTTTTTTTTTTAAAGGAAAAGCTTAAAAGCAAAAAAATCCAGACATTGATTTCTCTGCAAGATGGTCCTGCAAGATAAGCCCTTCTGTGAGCTTCAAGCACCAAAATGTCCACTGTAAATCTAGCAAGCAAGTTCGTAATCAAAAGTGCTGTCATCATTAATGGATTTGAGATTTGGAGTGGGAAGTTTTCACATTTCAGGTATACATATTTGATCTACACTGTCACAGGAACATTAAGCCCTGATGCTTCAAGCTCAATAAAAGCCCACTCCTGTCATTGCACAGACCTGCACCGAGGGAAGCAAAAGCAACAGGACTGTGAGAACCAGGTGTAAGTTAAGTGCCTTAGAAACTGAGAGATAATGTACATTCAAAATGACGATTAACCCTTCCAACAATTCTTCGAAAAGGTAGAGTTCATCAGTGTATAAGTGACATTAAAACTGAAGATTATGTAAGGTTAAAATATTGCATTTTGTATTTCAAAAAGAAACCCTATCTAATAAGCAGCATGATCCATTCATTTTAAAAAAGCAAGTTTCTTGCTTCAGTCATTCCTGAACTGAATCTTTCAACTGAGTTGACAAATTGTTTGCTTTGCCTTAGCCTGTAAAACTGGAATCTGCCAGCTGAATGACTAGCACTGTGGCAGAAAATGCTTAGCAAACAAACCTGAACCTATTCAAGAGGTGGGAGGTGAGACTCAGAAAAATCAGGGAAGGAGATGATGATGCTAGAAAAATCAAGTGAGCATGCAGCAAATTACAGCTGTGACACTGACTGTAAAGCTGAACTAACGACGAGAATCCAATTACTGAAAAAAAGTGGAATTAGCACAGAAAAACACATCCATCACTGAAGCTATTTTTGGATTTTCTTTGGTAAAGTGAGGTACAAATTTTTTCATTAAAAGTTAAAAACATGCAAGCCATAAAAGCATTAGCATTTCAGAGGAAAGAGCTGATCAACAAGTCTGTGATGAGGGAAAACAATTACTAACATACAAGAGTCATAATGCCTGGACTTTACAAAAGAAAATCTCTAATAAGGATTAAGTGTACATTTTACCTCCCTCATCATGATGAAGTAGATTCTTTGGTTTATACCAAATAAAATCTGTCCTTTTTAGTATTAACTTGAGGTAACAGAAACACACACAATTTTCAAGAAGTTTGGGATTTATTAGAGCTGCCGGTTGTATTTGTGGGGTTTTTTGTTTGTTTTGTTTTGTTTTGTTTTTGTTGGGTTTTTTTTGTGTGTGTGTGTGTTAAAAGCAATGGTAAGAAAACTCATATAACTTTCAGAAAATACAGTTTTTTGTTTCAATTTTATTTTGCTAGAGCAAAAATAAATTTTAGGCTGAGCTTCCTCCCCTTCTCCTTGATTACTTGGCTTCATCCTATTATATTTCTGCTACAATAATTACATGTTTTAATCAATTTTCAAACAACATTGTCCAGTGGACTGTGAAGTGCATTTGAATTCATTCACAAAAGAGGTCATAGTGGAAACAACTAAAAAAATAATGCTTCTTGCAGTTTGGGGCAGAAGGGGTTATAGATAGGAATGACAAAGAGATCATCTTCTTATCAGGCTTTAGCACTCATTTAATACAGCACTGAAATAAATATAAATGCACACCTGACAAAATGAAACATAAACTAGTTCTCAGTTGGTTACTCCAGTTGCCTTAACAACAGAAGCTCTCCAAGCATTTGGAGGGAATATAGCTTTCAATAAATTGTATTTTCCCAAACATACAAGAAAAAAATTACTTTTGCAAAACATCAGTGTTATAATTTGATTATGTGACTTTGCATGGTAAAACAACAACTCTCTGTTTGTGTCCAGCCCTTGCTCTGCCCCAGAGCTGGTACTTTAACATATCTTCTGTCTTGATGCTCTTAATAACACAGCTTTACATTGCTTGAGTGAGACTGTAGGCTCTAACAGAAAAACACAGTGTATTTGAGGGGTTCCTTGTGTAAAGACCCCTCCAGGTCTCTGTTCCTGAACAGAGTATGTGTAAGAATAATTTTTACCATGACAGAAGATCAAAAAAATAATTAGAGGAACCAGCATATAAATGTTAACAAGTCCTTCCCCAAGCAGTTTTCTACAGTGAAATTTTAGCCACTTGAGTCAATGACAAAACCATTATCAACTTCAACCAGGACAGAATTTCTTCCTTACAAGCCAAGTAGGTGATAAACAGCAGCATGTTGTCTGAAAAGTAGAAGAAACTGTAAGGCAACAAAATCTGTTATTTGGGAACAGGCCCTCAAGCAGAAGGACCCTTGAGAAATCTCCTGTTTGAAAAATGTTTATTTTTTCCAGTTTTGTCACATATACTGCTATGTCTTGTTCTCTTCAGATTTTGCTAGTAATCAAAAGTTCTGTCTTCAAGAGATTTACTGCGTTCCCATGGTTTTCAATCTACCACAAAGACATAAATGTCTGGCAGGGGGAATTAATGCCAGAAAAGTGCCAATATATTAAAGCATATATTTAAAAGACTTAACTATCTGGACCTTTTTCAGCATTTTAGTATTTCAGACACAGGATATATGGTATCTAATATAGAAGGATCAGAGCGAATCATTGCCACTGAACTTTGCAGTCAGTGACACTCCACTGAAAAACAAACACCCCCTTCATTTCTTCTGATTTGGTATCCAAACTTGTGAATCAAGAAGGTTCCTAGAGTTTAGGTATATGCACAGAGTTATTGTCGCCCTTGTACCAGGCCTGCTCCACATGTTCATAGCAATCATCAATGTTTAATTTAACAGATGGTTGGAACCTGTACAATTCCTCTTAAGAGGTATGGAGTATGGTTATATCATTTCCAATGCTGAATTAAGAGCAGAAATCCAACACCAAGTGATGCTGTTTACTCAGAATAAATTAATCTATCTTTTCTACAGCTTTCTGAGTCTCTCTGATCTGAAATGTTTTAGACAACTTTATGTTTTAAGTATTACTGTCTTGTCATTTAAGAGGCAAAATCAGAGGTGCATATTAAAAATCTATTAACCCTGCAAAGAAGTAATTTATATAAAAGTTAGATTTGTGTACACTGTTATTCTTACTTATAGTCCCTTGAATGAGGCAGAAAAACTAATTACTTTTATTTATACAGTCCCATTAGAGCACTTTACAGCCAACTGGAAGAAACAAATCACTGCTCTCAAGACACTACTGTTTGTAATGAATGTAGCAGGGCAAGTAGGAACAAGAGCCAATGGTAGGAGTGAGGTTATGGCAAGACTAGGGTTAGGGAAGTTGAAGACATGATCTCTTCATCTTATCACTTCCTGAGATTCTAAGCAGGGAACAGTCAAGGTAAGTGTGACAATTTGGGATTCACAAAAAAAATGTCATGTAGTCTCATTCAACACAAATTTCTGAGGGCCCAAATATCAGTTGTTTACAATAAGTTTATTTCTTTACAATAAGAAATAAAAATGGACAAAGCTATCAGTTTCAAGTGCATCTTTCCACATTGTTTGTCTTCCTTTTTTTTTTTCCCTGAAGCAGTAAGACTTGTTCTCAGGAATCACGTTAAAGAAAGGAAAGAAAAAAACACTGTATACTTTATTAAAAGGCTGCTCTTCCCCTTATTTTGCCAATGAATATCTTCTTTCCTGGAGTTTCTGTTTAATTCAATTTTAATATTACATGTCTCCATCATGACAGTTTTGCTCATTAGAAAAATTTCTCAACAGAACTCAAATTAAAATGGCTTCTGTTCTCACACCAATCTTCACAGACTTGCATTCAGAAATACTTTTTTGGTTTTGCCCCTAGGGCTTGTACTGAAGTGCAGATTTCCTACTCTGCTTGTTGTTTAGCTGTTAGTTAGTTGTTATGGCTACTTTTTAATTCTGAAGGTTAAAAAAAACAATAGAAAACATGGTTTTGAACCCTCTAGTAAATGAGGACAGTAGGTTCAGTTAGGTGTCTGATCTACTGCATAGCTTTACAAGGTAATAATACTTGATTTTAAAACAAAACAAACAAAACAAAACAAACAAAAAACAACCCCCAAAACCAACAACAAAAACAAACAAACAAACAAAACCCCACCCAAACAAACAAAACCCCACCAAAACCCAAGATACCTTTAAAATTTGTACACTTTGGTTACAAATTCTTTCAGGATGCTTTGGTCCAGTTTTGCTATAGTTTTATATTTTGTGTCCCTCAGGCCTAATGAGGTCTGGGATTCCACAAAGAAATTCAGATCAGTACAGACAGTCTTTTTCATATTATACATTTTAAATAAGGTGAATGAAATCCATGCATGATTGCCAACTTGCATTTGCTTCCCTCTCCTGTCTTCCTGACCATTGGAAAACTATCAAGGTCCAGTCTGCTTCTTCCAGATCAGATTCTCCCTATGGCCAACTAACACTTGCTGACTTTCTAAAGGCATTTAAAGTAGAAAACATGCTTTTGAAGTCCCTTTGTAACCCTTCCAAGCAGACTTTGCATACAAAAGATCAACTCTTCACAAACGCGTGACAAGCTAATAGCCAAGAGAATCAAAAAAAAACCTAAGCACACCAACCTTCTAAGGTTGTCTTCCTGCTTCGTGTGCCAGAAGGCTGCAACAGTTCAAAAGATGCAGCAGAAAGAAAATTTCCTGCCAGTAGCCATTTTTGAGACCTAGTGTATTATAAGTGTTCCAGGGATGATCATCATTTTGTCTGTGCATTACTTACAGAAACAGACTTGATCTTGGACTCAGATGGGCTCACCTGGTTTCAGGTTTAGCAAAATTATAGTAAATATCCTGACCAGTTGCAGCTGGCAGAATCGTAGTGTGAAGATCCTGCTTCAATAATTCTGTGCTGCCAGGGACTGTTATCAGATGTGAACTGGAGGCAGTGTCTCTCTCATGGTACCTGCATTCCTCTCTGTGAGGCAAAGTGTGATGCCAATGCCTACAAAAGAGTCCCAAGCCAGATCCAAATGAGCTGGTATACTTAGAATAATTTAGTGTCTTACCTTCACACTAGTTGAAATCCCAGAAGTAACACAGCCATTCATACCAGCTTCTGAGAGCAAGTTCAGATGGGTCTGTGAGAGCAGGACTAAAAACCACTACAGAGCTGTCACATGCCTCCATCAGAAATGGATGTAGCAAAATATCTGTTGCCCAAAAGTGTGATTCTTGGAAGAGCAGAAACATTGGAAGCACAGCACAAGGCAAACAGACCAGGATCTCACAGAGAAAGGTTCAGGGCTAAGAGGAAAGAGCAGGAGCTCAAGCCCTTGCTTAGAATCTATTTCCACAAGAAAGGAGTGACACAGTTCAGATGAATCTATGTATACTCTGTATTCATCATCTGTCATTTCACAAAAACCTACCTAGGCAAGGAATGTCTGAAGGGGAGGCATGACCTTTGATAAAAAAAGGCCATGACAGGTTCATTTGCAGTCATGACCCAAAGCCTCTCTAGTGCTCTGCTCATGCCCACCAACATTTTTCAAGCAAAGAGCAAATCTATCAATGCATACGACCTGAATGCAACAGAACTAGGAAGGTTTAAGAATATTAGTGTTGCACTGAACTAGGAAGGGTCTGTCCATAGAAAATTAAGAGAAAACCAAAAGGACAAAGAACCATGTTGTTTCATAGTATCTCCTGTGCAGGAAGGCAGAAGATTTGAAACTCATCATATGACATTGCAGCATGAGCAAAAGGTGACCTCAGACATGAAAAAGACCTTGTACATAAGCAACGTTTTCTTTCCAGCCTTTGTAAGCAATTAGACATTTTAGAAGAATTTTTACTGAGACTATGTTTGCATGTCAATATAAAAACAATTTATAAATATATCTTATTCATCAGATTTTATTTCTACAAAGTTTAGAAACAATGATCAAACATGACAGTTAGCAGATCCCTTTGGCCAGATTTAATGAGTGTAAACATTAAAAAATGCTTCCAGAGAATCTTTTTGAAAATATCCACCGAATTATAATTGCAATAGAGTGTAGAAGAAAGCCAGCTATGATAGGTTGTATTCTACTTATGCTATATAATTCTCCCATACATAAAACAATGAACACTACTCATTAAATTAGAACAATTAAAAAAATCGAAGTATTATGGCAACACAAAAGAAAACACAATGTATTAATTATCAATGCTTTATTATTGAAACAAAATTGAAATTTTATCTGGCACATAAACAATTATTTCTACAAAAAGGAAAGCCTACAAATCTGATAATTTATACAAATAACAGTTTTTCAAAAAATAAAATTTTAATTTAGTAAACTTGTCTTGTGCTCTTTTTTTTAATTTTTTTTAGCACTGTCTGCAATAATCCACCATAAATCCCTGAGCAGAGAGACATATTTTAAACATGTTTGAAATTTATTCCAAAAGAAGAAAGTTATCAAGCCCAGACCTATATTAAAAAATGTATTCAGGGACATTCTTGGTAAATTTACGGTAGTCCTTTTTTCTTTCTTTTCCATTTTTTTTTTTTTTTTGTTAAAGAAACAAACAAAACCAGTTATCAATGCAAGCATGACACCGTATTACAGGAGTGCTCCCCCTTTCCCCCTTTTGTGCAACAAATAAAAATAACTAAACAAGAATAAGTACAAGTTGAAGGAGACAAATAACATGGTGAATGATTAAGACCAAGAAGCCATCGAAGTTTGATGGCTGTTGAGCAAATAAAGCTGCAGGATACCACAGTTCTATACCAAGTTCAGTTATATAGTGACTATCTATTTCTATATTCTTTCCCAGAAAGTCAGTAAAGCAGGAGAATAAGTTCAAGCTACCATTGTATTCTAACACTGGTTTCAACAACAAAGTAGAAATTCAACTTTTGATCCTTCATTTTTGCTTTTCCAACAATAACATGTTTGAGAAAAACTTGACACTCTCCACAAAACCAGACAATCTTGCCCCTCTGGCCCTTCTGGCAGGCCAGTTGTAAACTTAGAAACTCATGGTATTTTAGTGAGCAATAGGAAAGAAAAGAAAACACACATTACTATATTTTTTTTACTATACTGACTTTGAAACAACTATTCCCCAATCTATTTCAATACAGAGTTAAAATCCAAGTGTAAGGGGAGAATGATCAAAAAGGTAGAGTATAACTCAAGTGTTCCCTTTTCCATTAAGTACATACACTAACCACAAAACAAATGCAAGTAAAACCAAATAAAGAAATAGCAACACTTACAGACTGTTGTGTTAATGGCAGGTAACATTGCTGCAGTCAAGTAATAAATAAATAAATACAGCAAAGAGTTCTCTACATTTTTGTTGGAATGGTGCTCAACAGTTAAAAAGGAATACATAAACTAAAAATCCCAAACCCTTCCTCAGTAACAAAGAGTTTTTAACAGAATATCCTGAAGAAGCTTCAGTTCAAGGTGCTCTACCACTTTAATATTTTATCTATCATTATGAAAGGAATACTGAAGCAGATATCAAAGGGCCATTAAATGAAATAGTAAATTTTCTTACAAGCAATAATACGTATTCCAAAGAAATAAAGCAGCTACTAAATGGCCTGGAAAAAAATTGACTAAAGCTTCATACACTCAATTTGAAATAAATTATTTTTACATTTAAAATCTGAAGACTAAACCAGTATGAGGCCAAATCATTCTGAAACAGAAATAAATCCAACCTCACCAAAGGAATATTTAGATATTTGACAGCTCTGCTGTTAGCACATGTCAGAATACAAACAGAATGCTAATATTTGGTTAGAATCTGAATAGGTAATACTCTTTAAAACACCACCACTGTGAAAAGTAACTGGCAACCACCATTACAGATTTCTCTTGATCTACACTATTTTAGGCATAATCTGATACAGTCCCTTCATTTATTTGCAAGCTTCATGAATGAATATCATTCCCTTTTCTCAGAGCTGCTCATGGAGTCTCATTTGTAGCATATGCAAGGACTAATATTTTCAAATCTCATTTGTATTAGTTATTGCAAAAATACTGTATGCAGAGTCCAGTTTACAGTTGGACTTACCTGACAGCAAAGTAAAGAGAGTCAAACACATTATTCTATAATACCAATAATTTCTTTCCTACGATGACTGTTCACACTGATTTGGTATCAGGGCAAACATCACTTTTGCTTGTATTCCTAAATCACACCTCAGGACTTTTTTTACCAGTCTACATACAAATCTAATGTAAAATATGGGCAGCTCCTTGGTCATTCTGTCTACCTGACAGCAATTTGATTGTACATCTCAAGAAAACTGCATTAAAGTTAACAAGCTGGAATAACAGGCATATTCTCATTAAACAACTTTGAATGCTGTCATCTAATGTGACAGGTTGGAAAAAAAACATTGGCCATATAAGATGTGAAATTGGTAAGCAAAAAGTGAGATACAGCAGCATTAAGACAAACTGCAAATATGTTGGATTCAGTATACATTTTAATGAGTTACAGTATCAGCAAAATACTTCAACCTACTATTACCACTTTAACTCCCATATGGCTTAGTGTATACTGCGGTTTTTCCCTTAGTGTTTCTATGACAATACACATTTCAAGTACCCACCCAAAAATAAGCAATATGGGATTTGCAATGATTTATCAAATATGCCAAAACACCTTCTCTCAAATGCTACAGTTCCAAATGTTTTTGTGGGGTAACAAGTCCTTCACAAATACCTCAAAGTGTCTCTTACTCTATTTATCTAGCAGAATATCTTCTCCTTAGCAGTAACTAAGACCTCTGATCTTTGCAGTCAAGTCCAGTGAGTTCTCTGACCAGACCACTGTGTGGAAGTTCTGGTTTGTAGATTTAATCAGGTTAAGGAAGAAAAGTTCAGGGTTTTCATTATCACGTTTTGGATGTCTTCAAACCTTGTTTCTCCATGATATTCCACAATTTGCGAAGATTGGACTGGGTGATGACATCATCAGGTTTAAGTTGAAGAGCAAGGAGGTAGTTTTCTTCAGCCTCTTTCAGTTTACCATTCAGATGGAGAATGGCTCCAAGATTCATTAGGGCAGCTGGATACTGGTACAATTAAAAAAAAAAAAAAGAGAGAGAGAGAAGGAGGAATATTAGAAATATTTTCAATTTTAGACAATCTCCCTCCACTTAAACACATTATTCCCCTATGTTTTCAGACTTTCCATGGCAGCAATTTAATAATTTAGGGAAATAGAGATAACACAAAGAAGTTCTTGAACAGCTGTTGTACACTTTGTGCTTTAAACAGGTCAAGCTCTGGTGTCTGCAGACACACGTTTCTCTCTTTAATCAGAAAACAGAGAACTCAATAAGCTTTACATGTGGTAATGTCGGTATAGCACAGGTTCCAAGAGAAAATAAAAGTAATCCAAGAATAGATGAAAGCAAGGAATTTAATTTTAATCAAACTCATTGCCAATAGAGAGTTTATAATCACTGAGAATAGTTAACACATTGGTACTTACCACTTTCTTTTCTTTTTCTTAATTACAACAAGTAGAAAATACAAGCTGTTCTCAGATTCTAAGGATGTTTAGGGGTTCTGGGATATCCATTCAGATTCAGGTTGTGGCAATTATTTCTTAATGAATGACTGAATAAAATTAACAGTGGTGGAAACACATGCCATTTTAATAAAAAAGATTTAAAAATTTCATAACAAATCCATTTAAAAGCTTCTTATGTTACTAACAATTTTTCCATCTTTAGCTAAGACAAAACACTTCTTGTTTTTATTTTTTCATCTCTAGATTATTCTGCTGTGAAATAATAGGTTCTTCATGATATAAACATGCCTGGTCATTGAAGTCAACAAATATTACTAGGGCAAAAATGCACATTTATGATGCTATGAACAGTCTAACCTCCCTTTTGGCAAGTACCAAAGGTATTCACATGATAGTGAGAACACAGTAAAGGCATTTGCCAAACCAGTACCTTGTCCTTCAAAGGAAAGGGGCGACAAATACTACACGAAGTTCACTATGGTTTCCCTCTCAGGTCACTTGAAGTTCAACTGAGTTTCAGGAACACTCACTTTTCAAGTCACATAATTTTGCCTCAGAGGATAACTGTTCAAGCCACCACTCAGCAGTGTTCTGATCAAAATACAGTACTTAAAATGTAAAGCCACATGGCAAATCAGCTTCAGATTACTGTGGGGAGGGAGTGTTGGTATGCTTTAGAAGCACCTCAGTGACAATAACTTCATGAAAATGGTTAGACACTGAAATAGATTGTCCAGAGAAACTGTGGATGTCTCATTCCTGGAAGTGTTCCAGGCCGGGCTGGATCAAGTTTTGAACAACCCAGTCTAGTGCAAGGTGTCCCTGCCCATGGCAGGGGAGTTGGAACTAGATGATCTTCAACGTCCCTTCCAACCCAAACCGTTCTGTGATTCTATAAAAATATAGTAGGTATAAGGCCAATAAAATATGCTTTAGAGTTGATCTCCCAGACTGATGTGGTAATAGGATGAGAAGGACTTACCTGTGTTCTACTACCTCTCTACTATCAAGTTAAACTCACTACTCTTATCCTTTTGAATGAAGCTTCAAAAAACCCCACATAATTCTTGTGTTCAAAACCTAAATTTCATGGTGGAAATGCTGCTCAGATAATTCTACAGTTTTATATCCTATAAATATTTTTCAGCTTTCTTCTTGCTTCTTTTCACCTATTCACACATGAATCACAAAAACTCAGGAAGAACTGTGACATGTCGAATACTCAGAACAAATGGCTTCCAGAGTTTCGAAATTAGGCAAAACAAAATTAGTTCAGCTCTCCCTATTGTTAACATCACAATGCAAATGCAGTGGAATCTGAAGAGCTTATTTTTAGGTTTAATTTTTCTTGTTTTACCCTGACAGATTTTTCCACCTCCTCTAAGTCAGTTACTTTGTTCTACTGAGAATCAACAAACAAACACAAAAACCCAGCTGGGTTTTACGTAGTTTTGCCAGTTAAATGGTCTCCAAAATGTCCTCTTCAGTAATATTCTGTAAAGAGAAGGAAAACCATGCCCCTGAAATTTAATCTTTACTATGGGCAACACAATTTCCTAGCTACGTTTTCATAGCTTCACCTTTGCAGTGCCAGTCTTGCATCCTTATTTTATATTAAAATAATATACTTCTTAATTGCAGATGTTCTGGGTGTCAACTGATGTTATTAAAATGAAGAATGCTTGAAAAGCAGCTCCACTGTACATGGATGACTGTCTAAATATCCATATATTTTATTAATTCATTTATTTTTAGACTTCAGATTGAGAGAATTTTGTCACATCATGAGTAGGAATGTCCATTCCCACTAGTCATGCTACTTATTTGTCTAATGAGAGTTCACAAATCAAACAGCTTTCTTCAAGAACACAGCTATTGACATAGAGCTGTCTTCTCACTTGAAATATAACTATGTGCGTATGTTTGCACCAAGACAAAGCTTACAATGGATAAGGATTAAAAACACTTAAACTAAGAAAAACTCATATAAATAAGACACATGTTTAAATGTGCTCAGGGCCAATTTGACAGTATCCACAAAACTTATTGTGTGGGAAGTAACACAGCTGTCTCATATGGCTTGCAGAATTCCTCTCCATTTCCTCCACAGCCTCCTGAAAATATGGTGCGTGTATGGGACTAATCAAGTCCTCCAAAGAACATCATATATATAAAACTATACGCCTAGCTAAGAAACTCTTCTACCATCATGCCTTTAATTTGATATATCATTCCACAAGAGCAAGCAACAAAAACAAATAAAATGAACAAACTGCATGCCTTTTAACTGAAATTTTCCAACTTCTACACATCATCTCTAACTTCCTGGAGGCCTAACAAATTCTAGGCCATTAATGCTCTAAACAAATGCATCCATGGAAAATGTGAACTGATATTTCAAGTAGTCCTGAAAGTTCATTCCAACTCCCATTACATTTCAAATGGGGAAGTGAACAGCATTTTGGAAAGACTTCTCCCTAACTTTCTAGGGTATCAGTCACCCCAGTATTTATGGTTTATTGTAACAGTTACAAGAATTTTGCATGTCTGCAAGATTATACATCACTGCCATTGCTTTCTGACAGCTATAAAGGCTGGTCAAAGGATAAGAGAGCAAGAGACATTTGCTATAGTTTTTCTTCACACAGACTGTCTTTTATTAAAGACAGCTGATAAAACGTTTCAGTACGTTAACAAAGGCAGTCGACAGCTACCAGTGCAATAACATGGGACTTGTAGCACTGTATAACAAATGACACCACCTACTACTTCAGAAACTTGAAAGGAGAAACAGGCCTGCCTTCATTTCCTTTTGGAGACAGATGCTTTACATCAAAAAAAGCTGACTGGCATTTCTGTCGAGGTTATAAATGCTGTCTTTTATGGTCTATTTGGAATTATTCCCTTTATTAGCATTTTTATCATGGTGTGTTTGTTTCCTTAGTGTTTTTTGGGGGGCAGTGGGGAGAGGTGCTTGTCAGGAGGAGGGGAGAGAAATAAGAGTAGTTAATGAATAATGAAATAACATAAGGCATCCATTTAGTTGCCCGAGGTGCTTTTTGCTTTACATTGATGACAATTTTTCAAACTTTCCCTATATTACCAAAATAAAAGGAGAGCATTGGGGCATGCAAAAATCACAAAGTCTGCTCTAAAATTAGATAACTACAGAATTTTCAAATAATTCAAAATAATTCTGGGTAGTATTTCAGGACTAAACTAATGTAACCATGTACAGGATTGGACCCACAAACAGAACAAATCTTAATGACACCAAAGATGAACCGCCTCCTTGTTTGTAATCTCTGGCTCCACATATAGCAAATGTCATATCAGAAGAACAGTCCCAAACACAAGATGACAATTTAACTCCTACATGGCCTAAGAAGTTATGGAGAGAGAAACAAATACACAAACCCCTAACCTAGCACAAATACACCTTTTGTAGGGCAGACAAATATGAACAAACAGTCCAAACACAAGCAAGGAAATCTGAAATTGTTTTCCTCAAAGCTCTGCTTACAGATGACTTTCTCTGCTCAACACCACAGCAGTCAGGGTAGCAGATTTTGAGATGAAAGTATATTTTGTTGCTGCTGGGGTACTTACAAGGAAATGATGGCAATTTATACTTCAACAGAATCACAAGTGCAAGCTACTTCTCACTTACGCATTTCAAAAGGTCATTGAAAAGATGTTGCCAAAATTGATCTTGTTTTTAATGAATTACTGCCATGTGTGATATTGTAGATGATTCAAAACAACCCCAGGACTATTTAATGAATACTGTAATATGTGTGGCCAACTCACCAGAAACACAGAGGCTGTGCTTTGTTTTAAAACAGTACAATTAAGGACACTTATTCTTTTAAGAGTTCCTGTTGAGTAAAGTCCATACTTAAAGACAGACACAAAATATACATGTGTAAATATTTCATCCCAGCACTTCTAGTTAAATAGGGGTGAAGAATTCAGATCTTTCTCTTTGATAACTGAAGACATGTAGATGGTACAACGATCGTGTAGTCAAACAGCAGAGTATTAGTTGCAGAATGGCTTGCTAGGCATGAGAGAAAAGCACAGTGGACTGCTTCATCTGATCAGTGACCATCAGATAATGAGATGTTAGGCCTTTTTTATTCTCCTACAGTGATGGCAAGAATTTTTGCTAGAACTTTTATTAGTGGCATTTATGCTGTAGCACAGCACAGTATTTTCTGAAACAATCAAAATGTTTACAGCTCCTCTTTTATCAGTAAAAGTAACTGTGGACAACAGAATCATTTCAGAGGTGGTACTCGCTTTTGACAGACCTCACACCATTTGAGAAAAACCATGATCTAGGAGTTGCCCCAAGATGTAAACATACTACTGTAGCATGGTGTAGGCAGAGAAGGTAGAAGGAGAAGCAGGGTAGGGACATGCAGTGAGATAATTGCTGCCAACTGGATCTTACTCTCCAGTGTAACGCATTGATGACACTGTAAATTCATCAATGACACATGGAAGCAGACTTTTTTATAGGAGTGACCTGGTGATAAGCCAAGCACCATTTACAGAGCGAAACTTGTGTTTCTGCTTGGTTCTCTATACTATAAGGCTTCTTAAGAACTGCAGTTTGCATATGCTACATCTGGTATTTTGTTCCAAATAGCATAGGAATCACAACTAAGACACTGATGTTTAGTAAGTTGGCTAAGACAACAAGAGTAAATTGTCTAGGAACAGATAACTTGGTGCAAAAAACATTCTGGATCAAGATGACAGGATATGTGGCAAAGCAGCATGGATCAGACAGAATAAAAAAGCCTAAAACTCAGCGTTGAGAGGAATTTCCTGTGTCATCAGTCCAGATAGCAAAACATTTGGTTCTGCCGGAAAACAAATAAACAAAAAGATCAGAATCTTTGCAAACTCTTAAAATGGAAAACTGCCCTGCAACTTTTCCTCTATGACAGCTAAGTACATTAATTAAATTGCAAGCCTGCTTATGAACAATTTTGCGAAGTACGTTTTTGAGTCAACAATAGCTTTCAGTTTAACCAGTGAAGAGAGGAAATGGATTTACTGTGCAAGTACTAATTTGAACAAACAGTGTGAAAAGCAGTTTTCACTGTTGTATTAGTCAGAAATGGACAAAACATGTCTACTGCAAAGGGAGTCTGTGTCCCTATCTAATTACCTTAAGAATGAGTATATAAATAGATATATAAATCTAAATAATGACAAGCCTAGGCTCTATAGAGGAGTGGATCATTGGACTCAGTCATCATCTTTAATACTATGTTGTTAACACTGATTGAGAACAATCGTACCTATTACTTACTAACATGTCATTAAACAGAAGGAGACCTCATTTATTGTTCACCAAATCAACAAATTATGAACACTCTCCAGGAAATAAAAAAAAAAAAAAAGGGACATCAGAAAAAAAAGGTCTATAGGAATAAAATAGTTTCTGTTGAATACTATTTATATAATAGTCTCAGGTTTGGATAATAAGGGTAATATATGAAATCAATAAGCTGGAAAACAGAATGAGTTAGTCTTAACACAACACCTGATGATATTACAGAAACATTAGGTCATGTCCATTTTTGTAATTATTTTTTTAAAATTTTTTATTCTTTTACATTTGGATACTCTCATCTGGACGTCTAAAGCAGGTGACACTTTAACCTTCCTGGTGAAAGGAGGATATACATGGAAATTGTATGCATCCAATGTTGTGTGTTTTCAAACACTGGAGACTATCCTATCTAAAATTGCAAACTATATGATATGTACATTTAAAACCAGAAATTAAAAAGTGACCGAAGGGTTTTTCACCTTTTTTTTTCTCTTTATGGGTGACAGATGTGGGAGTTTTCACCCACAAGTATATGATGAAATTATTCAGTTTGCTTGTAGATTGAGACATTGAGCATCGTTAAGAAAACCCACAGCTGTGATTCAGGGAAGAGTTGAGACTTGCCATAGGAAGGGTGCATCAAGCAGTCTACTTTGTTTCTCAAATTATCACATCAATAGAGGACATTTTACTATCAATGTTCTCCAGCCAGTGGAAATTTTTTTTCCTCAACATCTTATTACTCTTAACCTTCAGAAAACTGCTCAGCATTTTAAAAACATGGTTATCCAAAAACAAACAAGTTTATATGGATATATGTTACATTTTGCTGCTGAAAAGCTATCTACTATTGGTCTTTATGCAAGTTCAGGGTATATTGGTTTGCATATCAGGAAGTTAACAAAAGCATGTGTTATAACTGTTAAAGGCTTTGGTTCAGAACAGCTGAAAACATCCCACAAAAGTATACTTATATCTGAAATTTCTATGTATCTAGACTTTTTTCCCCAACGATCATGAATCAATTGCTTTGACTTATGCTTAAAATTCTCCTAGTAATCACTTTCAGTTTATATGGAAACTGTGATGGACGTTTTTAGATAACATACTTGTACTACCATAATAAAAACTAAAGAAGAACATACGTTTTGAGTATTTCCTATTATGGTTATATAAAAAAAAAAAAAAAATAAAATCAACATTTTCCAGACCTCAAAGTGTTTCTAATTAAACTTCTTTGCTTTCCAGCTCAACTGTTGTCATCAGTAGAGGATTGAATAATCTTACCCAGTTTTTCTAGCACTTTAGGATTTCATTAAAAAAAAAAAAATCATCAAATGACTTAATTTTTTGTTTATAGAAATCCAACTGTGTTCTAATGTCTGCAATTTGATGATTTTGATATATAGCTACAATTATGTTATAAAACATTTAACAACTTACTTACGTTATTGTCCTAGTTCAGCGGGAGGGACCAGTTGTCACTGGGTGGGAGTGATAAAAGCTATGTATTCTACCCCCTCTAT
>JAWWEE010000040.1:40529920-40541462 GCA_035221455.1 Xenops minutus | reverse complement strand
ATGTCTGCAATTTGATGATTTTGATATATAGCTACAATTATGTTATAAAACATTTAACAACTTACTTACGTTATCTAACACAAGTATGGTGCATGCTAACTAGGAAGTATGTAGTCCAAGCAAGTAGACACTTGGTGAACAGAAATGTCATCTGTACTATCATATTGACAAACAGAAATTGCTCAAAATCTCTCAATAACAGAATTGTGTCCTAATAAGAAAAAAGTAAGAGTTTTTTAAAATTAAAATCAATCTGTGAGTAAATGTATTTTTGCATGCATTTTCTTTCTAAGCCTTGGAAATCAGAAAAACATAGGGCTTTGTGCCTAAAAATAAGCCCACTTTAAATTAAAAGAAATGTTAAGTGTTAAAAGAAAAAAATAATATAATCTACTTTACCCAAAAGCACACATGCAGGGCTGATTAGAATTAACACAATCAAAACTGGCTAATCTTCAGAGAAAACCATCTGAGTTTATAATCATAATTATACTCACACTATTAGCATTCTAAAAATGCTCATTTTTTTCCAATCAAATAAAAGGTAATTGGAAAATAAAAGTGTCTGCTGAGAAAGAATGTATCATCCACCTATTTTTGCCCAGATACTGATCAAATACATCAGTACACAGAGAAGGCTGTTTTCCTAAGATGCTGGTAACAAGCATACTGCATTAGAGTTTCTATTTCTATTTCTGAGTAGAATAGCCAATAACTGATATTTGAGAAAGAAATAATGTTGATTTCTAGCCTTGAAAATTTAGTGGTGTTCTAGTTAGGGGAATCCCAAAATCATGAGAGTTCCAGTATTTTGACTCAAATGTTCAGATGAACATTAAATATCCAAGAAGGCTTTAGACCTTTGGCTGACAAGTGTAGCCAACTGAATTAAATGCTTCAGAACTAGATTATTATTGGTATTACTGTATGTTTTCCCAAACTGTTTAGGTATTTGTAGTTATAAGGCATTGCTTTTAGGCACATTGTGTAAACCATTATGCAACTTGACATACTTGCTCTGAGCACAAAGAATGACAATCCTACTAATTTTTTTAAGGCTTCTCTCATGCACAATCACTATTAAGACAGCCCACAGACAAAGTGCAGTATTAGATCACTACAGAAAAGAGAGCACTAGGAGATTTTGAGGCACTGTAGTTTTAGGATGAATTTTAGACTTATTCCATCCCTCCATTGACACACTTTCTTTTGCCTAACTTTTCCTAGACAACAGAATCAATCATTATTCCTCTATTGGTAATAATTTCACTGGCAGGGGATGACAATGGATGTTTTATTTTGTATGAAGTGATACAATTCCCATAATAACATAGTTTATCAGTAGTCACTGAGGGTATTTTCAAATTGGTCAGAAAATGCAACTTCATTGTGTGAAAATGTTACCAAGGCAACTTTGCAAATAAAAACTAACTATGTTACTTTGCAAATAAATAACAAATCTCTGGAGATGACACATCATTTATAGAACTGCACTTTCATTACAGAGTAGATACAATTAAAAATGCTTGAAAAAGTCTTGCTTGCAAATATTTTCTTCTCTGAAATTTCTACGTAGAAAACTTAAAAATATTTGCACATCAAACTTTTTTTTTCCTTGCCCTTTGTCCTATTACTTCCATACTTTTTACCTAGTGCAATAAGGTTATGCCCCCACTTTTCTTGACTTTGGTTCTTACCCATAGGATTATGAGAGAAGAGAGGAACATACCAGAGGTCCTTTGCAAAATACTGAGTCACAGTGTTCTCTGTAATTCATAAAAATTCATACCTTACATTTTGGCAGCCAGTAACCTGCAGGTGATCCCTATACAGTATTCAGCAATTAAATGCATAGTAGATACTAAAATTATTAACTTCCACAGTAAGTGCAAGGATTTAATTTTTATTCTTGTACCTTAACGATTTCAAGGCTGCAGTTTCTAAAATTTGGTCTTTTGATCACTAATAGTAAGACTATTGGGCATTAGTTGCTCACCAGGCTTTTGCAAGGTTCTGACTTCTCAAAAAATAAATATATTTGTTGCCAGGGCATCCTTTATTTACCACATCTGAACAGTGATATGTGTTTAGAGTAATTAGTATCAATAACAAGACATGTTCAGCGGTAGATTTACACATCCTACTCTGAAAGATTCCACTTGATCCAGAATATGCTGACAAGTGCTATTTACCAAACAGAAGCTTTCTGTATTCCTCAAACTAATATTTTAAGAAATGGATACATGAAGGAACAGTTTGAATAATGTTTTCCTTTTTTAAAGGTTTAATTAATTATTTCTGAAGGTAGAAGAGGACAATTAATATTTGTAGGACTAGAATCAAGAAATCAAAGTTCAATTCCTGCCTCTAAAATTCAATGTCAGATGTTACTCATTGAGACCAGATGCTTGCTCCAAACTGCCCCAGAAAAAGCCCTCCATGGCTGGAGCAAACTATAATCCCAGGTCAGTAGAATTCCAGTGTAATTTTGTAGTTGATGGTTCAGATTATTTTGCCTTAATTTCCACTACACATTCTATATGAAGACCACGGGATCCTACAGAAATTTGTGTCCTACCAGTGATCTTTTTGTTAAAGCTTATTTTCCACCCCAAACCAAAAGGTTTGCCTCTTGTGCAATTTCCATACTCTCTGTTCAGAGAGCATGTTCTTCCTCTGTTATGGGTAAAACATCCAATTTTAGAAGTGATCAGCAAAAAACATCAATGCAGCTATGAGAACAGAAATTTTCAAACAGAATTAATGAAGGATGATGTACTGATCTTTCATAAATGAGAGAAAATAAGCCTGATAAACTTAAGTGTATTTAAATGTGGTCAGATTGTGAAGAAATGAAGCAGAACTACTGAGTTACAATAAAACTTCACCATAATCATATTAATCATTGACCCTGAAGAATCTAAGAGACATACAGCCAATCTTTCTATGGAATTTAATTAGGGGTTTTGTTGTGGATTTTAATTTTTACTCTTGTTATATTGGAAAAGGTTTCTATTTTCTTTCATGCCTGTAACTGTTTGCAGTGAGTTTGAGGCAGCCAGATGCTGAGGTAACTGGCACTGTTACAAACCATAATGTCAGATTAAAGTTACTTACTGTTAAAGAAGACAATCTTTACTGAAACACCTGAAGAATTAGTAAAACTGCCTCAACTTAGTAATAGAGTTATTCACTGGATGGAAGACATTTCAAAAGGGTAGGTACACTGGAATGCGCATTTGCTCTCCAGTACAACTAACTGTGGGAAACAGAACCATATGAATGCAATATGAAGAGCTAACAGTTGTTCTGAATGCCTCAAAAAGGCATTCTTTGGGGGAAGAAAAAAGCTACCCATCCCCTCCCCAGTGCATCTTCTCATTAGCAGACATCTGATCTCTTGACTGTAACGTTCTGAGGGAAAAATACAGTCAGACAGGCACTGAAGTTACTTTTAAAGACAAATCCCAAAAAAGGTACTTCATCCAGACATCCATCCCCTTCCCTCTTATGTGTAAAAGAATCATAGGTTCTCCAGAACTTGTGGGGGAAAAAATCTAATAGGATATGTCAACACACAACTAAAAATCATTCCTAGAATGAGAAATACAGCAGAACTATAGACTAGGAAGCAAATTAGGAAGTTATTTATTGCAAAATATCCTAATGAGGCTGTACAGTTGCCAGGTGTATTTAATGAGCATTAAAACCACTTTCTTATCAGTTCTAATTGCATGATAAATCCACTGCATTGTTTCCAGAATCAGTACTAGAACACTCTATTAGGAAAAACCTTGCTAGACTCTCTTTTAATTGCATTCAAACAGATGGTTTAAGTTCTGAAATGCTAATTTACTGGTGTGAGTTCTCTATTTCATGGCACTTGTGATTGACACCAAGGGCTACATTTACAAGGCAAAGGCAATCTTGCTCTCCCCAGGAACTGATGCAGGCAGCACAGTACCCCCTGCCATATTACTATAAGCCCGTGAATCAGAATCAAGTGCATAAATCTATTGATGATAAATTATCTTCACTTCCACAGTTCCAGCAGAGATTGCATCTTTAGAAACTACTGCCTCCTATCATCTGAAAGCATAATGATTCATTTTATTTACCGCAATAGTACAAATCTAGGTTGCAACTTCCTATTAATTAGTTTCACAAACCTGTTTCTTTTTTTTTTTAATTATTTGGTAAATGAACATCACAGTTAAGTACAAACACAACTGTTGTGCAGTATTTTTCATACTTGAAAAGTAAGCCCAGGAAAAAAAATGGTCTGCTAAGATGTGAATGAAAACTACTAAAACACTAGATGAAAAAATCTGCAATCTAAGAGAAAGGCCTAGCTGACCTCACATCCTTTTTATTTCCAAAATTTTTGATGGCTAACTGATCGTATCTATATACCAAATAAAGACTTCAGATTTGCATAAGAAAAATACATATTAGAAAAAAAACCAAACATGAGGGTACTAAGATTTTCATTTAAGTTAACTGAGGTATAGTCCTACAGAATTTCTGAATCCAGGTCTTGACAGTGAAATAGCTAAAGTACTATTCGATATGAGAATGCTTTCTCTTTGGAGACTTTATGAGCCATCCATGGAAAATTACAATAATTTAGTGGTATTGAAAGAACATATGTAGGTATGAATCTATACATTAATACTTGCATGATTAACTTCTTAGGAAACATCAGTAAACTAATAGTAAACATGTATGATTTTTGTGAAAACATGGTATTTTTCTTTTTGGAGATTTATTTCCATAAACATTTTGAACAATGTGGGCAACAGAGTCTACAATGGAAAATGGGTACATAAACCAAAATACCCTGGCATATTTTTCTTTTTATGTAAAGAAAAGATTTTGTTAGCAGGCCAAGCAGCACAAGGGATTTCCAACAGACATACTGAAAACCTGACATGACCTAGGTGCTATGTGAATAGCACATGAATTATCAGAGTTTCTTTCTCTCAAATTACATGTTTAGCACAAAATTACTCTTTCAACAGTTCTTTGTAGGAGTAACTGATTATTTAATGATGACCTAAAAGTTAATTACATTAGAAAAGAGGACTTAGTATACAGTCGCCTATTTCCAACATTTGCTCCCCCACTAATTAAAAGCATGTCTATACATTTCACAGTTCATGAAGTGGAATGATTTGGAAATAATTATGTCAATAATTAGACTGCAGAAGGACTAATATTTATGGGAAATTTGTAAACATTTTCATAGCTAAAAATGAAATGAAAAGCACTCCAAATTACCATAACAATGAGTTTCTGGCTTACTTTGCCGAATGTTTCTGGGTGTGCACTTTACTGTTTGAAAAACTTTAAGCTTAGAAGAGCTCGCAGCTTCTTTCATAACTTCACTTGAAATCAGAACCTAGAGAATCCAGTTTAGCTCTCATGTGTAGAAGAAATAGAAGCAACTCTAAAGAAGTCAATGGTGCTACTGCAATGCAATATGTATGTAAACAGAAGAAACTCAAATGTATTTTCATTTCAGTCATTTAGAACTTGCACAAATAGTTATGTATTGATTAGAATATCAATGTACAACAAATTATTCTAGATGGGAAATAAACAGCAACTTAAAGGCATTTTAAATCAATTCCAAAGCTCACAAATTTCACTCAGTGAGCCAATTGATCTCAGATATTTGCATGTTTAACTGCTTGTATAATCAGAAAAGTACAAATGAACTCCCCATAACCTAACTCTCACAAAACTGAAGGTGAAAACTGTAATGACATCATTTCCAGCTTCCTCCTCCACATTTTACACAAAGATGGATCACAATATCGAGAACTAGATTTAAGTATTCGATAATTGTCCCAAAGCATATTCAAGCTTTGCTTTTACAGAGCTGCTATGATGCAGGACAAAACACATGCAGAGTTTTCTGTGCCAAGGCTATAAATATTATCACATATTTCCCAAAGGAAATCCAGTGTTTTCCACAGCTGAGAAAATTGATTTTCAAATTATACAACTCATCCTTATCCTGTGCTTCAGTATTACAGGTAAATATCCCCATTCCAATAGCCCATATTCTTTGTCCCCTGAGGGAGATCACAGCAATGGAAACCACTATATAGGAGTTTTTACTTATTTTGTCCGTTTTTGCCTTTTTTTTAAAGTGTGTGGCACTAATCTCTGCTGAAGCAGGAATACTTTAAGATTCAGAACCACAAGCCTGTCTTGAAGCTGAAAATTGTACACAACAAAAAACCTAAATGTGTCTTTAAAAAACTTAGGAGGGCTGTGAACAAATATAATTGCAAATATAGAATGATAACTTTTTGTTCAAAAGAATAAGCACTGTTTTTTCCCCAAATAGCTGGACAGAAATAACGTATCTGCCTTGGCCTTAGCTTCAGAGAGGAAGGATCTGAAAGGGTGAAGCAAGACAATAACAAAAGAAAATTGAGCTCAGGCCCAAATTAGACTCAAAAAAGTTTCCCAGCTCAGAGTGGGCCAAGAGAGTTTGTGCATGGATAAACATTTTACATGGAGAAGTGTTCCTATTTCTGTGTAAACACTGAACATTCTTTCTACCTGAAGGGAAGATTGCATTCAGTTAAAACAAATTTTCTTGAATTTCTCCATTCTGTACAACTTTTAGGGTACTTCACCCTTCTGCTATGCAGCGTGAAATATGTCACAGCTATTCTGATGTCAAATCTCAGAGTCATTTTTAATGGCATTTTGATGGGTAAAGTCTAACCAAATTACAGTAACCAGGAAAGTGCTCTTATCCTTTTGAGATCAGAGAGTGACGACTCCTTTTCAATAAGGGTGTTCCATTATCTTCTCTCCCAGTGGAGTTCATTCATGCTTAAGCCTCCTACCCTTGTATCTGTCTGAAGTCAAACTGTTAAAAGCATGCCATCTGGATTTCACATCCGTCATGCCTATGTTCTCAACAGGAAGCCACAGTACCCTTTTTAGTCCCTAAAAGTCCTGCATGCCCTATAACAATTGTTTCAGACTTTAGCAGGAAGAGAGAAAGAACTGGATCCTGGGAGGCCGCCTTATTTCTCACACCTTCACCAGAAGAAAAGAAAGGAAGCATTTTCAGGGGGCAAGAGTGCTGCTGGGCTGGAAGGAATCCACAGCCATTCATATTATTGAGGTGGAAAGCTTGGCACACTTAAGAGGAAGCCTTAAACAATGTGAGGCTTAGCAACAACTGGTGCTGGTAGTAGGAAGTTGTGCAGCCCTGACACAGGGCAGGAGAAGCTGAGAGCATCTTGGAGGGCAGACAGGCTGTCAACAGAACCTCCTTCTGCCCCACAAGGCCCATTTTTCTATTTTCAGTAAAGGCAGACAACTGAACAAGTGAATCAGCTAAAAATACAGCTTTGTGGTCATTCCATGGCACCAGTAGACAAAATACTGCCACATATTCATTATTTTGAATAAACAACTACACAGACAGAAGAACATTTTAAAACAAGGATTCTCAACTGGAAATTGTCATGCTTTATTGGCAATAATACCTGGTGTAAAAACTATATATGCCTGTTTCTCTAGAGAACTATGTCTCCTTTATCTGTACTATTCTCCAGAAAGCTGGAGTACAATGGCAAGGCACTCCAGTTGCGCTCATGCAACAGGGACTAGGTAGAGCTGCTCAGAAGAGCTGCAAGAGCAGTAGGTTCATTACTGGTGAGGGATCTGTTGTATCTCTGGAGCAGTGTGAAGATGACACTGGATCCAGTGTAGTGTTGAACAGTTCCAGTATTTTATCAATGAAGAATCAGATGCAGACAATGGAACAATCACTGTTAACCCATTCACTACTGCCAGAAGCAGAATTAACACAGCAGAAGCCCTTAAAGTTTATGAAAATTGTCCCTGGCAATAACAAGACATGCCCTTAACAAAACTGGCAAAATGCATTAAAGCTGTTTCCCTCACAATTACGCCAAGCCTGGTAAATCTACATGAGACAGTTACTGAATGCTCAGAAGAAAATTAAATAGGAAAATTTGGCATGGAAATATCTAAGGAAAAAATATATAATAAAGCAGATATTGATTACAGATGTTTCAAGACAAAATCCAACATTTCTTTTACTTTTAAAGATCTATGGAAGTATATTAATTTTAAGAGGTCCTGGCATGAATAAATCCCATATATTCTGAACATTTTCCTTAAGTAGGCACTGAAAGCATGTTATCTCTAAGGTGGCTATAGAATTACAGTTGATTACGTGGAAATCACTAGCATTCTTCTTTCACCAGTTAGACAGCCTGAGGTAGAGCTTATTGCAAGCCTGGAGCCCTTGACATGAAATCTGTACTGCAGCACTGGGGGAAAAAAATAAAAGAAGCACTTGTAGAAACTGCTTTTTAATATGATATTGTGTTAACTGATTATATAAACCCTTCAAGTCAAGAAATGGTTTAGTCCCCCACATCATGATTAAACCATCTAGTAGAAATTGTGTTTATTTTGCTTATAGGTACATTTCTCCTTTCCCCCTCATTCTCTGTGTGTGCCTTTATGTATGTTGTTACAGTAAGATATTTAATCAAGCCCTTTTGAAGTGGTAGAGTAGAAACAGCTGTTTCTGACAATGTGCCGATGACATGGGGCTTAAAGCTGTCGTGAGCTCCAGATTGCAAGCAGCACTAATATGTGGTTGGGATGGTAGTGACTTGCAGGTCATGGCACCTCCTTGAGGAATGTTTCTAAGCCAATCATCTCAAGGTGGTGGCTCAAAGTCTTAAGGCTCTGGTGAGCTCTTTCATTTAATACTCTTGAGGTCACACTTCAAAGTGCCCTTTCTTCTCAAAAGCCATTGGCCATATGTGGGAGGTTCTAGATCAGCTTTTTATAGACAGGCTCCTTCAGGTTCAGATTTAAAAAGTTAGAAATGCAGCTCTACTACACAAAAGATGTCTTAAAAGCTGAATAAAAGCTGAAGTTTAAGTCAATATCTCACATTCTCGTAGAGAGAGTTTCTGGATGACTGATTTTTCCACAACAAAGGAAGCTTAAATCTCACATTTCAGAGTGCCTAACAACTTCGTTAAAACAATTTCCTGGTTTGTGAACATATGTAAGGCACCTAGAAATCATCTGTAAATACAGATTTTCTTTAGCAATACTCCCACTCAGAATACTTATAAATGTCTGAGAAACTTTCATTTCTTCATGCAACTGAATTTGTTAAAATTATTCTAATGTGATTAATGTACACAAGCCAAAACTGCTAGAATAAACACATATGTATTTCTCACTGAGAATCTAAAATTATTTTGGTTTGATGATACTACAAGACACAATGCAACAACACATTTTTTGGAAAGCATTCATAAAGATCAAGGGGCTAGGGAGGCTAATCTCTAGGTTACCTACAGAGCTGAAGGAAGAAAAAGAGTGTCCTGTAACAAATTATTCATAGCAAATAAAAGTAATTTATTTTCTGAACTGCTTCCTGGATTCCTCTCTCCCCCCTTGGCTGTGCAGGGGAAGTCAATTCTGTGAAGCCCATTTGGAATTAAATAGACATAACCTTGAGAATGTTTGCTTCTTCAGTAAAGTTTAACACAAATTATTCCCATCTCCACAGCAGCAGTGTGTTTTACAGAAAATAATGCTCTTCTGAAATTTGCCTGGAAATTACTTTCACAGAGGATAAATATACACTGACTGCAAATAAGGCCAATCATGAACATTATTAAGAAAACAGCTAGGTCCATTTATCTAACAATAATACAGCCAGACTTGTTTTTAATTTGAATCCAAGCTCCTTTTCAGCTAGTGCTGCTATTGCGCCAAAGTGTTTTAATTCTTTTATACTCTGCAGAAAGAATGTGTATCCAAAAGCAAAGATGGCATTCAAGGTGTGGAAATACATTTTAACACACCTCTGCTGTGTTCAGTTGTTTCTTTACTATTTTCCTTGGAAATACTTCATTCATTTTAATAAAGTTTGTAATGGAAAAATAAATTGTATTTTCAGACCCCTCAGAATTAGTTCAATGATGAATGAATGAATTGCCTCTAATATTAAAAAAAAAATCATCTTTTTATGTTTGCTCTCTTAAAAACAATAGCTTGCATGTTTCAGAGAAGATACATTTTCTGTAACTGAATACTGTGCTTCTGGTGATGTTTTTAGCCTCCTTAGTCACAACTTTTATAAAAATGTATTAGATGGAACGCGAAAGTGACTCAGACACCGCAGGGACACTGGTTGCTCACTGTTGCTCCCCAGTTCGGAGACACTGAAATAAAAGGGCTTGTCTAAGAGACAAATGCAGTAGTGGAGACTGATGTCTGGGAAAAATGCTGAAATAGCCAATTAAGTATCTCTGAAAGTCAGAACTCAGATGGCCATTTAAAGAAGGGTGTAGAAAAGCTCAGCAGAGCAACTTCTGGACCCAAAGGGTCCCATTAGGGAGTGGGTAAGTATTGTGTATGAAGTATTGCTTCATTCCAAAAGCAACAGGAATGGTTGAGAAACCAAAAAAAGAAACGCAAAAGGAAAACAGAGAGAGTGCTGAGAACAAAACTGTGTCATGAGAGCTCACTGAGTGTAAAAATTCACTAACAATGAGTAAAAGATTCACTCTGTACTATTAGTAACATCTCTTTATTCTTGCTAAGGAAAGTATTTTATAGTGATGATAATAGAGAAATTATAAAATATGCTGCATTTGTGAAGAAACAGATGCAAGAGAGTGAAAATCTGGATTTTGCTTCAAACTGTGCTAGCTTGAAATCTCTCAGGAGCCAGGCATGGGTCTACTTCTAAAGAATAACTGATAATTTAGTTGTCTTGGCACAATGAAAGAAAGATGATAAAGAAATGGATCTTCAGCCTGAGATCTTAAGGATCTTAAGGGAACCAAAGGAAAAAAAGTAACACTGAAAAAATAATCAGAGAGCCAATTACTTGGGTTGCTGATCCATAATTCATTAATATCAAAATATACTGTCTCAAGCACCAGAAGAGGGAAGATTCTTGTTGTACAGACATTTCGAGCACTTAATTATACTGGTAACAAGGCTGATTCACTGCAGAGAATGAGATTTCAATGCTGCCACAGTATTTTCACCAAGAGAGAACTTGGGAACAGACCTCTCAGCAGCTAACATTAAACAGGTGCACACAAATATACATATAGATATGTGTATATTTACATGGAAGGTTATTCATCTGTATATTGCATCATGTGAATACATCTACTATTTTGAATTTTCTTTAAAAAAATGTTTCTAGATCATTCGTGATGGATACAAAAAAAAATAAACAAAAATCTTTCAGCGCTATGTTTTGCTTAAGGATATTTCTTTAGCAGTTCATAGGACTGCTTTCTTACTCTTCTTCAGAATGCTGTTGATCTCCAGTTATTTATCCAGCCGTATGTCCCATTTGGACATTGAAAAAGTCTTGCCTCATTAAACTGGATTTCTGCAGTGATTTTTGCGCCTCTTCTACTGGAACATTTCAGCCCCATATTTGTTCTACACTGACAACAACTTGAGTCTTACTTAGCATCACCTG
>JAWWEE010000040.1:40475410-40525519 GCA_035221455.1 Xenops minutus | reverse complement strand
ATAAAACAGAAAGAAAGGAAAGTGAGCAAAGAGAAGTTCAGAAGACAGTCTTTTTATAGTTATGAGCTATATTTCAGCCTCTATTCTAAATCTTTTTGTGAGGACTGATCTTGAAAATACATCTGATTTCCCCTATTAGCAACTAGCATTCAATCTTATTTTAAGGGACAAAAATGTTTTCTCTTTTTATTCTCATATCTCTTAACCTCAACCTCCAGACCAACCAATTCCCTGTATTTAGTTCCAGCTGACTGACAGTGACACCTCGTAAATGTGCTTGCCAAGACATCATTTGGATTCTTCTGACACCCAGTTATAATCAGTTTACATTCATTTTGAATCTTTATGTTGATCACTGGAAAAAATACTGTAAGAGAAAAAACACTACCAGTGCTGATTGATTTAGATACATAAACATGTGATTGGGAAAGGTTTCATTTTAACCTGCTTGTTTCTTGGTACAAGGCTTCGGACTCTTGATTATTTTTACAGTGCAATCATGGATGTCAGCCCAGCTACAAGGAAGTTTTCTTCAGAGATTCCTATTTTTAAATATGAACTGTTGATATTTGGCATTCTTAACAGACTTTTCTGTGTTACAAGAAAATGATAATCAGGTTTTATACCAGTAACTGTTCATCCTCCTTTTTTGTTTAAAAAATGTATATAGACTATATGCTTTGCCATACGTGCATATACATAATTAAGCACACACACAATAATTAAAGAATGAATATTATCAGTTCAGACAATAACAGAGTTGTGCCTATGAGACTGTGTCAGCAATTACACTCCATGTTTGATCATGTATTCCGGAGAGCCAAATCCCTCCGGAGAGCCAAAATACTACAGAAATTCACTGAGAAATGAAGACCGTGTCATGCAGTATTGCTCTGATTCAGAGTTCTGTTTTCAAACAGCCAATAAACATGCTATAACCTGATGTAATATAAGAGTTTCCCAGAATAATCCATTTACAGAAGCATGAAAAAACTAATTATTCCTACAGAATGTGTTTTTAAGCAAATAAGTCTTCTTCCTAAGTTTGTTTTCATGTGAAGATAACATGAAGCCTTTTTCCTGTTTCTAATTAGTACAGTGGTGTCACCACACTGCCATCCCTCATTCTAAAAATAATCATTCCCTAGACCAAGGAAATCTCATGGCAGCTCACCTAGCATACAACTAAAAAGTGAAACTTAGCACTTGTTAATACATGACTTAGTCAATGAAGCTGCAGCCACCATATGGCATTAGAAACACAATCTTAACTGCATTTCATTAAAATGTATCTAGCTTTTCTGAAAGACTTCAAATTCCTGTAAGCAAGAAAACTGCAAATAGTACGAAAGTAAAGCACATGACTGGATAGTTTTTTAAGAACCACACAAAGAGCTGCATGACCCTTGAAGAAAACTGTCTGGAAAACAAATTTGTTGAGAAAATAAATTTTACGGGCAAGTACTATGCAAGTTAAAAGTTACCAGACTGTTGCAAATTCATCCCACATCTCACTCTTCTTACAGACCACTTGACTCATGTCACATTGCATTATTAGGATGCTACAGAAGTCATGTAGGGAAGAAAACCCCCAAAACTATGTGTAATTAGGAGCAGGGAAGTCTCTCAATAATGCAAACAGAACTATCTCAGTTGTTAATTTTTTGATTTCAGATTCAGTAATGAGGAGAGGAAGCAAGAAATGTTGGAATACCTGACATGAGGAGCAAAAGTTCTTCCTGTGACTGCTAAATGGAAAACAGGCTATCTATAAATACAACTACTGCATTTGGACCCAGTTAACAATTCTGTTGCAAATTTAAGAAAAAGAAGATTAACTTCCAGCATACCAGTTCAAAATTTTCAAAAGTTGTAAATTTTTATTTACGTTGCATTTTAATTTCATTTATTTCTTTTTTCTCAGAGAGTAAGGGAAATAAAAAAAAAAAAAAAAATTTTAGCCCTAGAGTAGAAAAATAAATTGAACTTTGAAGGAATATTGTGATTAACTTGCATCCAAAACAGCTGTAAACCAAATTTGAAAGAAGTTGCCTGTAACTCCGAAGAAATGTCCTCATGTTTCTGAGTCTTCTGACACTCCTTAGGCTAATGGTGGGAAACACTAGTAAGAGAGGAGGGAAAGATGATTCCTTCCTAATTCAAAAATACGTCACTGGGTGGAATATTTGGTCCGAAAGAAAAATAATTAGAGTCTATACAAAAATCTAAGCTGCCGTTATTATCTTGCAGTCATTTTGGAAACCTTGCATCATCCACATTAATATCAATTTCTGTCTCTTAGTCCTCAACACATCTTTAAAATTTATCCTGTCTCTCTCACCAGAGTCAATTCATTTTCATGCTCTGTGAACTTCTATAATGTATTTTCTACCTCACAGCTGTGCAGTTCATTCAGAATTCTTACTCACTTACCAGTCAGTTTTTATAGCTCTCTAGGGTAGCTAAAGAGCAGTTGGTCATCTACAGGAAACTATTTCAGCCTTTCACTTATGACTGCATTTAGCATTCACAGTTCCTAGCTGTGTCACTCTATGCCAGTCGGTTTACTCCCCTGTGTTGCGTCTTGGTACCTGCTTTCCTCTTGGAATTACGTCAACTCTCCATTGTTCTAAACATCCTGAAAATCAGCTGCTTCTGAAGTCCCGCAGAATCATGATGGATTTGTAGCTGCTCTGTTCTAATGAATGAATACACATTGCCCTTGTCCAACAAGTATTATGGAAGCAATATATTTGAATCAATTGCTAAGTAGAGCGGTGAACAAGGACAGAAAACAGAATCCTAACCTTTTAGCAAAAATCAATCAGATGCTAACACGTGGGATTTTCAAGCAAATACTTGGCAGCACTGAATTTAACTTTGCCACCCTGACTTTTTCTAAATCCTCCAGACCACTTTAGACTCCCAGAGCATATTAGGAAGACATTATGATCTTTCACAAAGAGAGCTGAGTATTTAAGTGAAAAATTAGACCAACTGGGTATCCCAAAGCAGCACAATGGATTTTAGCTAAACTAAAACAGGCCCTTTTGTAAAAGAGTTTTGGTTTGGTGGGTTTTCTTTGTTTCCAAAGGATCTGTTTTTTTGATTACAGTAAAAACAGAGAATGCATCTTAGAATCACTGAGCTCAGTGCTGGTCAAGGTGTCCCAAAAACAGTCTACTCCCAATCAGATCAAGTAGGTTAACCATGGCTGATAACCATGGCTATGGCACCATAGCTGTTACTTTAAAAGTGAAAAAATACTCATACACAAATGTAAATACATTTGCCTTCAAGACATGGGATGCTTCACTCAGTGCCCACAGAGAAAGCGAGAGAGTTACTAAACTTACTTCCAAAAGAGTATCAATCTACATCACCACAGTTTATAATACACACGATCACAACATTAAATCATGTTGCACAACACACTCACTGAAATCACAAATCTGACACCCTCTATATCCCTCTGAATTCAGCTGTCATGCCTAACTTGCTATGCTTCTTTCTGTCAATTTTTAACATTAATCTAAACGTTTCTAATTACTTAATTCTACTTTGAGAGATAAAATTTACCAAACAGTAAGGCGGAAGGCAAGGATCCTTAAAATAGCTCATAAACCTGTGTCAGGTCAAACAATTGTTTACCAGCGAACCACAAGTCTTGGTTTCCTTAGTAATTTACAAGCAGTAAGGGTTATTTTTAAAAAGTTGTTTTGAGGTGTATTTCAAAATCATGGTATAGAAACCGTAATTCTGAAACACGAGTCACTTGCCCAAATCCGATTGTTCCTTCTCTTCTATACCGTTTTCCTTTTCCTTCATTTCATATTTTAAATGTTCAAAATATAAACAGCCTAGTGACATATCTTCATCAGAGAAATTATCTCAAGAGCTATTTTGTGCTAATGAAGTATATTTTTTTATTTCCTTTTTCATGCTTAGATATCATCTAAATGAAGTCAAGCTTCCTCATGACTGTTAAGCGGACAATAGACAATAATTGGATAGTTATCCTAGAAATAAGCGTGGAGGGTACCTATTACAGTAATGTTAGTTTAATGATAATGTTAAACTTACAGACAGAAGCTTAATGTTACTGAATAACCAGATCTGACAGCCTGTAAAGCTAAAAAAGAAGTATAAAATTGTATTCTATTCAGGTAGAACAGAATTAAATACAAGATTACATTTTAAATCACAGATTCTGAGAATATCACTAAGCGCTGCTATGACTCTCAAAGTCATTATCAGCCTTGGAATATTTAGATTTTTAATTATCGTAGTGTTCCCTAGTGATATTAAGAGAAATTTTCAATATTCTCTATTTACATCTAGATCAGAAATATGGTCTCATCTTTTCAGTTGCTATGCACACTAGATTTTTAAAAATCAGGTGAAAGGAAACCCATAGAAAGGTGTTTACAAAAGAAACACTTGTTTTTGAATGCAAGCAAAATGGATTGCATGCTTGTGAACAACAGAAGTTTTGAAGGTAAGAAATTATGAGATAATACACAGAAAATTACAAACAGAAAGTAGTAAATCCTGCAATAGTTTCATTCAGTTCTTTGTATCTTATTAGCAATATTGAATTATTCAACGAGTTGCCGGGCTTTATAAAGAATCCTGCATAAGCAAAGGCTATAAAGTCTTTTTTACTCCAAAATAAGAGAGGAAAATCAAGTAAGGCAGATATAAAAGCACTAACCTAAGCATATGGGCTGCATTGAAAACAACATCAAATTCCATATTATCAAGTTCAGCTGCCTTTTTTGCCATTTCAGCTGCTTCTCTCAGGCGGGATTCTTCAAGGAGGAACTGACCTGCAATGGAGTGCATGAACATGATATAATATACTTCAAACAGTATAGTTAGAAAAAGGAATTACAAAAAAATCCCAACGAACTAACAAACCAACCAACAAACAGTTGTCTCAGATTCAATGTTATTTGTTGATTTGCTCTGTATTTCAGCATCTTTAAAATATAGTCAGTGTAGAAAAAAATGCAATAAATATTAAAGGTAATAACAATAATTGTGGAACATGTTTAAGAAAATTAGAACAGAGTAAAACTCAGCCATCAAGAAACAGTACCTCCCAACCATTTGAGAACTTGTCCTTCTGCCTATACACTGATCTTCACTTCCTCAAAACAGACTGAAATAAAGTAACATCTACAAATGAAATACATTCCCATTTTAAAAGCATATCTCAAAATCATATAGAAGGATATTTTTTTATATCTACATGAAAACATATTTCTTCAGCTTTAGAATTATAAATTACATTGGCATTAAAATTATTATGTATATGTATACCTTGATAAATTGGTATTTTATCACATATTTCAATAACACTGAATAGGTAGCTTTTTACAAGTTTCCTACATGATACTTACCTTTTACATTAAAAAAATAAAAAATATAAGAAGGCGAAAATTTAGTGACAAAATTTTTACAAATGATGTTACCATAATCATTAAACCTAGTTTCAACTGAAAAGATTGAATAATCTAGCATGAACCAAACTTTAACTGAAGTACAATAGTTTCAAATCAAAACATGTAACATATAGTAAAGCCCTATAAAAATGAGTTTTCATTTGAAGATGCAAAAGCCATTTGGAAGGTACTCAAGCAACCTTATTTTTTCCTCTTTTTATTTTTAATGATTTTTTCACTCCTAATTTGTAAAATGTCTTATTTTGCAACAACTTTTTAAAGTATTTCAGCTGTCTAGACTGTGTGTCTATGTAACTTTATGTTTGGAAAAGCTATCCTCAAGCATGGTGATTATACATTCCAGCATCTCATTCCTTCCCTTTTTATCTTACTTCATAAAGTAAGATCACTCAACCGAATGTCCATCATGCCACCACTGACCACAAGCCTCTTCAGAAACAGTATGCCATGAGCAGATGGTTTCCTCTCATGGAAAGGGATTTTCTCTTTTTTTCTTTCCTCCTTTCCTCATGCATTCCCTGTTGCTCACATGCTTGCTATATGCCAGGCAAAAAAATGCACTTAACCAGATCTAGCAAGGTCTGTACAAACATAGTGAATACAAAGTTGCTTTGGCACAATGAAAACTTTTGCAGGAGGAATAATCTCAAGACAAATAGCAATGAAAGACAGCTTTCTTAGCTTTTTGCTTTCTCTGTGGATACATTTCATCTTAGGAGAAATGGAAGATTATTTACTTAGTCTCCTATATCTTAATTATTCAGATCTACACAACTCTTGTAAAAACATCCTGGTGCCTTCCTACATTCACAGCATAAGGTTTGCTTGCTTTAGTTACATCCACACTGTAATACATGCCGTATTTTGATGCAGTACAATGTTTTGTGCTTATTGTGCTCAGCAACAGATGATTTACCAGAAAGTTTTCTCACACAGTAAATAAAATAAGTAAGTAAGTAAATAAATAAAAAGAAGAACATAAAGGAAAATAGAGTTTGAGAACAGTTTGGACCACAAGAAAATAATTTGTCTTCAGAATTAGAAACCATTGGTTGAACCATCAATGGAACTTTCTTATGAAGAGATGAAAATTATTCAAAGGGGTTTAGAGATAGATCCAGTTTTCGTATGCAAGTTTTAACACTGAAGCTCAGCAGTGATGCTACCTTACGTAAACTTACACCTATGCCTTATGTAATTTAATAATTTATTTTATGTATTTATATAATTATGTTTAAATATTTATAGTTATTTAGTAATTTATAACTACCCTTTTGTAATAAAATGTAATGATACATTCTACTTCATGTGATATCATCAATTTTTTTTTTACTTTAGATTCATTTTATTAAACAGTAAAACACTTGCACTTCATCCATGTAAATTCTAAAAAAATGTAACACTATTGGAAACCAACTCAAACCAATACTAATGGTTTACTGGTACTCTTAAGCAACACATCAGGTTAAATTCTTAGCTCTTTAAGAGGTCAATAAGATCAACATTTTTTAAGATACTATGAAATTTGTACATGCTTTAGATCTCTATAATATTACATGTATTTACTGAAAACCAAGTGCACAGCTTTACACTTTAGTTAAAACCTTCATTTAATTAATTGGGTTTTTTGGCTACTGCATTAAACTACATGGACATATCAAAAAATGTCAGCAACAACTCTAAAATAATGCTTTAAATTGTTAAAACCAGAATAAAACCTTCATTTACTACTAGCTCTCTAAAAAGTGTCTCTATAATAGGGTTCTTATTTTATGTAACATATAAAATCACGAATTAAAATATTATATTAGAGTATTATCTTTATTAAAGGACTACCAAAGTTAACTAAAACCAATTGCAAGTACAGAATGGCATGAGCCAAGTACAAGTAAAACTTTTAGTTCCTCAAAAAAAAAAAAAATTCTAGGACACTGCATTACCATAGACAAGTCTCTCCATTGTACTGGAGGTGCTAATAACAGTGGCAATAACTCATGCTGAGTGGGTAGATAGAAGATGATACATAGCACCCTACTGAAACCAACTGCATCATCCCTTATACCCAAGCCCTTACAGAGGTCTGTTTTAGCACTAGCTCTCTTCAACATCTTCATAAATGACTTGGATGCAGGACTTCAAGGAATAGTATGTAAGTTTGCAGAGGATACTAAATTGGGGGGAGCTGTTGACTCCCTCAAAAGCAGAGAGGCTCTGCAGAGAGACTTAGAAAAATGAGAGAGATAGACAATCACCAACCACAGGAAGTTTAAAAAGGACAAGTGCTGGATTCTGCACCTGGGACATGACAACCCTGGATGTTTGCACAGACTGGTAAATGAGATGCTGGAAAGCACTGTGAGGGAAAGGGACCTGGGGGTCCTGGCTGATGGCAAGCTGAATATGAGTCAGCAGTGCCCTGGCATCCAGGTGGCTCATTAGGCACATCATTGCAAGCCAGTTGAGGGAGGTGATTGTTCTGCTCTACTCTGCATTGGTGCGGTCTCACCTTGAGTATTGTGCGCAGTTTTGGGCACAACAACCTAAGAATGATAGAAAGCTATTAGAGAACATCCAGAGAAGGGTTATGAACATGGAACAGGGTCTAGAGGAGAAGCTGCATGAGAAACTTGGCTTGTTCAACCTGGAGAACAAGAGACTGAGAGAAGACCTCATTGCAGTCTACAGCTTCCTCATGAGAGAAAGTGGAGAGGCAGGCACTGATCTCTTCACTCTCATGACCAGTTACAGAACTTGAGAAAACAAACTCAGTACAAAGCTGAGTCAGGAGAGGTTTATGTTAGATATCAGGAAAAAGGTTTTTTACCCGTTAAAAAAACCAGAGGGTGGTTGAGCACTGGAACCAGGGAAGTGGTCACAGCACCAAGCCTATCTGAGGTCAAGAAGCACTTGCACAATGCTCTCAGGCACGTGGTGTGATTCTTGGGGCTCTCCCGTGCAGGGCCAGGAGTTGGACTCACTGATTCTCATGGGTCCCTTCCAAGGCAGGATATGCTATGATTCTATGAGGGGAACAACCCTTAACTGCCTTAATCATTGCCTGAGTAGAGATGATTTCATCAACAGCTGCTGATCAAGCATTTTCCTGATTGGATGGACTATAAATATAGTTGACCACAACCTTCTCAATCTAGTGGGAAAGTAAATAACTGAGTGTGGTGGGCTGTCCTGTTCCCACATCCAAGTACTTATGCAGCTGCTCATCCCCACCCACTCCAGCAGGCTAAGGGGAAAAGTAGGAAGGACAAATGCAAGAAAACCTATGCATCAAGATAAAGACAGTTTAATATGTGAAAGAAAAAAGAGGGGGAAAAAACCTCCCAAAAAACCCCACCAAACAGCAAAGTGAAGGAAATCCCTTGCCACTTCTCATGTGTAAACTGATGCCTAGGCAGACTCCAAATAAAGAGTCACCTCAGAAGCCAAACTCCCTCTTCTTTCTCTATCCCAGTTTTTATTGATGAACATAATATGGTCTGTTGTATCTATTCCTTGGACCAGCTCAGGTCAGCTGTCCAAGCTGTGTTTCCTCCCAAACACCTGCCCATCCACAGCCTACTCTTTGTTGGGGTAGACTAACAAAAAGAGAAAGCCTCGACACTGCTCAAGCACTATTCAGCAACAGCCAAAACATCAGTGTGTTATCATGGTTATTTTAGTCACAAATCATCCAGGCTGCTATAAAGTTAACTCTGTCCCTGCCAGACCTAGTACAAGGTGGAAACTTTCAGTTGAGAATTGATTTGCCAAGTTCTCCTGAAAGACATACTAATTTTATTCATGCATCTCAATTTAATTTAAAGCACCTAGGTAGAGACACACCATTTTGAAAATATTAGCTGCCATTCCTTTTGATATGATATACTAAATTCATACAAGAATGAACTGGATTCGCACTTTACTGCTGTACTTTCTTCATTAAAAAGTAGAGTTCTGAACTTTTCCTGTCAAAGTCATAAAGACATGTTTTCCCAAGAGAAGAGCACTAGCAGGGTGTAATAGTGGCAAGGTGCTGAAGAGGGATCAGAAGGTATGATCCTTAAGCCCCATGATCCAGAAACCACTTGTGTGGGTCTAAATTTGTATGTAGGATTTTCTCCTACAGACAGGCAGCTGGCAAACATCATGATTTACGAGACACAACCCAACACCACATAGAGAGCTTTCTTATTGCAGGTGTCATGACTCCAACTCTTGCCAACAACATAAATTATGGTAGCCTGATTGTTTTTTGGAATCAGAACCACCTTTTGAGAAAACAGCCTTCTAGACACTCTGAATTTCACATTTTCCTTCTTCAAGGAAAGCATATTTTTCATTACTGTTCTAAACTGAAAGCTGGAAATCAATAGTCCATGTTCAGATGTGACTTTCAGCAACATTTTTCTTTGCCTGGAACATTACATTTTTTAATAGAATTTTCCACCTTTCTTGCTAGACAGCACTGACTTGAGTGTAAATGTGTAGTCAGGAGTTTTTAAAGACCTTTGACCGCAGAGAACTGATTCAATACTTCACAGTCCTCGTTTGTTTTTCCCTAAACTATCTAAGAATCAGAAATAGCATTGAAGCTGCTGAATTCTACACCTGCAGCCTTGTTCAAAATTACTTTTTCTTGCAAACCAACAGTGTTTTTTACATCCATATTTGACCAAAAATTCTTGAGGCAATATATGCAATCTATTGAAAAGTAAGATAAAAGTATATATGTAATTTAAACAACAAAAAATTTTCACTTCCTAGAAGTGAAAAGAACAACGTATTTGCATCTCTTGTCAATTTTTTAGTAAATATTTATCAACAGAAATGAAAGCATAGAGCTTTCTCTCCTGTATAATTATCTCTCTAAAATGACAATGAACATTTGTAAAGCATTTTGTTAAGACACCTACCACCAACAATTTATAGGCCATACATCTGAACTGGTAGTTCTGCTGCTTTATTGTAATAAGAAAGGTATTAATTTGTTGGGATATGTCTGTGTGTAATAATCTTTTATGTTCTGAGCCCAAAGGCATTAGTCTGTTCCTCTAGAATGGGTTTAACTATTCCTTGCAGGCACTATGAGCTTTCATTTTACTAGATGAAAGTGTAATTTGCTTATTTTACTAGATAAGAGTGGAATTTGCCCCAATCTTTCTTTAGTTGAAACGTTGTCTCTTTTACTCACTGGCAAACATTCAAAGCTACTTTCTCCCAAAACAGAGCAGATTTCTGAACTAGTTCATCTTGTTGCTGTTGCTTTTGAAAAGAACCATCTTGAATGTTCTCAGAATGCTATTGGTCCTGCACTTAGATTTCAATGACTTACACTTGTGTGCTGATATCTTTAGTAATCCAAGCAAAGCTGAGTAAACTATCTTCTGAATAAGAATAAAAAACTTCCAATAGCGCCATATTAGGAATTTGCTTCTTTTAATATACATTTGTCACCAAGTCTTCTGCTTCTTATCCTCTTAAAAAGAGTTTTCTAATTCCACAACATGAAAAGTGGCTCTATCTAGATTCAACTGTAAAATCTCTTCATAATAATCTTCACTAGAAGTTCTTTTGGCACGTTCAGCACTGAGGATTTGAAGCTGAATATATGTTGGTGCTTTCAAAGCATTTCAAGTTTCAACAGAAACCAGAAGAGGGATAGGGTTCTGGCTTAACCTGAGCATTGTATTTTGTCTTTGAAGCACAGTAAGGATGCAAGATCATGTCCTGAGAATTGAACAATATTCTCAGTGGCATGAGCAGATCCATTGCTGAAGTCACTATCAACTTCAGCTCTGCTGTGGCAGTGCAAATCAAAAATGCAGATGAAACCAGAGATTTCTAAGTGGAAAACTGAAACAGCACTCTGAGGAAGAAATGAGGAGAGACCCTGTCTGCAAGCTGATTTCCAAAGCTTTTCAGGTGATGAATCAGTGTCCTAAGATGCAAAGTCAACAGACATGACCTAATGTAACTGTTTCCTTTAAGAGTTTCACAACAGATTCATTGGCTGTGAAGGAGCAGTTCCCAGAGCAAAGGAATGTTTAAAGATCATGCTTTCCAGGCCTGTTTAGGCAATTTCTTCCTGAATGAAACAAAGAGAACTTATATCACAATCACCTCGACAGTAGGGGTGTTTCAGTTTTTGCTGCTCCTTATATCCCATTCCATCTTAATCTAAAGTTGTTCTCTTAGTTTCTTGCTGGAAGGAATTCTGGAGACTTCATCTCTTCAAGTGGTTCCCACAGAGAAAATTATTCCATGCAAATAAAATATATAGAAACACTATGCAAGCGAGTGGGTGCTGCAATATCAATATATGCACTGGCTTGGAAAAACCTTTTTTTACTAGCCTTTTTCTTTGTCTGAAAAAACTTATCTGTTGCAGTTGTGCAAAATGTACCACTGGATGTCATCCAGAGCATGATCAGAGATAAGGGAGAAAAAATTAACTTGCAAACCTTTGGGACCTGATGACTAAACTTGTGACCACATCTGGATCACTGGAAGCTCTCACTAAAACAAAAGATTAATGACCAAAATATATACTACAGAAACCTCATGATTTACAAATACTTAAGAAGATTCTGAGCCCCATATCATTTCCCAAACACCTGGTGATATATAAGTTTGGTAATGTAAAATTTGGATGGCAAAAAACTATCCAGTTGTACTTCTGTAGCAGGCTCATGCTATCTGTAGAAAAATCCTCATGAGACAGATCATAGATCAAAACATATAAGCATTAGCAAAGAAGTCTCCAGGGCTGTTTGTGTCACGGGCTTTTATAGTTCTTGGAGAAATCCTACATTTTAGTAACATGGAAGAAGCATAAAGCCACAATTCTAGCCCTGTCACTGATCTGCGCTATCTATACTACATCTCTTGAGCAGTCTAGTATATTGTGCTGAGGAAGCAGAGTCAACTACATATTTGAGATGTCAGAATGATTAGATTTAAGAATAAACTCAAGGGAAGCAGCAGAAACATGGAAATTCCACAGCATTTGAGGTTGGTGATCTACCTTGTTAGGAAATACTCCACTGCATTCCACTTTAGTGATTGGTTCTAAAGGAAGTTTGAAACAAATAGTTATTATAGTGATCTGTAATAATCTTCTTTAATGCCTAGCAACAGCCTAAAAAGTAACAAAAAGGACTTCAGGTTGGTGGATTCTTCTGAATAGCTTAGCTTCTGGTATATTTTTCAGTTTCACTTTGGAAGTAAGAAATACTGGCTGTTAGTTCTAGGTGAAGATTTTCTTAAACCAAAGTTATTAGACAGAGTTCTGGAAGCAGAAAGGTCAGAAACTTAATCAAGTCTTTCTGCAAAACAGTTACATCTCCTTCCCATTTGGGTCTAGGAATTCTGTCTTCCTGGAATTATGTTCATTGATATTGTAAAAGGAAGACCAAGCCATAGATTAAAGTCAGGACCCTAATTTGATGACACTGAATGCTCAAGATAGATACCCCCTTTCTCCAAAGAGCATATACATTCTATGAAGATGTATTATTTGAGTATCACAAACTTATTTTATAGTTTCCCTACAAAATAATTGTATATTACTGTTAGGATTTCCAAAAGATTTAAAATGGCAAAACCCCTTTCATTTGCAGAAAGGTTCATGAGTGTGTATTGGGAAGGCTGCCAAAGTGACTTACTGATGGACATACTACATCTGGTTGGCTTTGGCTCCAACTCATCAAGCAATTTAATTTCTCAATACATAATCACCATGTAGGATCTGGTGTTCCCAACGCAGCAGACCTATGTACTCTTTTTTTAATCATTTGGCATATATTGCATTTAGCTAACCTGTCAGTCAGAAATGGGACAATTCACTCACTGAAATTATGGATTGTGAAGTTTTATGCATTTCATCGCCAAAGATAAAAACTGACCTTTCTATGGACTAGGCTGACATTTCTTCCATCAACATAAAACTCTCCTGAAGAAATTAGTTAGATTTCATTGGTAGGTTACAGTTGATGTTTCTCTTCCTTACAAATAATACATTGATAGTTTATTTTTCATTAGTACACTGGGGTTTTTCTTCATAAGATCTTTTCCTTAAAGGTGTAAAAGAAAAATAAAGGTTTCCTAGGCTGCCTTTTAATCAACAAAGAGCAGACACAAAGTTCCAGCACTGTGAACAATGTGACTATAGAGAAATGTTGACTCCACCACCACTCTGGGTAGCTCATTCCAATGCTTGACAACCTTTTCAGTAAAGCAATTCTTCCTGATGTTCAACCTGAACTTCCCCTGGCACAATCTGAGGCCATTTCCTCTTGTCCTGTCACTTGTTGCCTGGGAGAAAAGGCTGAAACCACCTGGCTACAACCTCCTTTCAGTCAGTTGTAGAGAGCAATAAGGTCTCCCCAGGCTGAATAAACCCAGCTCACTCACTGTTCTCCAGACCCTTCACCAGCTTTGTTGCCTTCTCTGGACACACTCTAGCACCCGTATCTTTCCTCTAGTAAGGGGCCCAGAAGTGGACACAGGACTTGAAGTGTGGCCTCACCAGTGCCGAGTACAGGGGGGTAATCAGTGCCCTGGTCCTGCTGGCCGTATTATTTCCGATACAGGCCAGGATGCCATTAGCCTTCTTGGCCACCTGGGCACATTGATGGCTCATGTTCAGCTAGCTGTCAACCAGCACCCTCACATCCTTTGCTGCTGGGCCTCTCTCCAACCACTCTTCCAGCAGCTCCTAGCTTCCTGAGGTTGTTGTGACTGAAGTCCAGGACCCAGCACTTCACCTTATTAAACCTCAGTCTAAGATGAAACATCTAAGAAGAAAACTGAATTCACAACTGTAAATATATGAAAATTCTTACACTCCCTAAGACATGCAAACATATAACTTAAAGAATGAAAAAGCAATAAATACAGGAGTTAACAAGTTAAACTTGTTTAAAAAGAAACAGATAAGAAAATATAAGAAAATCTATAAAGATAACTCCTAAATTATCACAAATTCAAAAGTGAAAGACCATGTTAAAAAAGTATATTTGGGAACATGTTAATCTTTCTTCAATGAGAGCATAGTTAATACACTTCAGTTTTACATAATCTGAAAGCTTCTTTTTCATTTTGTTTTATATCTGTAACTGGGAATGCACTGAAAAAGGCAGATGATCAATGTGAACTGCCTAATTAAGTGAATGCATAATTAATCTAATGAGAATAATCCATTTTTATAACAAAAAAGGGATCGTTAAACAATTTAAAGATATTAGAAGCAATGTATTATTCAAAGGAAACTATTTCAAAAGGAGGTCTCAACACTGATTAATAAAGCAGAGTTAATTTGAGCATCCCTTTGGGTTCTAGACTTTCCTATTCCAATTAAGCCATTACAAAAGTAAGGGAGAAGGGACCTCTCTACACACATTTATCTTGAAACCTCACTCCTTCTTTCCTTCTCTCTTTTTTTCCCTACTCCATTTTCATTATGTTGGAGAGAGTTCATTACATGCACTTTAAGAGGCACAGTGACAAAAGCTATTTTTAGCAAATAATTAAAATGAAGTATGCTTTAGTTGTGTTTCTTTTGGGATTTTGGGGGGTGTGCGGGGGGAAGTTTGGTGGGCTTTTGGTTGGTTTTGGTATTTTTGCTTTTAAACAACAAATTATAAACTAAAGACAGTTCTGAAGGTAATCTTTACACGACAAACATCCCTGTAGATTTTTAGTGGTTTTGTTTTTTAAGGGAAAGCTAGTACAGAAAGCCTTCAACAATTTCAAACTCCCCAATTACACTGCATCTTACTAACTGAAGAATTCATTTTTGTTTCTTTTGAAACAGATGACCTCTTCAGTGTTTCACTGTTTGAAATTCTCCTCATCTCTGTGCACCGACAAATTTTATATATAATCTTTCTTCAGCTTCTCCTGAGATAGGCTCAGTGTAGGCAGAAATAGAGACCTTTACTTCCTTTATAGATGGTCAATACTACATCCAAAACTAAACAGTCTGTGGGCTATAAGGGCACTGGTCTGACCCGACTCAACATTTCTATGTTTGGCACATTTGTTAACAAATTTGATGTACTAATTCTTTAGATGCCATTAGGTTCTTAAAATATTTGCAGTTCCTTTGGACTTTTTTAGATCATAGGTATCTCTTTGTGGTTTCTTGGATTGACACTTGGATTCATGTCATGTGACCACAGGCATTTAATAGAGAAAAGAAGCTCAGAAAGAATCTCTTCTACGTCATTGGAAACCGCTTCAATTATGTCATCAATCTGTTAATGACAGACGTTACCAAGGTCTTGCAGGATTCAAAATGGCACACTTGAGTTAACTCCTCAAAGCAAACTGCTGTGCATGAGAGCTGCTATATGGAATGGATCTGGGTAAAATAATGAAAAGGGAAAATAAGGAATAGGGGGGGAAAAAAGGAAATTCAAAAATAAATAAGCATTTATTAAGCTCAATTTGTTTTAGTCAAAACTGTTCACTTTAAATTGTCTTTAACAAATGTATATTAAAAATACCCAACTGAAAGCCTCAAACTTTACAGAAGCAATCAAATTTAATAACAAAAAAATTTCTACCACTGTTTTAGTTTAAAAACCTGTATGCTGTGCCAAAAAAGAATATTGTAATTGACAGAGAACTAAAAAGGAAAAAAAAATTGTTTTGGTGCTTCTGCACTCTTTCCTCTGTCACTTTGCCCCGATTCATATGAATTTTCTCTCTTTCATCCATGACATGTTTTGCTAGTGCACTGTGTTCCTGAGGAGCTTGTATTGTATCACCCATCAACATCTAAATATTTGAAATACAATGGTTTTCACAAAGTTCAGATATTCATATAACTGGCATACGAGAGGGGGAGAAGAAAGAAGGGGAAAAGCAACATGGTCAGGTGAGCAGCTGCCTGCATTTTAGTTTGAGAGGTGACTGCCATCCTCTCTGGTCACCAGGGAAAAAGCCACTTTCCCTTATGTCCAATGAAGTGGCATTGTGTCAGCAATCTAGAGGGATTTTATAGCCCATCAGTTTTTTCCACTAGTTCTCCCTTCAGACATCTCCAAGCATAATGAGTCTGGGAAACACTGCTTCAAACCTAAATCCACTGAAATTCAAAGTCAGCAAGGTACCTATACAAAACTGATTGTAATGCTAGCTTGAGCAATGTGCTGTGGTGTTATTATTCAAGGAGCAAACATGAAACATTCACCTCTCTCCAAATTTTCATGTGATCAAATAAGTTGCCTCCTGCATCAAGTCATACTTAAAAAAAGCTTTGGCTTAAGGCTTGAATTAAAGCACATTATAATACAAACGTAAGCCTCTTAAAAGATACAGTATATTGACAGTTTTTCTCATAGCTCCAAAAACAGTCCAAAAGGTTAAAAGTCAAAAATAACATCTGCACAACCTGGGAGCACAAATTGCAAGTGTGTCCAGTCCACGTGTACTTGGAAGAAAGTCTTCCATCCATTTATTTCTGCTACTCCATCAACACACTGTTATGTCCCAAATGACCACTCTTTTCATTTGGCTGTTTTGTGAGGTATGTGTTTTTTTAGGACTGATGCCAACTACTTTATTCTCCGTTCCAACATTGCCATATTGAGAAAAAAAAGTAATTTCTAAGATTTACATGCAAAATAAGGATTTATTTCCCCATAATTAAACTCTTGGCATATAGGTTGTAGAATGTACCTGTGACAAGGTGCTGGAACAAATTAATGAGATGGAGAGATAAAGCTTAAAAGTGTTCACTAGGGATTCCCATGTAGTATTTGGAATGCCCCTGGTAACACACAATACACAATCCTCATCAATTCAAAAAATAGGTGGAAGGGAAAAGAGAAATAAAGCTAAAAAAGCAAAGAAAGGAAAAAGGGAAAGAAAAAGCAAGGATAATTTATTACAAATTTTACAAAGTCCTATGCCCAAAGTGACAAGGATTTGTCCGTGCTACACAGACACATAAACTAAGCAGAAGCAGACTGGATCTTTCTCAGAGATACTTATAAACATAGAATAACATCACTGAATTTGGTGAGATGATTAGAAGTTATACAATGAAACGAAAATGTTTCTCATGCATTCAGAAGTGCTCTCCATATATAATGTTCCATGACAGAGAGCTAATGGCTCTACAGAGAACCTTCTTGTGTCTATTGCCCTTCAGCACGACAGTGTACTACACTGTTATTCCAAACACTGACTAAATTTTGCCCTTCACTCCTAACCTACTGAGTAGAACCTCACTTGTGTTGCAGTAATGACCTCTGCACAAAGACAGAATCCACTTTTTGAATCTGGAACACAATAAAGGAAATGTTTGCTAGGAAAGTTTTTGAGGGAATAATCTTAATTAGGAAAAAACACACCATTTAAATATTGTAATCTGGTAATGAAGAAGTCAATATATCAGACATGAAAGATGATTTGAACAACTGTGCTTTTAGTTTATAGGGCATTTGAAAATGAAACAGAGGGAATATTGCAAGAAAGGACAGGTAAATTGATGAAGCAATGAGAGAAAAAGAAAAAAAAAATCTACGCCTGCAATAAAACATGCACAATCCTAAAGTCATTTGCTGAGATGCATTGTTTAGACCTACCTTTGAATTTGTATGCAAATAAGATTTCCTAATAACTAATGATAGATTCCTTAATAACAAAGGCTGAAAGGGGGTTGAGCAGGATTCCAAGAAACAATCAGTTGCAACTTTTCCTCATTGTCTTGAGGTATCAACTATACTTATATTCAACTGAAATAATGGGACTTCTGTGCACAAATACCCCTATCAGCTTTACCTGTACAGGCATAAATAGAAGACAAGGCCACAACTGCAGTGTTTCATAATGCAAAATAATGCAACACTGGGTTACATTAATTTAAAAACAATGACATGTTCTAAGTCCAGAGTTTGATTCCGGGAATCTGACATACAGAATTTCATACTGCAAAGTACCAAACAGAAATACAAATAAAACATGTGCACAATTCAGACAAAGATATCACACAGAGCATGGTTATTATGTGAGATTAATTTTCCCTTTTGACCACTCATTTTTATTTATTTCACAATTACTAGTTAGATTCAGAAGAGGAAATTAAAACAATATACAAAGAGATATATAGTGTGCTTGTGGTTCTCTACTTTCTTCCTAAACTAAGATGAAACATATTGCTTCTTTCTATATTTTCCAACTGGGACTACATAGAATGCATTTTAAGATTTGACTATTATCAGCTTTAAAATACAGTAAGATTAGTCAATAAAGATAAATAATTTTGGCTCCTTGTGACTAAACAGACCTGGAAATATTTTTTGCACATGTAGCAAAACCAATCCAAAGTTATAAAGATACTTTCAAATTAACTGTGTGCTGTAAGCACATGCATGGCTTAGGAGGAAAGATATAGCCAACTTGTCACAACCTTTTGTAATATTTAGGCATTTCAAGCCAAGAAGGTGCTGGGAAGGAGCTAGATGTAAGGCCCATAAGGCACTGTGACATATAGAACTCACACACACTGAAGTAAAACTTCTAGTTGCCCACCCACCGGCAACCAGTGAAGTTAGGCCAAAACTGTTAACAATAATATTCCAGGCCATGAAACTTTGACATATGGCAATAGTCACCTTTGTTCTTTCCCAGAGAGGCAGCAATTTTGAAATTCCTCTCACAGGAGGAAAGCTATACAAAATATGAAATTCTTCACCTCTCCCTCTACAGTGATTGTTACCAAGTTGAAATGGAGATGAAGTTATACATAGTAGATTAGCTTCTTTCCCCTTAAAGAAGATATTTTGCCAGTAGCACTTTTCAAACGTTTAATCGCTTGGAGAGATTAACAGCAAGCCTGAAATACGTGTGGAAACCCTATCTATCTGAAACATACCATAATGCATGTAGCAGTTTCCTTTGGTAGGATCCAGCTGAATAGCCTTCATGAAGTACTTTTCTGCCTCACTCTTGCGTCCCTTAAAAAAAAAAGGAGGGAAAATTATTATAACAGTGTGCCACCATGGAGCAATCATGCACAGTTAAAATTTCCAAATTCCAGGCACCAGAGAAAAACAACTACTATTATCACTAGATTTAACCTAAATAAGTATGAGCGTTTAAGTGTTACGGGAAGTTTTGTGGTCAGCTACTTTATGCTGCAGATCTCCAGACTGAGGAAGAAATGTGTCCAACATCATCAATGTCCAAGAAGTAAGGAACTAGTAGAAAATTACAAAAATATTGTAAAGGGCCTTGGGTGAACACCAAGCTCCATGCTACTTTTCTGCACAAGCACTACACTTACCCAAGCTAAAATCAGAAAGGAAGGTAAGATGGAGCTTTAGTTATGCTCTTTAAAAAAAAAGGGGGGGGAGGGGAGGTGGTGTGAGCAAAAAGCATGTTTTGGTTCTATAATATCATAGACTCATAGAAATTCTCAAGTTGGAAGGGACCCATAAAGATCACTGAGTCTAACTCCCTGGATAGCATGGTCCAGTGACCAGTCACCTTCTCAGTGAGGAACTTTTTCCCAAGGTCCATTCTGAACCTCCACTGGTACAGTTTCATTCCATTTCCTCGTATCCTAAATAACAGTACATACACAGCCAAAGGTAAAGTTACCAGAAATGTACATAAACAGAAAATATTTTGAGTTTTAGTGTGAAAAATAAAGAAATATATATTTCTGATATTAATGTGGGAAGTAACATTTCATCAGAAATCTATTCTGCCAACCATAAAAAGTAACTGTAATAGAAATGGTAATTTTTAAAGACAATGGTTAATGGTATGATAAAATGGTCAGGAAAAAACATTAAATAAAAATCCAACAGAAATGATGGTAAAAGGAACAGACATTTTTTAAGACACAGATTTCCTTATCACTGAAATTACCAAGCTACTAAAGTTGCATTATTGTACACAAGTGCTAGAGAAGATGCATTAGTGGTCATTACCCTATTCTTGAAGAAAACAGCAATATCAGATTAGCCTAGTCTGATACTCAAACATGAATCACCATCATGTATTCAATAAGATACCTGGGACCTCTTTAACCCTAACCTCATGAAATTAGTTCCTGTGGTTTTATAAAATAGAAGGCCTCCAGAATAAAGAACAACTAAGCTTAACCCCTGTGGAAGAAAGACATTGTGGTCTGCACCTCTCAAGTTGCCTTGAGTGTTATTTCACAGATATAAGCATATAGGCTTTTTCAAGTTTTGTGGTCTGGAAACAGATATGGCATACATCCTGCACTATCCCACAAGTTAACATAAGAATAATAACAACGTCTGTTCGTGATTACAGCTGCTCCAGATTCTCAGTATTTCCCTCATGGGCCTTAGAGACAATAAAATAGAGAGAAGGAAGTTGTGCAGCACACCAAGAACTGTATCAAGACCAGGTTCCATCAAAACCAACATAGAGGTCATATTTCAAGAGCTCACCCTATCATAGATACAAGTAGGCTTAACATTTACAATATTCTAGTTTTACAAAGTGAATGTTCATTGGAGGTAAGAATTTAGCCTTATTATTTAGTAAACTTTCTTTGGCAAATTCATATTCCTTAAAGCCAAATCCTCATGGTACAAGGTTCCTGCCAACCAAATGGTGCAACTACATGACAGAGTACATCATCTTATACTGCAGTGGCTCATCTCTGCTTAAAAAAACCAAAACCAAACCAAACAAAAACAACAAACAAAAGCACTTCAACAAATGCACAAACAAAAAGCCCCAAACAAAAAACCATACGACACACCTAGCCCAGATTGATTTTATTTCTGCTGCTAGTGCAGTAAAGAAACATTTACAGATTAAACACAATTGCTTTTTATTTTTTTTTTAATTTGATACAACTATAGTTGAGAAGAAAAAGTGAAGCAGAAAATAATCACCAATTGAAAACACAATGCAAATTTGGGTCACTATAACATAATTATTCAAATTAAAATAATTGGCAGGGGGAGGTGATAATCAAACACTAAATTTTGTACATATAACTCCAAGGTTGGCAAAAGTTACAATGGCATATCTAAGTCTAGCACTGAGGCTCCAAAATGACAGGCACCAAGCATATGCATCATTAATACTGACAGAATGAACATCTACGTATTTTGCATAATTGCTTTTTTAACAGACTAATATCATTAGTTTTAGCTGGCTGCATTCCGTTTCTATTTCTAGCACATAGAAGGACAGTTCATTGAATACACTCACAAAATCATAGCTTCTGCCTACAGAACCATGACTATAAGGCCACAAACATTTGTCAAACATGATTAATTTTTATTTACTGGAATCGCCAAAAATACATGACTGCTCCACTCCTTGGCACTTTCCAAATGGCATATTGCACTCAAGTTCAGGCTAGTCAAGAGACCTGGAGTACATAATGATGACAGGTGCCGGGATACATATCATCAAAGAACTGCACTATTAACAGGGTCAAATGGTCATTAACGGAGGGGAGACAAATCTTGTATTATACCTCTCAAGACAAAGTTATCTGATTAAAAATGATCAGCAAAGCTCTATTTGTTCATGTCGGCCATCATTTTCAGGCATCCACATTTGTCGAAAATTAAAAGAAAGAATAAAAGTGTTAGAAGTCTCTTCTTGCAGAATGGCATTGTGATAAACCTTGCATCTCACCAGCTAAAATGTCTTCTTTGGTGCAGTCTACCGCTAAAATGTTAATACCTCAGAATAGATTTAATACACATTATTTTTTTGTGTCAAATGATGTAAAATCCAATCACTTGACAGAATCAGGATATTTCACAAATACAATTTAGTATTTATCAACTTTCTTTCAACTATCCAGTGTACACCTTAACTACTCCAACAGAACGTATGCCCTGTGTAGTTAGCTTGACATCAATCCCTGGCATTGTCCCTTTCCCGCTGTATGTTTTTGGTGTTAAATAAAATAACAGCATAAGGGAATAAAATTCTAAACTTTAAAGAAAACCCAAATGATTTTTTTAAACAGCTGAAAAATACCGATCTGGGGCAGGGAGGCAGTTGGTGTGCATGTTCACTGCTATGAATATTGACCCAGACAATTGCAGGCATTGAGTGCAACTGGAAACCTTACAATTTGTAGCAGCAGGGTGTGCAGCCATATATGCACAATGACATGCTTTGGAAATTTTACAAAGCAGAAAAATGTAAGTTTACAACTGCATGATAGCAGACTTATTTGAAGGATAAAAAAAAAGTTATTAATAAATTTTAATGAAAAGACTTGATGGCTCTGAGGATCCATAATGGGATGCAAAATACCTTTCAACTGTTGGCCACCAGTTTATGTCCAGTCCAGGCTGGTAGCTAATGAAAAGGTGCTATCTGACAGCTACTGGTGTACTCTGGGGAAATGAGTGGGTGGTCCTAGTCCAAGCCCTAATGGAGATCCACTGTACAGACGTATTGGCATATTTGTGGCTTTTCAGTGCAGAGACTAATGACACAGAATCATAAAACAATCAATGTGATTCTCATTGCTAAGGAAACAAAAATTTAAACATGATGAAGACACTTTAGTAATTGATTTGGAAGACTGAGACAATATTTGCCTTACTGGACCTGGATCTAAAGCATATAATGCGGGCAAACTTTCAGCACTTTTCCATTAATAAAGAAAACTTCAGTTCTCCTCCCCTCCCTCTTCCCATGCCCAAAAAAAAAGACAAATTGCCCAGGATTACCATTTTCAAGCAACACCAAAAAATTTAAAAGGAAAAGAAAAAGTTTAAAAAGTGCATCTAAGTGACACAGGGCTCTTACAACCTAGCACACAAGTTGTTCTAGCTTTCAGAAATACCTCCCTCTCCACAACTCATGCAGACTTACAAATCAGAATGGCTGCTTGCTTGCAGTTTTGGAAGCCAAACAGTTAAATGTTTAAACATTAATTCAGAGGCTTGATTTTTTTAAGACCAGTTCTTTGTAGTTGACTGCAAGAATTTTTTTGTTTTGTCAGTTGCTTCTTCCCTAAAGACCAGAACAATGTATCCGTCCTTGCTAATATGGTCAGATACGTTGCTTAACTGTGCTTTCCTACAAATGACTGTTCTGATCACCACAATAAATCAAAGTGAGCTAGCTAACGGCAGCTGATACATTAGTAAAGGCTGTATTTATCCTTAAAATATTAAAAAACTGAGGACAAAACTACCATTTTGATATCCACCCCAATTTTTTCCCCACTTTGCTGGCAGACTGTGCCAAATTCATGTTGAGGCAGCTGTTGTACTTCAGGCTGCTGGAGGCCCGGGGACCCTCAGATGGTAGTAAAACTGGAAAATACTAATACAGCTGAGCAGCAACACCAAAAGCAAAATAATAACCCTCTTGTGGAAACTATGATGACACAGTGGCACCCAGTAAGGTGGTTCAACAAATTAGGTGGTCTCTGCAATTTAAATCAACTTTATATGTCATAAATATTCAGCATTCAACATTTGCAAGGATTTCACCAATAGGACAGAGACTTCATTTTTCAATATAGGGAGGGTTTTTTCCAAGCTTTAACTGGTAATTATGTGATTGTATAAACAACTATAGTTGACTGTCATTTTCCACGTCTGTTCAATTTTAATTTTTTTTGCAAGCATTCACATTTTCAATTGAATTATGAACAGATCTTTTAATGGAAGGTTGATTAAACTATGGGCCCTGGATATAGAAAAAAGATTATTTTACATGTTTTGTTCTTCCTCTATAAGACATTTTAAAGTCACAGACAGAGTACACAAAGACAGTAAAAAAAGTCTGAACTGAACCTGTCACTTCCTTTCTGTGTTTCCATACCTACATATCTGTTTCATAACCAGTTCCTTTTGCCTTAAAAAAGCTGTGATGGGACAGGCAAAACACAATTTAAGTGGTGCGATACTGTGTAAATTAATAATACATTCTCCAAAAGCTTTTACTTAGCTGGACTAAAGAAACAGGAACTAGAGAGTTGTATCTTACAGTGATGTCATTGACATAGGCAAACTCCTCCTCCATTCTCTAAATATTAATAGTTAAGAAACAACTTTAACAGCTAATATTTAGTGGCTAAAGGGATTCATTTCTCCTCTTCATTTTGCTGTTCTTTCTACAACCCTTCCCTCTTCACTCTGAATTACAGTGTAAATATCTTGCAACATAATTTGTATGTGAAATGCTAATGCAACTGACATATGCAGGACTTGCATTTTTAACATCAAAAGGTCCAACATTTGTCTCAGTTTCTATACCTTCTGTGCATTAAGAAGATAAATCTTGGCTCTTCATCTCATCCTTTCTACCAAAGTAAAATAAAATAAAAGCAATATAAAATTAATTGAACACGGCAGTGACTTCTAAAGGTTTACATCTGTCCCAGAGAAACATGCATATGAGTGAAGATTTGTAAGGAGAAGAGAATGAGAAGCAATATATATATCATAAGAGAGAGAATTGTTGGGGGGAGGAGTCTAAAGTCATGCAGAGCCATTCTTTGTCCAGCTAATATCAGTAGGCTCATAAAAGATGCTATCTTCTTACAGTTTTCCTCTCTCACAACTTTAGATGATCACAGTGAGAAACAATACTGATACAAGCACTGATCCTCAAGCTTTGTCTCTCTAGTATGTTCAAGAACATTTCTCTTTGGTGTAATATATCAAGCTTAGTGTATGGGTGCATGAATTGGATTATTCTGGAGGAAATTAGGTTATAAATCTGTATCTACCATTCCACACAATTCACTATATACTAGTCTTTACCTTATAATAAATGTGAGGCAATTTTCTCATTATTGTCCAGTGTGACACATCCACATAACCTTGTCACTGAGGTCATGACTGACATTTTCCTTCCCAGTTATTTCACTGGACGAGGATGCTCACATGCACGAGTCTATGCATACTGCTTGTGCAATCCAGTACATTGCTTTTGGAAATAAGCCTTGATAGGATCAATAAAATGCAACATCTTGTTTTAGTTTAATCCTCTATTTGCACCTTAAGTGGTTCACTTCCATCTTAATATATCACATTAGTCCTCCTTCAACCATATGCCTATTTCTGCTGAGTAAAAATCTGTCTACTACCTTCACTGAGATTCTACTGAAGTTGGTATAATTTTTCTATGAGCCAAGGTTAATTTAGAGAGTAGCAACATAAACCAGGCTCTTGAGTCTACATCTACAAGAATAATTTAAGGCATGATAACCAGAGAATTGAGATTTAAGCAGTGCCCATTGACTTTGGCAGGAATCCACTGGAACTTAAGCATTTTTGAATGTGACACCTCTGCTTATATATAGATCTAAAAATTTAAAGCACGGCTCGCAACTTTACGGGCTTGGAGTGCGATTTAGAGACTATTAAGATTACACATTCTTGAAGTAGTATTTATCATATTAATCAATAATATATTAAAGCTATTTGACATCCATTTTCTGGTTTTATGGGTCTCCTATCAGAAAAAAAACATTCTTGTTCTATTAAAGCATTCAAAATAATATAGAAAAGAAATTTAGGCATAGGATTTTTTTTCCCCTTGGAGTTTGTTTTTTCTTTTGGTTGTTCTGTTTGTTTATGGGTTTGTGTTTTTTGTTTTTTGTTTTTTTTTTTTTTTAATAACAACATATCTATTTTTTAGTCTTTCTTTTGGGGCAACTAAAAGTCTAAAAGGAATTTACATACTTACAACTCTGTGGGAACCGAGAAATATTCTGTACAGTCTTAAGTAAACTTTCAAAGAACAGATTTCATTCTACATCTTGTGATTTATTCACTGTCTAGACCCATATTGAAATGTTCACCTTGGTCATTAAGCTTTAGATTATCTTGTATCAAGAATAGGTAATGAAATGTTAAGTAAATGTCCATGTTAGTCCGTTTCTTTTCCATTCAGTCTTAAACCACATTTTATATTTTCTAATAAAGTGCATTAATATCTACTCATATTTCACCGGCCAGTTAGTATAATATAAATCCATGATCTTCACACACTGTTTTCACTGAATTCTATGAATTTCTTCTAAGCTAAATTTGGCCTAGATAATGTGTTTTTCCTTGATTACTGACAAAATTACTACACAGAGTAATTATGGGTGACCAGCAGCTACATTCAACCATGTAACAAAACGAAAAGATCTCTTTTGGTGGGTCGGAAGTAGATGGCCTTTAAGGTTCCCTCCAACCCAAACCACTCTGTGACTCTTTCATAGAAGCAGTTCATCCTGTGTCAGCAAGGTTCTCTATAAAAAGCTTTAAATTTATGTTGAGTAAAGCAAGAAGTTTAGGGTTCCCCCTTTCCTGTCTACAGGAAGTTAGAAATATGATACAGAAGATGAGATCCCTAAAGGAGGTTAGTGAGGGGTTATGAGCCTAAATACCTGTTCCAGATTCATTTATGAACTAGACAGATATGCTATATTTAAATGAAAATACTCTGGTTTACTATTAATTCTGTTACAACTGGCATGCAGCCAAGCATATGTCCTAAGGGGACTGAAAAGTATATCTATGGATGCAATACTTATGGCATGCAGCCAACCTCAGAAGAAATTCAAGCTCAATGGATGTCAGCTATTAGAATTTCTGCAGTTCGGAAATCCTGTCATTCAGCCTGGAGGTGTCAAAGATCCAGATACAACAGATAACCAAACCTTGAAAGCATAGGGCCCATAGTTCTCAAGTCAATAAACATGATTTTCCACATTGACAAGGGAAACCCATTCCTCCTACCCCCTAAAGTGAATTGCTTGCAAGCTGGAAACGAAAATCAAAACAACTTCTGCATTTTTCAAATTCAGAAACACAAACTTTGTGCTTGGATCAGTTTTAACCCTCCAGATATTTCAAGTGGCAAAAAAAAATCATAGTCTCTTCATTAGCCTCCAAAAACAAACTGAACAAAAGACAGAAAAGCAGTAGTGGCTATTGCTTGGCTTAACTCTATTTCTTAGGGAGAGCATTCTCCAGGATTCAATGTCATTTATACATTGCTATGATGTGAGTTTAACTGAAATACCCATTTTTCATTAAAAATTTCTTCCTAGAAGCAGTACTAACAGCCAAAGGATTTAGTCTCCCAAAATTAAATACCTAAGAGCTTTGCTGATCTAATTAAATTGACCTGTTCAGAAAATGCCTTTTCATAAATTAACAATTTCTGTATATGTAGGCATTTATCATTCCCCGAAGTATTACTAAAAATATTTTTGTTCATTTTAAAGGAATTGATTAGTAAAGAAGAGATAAACTGTTCTAGAAAATCATACCTAAATTTAACATAAGGCATTTCAATTGCTATGTCTTAAAAACACTCACGATTCTTTTGACACCGTGATTGTTCTCCCTCATTCCTACTTTCTTCCAATTTATGTAAATCCAGAGACAGAAAAAAAAAAGTAGCAATCAACCAGTGACATTAAAAAATGACAATATGACAGGGTTTTCCAACAGAAATGCAAATTTCCTTTCTGTGCTGAAACACTAGCAGCAAATAATTACAGAAATAGCAAATGTTGAATTAGTCTATTCATAGCATTATGTTCCCCTTTTCCCCTGCTGTCCCATTTTTTTCTTTTCTTCCTACCTTCCATTTATTTCCATGGTTTTGTTTATTTATATTTATTTTGAGATGAAAATCAAGATCTACACCAATTACTGCGTACAGTAAGGTATTTGACAGTGGCACTTTGAGTAATTTCACAACTAACCAGAAATGGCAGGATACCTCTCTGGCCTCCTGTCAGCAACATAAGCAAAAAACAACTGCAAACAAAAATCTGGTCACCCACTGAGGAGGAATTATTTAGAAATTTAAGAAAAGTATTAAACTTCGCTGTTGATACTTGAATGTCACAATCCTGTTACTTCTGTTTTAATCCAAAACACTGTCTGTCTCTATCATGTCTGTGACTGCTTTTTCCCAATCCCCCTTTGAAGAAAACCTTTTAAAATACAATATTTTGGATTTTAGGGAATCTTCTAGGATAATTATAACTGAATTTAATAGTTTGGAGCTGCAGCACAGAAATTTTACAAGGCAAAGTAAATTTTTCTTACAGCACTTTGGGTTATTTTCCAAGCCAGTAAAAAGTAGGAGATTAACAGCACTGTGTGGTGCCATGTAAAATGCAAGAAAACACTGTGCAATTTTTTCCAGAAAAATATAGCAAAGCCTGTAATTCCCAGATACAACGTGCTAAATGTTACAATATGAGACTCTGCCTAAGTGCTTTAGCAATTACAGGCACTACTGCAGGCTATGTGGGGTGGTTTGTAGGCTCAAGTTCTCTCAAAACAGATAAAACTTCAAAACATTTATTTATAATTGAAATAAGGCTTCTTAGACTAGTGTGCTACTATAGCAATCATCCACTGGCTGATGGCAGAGAGAGCAGACATTAGGAAGGAGGGGTTTTTATTCTTCTCTTTAGGACTACTAAAACGAGAGGAGGGAAAAAATTTAAAAGCCTTACTCATAAATGATTTCTTTTAGGATGATAGAAAATGCGTTCTTTTCTAGAAGACATGCTCATATAATGGAAAAGGAATTACAGCACATGCTCAAGGCATCACCCAGCCCTGTCATTTTTGACAGACTTTTTATGTTAAAGCTGGAAACCTTGCCATTTTAAAGCCTTTTAAAATAATTATGCTTTTCTTTGTGATATAGAAATAAATTACTTAAGCAAGGGAAGAGGCTCAGATGCTGTGGTACCAAGGTACTGTACTACCAGGAGATTGGATAGGTCAACTAAGCTGTCACGTTGACAAATAAATACTACAAGTGATTTAAGCAGTTTAACAAGTTAAAGGTAGAAAAAGCACATAATGCTAAAGCACTACAGCTCTAAACAGCTACATGTTTTTTCAAAAAAATAAGAAAAGCACAAACTTACGCCCCAGACAACTGGTTATTTTCCAATTATTCTACTAACTGAGTTATTGATCATGTTTTTCAACCACTAAATTATGCTGTCCTAATGTACTTTCACGAAAATTGTAGCTTAGTGAGCTGTAATTTCTAGATATGAATACATAACATGATCCAATACAGGAATTAGGAAATTCTTGTGACTTATGATATTAGGTAACAAGACTGTAAATTCATTAGCTATTCCTCTGGAGCTCTTAAGTTTGTCTGTTTTTTTCTTGCATATACAGCAGCATGCACAAGTCCACCTGGCATTTCTTGTATCTTTTCCAACCTAAGTGATCCTATGATTCTATGTCATGATGCTTTTAGTAAGCATTAATACTGGCAACAGACTTGAGGAGGCAGAAAAGGTGGGGTTAAAATTAAGCCACTTCATTGGAATTAAAGTCTGGAAGTAAAATATATCTGAATTTGTGAACTTTACAGGTCTGACTTTACTGCTAGGGACTTTTATACTAGCCTTTGGCTGGAACTTGTATGAAACTTACCTCCTCTCCTCCCTCACCCCCCAGTCTCACTGATAGAGAAAAATTTTTTATCTATATTAGCACCTACGTCCACCCTTCACTCCATCATCCATCTCACATTTCTCTCCTGGAAAAGAGACACAGTGAAGTGTAATCAACAGTTTCATCTCAGCACCTATATTCAGAAACAGGTTTGTAAGAAGCTTGAACGCTTCGTTCTGACAGAAGTGGGGAAAGAAACCTCTCAAACGTCTCTCCTCTAACATCCAAAAGCTAACTGCAGTAGGCTTTTCTCTGTCCTAAATTTACAGGCTGTGAGAAAATGATCATGAGCCCAGGTAGCAAAGTGTAATAGAAGAATAAATCACAGTGGTACCTCAAGTTGGGAATGGGCTGAAACAACTATGCCAAAGGCAGCAGCTCTAATGTGAATCCCAAGGAAGTCTATGAAGATTTCCAGGAAACATGTCAGTTATAGCAATTATATATTTGTGATGGGAACTAATACTAGGACACTTCAGTATATCAGAAACTAGATTTTCATTTAATGTGAATCACTGAGCAGACGGTTGACTGCAAAACTGATTAAGAAAAAGTGACCAACACAGAGACAAAAATCCATATTTCACTGCCAAATCTCTTCATCTCTTTTCCTGTTGAATGTCTTTTCAGACTTCGTAGCTGAAAGAACTAAATGAAATAAATGCCAATTTTCAATAGACCAAAGATAAAGGAACTTTGTTTTCCATAAATGAAATAACCACCTGAAAAATGTTCTGCCATCTCTAATTACTTTGTCATTAACATCTTGCCTTGCTATACATTTGGGAAGTCCTACAAGTCAACAAGGCATCAGCACCACCTTTTCAGCTAATGCTGCTGTCAGTAGAATGGACATCAACACTATCTGTATATGTTATCATGAATACTAGAAGAAAGAGTAATAAAAGAAAAAAGTATCAAGAGATGATGAGAATAGACTACAAATATGGCACAGAACAAGTATAGGTAAGCAAGTGTGTGTTGAGAAAAGAAAGGTACAGTATTTTATTGCCTATCACAGTGCAGTATTCAGTGTTCAAAGCTGTATACAACTCTTCTTCTCCTTGCTAATGAGACACGTTCTTCCTCAAATACAGCTCAGATGCTCAAGGCACAATCCACCCAAACATATCTTGCATTTATATGCCCTGGGAAAAGTAAACAGCTCAATTCTGCTATAAGGATCCACGCACATTTTTCATCACTTTCTTCCAAACAATAATGACACTAATGTTTAATCCTATATATGCACTTTCATAATGAGGGGACAAAATAAAATAAATAAAAATTACCGACTCATAGTGTTTGTACAGTTCTGGGATTTGGGGATTTTGTTATTTTGAAGAAAACTGTGAGACCTTGTTTCCCAGAATCACTGCAAGACTTTTCCTAGGAGACCTCATATTTCACACACAGCAAATTAACCAGAGGAGTACTGCAGGAGAGATGTGTATGAATTAAAAAAAAAAAAAAATGTAAAAGAAAAAAGTAAAAAAAAAAGGGGAAAAACCCCAGAGATTTGTATTTTAATTGAGAAAACTCATTCCTGTCCTGGTTCTGGCAAGGATAGGGTTAATTTTTGCAGTACCCAGGAAGGGCATGACTAAGACCCAGAGGTTATTTTGTACCACCTCATGTTATTTTCTGGAGACAGAGAAGGGGTCCTTGTCAGGTCACAGAGTGTGGCTGGATATGGTCAGGGCTTTCTGCGTGGTGAGCATCTGCATGTGAATTGTTTGCCTCACTTGTACACTCTGCTATTAATATTGTTGCTGTTACTGTTAATTTTCTATTTCATTGCTGTCTCCATTAAATTGTTCATATCTCAGCCCATGATCTCTACCTTTTGTGTCTCCAAGTTCTCTTAATCCCACCACAGAAGGGAGGGAGGGAGAGAGCAGAGTGACCAAGTGGCACATGGTTTTGAGTGAATTGGGAAATACCATTCATAAACCATGACACTTCCCCACAGCAATTCCAATAAATTAGAACTTTTATGTCAAAGATCTGCTAAGAAGAAATCAATACCTCTGACTTTCTCCTATTATTTTTAGGTGCAAGATATAAAGATATCTTCCAGAAAAGCACAGTAAATTAGGAAATTTTTCTGTATAACTTATTCATAGTTCTATTCCAGAGGAAAGTAATCAGTGAGTGCATATATTTGTCAAACCCTAGTAATTTTACCTGTAATTAAAAATTGTTGCAAAAAAATGCCTTTCCAGGAGCTGGAACTCAGAAGCAATGAAGATGTAACACTACACTCTTGACTTCCATTACAAGCTACAAAATTCCCATCCAGGTAGCTTTTAATCAAACTCTGTTTGACATTACATGATAACACTGACCACTTTCTAATTCTTTCTAACTATGTTGCCACCTGTTACTCATACAGAAAACTTCCATTCTAATTTCTCCCCCTTTTCCAAATTCAGATACTTTCAGCAGTAATGGATCTGTTGAAATTAATTATGAGCTGTTGTTTTCCACTGGATATCTACTCTGTGTAGGACATTTATTGCTTGAAGACTGGGCAGCTCATAATCAAGATCACAGAAAAACCTTATTGCTAAGTGAAAAGTTGAGGAAGATATTCAGACTGAGGCACAAGGACTGAAGAGTCATACAGAGGTGTATCAGTAAAGCATAGAAAGGAAATACAAACCCACTAGGGCGAACAATGAAAGCAAGTGTAGAAAAGGTAAAAATGAAAAAGATATTGGTCACAAAAATGGGCATGAGAAAACAAATGAAAAGCAGTCTTAAAAGAGAATTACTTGAGTGAATAAAATAGAAATCCATTTTCATCTTTAAAAAGTGTGAAAACCAAGGAGCAACTGACACTCTGCTATAACTATCATATGGGGCTAATTTAGCTGGAGCTACAATCACATCTACACTCAAATGAAGGGAAACTACAGAAATAAAAGTTCAACTCTTCTAATTTTTTTTAGAACAAGCTCCTAGTAGTTGAGTAGTTCTTTTCACATGCTCAAACAGATACTCCTAAAGTGCAAATTCAAAGCATGAGTCATGTTATTCACAAAGTGTAGGTGACACCCAGCCATAGGCTGCTACTACAGCCCTGAGTCAAACACTGAATATCTTACTGAATCATTACTAGTGATAAGATTTTATCAACCAGAGAACTCCTTACTGTGCATTATAAAGTTCCTATGCTCTTATATCTGTTTTCATCTAGCACAGAGTTGGCAATACTTCAATAGATACAACGTCTTACAAAAAAACCCAGTGCTGTCAAAATCCTTAATTAAAAGAAATTAGTGAAATGGTGTGAAGAATAGGGCAATAAGCAATTTTCAGACCAAAGCCTTCTCATCCCCTTACCTAACCTACTCAAGAGGCCTGGGACCAGTTCCCAGGAGCTGCTGATAAACTCACCGTCAGAGCCAGCAGTTTTCCATAGGTGAGATGGGCTGGGATGTGGTCGCTCTTGGATCGCAGTGACTCCACATACCAGTGCTCTGCTTCTGGCAGCCGGCTCATTCTCATATAGGCTTCTCCTACCAAGGAAAAGAAACACTGTTGAGAATACTCCAAATTTCTCAAGGGTCCCATAATTTGTTATCACATGTATAATTCTCTATGTTTTAAACGTGCAGATATCTTGAAAAAGGTGAAGTGATTCAAACACTTGCCGTGACACATACATATACACATAGACACACACAAAAAAGCCTTAGAGACACTTAAGTGAGGGGACTGAGTTAAGATCTTAGTAGGGCTGAAAGAGCATAGCTGAGATGAAACTCTTGTTGGAACAGAATTGCAAGAGAGAGCTTCAGCTGCTAAATTTCAGTCAAAAGTCTCAAAGCAATAGAAATTTTATCTCATTTACTGTAGAAAAGCTACTTCTTTTCCATCAGTCTACATTGCAAAGCATGGAATAAATAGCAGGGAGCACATGGAAAATGTTTTCATTTAATCACAATAAATCAAGGACCTAGATGTTTTAAAAACTAGGGAAGTTTAAGAAAACAATCCTGAAACTATATTGGTGGGAGAGGCAAGACATTGAAAAACCTAATCTCTGAATGTAGTCTTATTAGGTCATCTGCCACAATTTTTTAAAATTAGAACATACCTGCCCTTATTCTAAAATTGCTAGTCTTAAGAAGTCACATACAAAATGACCAAAACTGGACACTTTTCAAAGTGGAATAATTTACTGTGAGAGGCTGAGGCAGGCAATGTTGAAGAACAACAGATAAATAGGATTCAGAAATCCATATCCTGTTATACAGATAATTGTAGCCAAAGTTTCTGAGAAAGGGCTTAGCCTACACAGAGAGACAATCTCTTTCTTCAAGAAGCAAACAACCAAATTTCTCAAAGGCTGGAAATAAGCAATATCCAATATGTATGTAATGGTGAAGAACAGTAGCTTTGAAATTAAGGCTCTGTATTTACACTGCTCTTTCACAAAGGCTTTTGCTTAAGTCAATGACAGACTGAAAATGCCTACTGGAGATTCAGGATTTCATCATCTCACCAGCTGGTTCATTTGAAATAAATGGCTAAGTATCTTGTCCAAATTATGAAGTCACAGTTTATCAAGTGCTACTATTGGGGGATCCAGAGAGGACTACAGCCGACCTAAGTAAAGGTCAGCCAAGGCTGTCTCCAGGTGAGTCACTGCCTCCAGTTATGCACTATATGGAAATTAGTAACTGTCAAGGCATCAGAGAGAGTTGGACCAACGTTCCTTATTCAAGCTTGAAGCCAACAATCACACACCCAAAATTCAGAGAAAAACATGCTCAGAGAAGTAAAATACCATGGGAGCTACTCTATCATGAGTATTTACAGAGGCTGTGGAGCATTTTCTTGAGGAAAGAAAACTGAACAGGGCCCAGTTAGGTTTGGGGGTTTTTTTGGCTATCTTTGTGACCAGAGGACAAGGATTCCAGGCAACATGTGGCACAGGAGTTAGGGTGTGGTGCATGCAAAATGACCGAGCTGCAGCCCACAGATAAAATGAGAATGATGTAGAGTCAGAAATCATACTGAGCCAAGGTTAAGGGAAGCCACCCTGATTTTTATGAACAAATAAAGGTTTTTTTTCAAAAAAGCAGTGCAACCCTGTAAATATATCAGACCAGGATTTCTGACTGAAGGATCTACAGAGCACTCTATACTCATGCACTGGTCTTGGGTATCTGATTACATATACAGAAGCAGATGATCCTTCAGTCCCAGTACTCAAGCAATTCTGCTGCTGTTTAGGACCAAACTAAAAGAACAATTCCCCCAAAAAAGCCCAGGCCAAATTAAAAAAAAAAAAAAAAAATCAAACAAGTAAGAAACCCCAAAAGAACATGAACACTCCCAAAACTCATGATCAAATTCAGTAATATTAACATCACAAACAGTTTCTTTGCTAAGTCAGCACTCACAAATAAGTGACATAACATTATACCTTACATGCACAAAACAAGGTCATGAAGTGTTGAAAGGATGGAAGAAGCCGGAAGTCAAGCTATATACTCTCCTCAACTCCTCTCCCTAGCCACATGCTTTATGGCAGAATGTTTAATTAATCTGATTGCATACTATTTTTCCCACAGGCCCCTGCTTCGTTTAGCATACAGGAAATGAGGAATCCATATTGTCCTTTTCTTTAAGTGGAAAATTCCAGCCCAACCTGTTACAGCTTGGCAAAGTTTCAAGCAATTAACAACAAGATGCTCTAAAAAGCAATGTAAGCAGCCATTATCTGCTGGTAGTAAAGGCTGAACGCACTGCCAAACTTCAAATAGATCCAAGGTTCTCATCTATTTTCCATGATGCATTCTGATATAGGAGATTAAAATCTTTGGAGTACTGGCAAGCTCAATTTTTAATACATTTTAGGAGCTCAACTACTTTCCAAGCTAGCCTTCTAAAACTCTGAGGATATTTCTGAGAGATGCACCTAGAAACAAAGCTACAACATGTCAATCTAAATGTCAAAGTGTAGAAAAAGAACCTGTATTTCTCTGAAGGCTTTGCAGGGAATTCTACTGCAGAACATTTTTTTCTGAGGAGCTTCTTTTCTGCACATAAGCCCCACATAATCAAGAATTGCTACACTAGAAGTAATTAGAACCTGTAATTACTTCAGAAGGAAGTACTGTTAGAGGGTCTGTTATTAATTGCTTCTTCTAAATGATTTACAGTGATACCCTTATCTAAAAAGAAATCAAAGTAAGTTGAAAACTGACAACAGCTCCTGCCACTGCCGCACTCAAAGATCAGATAAAATCAAGCAATTGTTAATTGAACCATTAATTCAATCAAGTGATTTTATGCATTGGAGTGGTGCAATTTAATAATAGCTATTACAGCTTAAGATAATTTTCCAACAATGTCAGAGAAAACATGTACGGATTGATTTTTGTCATCCAGGGTGCATTTGTATGTCTGAGATTAAGATAATAGTATTTGTCATTTACAATCATACGCTTTTATAAAGTTGCAACACAAATGATTTAGTTATTAAAAAGATAACAGAGTGCCCATTGGCAGAAAACATTCGAACCAACTGCACACTTACAAGCAGGTTTCTACATCTAATTTAACAATTACTTGTTTTTGCAAGAGCTTTCAAAACTCAGGGTAAAAATCTGAAAGATCACACACAGACACTTTATTAATTGAACTTGTCAGATCTATGAACTTCAACAAAGGTAACAACAACAGAGAAAGAAATTCATGGTAGTGGAAACTTTAAGACATAAATTGACAGCTATTTCCGTTCCCTAATCTGTATCAACACACAGACATGTGCAGCGTTGCCTGCACAATGACTGGTGGTAATAAATTCAGTAGCGCACTGGAGTAAAATGGGACAAATCAGTAACTCAAAACTGTTTCCATTTTTAAGGGGGTTAGTTTAGTCAATAATTTTTGAGCTTTATGAACACTTTCTTGGCTTTTCTACAAGAAAGAGCATAGATTGTTAAACTGTAACTTTCATTTACTAATGTAGTGCAAGAAAAACATTAGTACACAATTGAAACACTATTTAAAGTGCATATGAAGTTCATTAGCACTTCTATTAATGCTTTCAAAGTAATGAGAAATGGGATACCTTTTAACTAGATTTATGCCACTGTCACTAAAATCCTTATGTGCAAGTGGATTTTATTTGCCATAGAGATAAATTACTTGCAAGACTACCATTCACCTACAATATTTTCCTGTATTTCCTCAGAATCCTTGGAATTTAAAAAGTCCTTTAAAAATATTTTATTTAAAAATAAACAAAATTAAAGAAAAACCCACTAAAATAACAAGACAGCCAAAACCCCCCACTAAAATGATGCCAGGACATTAATTATAAAAAAATAATGAATTATCATTAACAATAATTAACATATAAGTAACAATAATTAGAAACCAATGAGAATCATAATAAACATTAAATATTTATATTAAAGAATTATGCAAATTAAAGATTTGCTTGCTAGCAGCTATTTCCCCTGAAAGGCTAGCTTTTTACTTGATAATTAAATGTAATGTGATTTTAAGAAAAGGGGGGGGGGGGAGAACAAAAAAGAACACAAGATTTTCTAATAAATATCACAGATTATTAAAAAGCAAAATTAGGTACCATTAACATGAATGTATGTTACATGGTTCTAGGTTAACCTCTCACCTATTGATTTCATATTTGCTCTGTTTCAGATGCACGTAGTCACACCACACAAAGGCCGTGTCCCGGTGGGGAGCATGCTAGACTTTCTGATGAGGAAGTACAATGGAACTATGGATGCTATCACTGTACCTTCACAGAGGTAATGCACCCGTATTTTCAGATTAAGAAGATACATCCCCCCCAGTGCTCCTCCTTTTAGGACCCCAAAAGATATTGCTACAAAGACAGCTGAAAAATTATCTCCATAAAGGACACAATGCAGGGTAAATCTGCCTTGCCTCATCTTTCTATGTGTCAATTATTTAACCCTCAAATTACCAAATTTCTGGGTAGTAAAAATGTCAGATAGAAAATATAAAATTTGGCATGAACAAGATACCAGATGACAAAGCACAAAGGAAGATGGAGATGCTCTCTGAAAAATCTCTAATTCAGTCAGGATTTAAATTTAATTTCTCCATAATTTTTTTGAATTGGGAATATAAAAAGTCACCTTAGAAAATGATGGAGAGGTCTGCATCCCTGTATGCCACAATACCACAAGGAATTTGTGTCTTTGATAATGCAACCATGAAGCTTTCTTGTACAAATCAAGGCTGCAGATGTGCTTACTATAAATGCACCTCCCTAGATATATGACTTCCTTCTTTCTTCCCTTCAGTACTAGTGCATAAAACAACTTAATAAATCTGGAAGCACAGTTTGATGTTATACTATCCTGATGTTTAAGATATACTGTAAAAGGTTAACAGTTTTTGTTATAAATATGCAGTGCATGCACATCTTCTCCAAAACAGCTGAAGCATGTGAACATAATGAGCACCAAGTGCTGTATAGACTAAGCATATTCTGCTTGGGTGTTTTTACCTTTTACAGAACAATCTCCTTGAAGATTTCAAGGAATTTCAAGGAATGTACTGTATTTTAAGAGGGCTTGCGATGGATGGGAGTCAGTCCACATTTACTCTGGCTGAACAAACCCTTATAGGCCTCAATTAGCCAAAGCAAAGCTTTATCTGATTTAATTAGACCACTAAGCTACTTTTGAAGGAAAATACCTAAAGTACAAAACAGATATAAATGAAGTTCAAAATAAAATCAGATGCAGCATGGAACAGCATGGACTTTGCACAGCTGTTTCCTGTTGTACAAAGTTGTTGTATAAAGTGAAAAAAATATGACAAAAATAGAGGCATTCGGCTCACATGAGATAGATAATTTCATTTTCTTGCCAGTATAGGTTTCTTTAAAATACTACTAATAGAAGCACTTTCCATTAGAATCATGCCTAACTGGGATCCCTGTAGTCCAAATTCAGTATTAGACAATTTTGGGGGTCTGCAAATGTTACAATTATACTTATTTTCATGTAAAACCCCATACATTTAAAATGCAAATGCACTTCAGTCTTAGACTCATTTTTTTCAGAATATTACCTCAGAAAACTCAAGCATTTCACATGAAATTATAGATCAATAATCCAAAAAGATAAAATTAAGAAAATCTGAGAACCTAGGGGAAAAAAGTCCTGGTCTCAAACATTGCATCCATTATCTTCTCTAGCAATCCACTGCTGTAATACACCTTCATACCCAGCTTGAATCCCTCAAAACAAAGTGAAAAAGCAGGTAACACTGCAATTAGACTGGAGATTTATACTTTGAATCACAGAATCAGAGAATCATTTAGGTCAGAAAAGACCTCCAAGTTTATTGAGACCAATCTTTGACCAAACACCACCATGGCAACTAGACCATAGAACCAGGTGTCATGTCCAGTTGGTTTCTTGAACAGTTCCAGCAATAATGACTCCACCACCCCTCTGGGCAGCCCATTCCAATGCTTGACAACCCTTTCAGTCAAGAAATTCTTCCTAATGTCCTGCCTGAACCTTCTCTAGCACTGCTTGAGGCCTTTTCCTCTTGCCCTGTCCCTTGTTGCCTGGGAGAAAAGGCCAATCCCCACCTGGCTACACCCTCCTTTCAGGCAGTTATAGAGTGATAAGGTCACCCCTGAGCCTCCTCTATTCCAGCTGAAACAGCCACAGCTCCCCCAGCTGCTCCTCACAGGACTCACTCTTTAGACCCTTCACCAGCTTTGTTGCCCTTCTCTGGAAACACTCCAGCACCTCAGTGGTCTGGCCCCTAGTGACTGGCTGCTAACTGGATGCAGCACTTAGGTACTTAGCTTTGGACAGCAGATATAAACTACCACAGTCTGCAAAGTCTCAGAGGGGGAAAGGTTAAAGCATCAGGATGGGGGCGGAAGGGAGAAGAGAGTAAGCACAGCATTTTGTTCCCATCACCATTGGAGCAAACTCCATTCTTATTTCCATGGAACATAAAATAAATCTATGAATGAAAAAAATCTGCTTTTTTTCAACTAAACTAGTTTTCAATGAAAAAAGAATTTTTATGTACACTTAGTAAAAAATTACCAGTAAAACTTCAAGAGACATATAGGAAGGACACCAATGACTGAAGCTTAGACAAGTGAGGTACCATACTCTGTGTAAGTTAGGATGTGGAATATGTATTTCACAGATTAATCATCTTTAGATCTTAAAAATTAAGTCTTGCACAGTACGAACAATAAAACTATATCAGTAAAAAGGTTTCTTGGAGTTCCAAGCAACATTTTAAAATAATTCAGTAAGAAAGCATTTAATGGGAGCAAGGGGTAAAGGAACCTTAACAATATTAACAGGTTTGTAGAAACAGCCATGTCCACCCAAAAGCACAATCAAATAAAGTGATAGTTATGTTATAATCATCAACATAGAAAGTCTCTCTGCATGCTAAGCCTTTGTATTTATGATACAAACCTCTGCTCCAGATGTAAAATCTGGCTCCCCTTTTCTGGTCTGTACACTTATGTATTATTTGTTTTCTGTCCATGTGCAATGCAGAAGATTAGGAAAGAGAAATCTAAACTTTAATTTGCACATCATGAACTGTAGTGACTCCTGGAATGTTAGCTTCTTTTGCAACTTGCATTTCTCATAAAAAATATTTGCAAGGCTTTGCATTAAAGGCATTTTCAAGTAGACACTCAGATATCTCTTAGTTGGCAAAGGCAGATGAAATGCAATCAAGACATTTGTCTTCATGACGGTATCCTGCCAGTGTAAGCCTGAACAATGCCAGTCCAACATCTTTCTTGTTACTTTTTGGTATTAAAATAAATCCTCCATGGTCCACCTCACACCACTTAACTGTCAGGAGTATGAATTACTGTAGCAGGTGGGCTAGTGTGGTTTTAAAAGCAATGTAATACAATCAACTGTACAGTATCAGATTTCAAGGAATGCAAAAGACATCTAGAATAGAGGCTGATCCTTAAGCAATCCTAATATTGGCATTAAAGTGTTCAAGTTCCCATTGGGACCATTTTATCTTTTGACCTCAGGCTTTAATTGAAACTTTAAACAAAATATATTACCTATTTAATACAGCTGAGCTGGACTCTGGCTTTTGTAGTACAAGTTGCCATGCCAAGCAAATTAATCTGTGTAACCTCAGCATGTACTTTTTAATTTACATCAAAGAAATATGACATAGAGAAAATAAATACCAAGCCAACATTATACAGCTTGTTGAATAAGTATTTTGATTCTACTTTTAGAGTTTCAATTTTTGGCTGTTCTGGGTTCTTAAAAAAAAAAAAAAAGGTTTTATTTATTGGTACAAAGCCAGAGAAACATATGGTTTCCTTAGGCGAGTTGTTGCACACCTGGCAAAATAAATCACAGCAACAGGAGACCAAAATCTTCACTGCAACTTTTCATACGCAACAACGCAGAACATCTGATGCTGGTATTTCAGGCCTGTCTTTTGTACCATGGATAAAATGCAAAGTCAAATGGATGGCCTCTTCTTGAGCCCCAATACTTCTTTTTCCCTTTAAGAGACAAGTTACTTAATGTTTTAAAGGACGAGAGTCTATCAGGCAGACTGACACACCAGAGGAATGAGTCACTGGCCTTGTCAGAGCAAAAGGCCAATAGAAGCAAGCACAGGAAAAGAAGTGTAACACAAACAGGGAAAGCAGGTGGTGTAAAGGCTTAGCACTGCTAGAGTGTTAATGCTACCACACTCAGAGTGCTGGAGTTCAAACCTAATTCAGTTTAAACAGTTCATCTCCTGTTTATTTTCCTTCAAGTAGGTCATGTACATCATGTAGGGGAAGAAACCCTCCAAAAATAATCAATCAATGATTGAATAATTATTAAAAATTAGAGGAAGCATGTTTTCTTATATCATATGCCAATATGTGGCAATATATGTGCTATTCAACCAAGCAGAGAGATTGCCAGAGAACTTGGAATACATTAACCACAATAACAACTACAGCATATAATACTCAAATTGTAACTATTCTTGGATTTCATGATAAGCTGTAAAGACTTTTTTCAGATGTAGGGAAATGGGGAAGGACTACTTCCTTATGCTACTTCCTGAGCAGATGTGTAGCACTCCCTCAGTTTCTCCCTCTTCCTCCCCAGCAATGAGCAAACAGTGAGTGGGCACAGCTCAATCAGGTTTATACAGTCACAAGTGCACAAGACAGGACTGGCCTATTTCAGTTCCTCTAGTCTCCCTTTCAAGGCAAGAATAGGCAGACAAGTTTATGTAATGCTGTTTATCAAACAAAGTGTTACAGTGAATATGTTTATAATTCTGTCTTGAACCTCAACACGGAAATAAACAATCCAGTTGGCCTTCTGATAATGACACAGCACAAGCTGCAAAGCGGATGCACTTGTGATAATGGATGCAGTTGCCTTGTTCTCCTGTCACACCCAATGTAAAGAGATGACTGAATAGGTATTTAGGAGTTATCTCACCCAACTTGAGCTATTAAGTCTAAGCTAGTCATTTCATCTCCTTTTAGAGAAGTATGCTTGCAGGAGACTATTTGTATAATCTAAAATAGATGTCTAAGACAGGCTTCATTAGTGCCCAGAGGCATGGTTTTCTTTCCACACTACAAAGAAGCATAGCTATCTAGCTCTGTCTTGTCATCTAACATTTATACTTTTAGGAGAGACTAACTGCAGTCATGTAGGCTTATGTAGACATATCCAGGACAGCTTTGAACAAATCAGTCTGAGTCCTGCTAATATAGCTGCACTGTATTCAATTCAAGTCATTACCCAACTTGTTATGCAGCTGCTTGGATTGCCTTGCAGCATAACCTATAAGAAACACTCAAGCAACCAGTGTGAAGCAAGTTCTGTTTTCCATGCAACAGCTGCCATCACAACAACAACCAAAATACAAGTAAATCCTATATTAATGATAAGGTAAACTTCACAGAGCTCCATAAGGGACTAAGGTACCCTCAGTTGACCGTAGCTTGTTATGTCACTAGGACATCCATGAAGTGCTGGTAGCTGCCTAAAGGAAGCAGAAGCCAGAGTATGGGCTAGGGACTAGAGGGAGGAAATACAGCAGAAGCCAAGCCTGGGCGAAGAACTGAGATAGTGTTTGTGTTCATTATGGTTTTGAGTTAATAAATGCAAATCCCAGGAACAGAGCGAACTTGGCCTCTTGAACCTAAAAAAGTAACCAGTGGCCAAAAAAGTAAAAATCTGAAGAAATTTATAGGTCATAGTGTTCTGAATGAAGCATCAATTCATGGGAAAAGGGTGGCACAGGCCTTCTTGGACAATCATCATGCTAGAAACAGCATCACTTTACTTTTTCAAATTTTGTACTTCTGAGGAACACTTTTATCAGAATTATGAAATATATATATCTGCATTGAAGAGGGCAGTCAAACTTCAGAGGATGTGCTCAAGCACTTCAGTGATACTGAGATTAGCTCAGTTGCTTAGAGTATGATGCCAGTAACACCCAGGTTGTGGGTTCAAACCCCACAGGGACTGTTCACCTAAAAGTTAGACTCAAGTTAGGATCCTTGTAGGTCCCTTACAACTCAGAATAATCTGTGAAATACAATGCAAGAGTACTTCAGCAGTCACTAATAGGACACCAATAGGAAGCAGATGCTTAATTCACAGACTGGTGACTGTTGATGATACCACCAAATTTATCAGTAAATGCTGTGATAAAGCAATAATTTCACTAAGATTCACAATGAACAAAAGTACCTGAAATAATCAATTTAGCCCATGGCATCAATCTGGTAAAGTTCAGCATCCAGGGAGAAATAACTCTCCATTGATCTGTACGAACTGCTAAGTAAGTATTTATACTATTACTGACTTTAGATACTTTATCACTGTGACAAGATAAGAACTTAGTTTAGTATTTGCATATACATTTTTCAAATATGCAGCATCAATTACAACTACAATTTTAGTCTTTTCCTGTGCCCCAGTACTTGTAAGGGGCTCATAAAAGATGCCTTACCTGAATAAGTAAAGAAAAGCGAGTGGTGCCTCCTTCCAACAACTGTGTCAAACCAATTGGTACCAAACAACACATTCCCTTGTATATTAGGCATTGGCAAGGGGAGGAGAGCACACAAAACCCCACGTTTTCTGCTGACCCTAATTGTTTTCACATATAATTTTAATTGCCCCACTTTGACCTACTTTAAAGTAAGGGTTCTCCCATCCCTTTCTGTGTCAGAGAGGAGCTCACAGAGTACTGGGCCAGACACGGAGGCTGCTTAGCAGAAATACGTGCCCTTTCAGAAAGAGCTCCACTTAAAAGCAACTCTGGAACAGTAAGGACCTTGTTTACAGATCTGAGTACTATAAAGAGTAATTCATATTTTCTTCTTTCTTTTATCTGTTTAATATATCCTGAATAAAGATGTGAAGTAGAATATGAGGAGCTGAAATTAAACAAAACACCTCACAACTAAATGGATGCTTTTTGCAGTACTCAAGAGACTCTTCTAAAATTTTGAAGGACAGATAGCTGATTCTGGAAGAAGAATTCTCTCATTTTAGATGTCTAACCAAAAGTACGTCAGCTGGGAAGTAAGTTTTTGGCACAACTTTAAAAAAAAGTACAGCTATCTCTGTGGGCCTGTTCAGACACATTGTTGGTTTACAAGGCAATTCAAAGTCTAATTCCCCACACTAAAATTTATGATATAATCAATCTCACTTCATTTTCTGTAACATTTCAAAGATTACTATACAAGAGATCTGAAACAAACAAAAGAAAAAAACCTCACAAACTCCCAAGTATGAATTGCACACAGGGCTTCGATGACAGCAGATGAGAGATTCTGGAGGCAGAGAAAAACACTAATCCCTGCATTCTAAATGTAAAACTGTTGCATTGACACTTTTAAAGATATCCAATATCTAATAGCATCATCATTTATTGTGCCTTATCCAAAATTGCAGTTACTGGCATTTAGGCTCTGAACCTAGTTTGGCTTGTAGCTACTGAAGTTAATTATTTTTAGGGTTTATTAGCTAATTATTTGAGCACCAGTTGCCTGGCTAAGCAACTTCTGTTTCACCCTGCCTGACTCCTCAGATATTGTTCTGAAGCATTAACAATGCACTTACCCATCATGTTATATAAGCTCTGTGGTGCAAACTGCCTTGGCATTTTCTGTATTGCTTCTTTGTAAACCATAAGGGCATCCTAAAAAGACACACACAAGTTGGAAAGCACCAGTTGTAAAAGCATTCTTTTACATATAAAGTAAACCCAAACTATCTTTCTTCTGCAAATGAATGGTGCAGAGACAGAAAAAACACATCAGCATCATAAATACCATAAAAAGTTCAAGTTTCTCCTTTTAAAAAGTTGGGGTTTTTTACCTGAATTTTACAAAATTCAGTGAAGCTTACTGACAAGAGATCAAGTTAGTTCCAATATTGTAGCTCTTTTCCCAGTCAGAAGTAACAAGACTGGAGTTTATAAACAGATACAGAATTCTACAGGCTGTCAATGATTATGGAGTAATTCCAAACTGCAGACAAGGAACTTTCTGATGATAAAGCTATACTCAGTGACCTAAAAATAAATCACTGTCTTCTGCCAAGTAATAACAAAACATAATCCTCACAACTGAGGTCTGCTCCACAGAAAGAATGAGATGCACCATAAAGTCAAGAATGCCAAAACAGGGACCCCTTTGCAAATATGCTGTACCTTAAATTACTTGATCACACATATATTCATTCAGCACTTTGGATGCCTACTGGTCAGTCTGTCGGCTCTGCATCAGTCACAGCTTACGAAGGCTGAAATGCACTTGAAAATAACCTAAATGTACGAACAAATCATGAATGCCACCAGGCAGAAATCTGGTGGTTGATATCCTTAAAATCCCTTGCACCTCCCAGGTATTGAGGTGCAAGGGATTTTAAGAATATAAAACATCCAACTCTACACTGTATCAGCTGTGCAGATAACATGCTGCTGTTCTCTTCTCTGTATGTATGAATTAGCTGTCTGTGGTTTAACCAATTAGTAACAGCCACCTGACAGGCACGGATGCAGCAGACAGATGACAGAGAATCTGTAGAGCTTGTGCATGTCTAATCATAAACAGCTGAGGTAACTTCCATGGCCAGGAACACTTACATCAACAAAAACCACACACAAGTCTTGCTCTGAATGACGCCTGACAATGCAAGGAGAGAATGATTTTCTTTTAAATACTGCTAAAGGTCAAAATTCAAGTCAATGTCCAGTTTCAGTAAGTTCATCAAGGAAAATGGAGAGGAATCACAAACAGTCACAGTTGCACGTATAAATGAGATGTGATGGCTTGGGTGCAGCATACGGTTACATTAAAAATATCCAACCCACTTTAGCACTTAGGTCAAGTTAGCTGAAAATAGCGCATGGTGGGATGTTTTTAATCACTGACATTTTAAATTGTTTCAAATGGGTCTTATTTTTGGAGACTCAAACACAAACATAATTGCATTTTTCCAAATAAGGATGGACTTACTCTATTTTGAATTACAAAGGCAGTACAATTTAGGTTCACTGGTCTGTAATCACGTTGTTTCCTTTGCATACCAGCTATGGGTACAAAGCCAAAACCAATGAATTTACATATATCAGATGTGACCACTGCTCACGTTGACTCTGATGTGAGAACATCACACTGCTAATTAATATCATCACACCTGTGGCTGTAGAGAACAAATATTCTCTGTAGAGAATACTAATCTTGGTTTGGTCAAATGTGTTCCTGCGATGTATTTTAAAAGTCTAGGTGGAAGCAGTGGGTATTATTTATGTATGAAGGTTTTATCATAATATTATAGACAAATCTGGAGTCTTACCTCATATTGTCCTTGTTCATGGAAAAGTTTTCCTAAGTTATAAAGACAGCTGGTAACAGAGCTTTTATGAGCATGAGGATCTTTCAGATTTTCATCAGGGATCTCTGAGCACTTCACAAAAGTCCTTCTGGCTTCCTCTGTCTTCCCTTGGTTCATCAGGATGATACCAGTATTTAAATAGGCAGCTGTGAAGAAGGAAAAATACTACTTTTAATGGAGGTGTACTATGCCTTATCATCTGTTTTAATTCAAAGTAGTATCTGATAGAGATCCCATGGTTACCTAATTTGGTTTTTGTATAATATAGATCATATATTATTATAATAGACGAACATATAATGACTTTGTGAATATATGAAAGGTAAAAGTACAGAGACAAGGAAAGAAGAAAGTGGCTATAAAGGTTGAGTAAGGAGGGAAGGAAACAATTGTTAATCAGGGTACTCCATTTCATTCCTCTTATTAGGACTGCATCAAGCATATAACGCCATTGTTAGAAATGTTACAAAAAATATACATATACTTATACATAAATATATGTATAGATACATATACTTATACATAAATACATGTATATATACATATATGGAAGATTTAATACTGGAGGTACTAAAGTCTCAGCAATCTTCAAAAGCACCCATTTAGTTTTAGAACTGATCACTGGCAACATCCCAATGATTATTCTCCATTTTCCCCAGGAAAGAAAGGAAAACTGAAAGGGCTTCAAAAATATTTGTATCATTCACTCACATATATTATAAATACCAGGGAGTAGCTGTAACAAACAGAAAACAAGAGCTTGAAAGTTTGGGCAGCAGTGTCTGTGGCTAAACATCCCAGATAAGAAGCATTTTAGGTTCTAGTGCTGCTGAGCTTAGCTCATTAGGTGCTTCTTCCTTGTACCACACTGAACAGGGTTGTTTACCAATAAACACTTGCTTTCAAGTGCACAATTTCACCTTTTGCTTCTGAATTGAAAATCTCTGAAAGAAAGGGAAGTGTTACTAAAGAGCATGAAAATTTTCTATAAAAACTATAGTCAATATTCTACAAGCTTGTATAGTTGAAATACTTACAAGCTAGTGTGGGTCTGCTACCAATTGCCAGTTTATAGTAATGCAATGCCTCTGAAAACCTGCTGTTTTCCTGAAGTAGTAATCCTCTGTATAAGGAAAAAAAAAATAAGAAGAGTGAGGCTACTACAAAGAATAATTTGAAAACAAATATTGAAAACAAAACTCAGGTAACAAAGAAAAATATGCTAACTGTTTTTTTCAGAAATACAACCACTCTCTTACTAACACTTCAGTGGAATAACTATTTTGTGTAAAAAGATGAATTCATAGACTTCAGGTGCATCCATACAACTTTTAAAAAGCAGATCTTAAATGTAATATTTTTTACTTTATTGGAAACCAGATGATTCCTTTACTCAGTTCAGAAACCTGCGAGACTTTTTAAGGTGGCTAGAGTATGATGGAAGTATTTGTAACTAAGTCATTCAAATTTAGCCTGTTGTCTTTTCTTGACTTCAAATAAGCAGGTCTTTTTCAAATACATGATAAAGTTAACCATCCAGGACTTAACATGTTACGTTAAGAGTCCTCTTGTGAGCAGTTTCACTAGATTATTCACTGTACAGCTAAGCACCTACAACATTTCCATTTTTCCCGCATTCTTTATGCTCTAAACAATTTTACTAACTGAAGAGGTATTAAAAACTATACTGAATATTTCCAATTTTATAATATATGGGCTCTAATTCAGCTTTTAAGACAAACATCTTTGTGAATTACAATTTACACCAGCTACTCACAAGTTTCTGAGAAATTTCTGGACAACATTGACATGAATGCACAAAGCATTACAGTGTTCCCAAAGTTTCAGAAGACTGAAAAAAGCATATACAAATATATTAAAACCAGAAGGATTTAAAAATCCTTAAAAACTAGTCATTTCAGAGTAGAGACTCAGATCGTATTATCCAGGGATAAATGTCCCTTGTCATATCATTCAAAATACCCAGGAAAATGTAGCTGTTTCTCTTAGGTAGGAGCGGTATCATATCTATGTATAGTTCCCCTAACCTACAGCAATTTTCTTCCTCTGTGCTTTTATCTGCCAATAGGTTTTAGAACTGCAAAGAGCTTGGACTTCTTTAATCTCCAGTCTCTAATCAGAGAAGAATCTTTTACCCTGCAAGATCTCAGGAAAACTTTTTGAATAAAATCAGTAAACTTCAGGGGAAGAAAAGCGAAAGTAGCAACCACCGTCTATGTTGTTTGCTTCCTGTCACTGGGCTAGGATTTAACAGAATAGAGGAATATATCCTTTTTCTTGTATTCTATCCTATCAGCACCACATGACCTCACTTTGAAACTCTCTACCAGTTAACTTCAGATGAGGTAGTACATCACTTTTAATATTAACAGAACTTATATTTAGTTAGTATTTGCAGTAATGTGAGCAATGACATTCAGGATACTTTTTGGCATGGCACCAAGCTTTGTAACCACTGTTAAATATCTTGCAAATGGCAAGAGATATGATCATCAAGATAGAAATAACATGTTCTACACTTTCTAGAACCTGAATTTTGTTTACAGTAAAAATTTTTATAGATTGTCATTACTCCAAGGAAAATTAATCATGGTCTTCTGATCCCATTTTCTATTGACAGCAGTACAATTAACAGAAAAAATAAATGAAGTGCCTGTTATGACATTTAACCTGCTTTGTAATTTTTTTAAAAGCAAAAACATTCTTACGCACAATTTTGAAACAATTCATCAACAAAATTCCATTCTTTTAGTTCTGGAATAATTTCAGATACTAAATAAGTAACAATAATTAGTCAACTTCAACAACACAAATTGCTTTGGTAAGTGTACAACATTTGTGCATTTGGGATTAAAATAACTTTTATTTGCAATTATTACAAATTAATCTTCTGTGTTCACCCCGTACTCTAATACTGCCACTCTTGATTAATTCCTTGATACTTTAAGGTGGGGTTTTTTGTACTTCTCAGTGTCATGGGTTTCTCTGATTAGGATTTTTTTTTTTTATAAGAGGAAGATCAGCTTCTGATGGAAGCCTCTGGAAGTTTCCCTCCATCCTAGAGAGCAAAGCCAATGAGGGCCTACTCCAAGGAAAACTTCCTGCTTTTGAACCATTAAGTTACACCCCTCTGTGAAAACATATTTAAGAAGTTGTGGTGCAGTTAGAATTGGGGCAGCCATGGGTTAACAACATCACAACACAGACATCAAGGTCAGTGCAGGAGGAGAAGAGGAGAAAGAGGGGGAG
>JAWWEE010000040.1:40354913-40475310 GCA_035221455.1 Xenops minutus | reverse complement strand
TTAAGCATTATTCTAAGTTCTGCTTTGCCCGTGGTATTAATCAAAGCTCCTCTTTCGGTTATCTCTAGCCGTAAATTTCGAGCTGGTGTTTTTTTTCCTTTCCCTCTGGAAGGCGAAAAGGGAGGGGGGAAAAGACCTTGAAGGAGTTTTACTGGACGCCAGGCGTTTGTTCAGAGTCAAACTACCACACTCTTCCAAAAGACTTTTTTTTTTTTTTTTAACTGTTTCCATTTACAGTCAGTCTATCTGTCCCTCTCTCTCTCTCTCATATATATAACCCAAGCTGCTCAGATATAAGACTGAGTGCCCAATTCTAGCAAATAATTAGTTTTTTATGTGTACTGCTGTAAGGTTTGGTAGAAGAAGGAGAAGAAGAGGGATATAACCAAAAAAATCTTAACATGGTATGAAACTGACTCTTCTTGTGAAATTGGTCCGGATTGATGGTTAGTTTTCACTGTGGCTTCTGGCACTACAAAAATTACTAGATTTATGAGTTTCCAGTTCTAGTTTCAGATTAAACAGTCATGAAAAGGCTTCAAGGAAAATTTAAAAAAAAACAACTTTTAGTTGAATACAGTTAACACTTAGACAAGTATGGTTCTGAGAGATAACTTGGATGTTTACTCATGAAGGGATAAATAGCTATTTAAATAGATAAAAAGTTCAAATGATGAACATTGCATGAAACTTGCCAACCATTCCTAATTTTACAAAGAATACCAGAAGAGCTTAAAGAACACTTATACCTCTCAGCTCCGCCAAAAAATCACATCCTCTCTAGCTTTAAGCTCAAATAAAATGTAGGCATATAAATATGCTTTCTAACCTCTATCTAATTACTGAAAAAAAGGCAACTAAGCCTAAAACCAAACACCTCAAATTTAGTTACTGCCAAAATTAATATTGCCTGTGAAATGGTCCACTTCTCATTTTAGAGGATGTATTATAATCCTGGTCTCCAACTACACTATTGCCCACTATTTCTTCCACAGGTCTACTGTCTCATCCACCACACAGGAGGAATATAAATGAGCAATATTTGCCTCTGACTACAGTTTCTACAAGGAAAACACCACCAGCTTCTTATAAATACTTAACTTTTGAGCAAAATATAAAATAAGTTCTAGGAACAAATGACAAACTCTTGTTCATTTCAAAATCATTTCAAGCAAAACTACAAGTCAGGTCCTATATTCTCCTTTCATTGCTCCATTTCACAGCATCTAAGCCGTTTCCAAAACCAAAATCATGTTGATTTTTCAGCTAGGCATTACATCTGAGAGGCAGACACAAGGTTCAGAGGTACAGGCAGTTTAGCCTTGATACTGCATTGCTGAATCAGTAGACCTGATCAGCGGAAACAGCAGACCTGGTGAAGGAAAAGCATCCCAAAGCAAGGGCCCTGAGAGCAGAGCAGGGAACCTGTTCCCAAGGCTCTCTGCTGGCTGCTCCAGCAAGGCTGAGTTCAGGTAGTAAGTCCCAGGGTTGCCTCTGAAAATGGCTGGCCCTAAAATTGTTCACAATTGTCAAGACAAAAAGAAAACTAAGAGATGGGCTCTGCCCTGGTTCTGGCCAGGAACATGGGTAATTTTTGCAGTAGCCACGATGGGGCCTGTCTAGGACCTAGAGGTTATTCTATACTACTTCACATCATTGCCAGAGGTGGGGGGAAAGCAGTCTCTTCCACGGAGAAGGAGTTCCTTTCAGTCAAGTAAGTGTGTGGAGGCAGCTGTGAGGCAGCTGGAGGGAGCTGTAGGGTATTAGCTATTGTCGGGAGGTTTCTGTGACAATCATTCCTTTCTCGTACCCTCTGTCATTAACATTGCTGCCTTACTGCTTGTTTTATGATCTCATTGCTCTCTCATGAGGATGAAAGTACTTGGAGAAGAAAAAGCTACATAAACCACAGGACACATAATAGACAATTATAACCTGTCCCTGAATTTATTTGGGATTTGTTAGGAGAAAAATTCTAACTATCATAAGCAGCAAGATTCTGGAATGTTACAACAGGATTTTTTTGCTTGCATTACTTCTAGCTACTTTCACAGTGGCATGTTACTCTTTTATGAAATGGAGGATATGTGCTAACTGCTTGCAGAGTAGCAGGCTTCACCAAGTGACTTAGGAAGTGGCTCAGAGTCCTGTTTTTCTAATAGGAAGAAAAAGAAAAAAACAAGAAGCAAGTTCTGACTATCTAGAAATGATGCACATCACTTCTATAGATAGAACTGCTCATTTAATATGTGCAGGAAAACATTTCCCCCAAGTGAGCTCTTTGCAACCTTCCTGAATTCTTTAAGCTGATGACTTTTACCTATCTTGCTTGACCAACAATGAAAAATCTTCCTGTCTTCCTCCTCTGCTGTGGTTTTGACCTAAAGTCACTAAATACTAATGGCACAAAAATGTTTTCAAGGACCAGAAGGTAGTCACCAGATATAAACAGGCAGTAGATAGTCTATCCTTTTTCTCACGTTACATATTAATTTCTTCCTGTTGGTAGTCCTATTAAAGCCAGCTGGTCTACTTACAAAGCAAACTCCTCAGTGACTAAAGCTGGCATAAATTGACTGTAACTATCAAAGTAAACATGAATGTTAATGAAATATTTATAAAATATAGCCAGGTACAATATTGAAATAGTTTGATCAATTTTGTTTACTGGTTTATAACAACTAACACAGGGCCTGCTAGCTATTATTTTGCCATGACTGCAATTCTTCCATGCCTCAAGCTACATTCATCCCATTGATTTCAGGTGGGATTATCTATAAAGGACTAGATTTACCTAAATACTGCATTGGCAAACAAAGAAAGAAATGGAAGATAATTCTCCTTTATTCCTCACAGAGAAGAGTCTCCAGCAACACAGAGTGAGAGGATGTGCCTTGCCTAAGGCAACTCTTTCACTGTCACTTGCAAAACTTCTGGGTAGAAAGATATGCTACCATAAATACTACTTTTTTAATCAATAAGAACCCAAACATACAGAGAATGATCGTTCCCTTTGCAGAACTCACAATGCACAGTAATCTATAGCCCCATAAGTAAAAACAAAACAAAAAACAAATCACCCCAAAACAACCTCTACTCTTTCAGACAGTTTTACTTTCAGAGTAAAACTGTCATGTTCTTCGGGATCTAAGGAGGAGCTTCCCAAATGCAAGCAAATTGGTCAGCAAATATAGTCCTGTTCTTTTTTCTGTTACAGATGCAACTTGATTGGGATTACTACCTATGCAGCACCACATCAACTCTCACAACTCCTATTTCTTTGACAGAGGGAGTGCTGCTGTGAGGGATAAAGAATAGCACTGCTCCTGCCTTGCTCACTTCTCTGGACAACAGGCAGTGCTTTGCCGTGTCTGCAGTCCTCCAAGTGGATGCCTACTGCCCCTCATGTACACCAATAGCCTACACAGATAGAGAATTGGACAGAACTTCTTACAAGAGGGGCCTTTTTTGAAGCTGGATGGCAGACTCAATTATTTTCCTAATTTTATAAAATGGTGAAAGCTTACATAAGGACTATAAATTACCTCAATTTCAAATATTGAGACATGTAATTGAATAGCTAGGTCACTGAACTCCTTTCACCTTTCGATATTAAAAAAATTTAAAAAAATATCTGTACTTCATATAGACCCTATAACGTGTCCCAGAGCAGAGTTCTGCCCTGCAGGACACCACCAGTCACTCACAATACAGCAAGATTTTATTAAGGCATGGTTACAGTAAGACACAAATTTTAGCTGCTGTCTTTGACAGAGGAAGAGCTAGCTGGCAAAGCAGAGATTAATTACAAACAGGTTTGTAATAAGCTTGCATTCAAAGCTGAGAAAAACAATGATCAAGTACTTGGACAGACACCAGATGACACATCCTCTTTGCTTTCTAACTAGACATGCTGAATGATAAAAACTTCTGGGCTACCAAGGAAGAGGAACTATGACTTGTTTCCTACTTTGTGTTTGCTACAGGAATTTTATCTGGGGCAGGTTCAACCACAGTTCAACACAGGTTTGTAGGTCAGACTGCTTTAAGTGCTCTTTGTATCTGATAATGAGATTTTTACGCCAGAATCCTTAAAAGGCAGGGAACACATTTTCAGATGTTAAATATGCTAACAACAACAGACAAGGAAGAACTTTGCTCATATTGATTTTTACCAAGGATGCAGAGTTAAACTTTGCACGTAAAACACTTCTGCAACTCTAGACTTTACAGAATGAAAATTTCAGCCACTGTTGGAGACTTTACCTAACAGAAATCTAAAACCATCCATATTTATTGATATAATACCCTAAATTTTCCCAAGTAAAGTTTATGAAAATTCATAATCCAACCTTATTCAAAGAAATTAAATTATTTGAAAAACAAACTTGTATGCACAGCCCTCTATCACTAAAGGCGAAATGAGATATTTCAGAACAGAAGCAAGGGGATGGTTGTTTGGTCAAAATTCATCCTTTGTAGGACATTGTACATTACAAAAATACAACATTTCAAGTAATTAGTATAACTTGAAAGGAATATTCAACATTTATGTTAGATTGAGAACATCCTTATAATCAGATGAGAAATTTAAAGTAATATAAAATATTTATCTGGATGACAAAAGAATACTCTAAGCACAGCCAGGCCTAAATACAAGTGAAATAACATATGCAAAATTCTCTTTTACCTGTTAAGCAATTTTACTTTAGACACAGATTAGAAGCAATTTGAGACAATACAAAAAACCCTATGAGCTTTAGGTAACAATCATAAGGCAATAAAGACTGAAAAGCCCAAACAAACTAAATTACTTTGTTTTTAATCTACTGAACACTCCCCTGTTTCAAAGAATAAACTATCATTTTTCTACAGCTCTGTCCTTGGTACTTCACAGTATTAAAATACATGGCTTTCTGATTAAAAAAAAAAAAAAAGGCACAGAAAGATAGCTCTGTTTACGCTGATTTATTACCCTATGAAATCTAGCTGAAATCAGCAGTGCTACATACCTTTAAGAAGTTGGCTTGGAGATTTGTTTGTAAAAATTACCTGAAGTGCAGTCTTAAAATGTCAGAGAAGTTATTTATAGGAGGTCACTTTAAATGTATTCTTGAAGCTGCCTCATTAAAGGCATATTGTAATACACTCTCCATTTAAAGTATAAAACAACAACTGAAGTCCCTTCTGCACTGAAACCGCTACAAAAATCTCAAATGCTTTCAGAGTTGCCAGGAATCTACCCTTTGAGTTTTTCTTGAGACTTTAAGAAAACAAGCTTCCTAACAATAATTCCTTAGCCTAAGCTCAGGTTTTGCAATTTCTTTGGTTCTCTCCTACCCACCCCACCCCCCCTCTTTTTTTTTTTTTTAAATAAATACAAGTAATAATAAAAAAAAAATTCTGCTGGTCTCTAAAAGCTTAAGAATGTTTTTAAGATTACAGAATTGACATACTTGAACACTGAAAAATAACATGTACAGAATCAGGCAAACGTTGAAATGGAGATAATGTAATTATGTAACCTAAATTAATGCATTTTAAATTGTTCTAAATGACAAAAGCAGCTGTAACTCATAGCCAGAAGATATAACAGCCAGAAAATAAATACCACTGAAATCAGACATTCATCTGTTAATTACTTTATATTTTTAATGTATTAATAGCCAACTTCTAAGCCAACCTCACATTTCACTTTATTGACAAAGAAGGAAAGAGATCAAACGCTTCTGGTTTTGCAGTTTTTCTCTTTGGTTGTTATCAATTAATATTGTGAATTAAAACTCAACAATTTGTTCCTCAATCAGAGAGCACTAGGATTTGTTATTGCTGTGTATGAACACTGGGTTGCATATACCAATTAACTTGTATCAAATACTGAGGCGGGAGTGCTTACAAACAATAATGAACATGTGAGACACATACATTGCTTCTAAATTATTGTAAGGATGCTTTTCTCATAGAGTTCCATTAATGACTTTCAGTTTCAAAAGCACATACTGAAAAACAGGAACAGCAAAAATAATGGGGCTCTTGTAAGCAAAAATAAGACATATTTTTCCATTACAGAGGATTATTGTAAAAGGCTCTCATAGAACTACATGCCAAGGATAAGCTTAGTTTTCCAAAGGAGCTCTTGAGAGTTTGTGTTTAAAAGAATTGATTCACTTGTGGTGTTGCAATATCAAAGGACAATCCATTTACCACCTAGTTTTCATGCTGGATATTGAAGCATACAACACTGAGAAAGCCTACAAAATCAAAAAATGAGGCAGGATTTTTCAACTAGTATTGCATAACTAATGGGTTTTTTTAAGCTTTTTTTTTTAAAAATAAAGGATTCTATGGTATTCAATAGAGTAGTAGAAAGGTTAAGAATTCACTTAAGGTTAAACTTCACTTCCTTTACTTTCGCAGGTATATTTAAGGTGACTTTATCCCTTATATATTTCAACGAGCATTTTAGTTACATTCCTTCCACAAAAATTCAGTAGAATTTTAAAAAATTTTCTATTCAACAAAGATGAAGGTTTATAGGCATATATTTTGTCTATCGATGGCAACCTAGAAGACTAGCAGCTTATTCTGAGAACAGCAAAACAACTGAAATCTGATTTCTTTTATATCCCTGTCTTTACTGTTCAACTCTCTTTCCTCCTCTTACCCTGGTATTAACTTCAGCTTCCCTCTATGACACAGTGAGTAAGAGACAAAAGTACTGTATAGGCATTTGAAAGATTTTAATAGTTATAATTTTCATCTCCAAAACCAATGACATATGAGACATGTAAAAGCATCAATCTTGTCACTTTATTTCCTACAATCTTCTGCTGAGTTCAGAAGTTATTTTTTAAATGTAAGCAAAAGAAGTTTCTTCTTATAAATATGCTTTGCATACTTTTCACTGCCTAACAGATACAAGAAAATTTTGTGCATATATGTATTTGTGTAACTGTACAATTATTAAAAATATATGTATGAGATATGAATTTCATTTTTGAAAAAAAATTCAAACATTAAATTATTTTGAGTTTACTGTATTCTTAACTGAAAGGCAAATTAATGAAATTGGCAATTTATTTCTTGTTAAACAAGGAAAAAAATTAGAGCGAAAAAAGTCTGTTATGGTAAATGTCAGTTTTAGATATTATAAGTGGCCATTTTAAACTGGCCTTACAGCAGAACATTATTTCTTTATTTATTTGAAGAAGTTTACTATTTGAATTTAGTTTTTGCACATTTTTATTATCTAACATTCACACTTTCCAACTATACAGAGGACATTATTTTCGTACTCCCTGTGGAATGGCAGTCACCTGGATTTTGTCCTCCACAGATGTCAGGAGCATACAGCTAGTGGAGGAGACAAGCCTGTCTTGCAGCAGAGCCCCACTCTGGTGGCTGGGGCTGGCTAGGTCATGGCAGGAGGGGAAGGAAGGGTGAGTGCCAGCACGACAAGCAGAGCTGAGCAGGAAGCAAGTGTAACACCCAGCCAGAGAATCAGTACCCTCCTCGTTGGGGCACGCAGCCTCACCTCAGTGAGAAGCTTAGCACGACACTCTCTTCCGTGTTCATGACTTGGTACATTAATGAGTTGGGAAATCTTTTTCCCTGTTGTATAATTACTTTGATGCTCATCTTATGTATCTTCTTACACACTTACAACAGGGTTCTAGTAATTAAACTTTATTTAACCTATGCTGCTTTGAAGTCAGTCACAGCAGAAAAGCAATTTGCTGTTTTACCAGTTCAGACCTCTGAAACTAAGGGAGGGATATTGGTCTATGCTTGGAAGTGCTTACATCCACTCCTCTCACCAAGTGTCATTCAGACTTAAAAAAGAAGTCTAAGTAACACCTATACAATTTAGTGGAGTTACAAACAGATGGAGGGCTACAGCTGACAGCTCATCTATTGGTACTTTGTTCAGTGTGAGATTCTTTTTTCTTCTTTTAAAGCAACCAGATTGTAAGTTTCCCTTCTCCATATCCATAACATGAATACACAGAAATATTGCCTATCTTGTCCACCTCATAGTTTAAGGAGCACAATTAATGAAATGAGTATCACAAAGCAACAAATAACATTGTCTCCATTTCCAGGAAGCAAATCAATAGCTCCATTCACAAGAGGTTTCAAAGACAATTCAACCCCAGGAAAGTCATGCATACTTACAAATTATAGAGCATATCAGCCATGTTGCTACGGTAGTACAAGGCATTTCTATAGGCGCTTTCAGCTTCAGAAATCTTGCTCTGGCTCTTAAGAACATTTCCAAGGTTACCCCATGCTGTCAAGAGAAGAAAACAGTATTCAGAAAGAGCCACAATCCAATTACACAAGACAGAGTATCGAAGTATCAGGAAGTTCCTAAGGGAGACAAACCTCACAAGAAAACTATTTTTATGGAACAGGAGGGGAGGTTGGTTATTTTTTCCCCCCAGTTCTCTGGATCTCTGAATCTTACTGTGAGACTCACAATTCATAGAGGTGATTTACATGCATTCTGCATGTAAACTTTCAGGTGGGAAAAGCAAATTTAAAAAAAAATATGTCTCTATGCTTTAGAAATTACTGTAGCAAATGGGACCATTTTATTTTATATCACCTCTAAATAAAAATCCCCAGAGTGAAATATGGATCTGGGGTATCCTCCTAGTTTTAACATTTCATTAAGCCTATTGACCCTAAACAGCAAGAAATGTTCCCAGAGAAGATGTAGTCCTTGCTGAAGTACAAAAATTTGACATATGAAGCAGGAATTGAAAGAATGATTAGATAAGTAACCAGGATTAAAAATATGCCATATGGATATAAACATACTACACAGATCACTGAAATGCAATTTTTCTACTAGGAAAACATGTGGTTCCTTTCCATACAATTTATTATGTTACACAATGTGCTTTTATAGCCCATCTATAAAGGACTTGAGGTAAAAAAATATTTAAGGCTCCACATGTTTCCTTTCCAGTTTTGTTGAGTAGCACAAAAACTACTTAAAAAAGAAATCGGAACTTTTGATTGAAAACAAAGCTCATGCTACTCAGAATTTAGGAAGCTAATTTAACTGGCATTATAATTATAGTGGGTGCACATGAAAAAAAAAAAAAAACAAACCACATTATGCTTATAAATACATCAAAGTTGTTTCATAAAAAAGTTCTACTTTCACAAACATATTATTTTATGAGAAAAAACAATGGAAAGATGATGCATGTCCTTTCCACCAAACACACAATATATGTCAAAATATTCTTCCTTCCAGATGTACTCACCATAAACAATACCTCAAGTAGCAGTTAACTCTAATGCTCTAGTCAAGCCTTTTTTTACAAGAATTTGTATCTATCTTGACTAATGCAGAATTTCAATGTAGTTAATCTGACATTGCTCGAGAGGTTGATAATTGTGATAGAGGTTGATAATTTTTCCACAGAAAGTGCATTGCTTTTAAGCTGCTGTGGTTTGTTGCAGAATCATCCTACCACAGGGATGGAAACAGCAGCAAACAGAATTTTCTCAGAGCAGAATAAGCTAATCATTGCTGGGAAAAAAATATTAAATCCTTTTACAATTCATAAAAATCATGCCATCCAACTGTGCACAATGTATTCTGTAAAGCCAAAGAAAAAAATAAATGCAATATTTCCATGAGAAAACACTTATGTGAGTCACTTCAGTTTAGCCTGCTACTTAATAAGATGAGAAATAGTTCAAACATTAATTATCAATAAATTAACAAAAGTCACAAAAATATTTCATCATTTTGAAAAAAGTTGCTAAAACTAATCTCAGATTCAATCAACTTTTACATTCTTTACTAGTATATGCCCAGAATTCCAAATTTATTTCCCCATTACTGCTGCTCTTTCTTTTACATGCAGAAAACATTTTGGAAGCACCAATTAAGGTGACTAGCCAGCCTGTAAGCATTAATGCTTGCAAGAAAAGCACAGATTTATATATGGTTTTTAAATTAATTTGTGAAAACATATCCTGATGTTGTTTCTGCAGTACATGACCATTCAGTTTCCCATACTTGTACGTTCCATATAATCTGTAGGTACTTTTGTTTTCACTCTGATCTCCCATAACAAGACCATTTAGACTACTGATAAAAATTTGCTGCTATATAGTTATTTACTCCCAACCATTCTGAAGCTCTGGAAGTGAAAGGATGCACAGAAGAATGATTCAATTTATCTTTTCATCTGTTAGACAGAAATACAGTGTTAAAGCAGTGAAATGTAGTATTTTCTTCACTTCATTTCATGCCTTAGATTCTAATATTTATCTCAGCTAATAAAATTTTTAAGGTAATGCTTTAATTTACATTTTGCAAAATAATGTGTCAAGTTTTTAATATCAATCAATAAGTAACCTGCATTATTTCATTTTAAATGTATTCCATTTAGACTTTTGTCTAAACTTGTAAAACTGTGAATGATTAACCTTATGTGATGCACGAGAAGAAGTGATAGTAGCAGAAAATAGCAAACACTGAACATGAGAATCTCACAATTTATCATTAATGGAAACTTGAAAACTGAGGTCTTTTTACTTATCCAAACTATAAAAGCTTAGTATAAATCTTCACATCTATTAAAACACAGAATGACCTAGTTCTTGCTGGAGATGAAGCTACATAGAACATTTTGCAGAATAAATGCTTATGTGGGGAGATCACACTCTTAAGCTCTTGAAGTTATGAACACATCTGCAGCAACCACATCTTCTTGGGTTTTCGTATATGAGACAGGGTAAAAGAGGATGGTGCATGCACATGGAAAAAAGGCTACATAAGCTACTCAAGGAACTTCACTCCTGCTTTGTCTTAAGTAGTGCAACTAACCTTAGGAAAAACAAAGTATTTCAGATTTTTTCCTGCAAAACTGTAACATCATCAGTTCAACTATGAGTACATTCAGAAATAGAAACACAGTCATACCTAAGTGAAGCCACATCCCTTCTAAAAACATACCCTATGACTCCAACTAAATTTTAGCAGTCAACTTTTTTCTATCTGTACATAGTGAGAAATGAAAAATTAATATTCTTGAAAGAAAAAGAAACTAGGTCAGTAATTCTGGATTTTGAAATGGATGCTTATTCAAATTATTTTTTATAAATATTTTTCATATAAATCTGTATTACCTGAAGTTGCAAAAGGAAACATTTAAAATTCAGAAGATAATAAAGTATATACAAATATACCCCACTATTTAATCTTTAATTAAAAATTCAAATTTTTCCTTATGGAAGACCCTATTTAGCACAAGAGAAAAAATAAGCTGTGAGCAGAAGAGCTTTGTAATATTTACTTTTTGCCTGCTGCTTAATTGACAAACAATGAGATCAAAACAGACCCAGGTCTTTTAGAAGTAATACTCCATCACAGCATGGGAACTTACTCACAAAACAAAAGTTAAACAATAAATTGATGCATTCATTAAAGAGTGTGGACTAGACTATTACCAGAGTGAAACAAGCTACTTGAACAAAGACTGAAGCATTTATGGAACAGCCAAGTCATTCATAATCAACTTGTCAGCAGTTCCAAATTAGCATCTTTAGTTCACAGAAAAATGCACATCAAGCCAAGAAAACCTCTATGAAGCTTTACTTATATTTGTGCATTATTTACTACTCTTTAGCTTGTGAAATGAGAAACAGCAGTTCCAGTCTGTATTCCCTTTCATTACAATCCTTCTGCATTTCTTCTGACTCATCTACGAAAAACAAGTGAATTTGTAACAATTAGAATTTCTATTTTTTCCTAAACAGAATTTAAGGTTAAAGTGATGCTTCACTTCATTTTTTTAGGTTTTTTTATTGTTCACCTGTTTAATTTGCAGACGTTATGTTTCAAGACTCAAAGATGACTAAGTATATGGGCCCAAAAGATGCTGAAAAGGTCCAAAGAACCATCCTGTCTCAAAACCTTTTGAAATTCATAGCTATCTATTATCATTTGATGATAAATGAAGGGTGAGAATTCTAATTTTACTTTTCTTGAACCCTTTTTCATTTCAAATCCTGTCCAAAAGGATTTTCCATTTGCCTCTCTTCCCTCCCAAGGCTTACAATTGAATTAAAAGTAAGATATGCACATTTTATATAAATCAATTCATTAATAATTTCCTGTTGGTCACAGCATCAATATTTGAAATTTGCATTGCAGTTGATAAAAAGTTTTGTTTTCTTTCATTATAAATTGTGGAGTAAGAATATCAAAGGGACACAGGTTAGAACAGTATGACAAAATGTAAAACATTACAAGGAGGAAACAGTACCAATTACACTTGCCACTTCAAACTGTTGTGTTTTCCAATAATTACATAACAGTCTGATTTTCAGGGTTTGGGTTTTTTTCCAAGAAACTAGTTACTTAAGTTGTTACCAGTGTAATGGGATCATATCTGAAAGAACTTTATGAAAATCTAGGACTTTTTACTATTTTCAAGGTGATGCTTCTGATAAAGTGACTAAGAGAGCATGGGGAAGATGCCTTTGACCTTGAGTACACCGCATGTATTAAAAGGTTTGATAAACACTAAATTAACTTCTAAAAGTTTGGAGCATAAAATGAAAACAAACCCAAAATGAAATAACTTCTTCTCTTTTGCTAAAATTTTAACATGGACTTAATACTCATTCCTGGAACATGACAATCCAAGTTTCCAATTTAGGCCACTTTTTTTTTTTCGTTTTTACTACCTGTTCTTAACAGTTTTTCATTTTGCTGTAAATTAATACTTTACAGCTATTAATCTGAATCATGAACTACAAGCATTTACATTGCCACCCCACCTTGTGGCAATATCACCATAACATAGGCAGAGAAAGGTGCAGCAGCACATTCTGAATCTCTGATCTCTGTGGTAAAAGGGAGCAAACAGAACACAGAATATTCTTGGAACTTTCACCGAGCATGTTTTTCTATTCATTCTTAGCACCAACATGGAATATTTCTAGATCACATATCTTATAAAGCAAATTATTCATTTTATCACCTATCTGAATCTTCACATTAACAGCTGAAAGCCACATAATGCCCTACAAAGGGCATTAGAACACTGCTAAGGTTACAGCCTGTTCAAAAAGTAGAGAACTTTGTGAAACAATGCTGACAGCAGAGGATGCCTCAGTAAAAACAAACAATGTAGAATGTGGCTTCATTAAAAAAAAATATTTTGATGTTCTTTAAGTTTATATCTTTATAACAGATACATTCCTGTCACCAGATTCAGCTTTCTCCTGCTGAAATTATAGGTGCTAAACTACAAATTAGAAAAGGTATATCCTGTTTCCCATTCTGTTGCCGGTCTGTTGTTAAGGAAGCTTTGTCTCCTGATGCTTTTCTATTTGTATTCTTGACATTTGTTACTCATTGATTGATTGCAAGATTTTTCTGCCAAGGACTTTATCTGGCTATGGGTTTGCACAGTGACTACTATGCAAAGCAGATAGGCACTACAGATAATAATTACACTATAACCTCAGGAGGAATGAAGTAAAGGAAGAGGAAGTGATTTTTGAATGGTCTTGGGAATCCAGAGTGGTCCCAGCTGACTGAAAGCTGGTAAATGTTGTTATCTGATAAAATTATGGAAAAGATTATTCTAAGTAGTATTGAAAAACACCTGAAAGACAACATTGGTCACAGCCAGTGCAGTTTCATGAGAGTAAAGTCCTGCTTATCAAACCTGGTTAGTTGATCAAGGGAAGCCACCTTTTTGGATTTCAGTAAAGTTTTCAATACTGTCTCTCACAGGATACTTCTGGACAAAATGTCCAGCACACAACTGTATAAACACATCATGTGGTAGGTGAGTGATTGGCTCATGGATTGAACACAGAGGGTAACAGTGAATAGGGTGACTCCACACCCCATTCACTGACATTCACTAATGGGGTGAGGAGTTCCACAGGGCTCCGTCTTGGCTCCTTTTCTCTTCATTCATCTGCATAAACAACTTGGAGACAGGACTGGAAGGGACACCAAGCAAGTTTGCAGATGACACAAAATTGGGAGGAGCTGTTGACTCCCTCAAAGAAAGCGAGGCTCTGCAGAGAGACCTGGACAAATCAGACAACTGGGCAATCACCAACCATAGGAATTTCAACAAGGGAAAGTGCCAGATTCTACACCTGGGATGAAGCAACCCTGGATGTTTGTACAGCCTGGGGAATGAGACGCTGGAAAGCAGTGCCATGGAAAGGGACCTGGGGGTCCTGGTGGATGGCAAGTTGAATCTGAGTCAGGAGTTCCCTGGCAGCCAAGAGGGTCAACCATGTCCTGTGGGGCATCAGGCAAAGCATCGCCAGCCGGTCAAGGGAGGGGATTGTCCCGCTCTGCTCTGCATTGGGGCGGCCTCAGCTTGGATATTGTGTGCAGTTTAGGGTACTGCAATGTAAGAAAGACATTAAGCTACTAGAGAGTATCCAAAAGAGGGCAATGAAGATAGTGAAAGGCCTTGAGGGGAAGCCATGTGAGGAGCAGCTCAGATCACTTGGTGTGTTCAGCCTGGAGAAGAGGAGACTGAGGGGAGACCTGACTGCAGTTACATGCAGTAACTTTCTCATGAGGGGAAGAGGAGGGGCAGACAATGATCTCTTCTCTGTGGTGACCAGTGACAGGACCCAAGGGAATGGCACGAAGTGGTGTCAGGGAAGGTTTAGGTTGGATATTAGAAACAGGCTCTTCACCCAGAGGGTGGTTGAGCACTGGAACAGGCTCCCTAGGGGAGTGTTCACAACACCAAGCCTGACAGAGTTCAAGAAGCATTTGGGTGGTACTCTCAGGCACATGGTGTGACTCTTGGGGATGGTCCTGTGCAGGGCCAGCAGTTGGACTCAATTATCCTTGAGAGTGCCTTCCAACTCAGTATATAACTGTGATTCTGTCCTTGCAATATAGAAATTTAAGGAACATTTCCCCACATAATTAGTATTCTCACAAAATGACAGCCAAGTAAACTACATTACGTACAATCTAAACATTGTGGGAAGATTGGTATTTGTCTATGCATTTTATATTTTGATCTATATTCTTAACTTCTGTTAAAGGGTCAACCTTCCCAACACACATCTGGAAGCAAAGTATCTGTTTGCTTAAAAAGAAAAAAAAAGGTGGAAAATTCATCATTCTTTCTGAGTTTGATCTACTTCATCAGACATAAGCTGAAACATTAAGATCAATGTTTGTAAATGGGAAATTAATCTTACTGGGAAGGAAAAAAAATAAAGGCTGATACTTGCAACAGAGGTAAACAAGTTTCCAATATCCAAATATTCCAAACTACCTTTGTTGGGTAAAGTGTAAAGAAACAGCACAGCACCAGTTATATCACTCATATTTGAAAGGTTATAACCGTAGTTATACATAAAACAACTTTTCCTCTTTGTTGAAAGGTTAGATGCATGAGCAATTTACAACTTTTTTCTTGCAAGGGTATTACTTGATAAATCAGAGTGGTGCCTCCAGTCACTACCATTCACATTCCATCAGGTAATCACTTTGTTCTTGAGGGGAACACAATTTCACAAACAAAGGAACAACAGGTCTCCCCAGTAAAACCTCTGAAAGCTCAGTCGCACACTTAAAAAAAGTTGATGAAGAGAGCTCAACATATTAAAACAGTTTTTCTACAAGACAGGTTTTCCTAAATTCTGTATTACAGTTTGCACATGGTATAAATACTTCTCCTGTTATTTCAAAGAAATAATGATTTTTTTTTCAAAATATATCATAAATCTATGCATACAATTTGCAATAGTTTTCCTCTAAAAATGCCACTTGTTAATAGTACATTTTGATCAAGTTACCTCACTTTGCTAACTCAACCACAAAATTGCCCTATTTCTTGTTTCCTAATGGGAAAAATGGTTTCTATATACCCATAATTTATGAGGTTGATCTACTTTGCACAGTGATTTTTTTTTATTTTTTTTTAATATATCAGTGGATATGTAATAATGTTGAGACATTATGTGTTAGCCATCTATCATCTCCTAACTTTTACATATTTTTCTTATTTTTATTAAGGTTGTTACTTACATCGTTTGTTCAACAGTTCATTTGTTGATCAATTGCAGGGGTTTTGTCATGACAGCAGGTAAAAGAAAGAGAATTGAAAGCTATGTAGTTCTCTGAAAGCTATCCAACGTCATGTCAGCACAGGAACTAACCAACTCAGTTTTGGCAGGCAGTGCTTCAGTTTTGATTCTTAGTTCTGAAACCCTGATGCAGATGTGTACCAATGCCTGACACTCTGCTCAGCATCACTGCCTGATATACCTGCTTCACTTGCTGTGTTACAGAAAATTAACTTTTCCTCCTCAAAGGACAGCACAGTGACTCTGTCAGTTCAGTGAACCTGAGAGACGAGACTGAGCAGCTGTTAAAGCGTTCTTTGGCTTCACCATTTACCCTGTGTAGTCCAGAGTATGAACTTCTCATTCTGCCTAGGACATACCTGCAGATTTTGGTTGAGGAACCTAATCTCAAGTGTGTGAGTGCTCCACAATCTGGCTGAATAGTAAAGCAAGCCATCAAAGAAAAGTATAAGAGTATACTTAATTGGCATACTCACACTTCTATACACCCTGACAGATTCTCACCCTGAAGAAATTCTCACCAGTACCTTTGTCTGAGGTGCCACAGGATCAAATACCTTCCTGACTGTTTTTAGTTAAATATCAACAATGTAAAATATTTTCAGGATAGCATTACAGAAACTCTTAACAGCACAGCCCTCATTCAGTGCTAGTCAACAGACAAATTGAGGAAGAAACACACTTCCCAACCACTCATCTGTGATGGTGGTATCATCTCACACCTCCCAGGAGCTGCCTTGGTGCAGCCAGTGGGCAGCCTTTCCATTTCTCCCACAACTGAAAGACAATACTACAGACAAAGCTGTCCCGTAAACCAGATTCAGCCCTTAAAACCAATACTGATACTGCAGAACCTCTAAAAATATTTGAACCAGAAATCACGACCTCACTGCAATGTTGTAGGTGTTCTTTAAAAAGAGATAAAGAAAAAGCACCAACACACACATTGTTTTGGGTAAGTCCTTTCATTTCCCAGTCTTTGTACAACTTCGTTCTGTTTAATGCTGCAACTCTGATTAAGCTACTTACTGCTAGATGACAGACTTGTTGAGAATACAACAGTTTTCTACTTCCTGAGCTGTGTTGGCACACTTCAGTGCATGAGGAAATAGCTTTTCATCTGACAGAAAGGTAATAATGAAAGACTGATAAACAGAGATTATATTTTATTTCAAAGGAAATCCCACTGCCAAAGAAGATAACTGCCAGAGGTTACTTCAGGGCATTGTTTCATGACACAGTGGCTCTGCTGGAATCACTATTTTAAGGAATTCCTGTACCTGCCACCCCTAGGCCTTTAAGTTCTGTCTCAAGCTAAAATGATTTTTGGGAAAGATATGGTATGAATCAGATGACTAAACTGATCATAAGGGAAAAAAAAATGAGACAAGGAAGATCATAGTACACTTAACATCTAATCTAGTCACTGTTCTGTTCATAACAGAGCCTGATCACGTTTGCACTGCTTTGTTAGCTACGCAGGCACTGCAAGTGTGTGAACTCTGTAAGACATTACTGCCACAAAGCTCCTATCCCATGAAACTTCACAATGGCCAGGAACAAAGCTGTGAACAGTGCTGACCCAAAACTCTCATGTTATAAGGAATCGTATTTTGTAGAGGCAATGGATCTAAATCATGCAAGAAAATTAAATGAGGACAAAGCAGCAGAAATACACAAGTGGAACAAGAGGACATCTCTGGGCACCCCAGTCATCTCAGGATTCACCCTGAGGAACTCCTCAGAGCCCCAAACTGACTAAGGCAAAGAAGTGACTATGTACTAAATCTATCAAATTCTGTAACTTTTTAAACAGTAGGCATGGTTCTAAAAACAATTATCTATGATACATTCAAAATTGTCACTTATGTCCCAAGTGATGAACTGTAAGTCAGCCTCCTGCAGCAATGGCAGGGTGAACTGAAACGTCAGCCCTCATCCTCAAAGCTAAAAGTAGATGGATCATTGTTGGCTTCTTTCCAGGAAAGGGGAACAGAGATGATAGTGTCCTGGAAACATGCCAGAGGAGCCACAGGGAGGGGAAAATCAGTGTTCAGCTTTGTAAGACCAAGAGAACCTTCAGATGTGCTCAAACAACATATCTCAGACTTGGAAAAGGCAAATTAAGGCATATCCAGGAAGCAAGTTTTTCATAACACTTCAAGTTGTATAGTTTTGTTTGTTTTCTCCTAAATCACTTATAAAGGCAAGACAGAGCCTGTGAAGCTTTGCCAGCCAATACATATCCACACCGGTATGGAAATAAAGATGGCAGGAAGGAAGGTGGGTCATAAAATTACCTCCTATATTTTTTGTCAGCAGTGACACTAGTTAGGGACACTACGGCTATTAATTAGCATCTTTAATAGTCCATATTCCAAATAACTTTTGAATTTTTTTATTTTGTATTTTTAAGACCTCAAAGAAAAGTTCAGTGTGCTACAGCATTCAAGGAAAGAGAAGGAAATGGCATTGAGCACTCACTGTATTTTGTGATCTTTTCTGTAATTTAAAACAAAACTACATGCAAATATTTTATGTATACTAATTTGCATCAGCTATCACTTACTTTTTGGATGCATGAGGGTTGGCAATGATGACAGTTTAAGCTTAAGTGTTAATAAAACTCCGTTACAAAGGAAGGGTATTTGAAATCTTCATAAAATACTTTTATTTATCTACCCAGACCGGGATTTTACACTACCAGAAGTGGTATAAAAAGGCATATGTCTAAATTACTGTCCTGTGCACATTAAAGGTTAGTTTCTCTACCAGATTTATGTAAGGTGACCTTAATATGTACTGATATGAAATCCATTACAGATAGGAAAATGAAGACGTAACTAATGGGAAAATCATTACATAAAAAGAAATTTTTCAGAGTTGACATGTTTAGGAAAAAAAAGGCAAAATAATGAAACAATGGAATGACTATCTAATGCACTTAAACAAACATGGTCAGCTTGAGAACAAATCCAGATAATCTCATTTTTCTCTAATTAAAAGTTACTCTTTCTCTCTGGGGGAAACAAAAAAAAAAGACCAAACCAAAAAAACCCCACAACACAGTTCCACCACACAAATATGGACTGAAGGCCTTTCAATCAAACTAGAAAATAAAATCTATTTTACTTGATACACTACAAAAAATTCACCATGCCAAAGCTAATTCCTCCTTGACCAGGGCAGGGTTTTTTTTTTTTCTTTGCACTGTAGTTTTCAGCCTGGATGAGCTTGCTGAATGATTTTGCAGAGCACCTCAGGGAAGGCAGGGGAAGAAATAACAGTCTGATGAGTCCATGTCTCAACAGTGTTTGTATCTTTTAAAAGTCTAGCTAAGTAGGTAATAAGTTTCTCTTCTATCCCTCTGCAAGGATTTAAAATTCACGGATTAGAGATGCTGTTTGACTAAACTCCAAGGGGAAAAAAAGGGGGAAAATAATCCCTGCATCCAGACCTCTACATAGATAAAAAGGATAAATAACTTGTATCCTGCTGAAGGAGAAGTACACATCCCACAGTGACTTGGGTTTCATAGGAAATTACAACACTACTGAAGAACTGAAAGAGAGAACACTGTCACTGGAGACCAAATTCAGACTTTGAACTAAAGTGAAAACCACTTTACTTCAGCTCTTTGACATATTTGCATATTTCCTTCAGAATATTTGACACAACCAGACTGTTTTGCTGAGGCCAGGCTGCCTATGGCATGCTCAAATGCTCGACAACTATGGCTGTTTCATGAACAACTTACTAATGACCATTCCTTCTACACTTTTAATCATATAAAGCAGCACTACCACCCATTTTGGGAGCCCCACAGTGTTTTTGGATAGTAGGTTTTTTATTTAACTTTGAAATAATTCAGTGTGCTTCACCTGACCTTTCTCTTTTAAAGCTGTGTCCTAGTTCCAGACAAGACAGTTAATTTTTCACAGTAGCTAGGGATGCACCAGGGATGTAGTCCCAGCTACCAGAGAGGCTGATTCAGCTGGACCAGTTCACCCCAGGAGTTCTGGGCTGCTGTGGTCTTTGCAGACCAGGCATGGCAGACACTGATGCTATTAAATACCATTTCACCTCACTTGCCAGGGACGGCATAAGGAGTGCTCTCTTTTGTTAACTGGTCCACAGAGAAAGTGAGTGAGTAGCATCTGGTTTGGGACAGTCTTGGTGGGAGGCACAAATTTGGGGAGTACTGTTCCTAAACCACAACAAACTGCTTAGAGTGGCAAAGAGAAAAAGTGTTTCTTATTTATTTGAAGAACTTTGAAGTATCCTGTATGACATTTACTGTCCAAATTCTGGCATTTTTGTTATGAAAAAAGACAACAAATTTATCACACTATATCCTGCATAACCTGTATATGGACATAACAGACTTGCATAGCCATGCAAAATTGTATAATATAAATTACATTTTTAATGTGTAACTCTAACCTTGGACTTTTTTTACCTGAATAAGACCATTGCATCTCCCCCTCCAGCAGCTGTTATGAAGGTTCTTATTGAGTGGTTGGAAACTTCTTAAAACACTGACAGAAGATACAGTACCTTACAGTAATTTCTTCTTTAAAAAATAGCCAAAGGTGTAAATAATAATAGAAGTCAAGGAAAACATCCAAGCAACATTTCGTCAAAAAAGACTAAGTACCAGAAATTTCTGGCAAAGGTGTTGGGAAAACTGATGATTCCTTGATGGTATGTTTCTCCGACAATTTCTTCTATTTGACTAAAAAGTATGCCAAGAATCATCATAATGACTATATATCCTGATATATATTTATCAACCAACTTAGAAGGGATATTATACTACCATAGATATGGAGAAGTTTTAATACCAAACTGCTTGAATCATCAAAATTTAAAAGAAAAAAAAAAATCAAAGTCTTATGGTATTGGTATTAGGACTTTCATTCCAGAAGGAAAAATTGAAATTAAAGTGCTTTGTTCAAAGACTAAAGAAGAGATCATTAGCAAAATTAAAACAAACTCATGAACACTTAATTCCAGATGCTACGCTCACATCACTGGTATGTCTTAACAGTGATAATATGTAAAATTTTAAGTGTAATTATTAGTAGGTTTTATACTTGTAAAATCTGCTGGCTTATATGACAGTCTGTACGCTGAAATCATTTTCCCTCTTAAGCCTTGTTTTTCAAAACTCACATTTTCTAATCAGTATAATGTTATATGATTCGGACCATACCACTTTTAGAATGATTTTATTATTATTGAAATTAAGTGAACCAAAGGAACAAAAAATAATTACCATGCAGGGTAATATTTTGTGCTGTTTGGCCAAAGATGAGTTGGAGTTTTACTGTCACGTTACATATTAAAAAAATGAATATATGCACCAAAACACTGAAATGCAATCACAAATGCTCAAGTCTTTTTAAATGCCCAATGTGGTGGTTGTCAATACACACACTGCTCAATTTGGGAGGTATAAAAAACACGTGCTGAACAACAAGCTGTGTTTCAGAGCAATAGCTATTGAAAGCAAAGCTCTAAAGGTGTTACATGAGAAACCACCTCTTTGTCAGCATAATCAAAGCTCTTAATAATAAGTATATTTGAAGAATTCCATAGCTTAAAATATTCCTTCTCCTTCGGTCTCCAGTCATCACTAGTGATGCAACAACATTAATAATAATGGGAAAGAATGTTTTATTGCATCCTTTTTGTTTGATGGAAATAGAGCTTCTTCACCTATTTTAGTACAAAGTATTATAAGTGGTTTTCCTCACTGCACTGTTAGTTGGTATTTTCATTGCCTGATGAAGAAGGGACTGCTTACTGATAGCAACTGCTACTAAAAAATTATTTTCTAAGAGTAGATAAGTGTAAGAAAGCAAGCTGTCAAATCAGATGGAAACAGTTCCTAGTATTTACTTCTAACCAAGTGCACAGAACTAGAGCACACAATCTCTACAATGACAGGCATTAAAAATGGATTTTTTATTTTTCAAATTTTTTAAGTTAGAGGGACCAACTCTTCAGTAAATGTGTGTGCCTGTTTAACAACAACCAATTTATGCAAATGAAGTGGAACAAAACTAACTCACATGATTCTTTTCTTTCCCCCACACTAACATGTAAAACAGTTCATACAGCAAATAAATTTCATTATAAAGTTTTGTTAGTTATGGTAAACTAAAGAGGAATTTAACATTAAAAACTATTCAACTTGGATAACAAAATCAAAACTGGTATTTAAAAAATATTAGAAGCAGAGAGTATATTTTTTTCAGTTCAGACAGAAAAGCAAGTATTATGCTTCACAGAAAGATTAAATAATCTAAATTCTAAACTCAGCTTTAAGGATTCCATCAATTCTATTTAGCAGAAAGCATTAGCAATCTAACTACACAAAATGACATTAAAACTACAAATTAAAGAAAAATGCACTTGTCACTTTTCTAGTGACTGCTCAGATGAGCAAACAGCTACCTCACACATTGTTCCACTAAGATGTTTCTCAGTCTGAGCTTCATGTCTTGGCATTCACACATTTATAAAGCAGCAGTCCTTACCAATTCAATGCTAAATTCATGATGAGGGAAAGATTAAAAAAAATGGGAAAATATTAAAAAAAGAAAGATAATTATCCATGAAGTTCCAGGGAATACAACTGATCAAGGCTTAATACCAAAGACGCCAAAAAATTGAAGGACGTTCTTTAAATCTTTTGGAAGCACAAATATAGCAGAACAAGGCAGGAAGATCTCACAATCCTCTCGCAAAAGGGGGGAAGAAAAAAAAAAAAGCAAAGGGAGCATTGTGGTCCAGAAGAGCATTTCAGTTCTCTAATATGTTTTGAAAACATTAGGCAGAATTGAATGATTCACACTCGTAAGAGCTCAGAGTAGGAAGAAGAGTAGAAAGACAGGACGACAGTGACTTTCTCTATTTGTATGGAACGACCTATATTCTTCTCTATCAACACCATGTCTTGGTCCTACTTCTGCCCACTGACAACAATGTGGTAATCAATGCAAGCAGCAAGATGAATAAATATGAACAGGATGTTTAACTCAAAGTAGGATTTGAAGAGGTAGAGATAACACTAACTTTAAAACACACAGGATCTGAATGATTTTGCAAGATCTGCAAAAAGTTTTTTACTTATTTATTTCAGTCCTTGTGTCAACTACCAAAATCACCTAAACAATTCAACTCCAATAGCAGAGTTTATTTGAACCAAGAAACTCAACACTCTTACCCTAACTTTGTCTTCATGTAATGGATATTAACGATTTTTTTCTCCTGCAGAACTGATTCAGGAAAGGACTAACGCACATACACGAGTCCCAATGACTTGTGCCAGATATGAACATATAACATTTCACTGACACTAATACATGATGGAAAAGGACAAACACCAGAGCAACATGTAGAACTGGTTCCACAGCCAACAGCTGCAAGGCCAACTTTAGTCAGGGCTTATAGAGGGCTTATCAGATCAGATGTACAGCCACAATAATGCAGTAATATGGATTTTGGAAGGAGCCTAGTATATATGCTGTACATTCCATTGCAAACCCACTAGCCACATACAAAAATTTAGCAAAACTTGAATGCATGGCTAAAGTTAAGTATCCACTTGGCGTACCTGGTCAACAATTTCCAGGAGGGATCTTCAAAGCTTACTTGCAAATATCAGGGTGAACAGCAGGAGACCAAAATTTCATCAGGAAATATGACCACACAAGTAATACTTCTGTCGCAGCCTAAGCCTCTGTTATTTTCTACTTCTTTAATCAGTGTCTATAACAGGTACATTAAATACATGATTTTCTTTGACATCCAGATATGGACTGCAAGGTATGAAATGCAACAGAGGAAAAAGATTATGCTTTTTCAAGCTTACTTTTGGTACTACAGGGAAAACTAGAGTTAATGAAGCACAATGAGCACAATTATTTTGTGCGTCATTATAATTTTATATTAAACACAAGGTAATCATCACCATAGAATGGTCTACAGTAATTGAAAAAGATACGAGAGCTACCACCCACTTTCCACTTTTGTTTATTTTTACATTTTGGGAGGCTTCCCTCAACATAAAAGAACACTCAGATAATGGAGTGGTTTTATATCGGTTGGGCTGCTCATTAGATTGAAGGCAGCACAGAGAAACGCCTGTGTCTTTCACTCCCTCCAGTCAAAATGTGCGCACACCCACTTCAGGATCCATAAATTAAATCAATCAGTCTTGCATATTTCTCCCTCAAATGCTGACAAACTGTAATGAGGTAATGCTTGGACCACTTTAAAGTTATTTGAAATACCAGTCATAACCAAAACAGCAGAACAAGCCCAGAAAAGATGCAGCTAAGACATCTCAAGTCCTCATTAAAACTCCACCAGCCAAGGGATGGCAGCTGCCTGCCACAGAGTGAGGCAGCTAGAAAAGCTGGCACGCACACGGTAGCTTAGAGGCAGCATCACCACTTTCTTCTCAAGTGACTTTTCCACAGTATATTTTGGAGGTCTTTAAAGAGATAAAATGCCCCATGCTTTTGAGTACTTTTTTTCCACATTGTCAATGATTGAGAAAAACAGCCTGGGGGAACATAAATTGCAGAAAGGCTGTGGCTGCCTGTGGGGGTAGGTACTTTCTCACCTGAGGCAAGACACTATTCTGTCTGTGCTGCCTACAAGGTGTCCCTGAAGGAACAGAAGAAAGTGCTGGTGAGGTGCTTATCACCCATTTCTTCACTGACGATTGAAGATGGAGAAGCCACTGAATATGTTTGCCTGAAAGTCCCACAGCAGCAGATGAGATTATGTTCTTACACATACTACAATACAGAGGATCTGATTATAAACCATCACCATGTGAGACAACTCCATTTCCAAAGCAGTTCAGCCACATTAGTACACAAATGCACCTATGCTAAAAGCTTGCCTTGCAAATGACCTTATTAGTAGAGCACATCAGCTCAATATTGCTGCACGGCATCCAGCCATGAGTGGCTTTCATCCAGCTAGCCCAGAATACAGATGGATCTGGAACAAAACACTCATTTCTTTGCTTTAGCAAAGCTGGTCTTCACAGATTTCTATTTTTTTATAATTTCCCATATGAAGAATTTTTGAAGGGATCCCTCATTGCTTTTTAGTCTAGGACAGAAGACCTTTACAGAAGAGAAAAAAGCAGAACCATTAGGGAAAATGACCCTGCCACTTCAAAATTTTCAGAAGAAAATACTATTGAGGAGAAACAGCTACAAGTTGAAGAAAACAGAGAAATGAGGAGTGACAGCCTCTTCTCAGTAGCCTAAAAATAAGGAAAACACTTCTCCACTCTATACTTTGACTGAGCAGCCCATTGTCTCACTCTCTAAATAGCCTATTTATGACTAGCGTTCATATAACTAAAAAAAAACAGGCAAACAAAAATAAATTGTTTTTTCTATGTCAACCTCATTTAATTACTGAAGAGTAGTTTGAATTGTTGATCTCCTAATGCTTTGGCAGGATTGGCAGCCAGTATAGTTCAGTCAGACTTGCCTGATTGTATGAGAAACAGAAAATAAAATTAGCATAGTCAAAGCCAGGGATAATCTTAGAAGTATTCACAACAATGAATAGTTGGGTTACAGGTCGTTTTAGCTGGGAGTTACTTATACCCAGCTTTGTTACAATGTGTGTGGCACAGTAAATATTCAGCAGAAGTTTAACAAGGTATTTTAAGGAGATTTAAAGTCAGCTCAGTCATGTCTATATCATCACACTGACATGCCGTCTTTGCTTCTACATATCTTACAAGACACTTAATGTCAGCATATATGGCAAGAAAACAGACGATCATATATACATGAGTCTGTGCATACTGAGATTTGTATGATGAAAATAGCTCATCTTGTCTCCTAGAAGCAGTAGTCTAATTTCCAGACAATACTGCAGCCAATCCCACTCTTGGAAAAAAACTGGTATGTTTCTTTTTATCATCAAATTTGGCTCAGTGCAAGCAGACAACTATTAATATCTGGGGATCTCCACCAAGAACAAAATGGAGCATACATTAACTAATCAAGTGCATACATGCTCTTTTCTTTCCAAGGAATGCCAATGTTTTAATGCAAGCTTTATATTGTCATTAAACTGGTAAGTCTCAGAGTCTCACATAATCACTCTGGTGTGCTGTCTTGCTTTTCATTTACTTCATTTCTTGCTCTTGTGTGCTAGTTTTGAAAAAAAAAAAGTAAAACAAATAGGATGCGCTTGTTCACAATTAACAAAAGCCAGTTACTGCAGTAACAAGTTTAATAATTTTCCTAGGATGAGAAAGGCAGAACAGTTACGAAATCAGACTGACAAATTGCTATAATGCTGCTTTGCAAGGCATCTTATCTGCCAAATCTACTTTCTTCACTCCCTATCAGCTCACAGTAACCACCTTCATTTTCCTCTTACTATCACAGCTTTTAGACTATGGCATATATAACTGTCTAACCAAGAAGCACAACTCTGTCAGCAGAAGACTTTGCATCATATAATAGGTTTCTGAGCAGAGGACTGAAAAAACAAGTGTTCAAGTGCTGTCAATTTTTTCTTTCACAGACAGGCAAAGCAGTCAACTGATCTTTTCTCACTTCTGAAAATTTGTGAATAAGAAAGGCTTAGTCAATATCTACACTGCACTCACAGGTGGTATTTTGACCATTCTCACATAAACTTGCATGTGTGCCAAGAGCAGTACAGCCAGGCAGCATGGTGCTCAGGATCCCAGCTGGATCTGCCATGTATGCTGAAACCACAGAGCCACAGCTAAACATTGTTACTGATCCCTAAACTAGCAGGTTTACTGCCTGTTTGGATGTGTTTACATTAGCTGTGGTCACATTTCATTACCGTGTAGATACAACCTTTGAGAGACGTAGCTGGTCAATGTTATGAATAGCTGACATTTATACATGAACAGGAAGGCATAAGTATTTGACAACAACTCTTTACAGTACTTGTATGCAGGGAAAACTACAGTCATTTCCTAAGCTGAATTATATGACCTCATTTCCTCATTTTTATTATGTAACATTGATGTTATTTGCATCAGATGAAATAAAGAAACAGCACTTCCCTGATACTGTCTTTTACTATTTCTTATATTTTTTTTAGTCAAAGAAACAGAACATTTGGTGAACATATGAAAAATCTTCATTAGCATGATAGATACCAGATTCCAAATAGAAAACTACCAGGATGGGGCCCATAATACTAATAATGCATCTTTGATTTCAAAATGCAGAACTAATATGAATGCAGAAAAGAAAGTATCCTCTTACCTTAGGGTCTCTTTTTCTCATGTTAATGCCAAACCTGTAACACCTAATATCAAAACACATTCCTGCTTTTCCTCATTTTTTACTAATGCACATACCGCTGCAACTTGAAAGAACGTTTCTTAAAGTATCCTCTTCAGATGTACTTGATAAAATCAGACAATTCAAAGGCAAAGACAGATCGGAGTAAGTATAGCATACATCATAAAGAGCAAAAATTACCTTTAGCAGGGTTTACTTTTATCCCTGACCTATACAGCATCTCCTCATTCTGCCAGTCCCCATTCCTGACAACAGTCTTGAGTCCATAGAAAATAATTAATGCAGCAGTGGAACAAAAAACCAAGTTCTTCAAAAAGCGCTTTTGGGCTTTGACATAAAGGGCCCTGACACCTACTGTAACCAGCAGGCAGAAGCCCATACTAGGAACATACAGCACACGCTCTGCTATTACAAAGCCAACATAGAAAAATAGGTTTGTGGCAGGAACAAAGGGCACTATTAACAAAGAGAGAGACAGAATGACAATGTTCTCAGTCGAAGGAAGCTGCAGTTTCTTAATTTCATGCTTTTTTATGCCATTCTCTTCTTTTGATGCAAAGCTTGACTTCACCTCCAGTGTCTTGTACTCCATCTCTGAGTGGCAGCTATGCCCATTAGCATTCTGCTTGCCATTCATTACAGTTCTCCCATTGCATTCTCTCTCATTGCTGGAGCCCTTCAGGCTGAAATAGGCAAGGAGGAGGAGTCCAGCGTAGAAGGCCACAGTGTGTAGATTCCTCCAGTCACTGACTGCTTTTAGAAGAGGCACGGCATCCATAGACCAGTCAAAGCTGAGGGTATCTGGGCACAGCAACAGCCAGAGGTTCTTGGTTGGCAAGTAAAAGAAGGTCAGTGTACGTGTGAGGAAACTGTCTGAGTCAGCTGCTGGATTATCAGAATTGGAAAAACTTGGGGGCTTGTTGCCCATCCAGTACAAGCGAACACCCAGCAGCGCAGTGCCCCAGGAGGTCAATAAACCAACGCTGAAAAACAGGGTCAAATTCTTTCTCTGAAAAAAAAAAAATCAGCATAAATAAGTACCAGGTATTTAGTTCTGTAAATGATACACAAAAAGAACCAAGAAATCATCTGATACAACTTTTTCCAGTAAGAGAAACAAGAACAAATAGATCTCAGTCTCTGAAATTTGGATCACAAAATGCTGGGTGAGATATGTTGTTGACCACACACCAGAAGAACTGGCCCTCTCCTGTAATCTGTATCAATCCTGTATCAGAGCTGAGTCTTCAGATATTTTAGGGCTATCAGTCCTTCCTTAAGATTTAGTTGTGTAACTTCTCGAAAACTTTTATTTTAGAGGAATTTATTGAATCTTAAAATAGTTCCTACATAACCTCCCAAATACTTTCTTAGTTCCTGGCTGTGACCTAGACACCATCTTGCCTTAACTAGATTGAAAGACTAAAGAATGTTCCAGTTCCATTTTTACTAATAAAAGTCTCTCCTAAGGCATTTCACCGGACAACTGATTAAACTTTCCAAGAAGGCAAGAGAGGCAAATTGATGAGGATTCCATGTTTAGGTCTCCTACCTCCTGCCTATTAACTACAATGATCATTTGGAGCCTTCAGATCTACCTACTAGTGAAAGTCCCACTTCATTTCAAATAAAACACAGAAATTTCAACCTCAACATGAGGAAGAACTTCTTTATATTGAGGGTGGCAAGACACTGGATGAGGCTGTCCAGGAAGGTCATGGAATCTCCATCTCTGAAGACATTGAAAACCCGCCTGGATGCACTCCTGTATAACCTGTTGCAGGGGCTCCCACCTTGGCAAGGGGATTGGATTTGATGATCTCCAGAGATCCCTTCCAGCCCTAAAAATTCTGTGATCTCATAGCCAATCAATACATTGGGTGTTTTTCTTCAAGCACATCATATTAAGTAAGTGTTTCAAAATCTTTCAAATTTTCATACACATCTAAATAATATCATGTGAAGCAGCTGACTCCACCTACCCATGTCATCATGCTAGCAACTTGAAGAACCTCCACTTATTTATGGAATAACAACATTTTACAGCAGGAGCTGCTTTTTGGGTAAGCTCTGCCCTCAATTACATGGACACCCTAAATGAAAGCTGGTTTACATTACTCTCTCTTTACAGAAGAATCTCTAGATGCTAAAATATGTGTATTTTTATATTTCAGTTTCTCAGATGCCTTTTGTAAGAGAAGTCCCCTAATTGCCAAATAGTTCTAGATACAGTGCAAATGCTTTGATAATCTTTCTCCTGTTATTAGAAGGAATTATTTGTCAATCGTTTCTCATTTTATTAGATCTGGTTTTTCCATCTCATGCTACACATTCCTGGCATGGTTATTCAACATTTTCTTAGTTATTCAGAAGCAGGACCTCACACTGGAATGTTTTGTCTTATATCCTCAAATTAGTTCATTTTTCTCCTTTGTGAGCAGGCTCAACCCTTACTGTACCATCATGAAATACAGATGATTGTGCTGTTTCATTTTAGATCAATTATTAAGTTTTCTACCATCAGTTTACTGATGTACCAGTAATAAGATGCAGTCTAGTCATGAACACTTATAAATTATCATAAAGAAATGTATTCCTTTTCATATTTCTATAGTTTCTCCTCATAAAGTTTAAAATATTAAATGGCAGTTAGATTAATTCATTGAGTTTTGATGCAATATAGAATAATTTAATGGAGGCAGTAATAGCATACTAACAAATTTATAATGAGAACATTTATGCACTTGTACCAGAAACATCTAAAAAATACTGGCACTTTTTATACATGGGTCCACAGATTTAATTTGCCATATTAATTCCAGTTTGATTTATTAGCTCTTGCATATCTCCATATCTTGGAAAATCCACACTTTTTTGTAATATATCAATCAAAACCCACATCTGTACCTCAGGATAACTACACTTCCTGAAAAGCCTATTAAAACAACTTACTTTAATTTGTAAGCTGGATAATACTTTGCAACTCATCTCACATATGGTTTCAACTGTGCCGGCCAAAACTGCTTAAATTCTTTTAATGTTATAAAGCTGTGTAAACTTGTTATCACTGAAACTCCCAAATAAGTTTATATTTTGAATAAAAAGATTATTCAGATTTCACGGATTTGCATGTATGTCCTTAGTAAAACCTTATGTCCCTAGTTCAACTTGTCCTTTTATTCCTGTCATACAATGCTACATGAAATTTTTTCTGTCCACCCTTCTGGCTCAATTATTTTCAAACTCATTTCCATCAAACATGCATATACACAACTCTCAGATGTTAAATGCAACATTTTTTTCCTTTTATAAATTCTTACACAGTCTCTTAAGAGAAGGCTGCTTAGACAGAAAGAAGCTGGGAAGTAAAAGATGGTTTTTCTTTATTTGCTTGAATTAAAAATTCAGAGCAAGTCTTTGTTGGAAGGCTACATACCACTTAAAAGATAAAGATATCCCAAATAGTAAGGCAGTCAAACTTGATTAACAGATGAGAAGTGAACTTTCATGGTCTGATTAGACTGTTTTGTTATTTTGTTAATTCTTACTTAACAACTGGAAGGAAATGTTACTTTCCTAAGGTACTAACCATTCCAATATTCAATTAAATGCTGAGAGAGTTCACGTTACAAAGTTCTCTGACAAAACCATGCTAGAGCAGATATGCCATTCCTCATAGATAATACTGAAACCACCTAAAAACTTTCAGGTCTTCCTATACGTCATAAAATAGCAATTAAAAGTCTCCCCTCTTGTATCTGTCCCTAGAAATGCTAACAATCTCCACCTTGGAGCTAATCCATCTTCATTGCTGGAGTGGCTATTTGCAGTCTCCCTTTTAAGCTTACACTTAAGATCTCTAGGATCTGTATCCTCACATCCATGTTGATTCTACAAAGAACACAAATTATCCATATATTGTGTTTCATGCTTTAACTAAACGTTTTTAATATTTTTAAAGCATTTTACATGGCTGCCAAAAGAAATATCTAAGCATTCACTTATGGAGCTCAGAGATATCTGGTCAGGTGGTTTTCCACAAGAGCGTATCCATTTATCGTGCTGCAAAGCACTAGTTAACTGGAGAAAGAGCACCAGTAGATTCTTTAGCTTAGTTAGACTACAGGAGTGAAGTGAAAATAATCTGTTGTTGCCTCAGACAACAATGGTTTGCACCCTTCCCCAGAAACTATTTCAGACATGGATCTTTTAAAAAGTCAGTAGCTCAGTAGCTTTACAATGTTTTTAAATTGTTAACTACAGTTAGCAATAACCAGTGTAACACTGACATGCCATTGTGAATTTACAGATTTCAGAGGAGATTCAGTCTGCACCCAAGATTAAAACAGCCCCTAACACTAAAAACTTCTGTCACAACAACTTAAAGTAAGATGCCCTTTTTCTTTTTAAATCACACAGCTAGCACTGGCCTAGAAGGGGAAAACAAACTCATTCCCCTTTTTTCCTCTGAACATTCATGACTTTTGCACAGCTTTTATCCCTCTGTGCTAATATAGTCAGAGATAATGAGAAAGGTTTAGCATACAGTTTGGTTTTGCTTTCTTCCAGGCTTTAGAAGAAAATCATTCTAGCAATTGGAAAAAAAAAAAAATCCATCGGTTTATTAAAATTAAATAATATAGCCAGTTCCCCAGTAGACTTTTGCCTGCAAAGAAAGTGCTTTCAAAATGAACCCTACTCAGACAAGCACTTTCACTAGTAACCCTTTCTCTGAGCCTCCTGACAGCCTGTGCTCCTCTGACCCAACTGTGTCCATTTAGTGCAGTCCAGCAGCAGAAGAGATCCTCTGTAATGCTTGGCAGAAAGGATTTGGATTACTATACTCGTGAGTCCTAATCTAGCCCATCTGCCACATGTTTTGACACTCCCATAAATCCTCTAATCTTTCTTAAGTAGTCATTTTCATCTGGGGGAAAAAATGAGCACTGATTTAGATCAGATTTAACATCTTTCCTGCCTGCTAACAGGCAAGTACAACCACTACAATTTTAGTATTTGTGACTGTAGAAACTTTCTTCACTACCCTATCAAAATCCATTGGCATGACCCACCTACCTTGCCCATTTCCCTTGCATTAAATCCCAGTTCCTCACTTCATTATACTTCCCTTAAATAGGGTACTGCAGCAGATTTCTTCATTGGGCAGCCCTTGCCAAAGCTCAGTCATCATGTAAGTGGTATCCAAAGCATTTTCAAAGGACACTGTTATTTTAACCTCACCTTGTGTATTTCACAAAGCAGCATTAAATACAGCACATGGGCAAGACAGTCTAGAAATCAAAACACTCATACACAAAATGTTATTTTTAGAACTCAGGAAATGAAGAAATTAAAGTAGATAAGTCACTAGGTGTCACTCACTGGAGTTTCTTTTCCAGCTTAGAGCTCCTTAAAAATATGTTGGCTTGAAAACTGGGATTTCCCAAAGTAGTAAAATGCTGCCAGATCACTAGATTGACTAACTTTTTTCCATAGTAGGTAGAGGCTCCTGGATCACAGCTCAGCCAAGTTTGAGCTGAACTAGAATTCAAAACATACGCCCACAGGGAATGAAGCTATTTGCCACAAGCCCTGCTGAGCCACAGTACTGAGGATGGAAGAGGCCTTTAATACTGCCTGATCACCAGCCCAATTTGCTTCTGTTCATGTGACCCACTAAATGAGGTTCACTCACACTGGTGATACAACAGCTGGCCTGAAGGTCTGTTTTTCCTCTGAGCTGGAATTCTGTCTATAGCCTGTCCAATATTGGGGCCAACTGCAAATATTTAATGATATTTACTTCTAGCGTTCTGATCCCACACAATTCTTCCTTGACAGGGAAGTCAGTGCAGTGATAAAACAGCTTAAGATGATGTGCACAGATCTTTACTGTAATTAGCCCATAGCACAAGGTAAACACCACAGCCTCCATCTGCTCTGGTGTGGGTCTCTTCCATAGGCTATAGGTGAATCTCAGCACCCCTGTGGACCTCAGTGGGCTGCAGGGGCACAGCTGCTCTATCACAGGCTCCCATCACAGGTTCCCATCGAACCTCAGCTCCAGCACCTGGAGCACCTCCTGCTCCTCCTTCTCCACTGACCTTGGTGTCTGCAGAGTTGGTCCCACGTTCTCACTCTGCTCTTCTCTGGCGGCAAATTTCATCTGCACAATATTTTTTTTTTTTCATTCTTAAATATGTTATCACAGAGACATTACTCTCATTCCTGACTGGCTCAGCCTTGGACAGTGGCTGGTCTGTCTGGAGCTGGCTGGCATTGGTTCTGCTGGATGTGGGCAAAACTTCTGACAGCTTCCTGCAGAAGCCACTCCTGCAGCCACCTTGTGGCTACCAAAATCTGGCCTTACACATCCAATAAAAGGACTACAGTAGCTTGATAAATTTGTTTGCACGATAGTGCAAGGAAAAGGCATTTTCTAAGTCCATATAGCCAAATGCTGTGTGACAACGGTGATGTTGTGGACACCTACTCAGATATAATCCACCTATCTGCAGCACCAACAACTTTACACAGCTTAGAAACCCGCTGGGACCAAAAGACATTCCCAAACTGTCAGACTGTTTAGGAATGCTGTCCAGCACTACTGTTACACCACACTGGTAGAAAAGTGGTCCAATAGTCATACCTGCATTTCATTTAGCAAGTATTGTTTCATTTGAGAGGTTTTGCAGTGAAGGAAGGGTGCTGCAGTTTCCATGCTAGACACACTGTGAACTCACTAAATATCCATGTATGTTGTAAGGCAGAACTGGAACTCAAAATTATTTTGAAACAACAGAGATGTTTAGAAAAACAAACCAGTGTAAAAGGCAGGGGCAGTACTAGCTGCTTAAAGCTACACAAGCATGGGAAGTGGAACAAGGAGTTGGTTCAACTTCAGAGAAGCATCAGAGATTATCAGGGATCACAAGCAACTATTTTAAACCACTGGTAGAAAGGTAAACACTGTACTGAGACTACAGATGAAAGCCCACTCTCCAAGATATGTAAAGTAATCCTTCCACTCTTCTAAACACTAATAAATCCTAAAAGGGTCTGGTTCCTACACAGATCTTTCAGAAATAAAAGATGGAAGTGGATAAAGCAACATAACAGAGTAATCCATAGAAGTTCAAAGAAAACAAAAATGAGATTCCAGCTGTGTATAATGAGACCAGTTTGCCTCTGCCACACGAACTAGAAGGAAGCAGGGCAGCCTCACAGATAAGTGATACGCTGAGGTGGGCAGCACAGCTCAGCACTACACTTGAGCAAATTGACCAGTAGGCCTTCCCAGGAGAAAGGAAGGTTTGGCCCAGTCCCACTGGGAAAGCAAACTGATTTCTTTTGTTTTATGTGTACTTTTAAAATATGGCAAATAAGCAGAAAAGTTATCTTGAAACTATACTCATGAAAAAGAAAATCTAATTTTGAAAGTTTCATTCTAATTCTAGTAAAGGTTAAAAAACCTACATTTTAAAGAGAAATACAAATAGTATTGAAAGTCCATATGAAACACAAACATACTTATCAACTCAGAAGGCATTTTATACTATCAAGAAAGATTAAGATCATAAAAGTAGTCACTTATTTCCTTTTATTAAAAAAAAAGGAATATTTAAAGCGGATTTTTGTGCAAATATTTTATTTTCAGATCTAGCAGTTGAGGAAGACAAGGAAAGTAAGCGACACATAACACATCTGTGTGACAAACTGAGTACAGGTTATGCTGCCACTAAAAAATTATTTTAAAAAATTCTACCTCACTCACCTCCCTTCTACACTCACAGAATATATTTATTTATGAGTAGGTACAACAGGATGGTCAAAAGACACTCCCAAGTAGCATAACTATTATGCTTGAAGTCAGTAACCTTTAGAAGTAGGAATACAGTTCACAGTATCAGCCACTTACTAGTGATTTATTTCAGATGCAGTGCATATTAAAAATAGCAACCTAAAGGACAACTCCTGTGGTCTGGATGCAATCTCCGTTTAATTACTACTTATTCTATGCTACACTAGCATCACATTTCAAACAATGGGAACCACAAAGAACTGGAGAAGCTAAAAGCAACAAAGCAATGGCTAACAGTCTCAGAAAGCCTTCAGAAAAGTGAATTACAGTGAGAACCACACACCTTCAAGATTCAAAGTCCAACCAACAGCAGATAAAAGGTAATTCACAAAGAATGCTAACAAACAGTAGGTCACCACCACCTATGAAAAGCTTGGTTACTAAGTTTATTGACAGGAACTCCTCTCAAACTCCTAGTCAAAACAGTCTGAAGCACAATTACATGCTCCTTGCTCACCTAACGTAGTCTTGCCTTCCATGTAGCTAACCAGGTAGGTATAAAAGCACTGGCAATAAAATTCAGGAGATATCTGCTTGAAAGTTTGAAGAATAACACATTAGAGTAGGAAAAAAAAAAGCAAGCCAAAACCGCCCAAACTACCTCAAAGAAGAAATTACATAAACAACCTTTGTAAGATCTGACCTGTAAGTAGCGCAATCTTGAGAAGCAAGACTGGGAAAATTACCATTTTAAAAACAATTTCATTTGTTCCTTTTTTCATTAGATTGCTAGCCTTTTAATAGAATTGGTTATGGTCAAAGACTAATTTGAAGAAGAGAGAGCTTGCTGTGTCCTATGTTAACTACTGGGGAAGGTTTTTTTTGTATTCATTCCCTATTCAGTACATTAAATAGAAATAGGAAAGAACACCTGTTAGAAAATGAATAGAGAGAACAAATTAAATTTTTAGCAGAAAATAGCTCTGGCTAGTCATCACTCCCCAACGACAGCAAAGAGCATTGTAAAGATATCACAGCAGTAGAAGTGCACAAATATAAGAATATTTAGCTAATAATAAAAATTGCAAACACTTCAACAGAAAACTTTCTCAAACGTATGTTTGATAAAAATAACAGAATACCTTGAATAGGATGTTCTCTCTTTGTTTCCCTACATAGAAGAGATATAGAAAACAATATAAAAAGTATTGATAGGGTTTTTTCCTACCCTTAGTGTAGACACCTTTTTAAGAGGTATTTAAAAGGATATATAAGCATAGCCTTTTAAAAATACAAAATGCATTACCAGGGTCTGAATCTGAAATGGAGTTAAAGGTAAAACAATTGCTAACCTCAGTTATGCAAAACCAAATCCTTAATCATCCAAATAAAAGACAGATTAAATATAGTGAAGTAGAATATGGATGACAAAGCTTACTTCATGACATGGAAAGTCATTACTCTCCATTAAGCCAACGTGAACAAATGAGGCAGTTAGCAATCTCCTGTGAACCAATACCAAGTTACTTCTCAACCAAAGTGTTAGCGTGTAGAGAACTTGAAAGAGGTCAGTTACTGGCACTGTAAGATGCATGCTGAAACCCCTTAACTGATTACATTAAACTCACTTGAAAGCCTGCACAGTTATATTGCTTAGCTTAAAGTAAGATCTTTAATAATTCATGTGAGGTAAGGAGCTGTGGTCAAATCAGCTTAGTTGTAAAATAATTCAGCTTCTCTGAAGGAAAAGAAAAATTGCATACTCTTTTAGAAGAAATGAAGAAATTTATTTTTTGTTAAATAAATTCAGTACCATTATCAAAGCATTTGTTTTAAATAAGTTTCTCAGTTTTTCAGACAAAATAAAGGAGGAAGAAAAAAAAAAAGATGTAAATAGAAATCATGTTGCCTGAACATATTCATCCATATTCACACAGATACAAGCACACACAAAGCTATGCTTAGTAATTCCTTGATTGCAGGTCCAATACATTGCAAACATGTTTCAGGCATCAAAGTAGTAAATCCAATAGTCTTTCCTTAGCATTGCTCTAGTGCAAGCAGCCGGCCATCATTAAATTCATTCCAACCTCATTAATAAGTGAAGCTTGGAAATGCAGCATTTTGAAGCCATAAAGAGATGATTTATAATGAGAATTCACTCAGTAGGAAGGCTGAAGTACAGCAGTTCTCTCTATGAGCTATCATAACAGAAAGCTATTTAATGAGTGTGGGATTTCTTCACAAATTCAAAAGAGGCAAGGTTTGGAATAGGATGTGTTACATTATGCAGAACATTTCTGCTACAGTAAAACCACCAAAATAAAAATTCTCAAAGTTCCTTCTATCTTGAGTTTTTGGGTTGTTTTTAATAAGTACTTTCAAATCTACAACACGAAGTTGTACAGATTAGCAGACAGACACAATTCAGTATAAAAAAAAGTTAGCAATGTTTAATAAACTAAACTAGGTTGCCTAAGGTCAGACACTCCATAGTGAAAACAAGAAAAAATTGTGCCCTGAAGCAAGATACTGTTTGGCAAAGACAAAATAAAAGAGCAGAGATGTAACATTCCTCAGCAAACCCAGGAGGGGCCTGTGGCAGTGACCTGCCTCCTTGAAGCACTCTCCCCTTCAGGGGAGCACGAAGGAAAGTGTGCTGATGACTCAAACTCAATTACATGCCAACCAGAACCTTCCCCTTAACCCACCTTCAGATCAAAGCAACATTCAGCCTTCAATAATGATTTAAAAATAAGTAAATTTTCAGTAAACCATATACCATAATCTTCATGCTTGAGATGGGGACATAAGGGTTTTGCATGCTAGAAATTATTCATCTTTCCTTTCAGATTACATTATTGAGTTCGCTAAGGAAGGACAGCAATGAGAAGGTGGGGAGAAGACAGTGGACCACAGTATGCCAGAATCCTTAAAATAAAAAATGTAGGCATAATTGGCTCAAATTGCTTTTATTTTCTAACTCTTAAATATAGACTGTGGCCTCTTGACAATATGAGAATTTAGACAGCAATGATGTTTCAGGAACTTTTTGTGTTTATTTTTTTCTGTTGTTTTCAGAGTCATCAATTACTTGAGTAGAGTGATACTGTGTCAGTCCAACGGAGGAAACAGCGTAGGGGAGTGGAAAGCTGAAGAAAGCGGTGCAACTTCATTAAGCCATGACTGCTACCAAAGATGTCTATCAAGACATCTGACTTCCAAGAATATCACTATCACAGCTGCAATCTTGTCACGCATTCCAACAAAACACGCATCCCCACTACATCACAAAACTACAACTCGTAACAAATACTTATATGAGAACAGTTACAACTATTATACCTCAAGAAGCAACATTTCGTTTTTCTAAGTCTTGAAAAAAAACTACATTCCACTAAACATAAGATACACAGTCTCCATTAAAACAATTACTCCTTAAGCTATCACGCACAAAGAAGCATTACACAGCCACAAAACTCCCTCCCACCTGGCAGTCTTAAAAATATCTATTTTACACAAGCTGCTTGTTTCCAGGGTCAGTATACAAGTCACCTAGATGTCATGCTAGTAAAGGCCCAAACTTCTGAGTCCTTCTGAAAGCTGCGTGACATATTTCCTTGTCCTGTGGAAGTATGCATGTCTTCAGCTTCATGATAATCCTCAGACAGTAAGACGAACTTCACTGCTTGTGCTTGTCTGCACTTCAAACCATCTGCCCAACCCACAGATCATCAGCTCATCATTCTCCTGTCAAAAGCACCTTAAGGCTCCCTGGGAAATTTTCTTCATCTATCTCTCATAGATGGTATAGTTATCCTCAAATCACTCCAAAAGTGGAGATTCTTCAAAGTTTTCTTACAAGTACTACGACGAAATGAACCTGATAAGAGATCAAGACGATTCTTCTATCACCAGTTCTGACACAGATATGCTGAATTATATTAAGCAGATTGCTTAACCACCTTCTGTCTTCTTTCACTCTAATCCTTCCTTACTGCCTCTAAATTCACATGTTCTAACAGTAGGAATTTGTAATTATGCTTTTTATGGTGTTCAAGAAGGTTCTACCCCCAGAGAAGTATCAATTATACAAATCATTAAGCATGACAGAGAATAGTAAACTCCTTTACTACGTGACCTGGAAATTTTCATCTAACATGCTTCTGCTGCACATATATCCAAACTAAAGAACAGTCTTCAGTGACTTTATTTTCATCTTTCTTCGCCCTTAGCTCCTGTCACTGTTTGTTTCCACCAAGTATTACCCTGAAATGCAATGGTGCTTTTTGAAAAGGTGATGTTCACCATTTTGTCTTGTAAAATCTAACACACCTTTAAAGGTAATCTAATTCAACACCTCTGCAATGAGCAGGGACATCTTCAACTAGATCAGGTTGCTCAGAGCAGCAAAAGAGAAGCTGTTAATCATTCACACACTTCTCAACATTGCCATTGAATAAACAAAATACATTTCTTGACCTTCCTTAGAGGAAAAAACTAATAATAACCTTTAAAGACTAGGAGTACTCACGCTTTATGGATTTATCTGGCTGGCAATATTTATTTCAGTGATGAAAAATTTTACTGAAAAGGCTAACATTTTAAATTACATACTTCCAAGTTTCATTAAAATTCCTTCTTATCTGCACAAGAACATAAAAATCATTAACCAAAATACATTCAGGGGAAGAAATGACAATTGCTATTTTTTCCAGGAGTCCCTATGAAGGGACTATAACATTTTTCCAGTTATTAAAAACTACATCTTCCACAATTCACACACCTACATAGAAACTAAACTGTAAAGACTACACTGTAGTTGTATTTGTAGTTCTTTGAAACAAACTTTCAGTATTGCTGGGTTGTTTGTCTGAGGTGATTTCTGAGATTAATGCTTCTAATATTAAAACAAAGAAACTATGAAAATTATAAAAACATCAAAATAGTGAAAACTCCAGCAAGTCCATTTTCAATTACCTTCCAGCTTAAAAGCATCAACACCTCAAATATTTGAAAGTGGAAAGCCTTAAAGCATGAACCCCACAGAAACCATTACTTTGTCAAGGCTAGTCTCCAAGTTCCTTAGAAATCTTAATCATCTTAATTTCACAAATAGAAAAATTAGGCAGTTGAACTTTTTTTTAGAAGACAGTATTTTCCTTCCTTTTGCTCAGTGACTTTACAGAATCATGCAAACACCCTTTTTTTCAAGAGAAACCCAAAATTTCCACATTTCAGTCTCTAATCCTTATCCAGACTATACAGATACTCTCTTCCTAAGACCATTATGAGTATGCATGATTTGAGTCCCTTGTTTTGGAGAAGGCCTGACTCTGACATCTCATTCAATAAGTATTTAATTTAGTCTCTATTTGAGCACATTCTCATCACTGTCCATATAGCAGTCCTAGCATGCTACAGCACAAGCGCAATGAAGCAGTAAAAAATCCCAATGACACAGAAGTAAAGGCGGACTGTATATGCAGAACTGGACAGGCTTTACAAGCACTCTGCACTTACTTGTTAAGGTATGCCTAAAAGGAGGTAACAATGGTTCCTCGGGGCCTTGTTCAGCTGCAGGCAACAGATGAACAGAACCTGAAGAGACAACTTTTGGGCTTGTGTAATGTGATAGTATAGTATCAACTGCGCCCTACCTCCTCCTTTGCATCCTGGCCAAGGTTTACATACTTTCCACATACTACAAGTATAAATAAAGAGGACCTTTTAAACCAACAGTTAAATTATGAAGAACACCCTCTACTGCCTGCAACAGGCCTCCCTTGGACAGGAACAGTAACAGCTGGGGCTGACCTCACTTCTGTCAAATCCAGAGTCAGTCTCTGAATTTTATCATAGAAACAACTGGAAGGCTAGAAAACCCACTTCATTTTAATTTTTGTTATTTGCTTTCTGAAATCGCAGATTAAGAAGGTTTACATTCTTAAGCACTGGCCAAAACCATGAGGACTATGTATATTGGTTTGTTTCTTTTTTTCTGTGAAAGCTGATATTCTCACAAGGACAGATGTTACAAGTGTATAATTCATTGCCCAGAGTTTACAGTATGTGTGTGTTTTGCTAAAGGGCTGTGGCTTGTCAAAAGAGCACAAAACTTACTGCTTGTCTTAACAGGCAACTATGCACTGGTTCAACTGGATGTTGAAGAGGAGGGAGTTCGCTCTCAGAGAGCACTAAATGAAAAAACACTGCTGCAGTGCAGGGAGATCTGTGGGAAGCAAAGAGCCATGAGGATGGGAACAGAAGGCTTGAGAAAATGGGGGAACTAGGTCTCAGAGACAACTAGAAGACTCTTCTAGAGACCCAAAGGAGACCACAAAGATCTATCTAATAAAAAAGAGAAAAATAAGAGGCCTTTCCGTTGCAGGGATGAAAGTAGGCAAGGACAAAACCTTCTGTCAAACACAGCTATTTGAATATACATTACCCAGAAAATCTGCTGTTTCTTTTACAAGATTCTGCTTTACTTTAGTATTTCTATTTTAAAAACAAAACAAACAAACAAACAAACAGAACAAAAAATATTCTTGGTGCATTTTGTGAGAGACTGAAAAAAAATTACTACTGACTCAAAACAAATCTGTTTGGGGGGAGAGGGAGCCAATCAAGTTCTGCAAAGGAAGACTGGTACTCTGTCCCCACACCCCGGCTCCTTGAAGACCCTCTAGTGCAGCTAGTGGTCACAAGCACACTGGGAGCACCACACCCTCCAGAGCCCCTGACCAAGCCCAGAATGGCTACTAGCCATTGGCACACCTGAAACCGTACACCACAGCCCCTGGAGGCCCCTAAGCTGGATCCCAAATGGGTGGCAGACCAGAAGCCCCACCTGGCACAGGCAGGTGGCCACAGAATCCAGAGCAAATAAAACCAACACCACAAGGACTCCACATTGTCACAGCCTTATTATCCTTGGATTTGTGTTAGCTGGTTCTACACTTGATCTAAGGCAGCAGTTATAATCGTCTTTCCTTCCTTCCCCTTCCTAATTTTCTTTTCTTCACATTAGGGTAACTTGAACGTGGATGGGTTGGAATTTGCTATATCAATGCTTTGTGAAATGCTTTATGTTGACTGAATGTTTGCTTTAAACTTTTGCCAAGTGTTCTTATTTTCTAAAGTTTGCCAATAAACGTGTGTTATCACAGAATCACTGTATATGCTGAGTTGGAAGGGACTCACGAGGATCATTGAATCCAATTGCTGGTCCTGCACAGGACCATCCCCAAGAGTCACACCATATGCCCAAGTGTATTGTCCAAATGCTTCCTGAACTCTGTCACTTCCCTGAGGAGCCTGTTCCAGTGCCCAACCACTCTGTGGGTGAAGAACCTTTTTATAATATCCAACCTAAACCTACCCTGAAACCACTTCAGGCCATTCCCTGAGGCCCTGTCACTGGTCACCACAGAGAAGAGATCAGTGCCTGCCTCTCCTCTTCCCTTAACAAGGAAGTTGTAACTGCAGTGAGGTGTCCCCTCAGTCTCCTCTTCTCCAGGATGAACACACCAAGTGACTGCAGTGTCTCTGTACACAGCTTCACCTCTAGACCCATCCCCATCTTCAAAGCCCTTTTTTGGATGCTCTTTAAGAGCTTAATGTCTTTGTTATATTGCAGCGCCCTAAACTGCACGCAATATTCAAGCTGAGGCCGCCCCAATGCAGAGCAGAGTGGGACAATCCCCTCCCTTGGCTGGCTGGCGATGCTTTGCCTGATGCCCCCCAGGACATGGTTGGCTCTCCTGGCTGCCAGGGCACGCTGACTCAGATTCAATTTGCCATCCACCAGGACCCCCAGGGCCCTTTCCATGGCACTGCTTTCCATCATCTCATTCTCCAGTCTGTACAAACATCCAGGGTTGCCCAATCCCAGGTGCAAAATCTGGCACTTCCCCTTGTTGAAGTTCATATGGTTGGTGATTGCCCAGTCCTCTAATTCATCAAGGTCTCTCTGCAGGATCCCCACCAGGGTAGTATCTAACCTTCTCTGAGGATGCAGCTAGTATTGCTAGAACATTTGCTAACTTCTTAGAAAGTAAATTTTAACTTTTATCCTACACTTCTAACTCACACAGAATTTGTATTTTAAAATGTTATTAACACTAAGTATGCTTCCTTTTATAGCTGTAGACTGGAAAAGGTTATTTTACAAATCAGTAAGAAAGAAAAGGGTATCCTTTGCATGTTAAAACATGGGCTTTCAAATTCTCAAAAGAAATAAAAATCAAAAAACATAATATGGTTTCCAAAAATTCCAGCACTTTTTATGTCATGGGGTTTTTTTCTGTGACAAGACATTTAGTGAATAGGAAAAGCTTGTGAAATTGGAAGCATGCTTCAAAGAAAAATACATTCAGATGAAGACTTACAGATGTGTAAGTATGGTTAGCAAAGGATAAGCAGCTAAAAGATACTTTATTCTTGAAATTTCATTTAACAAAGACTGTGCTCCAGACAAGTCACTTTGATAGCTCAGCACAAGCATGTTTCAGTGCCATCTAGCTAACGCTCAAGGTAACTTGCATCACTGCAAAAAGATTTATTTTTTTCCTGCAAATATCCCTCCTTCCATTAAAAAAAAAAAAGGAAAGAAAAAAGCAAAAGAAAAAATGGAGAAGTGTCATATTGTTTTTCTTCCGATCCATCAGAGTGCTGAAGCATAAAAAATTTGGGTTGCTCTTGAAATACTTGAGCTTTGATGTATTTACGTGAGGAATGTTAAAAATGTAACCCCAAATCTCTTTATGCTGTGACCGAGTTCTTGATCTGGACAGATCCACATGAGTGAGTACTTTAAGTACTGCTCTTTCAAGTATTAACATATTAGGTCTCATTATGCAACCCCTCTGTTCAATTATTTGGAGCCATACAGAAATGTTGAGACAAAGAAGGGAAAAAAAAAAGCAAAGAAAGAATAACATTTTAACTTGTTTCAATAAATGCAAAGAGTATTAATGCCTAGAGAAATTTGTAAAAGCAAGTGAGGAACATATTTTGAAGAGTGGTATGCTTTAAATCCTCTGATACTTCACTTTGCCTCTGCCACAATATGGGTTTCTAGATAAGAAAAGACATTTGCAGTCCTGAACACATCACTGTGACTGTGTTAACACCAACTAAAAATCTGCAAGCTCTGTCTGAACTTTAATCAAAATTCTCCAGATTAAAATCACTTGACAGGCTAACACTATTCCATCCAGCCCAAAATAAATGGGAGGGAAAATGATGTCTTTTCAAAAACTTTTATATCCTCTAAAATCCATAATTGAATCATAATGGTCCAGTTTTAAATCTTTCTAGCTAGAGAGGGTACCATTCAAACCTCTTTAGAACTGTCTGACTAGTCAAGATATACCTGCTAAGTCATGCCATTGAAAATCTCATAGAAGAATAAATGTATAACAAAAACAATGCTTGTTTTTGTCGGCACAGTAACTGTGTTTTGGATTGCAGATTGTGAGAGCATGCAAAACGAATACACTTAGCAAACAAACAAACAGACAAAAAACCACAAAACAAAAACCACAGCAATTCCAAAAATCAGTCAAGCAAAAAACGAAGAACAAAACAAAATAAAAATCAAACAAACAAAATCAATCGAATAAAAATCCCAAGAAACTGCAATATTGCAAAGGCACCAATCACAAGACTGGGGATCATTGTACAAGGATCAAATGTAGCTCCTAGATAATTCTGCAATAAAGTAACTCTTTACATTCTCCTTTTATGTAATCCTTTACTATTTAATCCCTTTGTTCTTTTATTCTTATGCTCTTTTTTTGCTAAGATTTAAGAAATTCCCCTCCACATACTTAGCAAAACTTTTTGCCAGTAGTTTAACAGGTTTCTCAAAGGGCATTGCAAAACATTTCAGGAAGGACATCCTGAAGAATAAGAAATGTCACCAAACAAAACATGTGTTGGATTAAGACAGGAACAGGTACAAGAACTTGCCCCTGAGTTCCATTTTTCATCCTCCAGTTGAGCAGAAGCAACACCTACAACCTTGCTCCAGCAAACTCCTCTTTCCCTCTCTGCTCTCCCACATCAGATCTTGGTCTTCCTTCCTTGCCCACCTTGACTCTGTTCAATACAGACCCCTCTTCCCTTGTCATCACCCCTCCCACCACCTGCCTCAACACAAACTCCCTCTCTAGCAGCCAGCTGGGAGACCTGGTTGCAGACTGATAAGGAGTATAGGCAGGGCAGGAGAGTAGTAGGCCTGACAAGGCAGAAGGAGCTTTGCAAAGCACCCGTGTAACAGTGAAAGAACAGTGTCTAAAATGAGCCTAAGGAAAAATGAGGTGGCAACTGGACTAAAGATGAGGTGTTCAGAATAGTAATGTTTTTGATAGACTATACTTGTGCAGACTAAAGAAAAATTCCACATACTGAAGGCAGAGAGAGACTCACAGAAAGAATTGGAAGCAACTTGGCTAGACAAGCTGCTAAAATAACTACTTAGGAACTCTCTCATCCTGATAGACATAGAGACCATCTCCACACCACCTAATAAGACTGAATGTTTTTTCATTGATTTGAGGGGGTTTGGTGGTTTGGTTTTTTTACCACTGCAATGGTAAATTTATTTATCTGAATAAATCAACTATTCTTCAGCTGACCACGACAATTTCCAACTGACAATAGCCACCAGCTTACGCAAATTGATCTCCTTTTGTGAATTAACTACCTTCATTCTTTCATTAACATTAACTGCTTAGGGATAAGCCTAAAGTTCCCAGCAGAGCCTAAAGAGGGCTAAAACAGCTTTGAGAAATCCAAGCTTAGCTTTTGGGATGGATAAAGAAATGAAGAATGAAAGAAGGTACTTCGAGATATTTTTAGTTGGCTAATCATCTTTATGTTATCTGAAGTCAAAAACTTCCCTTAAGCCTTCACAGGTCTGTGTGTCTGAGCTGTAAACAGACTGATAAATAAAAACTATTACTGTATATATCAAACTTCTGTTTTCACAGTCAACTCCCCCCACATTCCTTCACTGCATCTAGGAAGAAAAAAAAACCACAAAACCAAACCAAAACAACAACAACAAAAACAAACAAACAAAAAACACAAAGGGTTTGGTACAGTTAAGGTATGTTTGATATGCAAACATCGAAAGCTACTGAATGTCTACAACAGTTGTACTTTGTAAAGCAGCATCTCTCTTCTCCAAGACCTGTCAGCTGTCCCTCTGGGACAGTGCTGAGTGCACCTTTTTACTAGACATGTGCACATGGTACTTGCTCATGAAGCAATGTTCACAGACAACCTATACAGTGCTCTACCCTGGAAACAAAGTTAAAATAGGAAAAGGAGCCTGGAAAGTGTCACATATCTGGGAACGTAAAGCCTTTTTAGAAATTAGCTCAGCTTTTCATAGCTTCTCATGTCCGTCCTGGATCCTACTCTGTGCAGCTTTTGGGCAAGTAGAAATAGGTTGTACAAGAAGTTGCTACGTTCCAGAAATTTATCATGACAGCCTACTATTGAAGAAACACTTTCATAAATAACTTAAACCAAAGGTAGACATTTTTTTCTACACCATATAGCAAGTACTTGGTACATGTTAAAAAAAGGTCTTGTGTAAGAATTAATGAATTTCAGAAATTATTTTAGAAGTGATCTTTTGACCTCACAAAATTTTTCCACAATGACTGAAAACCATCAGTATGTGTTAATTCCACTGCCAACACTGGCATTCTTACAGATCACTTTTTCTCTGCTATGCAGACCTATGAGATTAGACAACTTGTCCAACAGATTAGAGTAATTGTATTAATTCCTATATAAATATGTCTAGTGGGAATTCTGTCTGGTTTGGCCATCATGGCTGAGCTGAAGCACTTCCATCAAGTTGTCAATCACCTCCTGATGAGCTTTCAGGATTCATGACTCTGCTGGGAAATGCTGGGAGGTACTTTATCAGGTGCAGCACTCTTACAGAGAGCAGGAGGAGGGAGGGAAGCAGCAGGGGAAGCACTGAGCAAATTTGTGGAATCTGACCTTTCACTTTGGGCACCTCCTTGGATTTTTGCCTTTTCCAGGTGGTCAACAGTCATGCTATTTTATAGAAATCTTTTCTTATGTGTGAAATGTTCCAGTGCAAGTTCCTAACAGATTGCACATCTGGCATAATATGCAAACATGGCCCACGTGAGGCCCCAAATTTGCAGACCAGCAAGGAAGCCTGTACAGGTGGGAAACAACCACCTCTTTAAGAGAAAACCTCTCTTGTGCCAAACTACCTTAGCTGCATTAAAGAGTGAGCTGTTAAGAGAAATGTGGAGATAGAGTAGGTTTGCATACTGCTATGGTAGCCAGTGCAACAGATAAAGCACGAAAGAAGAAACTTAGCACTGAATAGCACTGGTATTCCCCCCATAAACTACGAGATCTATATGCAAAACACATTTCTCTAAAGACTAAGGTATTTCCAACCTTTACACTGCTTTCTTCATGGCTACTGTAAATTATACAATTTGACAAAACTGATTAGAGTCTGAAAAAGTTAACATACATAAAAGAAGGGGAAGATCCACCACTTAGCTTAACTGGCATTCCTCTTGAAGGAATGAAGGCTTAATGCAGTCTGAAAGAGGGGTAGACGACAAAAGTTACTAATGTCTATGAATGGAGTTTAATTTAGGGTATAAAATTACAAATTGAAAAGTTGCAATTTTACCACCAGACAAAATTGTCATATTCTGAAATTCTTCTGACACCAGGCTTTTTCTTGACATAAATTAATCTTCAGAATTTTAAGATTGATTATTCTGTATCTTTCCTATTTGGAAAATTTCTCAGTAAAGGAATTTCACAGACAAAAAAAAAAAAAAAAAAAAAGAGTCTTCTAAAATTGCTGCTCTCTTAGAAACTTTATAAAAGGACTCCATTCATACATGAAACCACAAACAGAGTGTGTCTTTTAAAGAAGAGGAATTTACACCATAAATACTATTTAAAGACAGTCCCATTCCTTTCTATTTCTCACCCTGAACTCTCTTGAGCCATTTAACTATTTCCCAAAATATATCAATAAACTTATAGCAAACCAGCCAAGAGAAATGAACCTTTTCAGAGGATAGCTACTCATGGAAAGAATGGAAATAGTCTACTATTATTATTCCTAATCCACAGAAAAAGAATCTAGACAGAATAATGAACTCGTCTAGGGTAATAATAGGTCAATGGTAGAAACTGACAGAACCCAAGATACCTAAGAATCCTCATCCTGCCACAAGAGTTTAATACATGTTGGTAAACACAGAACAAGGCAACTATTTCAGCAAGCAATACTAAGGGGGGAAGGCAAATATTGTCAGATTCCTCCAGAGAAAATTTACACTTTGAGGTACTGACTTTTGAAGTAAAGATTTTATTCCTTTTTCTGATAAATTTCTGTGATAACCACCTACAACAAGAGTAATCACATTATATTGCCCTTTCCTAGAATGGATAAAACTTCCTAGAACTTTTGAGGGAACAAAGTAAAATAAAATATTGTTACTTTTTTAAAACATTAAAGCATTTAAACAGCTGCAGACCATTTTCAAGAAGCATTTCCACAAAGCACAACCAGCTATTTTATTTTTAAAGGAAAAAAAGAAAATATTCTTTGAAAGCTGTAAAGTAGATTTAGAAAACCTGTAAGTAGATTGAGAACTTTGATCAAGTAGCCACAGAGAATATTCTTTCTTGAACATTACAAAGGAGGAAAAAAAGAAGGGAAAAAAACAATTCCTAATTAGCATCTTAGTAACATTTTTAAGCAGGCTGGTCAAACCAAAGGAGTAGGTGACTCAGCAAACAGAACATGAAGTATCACTCCTTGATACATAAATACTAGGAAACCCCAAGAACATTTTTAATAGCTACTGTAAGTATTTAAAACTTTGGCCACAAACTGAAGAATCTTTCAGCTAATTGATGAGTTTTCCCCTTCATATGGTATTAAAATGAATATTTATGTACATAAATAGCATCTAAAGTCTTCCCAAAACTGTACACAGAGTATCAGTTTGGAAATTCCATAGAAAAGACAGAAAGCAAAATGACAGGAGAAACCATGACTTGGGTCACAGTGAGCACAGGTCTACACAGAGAGGACTAGTTTGGTGGCAGTCCTTTTTGCCGTATTATATTTAAAAATGGAGAAAAAAATCAGAATGAAATCACACTTTCAGACAAATCTTGTTTTGTTATTTGTTTCTGTATATTTTGAATGAGGAAGGTTTGAATATCAGTGAGGAGGACTGAAAAACAATTTTGTTTTGAATTCAGATGTTCCAATAGAATACCTTCCTACTTCTGCATTGGGGGAGTAGGAATACATATCAGTATTCCATAAAAGCTTATGGAGGAGTGAGAAAGAAATTTAAAAAAAAAATACTTTAAGCCACCTACACACAATTAGCTTGCAAGCATTAGCATTTATGAAGTCTTTCCACTGACTGCACGTATCATGACAAGACATTTCATGCCTGATACAATGGTTTTTTAGAACTCAGAATGTGTTGCTGCTGCTTGGATTTTCCATATCTAACAAGGTGCTCCTGAATTATTTTTCTCTCAGGGCAACTTGAGGTCTATTCTGTACTGCAATTACAATTTTAATGCAGCTTATAAATGTCCAACTTTGAAAACATTGGTCCTCTGTCAAATTGGCTTCTCCTTGACTGATGGACCCTAAAGCAAGTAAGTAGAAAGGTGGAAAGAAACACTAAGCATAGTAATATAATCCGTTTGTCTTTTAAAATAAGCTTACACTAAAACTAGTTTCTGATACAACACCATCCAGAAATTAACTTCCTAAAGATCTTTTGTGAGATAAAGCTCGCTAATTTTCTATCTGTAGTTTAGGAACACTAAACATGATTTCTGTAATTTTATGCTCTGTGCTAAATTTTGACCTAGACAATTTTTACATCTAGGCTATAAATTCTAAAAATAAGTTTGGAACTAACATCTGCTTGTTGAGGCCACTTTAGGAGGATACTGGGAGGAAAGTATCAACAATGTTATTTTGCTGAATGCGTGGGGAGAAGCTAAGACTGAGATGGCTAAAAACGCCAAGGTTCAAGTATTATCAGGAAGAGTTCTCAAATTAAATTCCTTCTGGAGTACAAAATAGAACTTGAAGAATTCGAAAAGGAAGATACACAGCAGGAAACACAGTTGTGCTAATCACTTATAAATGTCAGACATGCGTTTTAATATATTTCTATTTCTCTGATTCATAATAAATTATCTTCTTCCAGTATTCAGCATCAGGTCTCTTTCTTTGAAGCCAGGTCCAAAATGTGTTGTTCCTTTGCCCCTCCACACAGGCAACTATGTCCAATCCCTTGACTCCTAGAGCACACAACGTCATGGTTGACAGAAATTCTGGTACCCCCTAGAGCACTGGGCCAACAGGATGGTACTTTCCTGGTTCATGCCTGAATCATGCTACCAGCAGCCACCCGTGTAGTTACAGATTAGATGCTAAAACTGTCAGCTTAAGCCTTATCTTTTCCCGCTGCGTTTTTCCTAAGCTCTCTCAGTGATGCAGATCTCAACAAGCTTTATGCTTGCTTACTAATTGAGAAGCACCCTGGGGTCTGAAGACTCCATTATAAATATACTGACTGATCGACTTGCATTAGTGATGTTACCTTTAGACTGACAAGTTTGGTTTTAAGTATTATACATAACATAGGTCATAAAACAGAAGGCAAGGGACTTCAGCTTTCTGTAAAAATGTATCTTAAGATTCACTAATTTTGTGGGATAATATTTTCCCTTTTAGGTTTGATGTGTGGATGAATTGAGAACCTCCTGGTGCTTCACACATACTGTTAGGATGATTTACTTGACAGGGGAGAGACATAACAGCATAACCTTGTAAGAGGTTGGTATTTTCCAGAGATACACAATAAAATGTTAAAATATGCTAAAAGCTCTTCAGCTTATCCCATGAACTCAAAAAAATCTACTGTCACTCGGTTGTCTAGGCTTTCTAATCATCTGCTGTTTAACATTTATCCAAATAATAGTTGACAGTATAAAGTAAGATTGGTCAAACACATTTTTAATCCTTTGTAACAAAAATTTCTGCTAGGCATAGAGAGACACACGCACACCTCTCAATCTCACTGACAAAGTAACTTCACATGGTGGATAGAGAAGCATGGACAATTAGGAAGTCTTTCAGATTCAGTGTTTTTTCCCTACTTCATTTTCTCGCTGTAATTGTAAAGATTATATATTTAGATAAGACTTTGAACTTTTCATCTTTAGATTATCATTGATGGCATTAAAAAAAAAAGAATAAAGAGCTGGGTCCTTGAGCCAGTACAAAGCTAACATGAGAGCAATTGGTTTCTGTCTTTCCTAAAATAAAGCCTCCTATGGCAAATTTGAAGTCTTGACATGTATAAAGTAACTACATTTAGATTTGGTCTATATGACATTGTTCTTCTAAAGCAAAGGGCTATTTTGCAGAAACTAGTTAAATAAAAGTCTCACTCAGCTCTTGGCCTGATCTGTGGGATGGTTACCACAGTGTCTGAACTGACACATCTTGCCAATGAGCTAACTGCCTCTCCTTTCTGAAGATTTACAGTTTTATAGGACATGACCTTAAGATATCAGACTGTGAATTAGGAACACATTTCACTTTCACAATTCATCTACCTTTTTCCTCCTGATTATAAGCTTTTCCATGCCAGCTCTGTTCACACCCCATAATAGGCTTATGTCTTTAACTTGAAGGAATATTCTCACAACCTGATATGAGAGGCTCATTCTTCACTAGAGAATACGAAAAAAGTCCCTTCAAGCATTATATTTTTATTATTCAATTATTTATAAATTAACAGTCAACTCTGTCATCATAGTGCTAGACTTGCAAATTTTGTTTTCTGGCTTCCCTTATAAAAAATAAAATAAAGCATCTAGCCCCTGACTTTCTGCTGCTCTTTTCTAGTTTCTAACATTTTTACCCATAATTATCTTATGTGGAGAGAATTCTGCAAGAGTTTTAACTTTCAAATACTAAAATGTTATATAGCAAGGAATAACTTCATTCTTGCATTATGGAAGAATGACACAGCCCACAGAATCTATTTCAAGCCTTATCATCTTTAGGAAGATATGGCAGGACACATTTTCACAATTACCATCTTCAAATTACACCTCTTCTAACATCTGGTTTGTATTTTGCAACACCACCACACAAAATTTCTTTACACAGTTGTCCTTTTTTTTAAACAAATCCCTTGCATTAACTAGCATTTTTTTAAAAACATATTTTCATCCCCATTTCTAATCCATGTTTGGTAGCAGTACCTAATTGGTTACATATATCCTCATAAAATGCAGGACTGTAAACTGCCCTTAATTCAGTCCCAAGAGCACTCTTCTGAAGTAACAGTTAATAGCATAAGTTAGCAATACTTTGAAATGTTAAGTGAAGATAGGAAGGGCAAAGCTGTATCCTAACTTCAGGTATGGTAATTATTTCTTTTACCTGAGTGAACATCTGTGATCATTAGTTTTAGATTATAATTTCTTAGAAGCAAATTACCCTAATCTCTTAAAGTCACTTTGAAATTACACATCATTAAGTTTAGGTCCCTACTTCCAGTTCCAAATGTATACTTGAGCACAACAGAGCACCTATTAAGAAACACTTGGCAGGATAAAAATTGCAGCAGATGGGCAAGGTGCACAGAGGCACAAGGGTTGAGTCAAGAACACCAAACAAACAAACAAAAAAAACCCCAAACAAACAAAAACATTTTTAAAAATGCACTTTTTCAGATCCACTGTTCTAATAAAAGCACAACATACACAAAACACATATTTCTTAGTCATCTGGAAATGTTTCAAGTGACCTCAAAAGACTACCTCTGTTAGCTTGATAGCTGTCATTTGTCTCATCCCCTTTTAATTGTGGTATATTTGAGTCCTTTAATTTCAAAATCCCCTACAAATTTCCTCTGGGACTCTTATAAAGTATTTACAGAGGTGCAGATTAGTACAGACCTAAATATAAGTCTCTAACATTCCAATTATTTGTGTCACAGTCATTTTACCTCTGGTTTATCTGCCACCTACCCAGGCCTTCATCTACATGGTAACAGTCTTAACAATACCAACAGGAATTATTTTTAAATTAAAATTGAGATGGAGAAGAAACATAGCACAAAAAGATTCAAAATTCAGACAACAAAATTTTAAAACTACTGTAAAGAATTTGTGTAGTTTCAGTTGAATCATTTACATGTTAAAATTCAGAATACCTAGGTAAGATGATCCACCATCTCTTCAGTTTACTACTAGCACAGTGTATGATCTACCTGTTAAATGAATGTGTATGAAAATATAACTGCACACACATTCCTCTCTGTACACTATGACTTCTACTGAGTGGGAAACTAAAACATTAAAGCCTGACTTATAATTAAACTACGAACTCAAGATCCAATGACATTATGAATACATATTTTTCTTATTACACTCCAGGCTCTTAATCATCTTGTTTTACTTTACAATCTTTACAAACAAAAAGAATACAGGATTAAGTTCATGTATGTTCTTTTCTTCCCAGCTGCTAAAACTGTGTTGTTATTCTTTTAAAATAATTTTAGTGACAAAGTCTTCATCCTGATTTTGCAGAGGTGTGGGATTTTGGGGGAGATGACAGGGTTTTGTTTTTGTCAGCCCCTTCTCATTGTCTCTAATGAAGTTCTTCCTTTTTCTCTACTGCTAACAGTCTCTCTCTCACTTCACTCTTTGGCAAACACTAAATCATTCTGGTTTTCACTGTCCCTGGAATTCTTCTGAAAGACATATCTGTCCAAGTTTTCTTTTCTTTCCCTTTTACAAAGGTAATGTCTGTTATTAAAAGCACTTGTTAACTTCATGAGAAAATGATATTTGGGCACAAAATCATGTCTCATGATCCTGGTATTTCCAATCACTGACCTAAAACTTTCATATTCAAGCAGCATCATGACAATCTCCTATTTTTTCCTGCAACATATCAAACCTGGATTTTCCCAACAGGCAGTTCAAATAGGCTAAAGCAATATTAACTGTGATTTAGCAATAGGAATTTTGACTTTGCATCAAGCATTTCAATGTGATCTTCATCCAAATAATTTTTTGTGCATGCTTTGAAAAATATCACAGATTTTAACAGATGGGGATAAACCTCATGGGCACATGTACCATAATCCCACACTTAGATATCAGAGGAATCTTCTAGTAGAACAATAATCCTTTACTGTCCATTGCTGCTGTTAACTTTAGATGGCAAGTCCTTGGCGTTCAGTGGGGCACCAAACAGTACGCTGAATATGGAAATTGATTAACTAAGCTTTAGTGGCAGCCTCAGCTTCATTAACATTTCCTATCTGAAGAAGCTGTGGGTTAACATTTAAGATTTATTTATGTATTATGCATTATTGAATTTTTTTTACCATCCATAGGACACAAGAAAGGAAAGATTTTTCCCTCTGCATGATAGCAGGAACACAGTAATTTTTCCCTTCTCTGCTTATCTCTAATAATTTGAAAAATAGCAGGAGAACTTTGCTTCAGATGGGACTTTCAAAACCATGTATTACCTTATCAGAAAAATAAAAGCCTTTTAACCAATGATTTAACAGTTTAGATCTTGTTTAACCAGCCTCCCATTTGGGGAAGAGTATCTCTAGATAATCTCTCTTCAGGCCCAATCATTTCTGACCTAAACCAAGAAAACATAGTCAAATAGTAACCAAAGCTAAATTTGTGAAGTAAATCTTGACTAAGAACTTCTATGAGCTTGCAAACCAGTTTGTTCACTGAAGGAAAAAAGTTTAGCATTAGTTACATCAGAACTAGATTACAAATTATTTTCACAGCCAGGAAGAACATCACTATTTCCCACATACAAGTAGAGGTGCACCCATGCACATCACAGAGGCAGATTTTATTAGATCAACAAATATCTCAAGGGAATAAAAATTTAAAAAAAAAAAAAAAAAAACAAAAACAAACAAACAAACAACTTTTGAACATGACGCCCTGCTTCAGGGTAAGATCTTCACAGGACAAAGTCCAGAAAAAGTCAACAGTCCCACATTAAAACCATGGTCTTCACTCTGAAGGACAGCACACAGAACAAGGATGTAACATTCACGTGCAGAACTGCAGAAGCTGTGACAATGTTAACTGGACATTTACATTTAATTAGGCATTCACGAGGAGTCTGTGATTCTGCAAGCAGCCTATGTAATTATCAATTGGCTGCACCAGCCAGCTAACGGCAGAATACACCAGTATACCAAGAAAATCGTGTAAAGAAACACAATAGACTTGAATTTCCACAGCCAGCGACCTTAACAACAGGACCCCCCCAAAAAAAAAATTTACTTAATTCCTTTAATGAACAGAAAATTCAGTTTCCTTAAAAAGCACTTCTGGGACTTTTAGTCAGAAAATTTTGGAGCCATTTTGTTGTATTTCTCCATGTAGACAGGCTTGGAGAAAATCTGTTGACGCTGAGCAGCATGGCTTTTGGGGACTCACAAAAAGGTTAAGCCTGCAATAAGTTTTCAGACATGTACATTTGGACTTCTTTTAAATACCTTTTTTTTTAAAAAGTATTAGTATTTTAAATTATTTGTGTATCACAGGAATAGAACATTTAATCAAAATACCGCAACCATGCCCAGAGGATGAAATAGCAAAACAGCAGACAGACAGATGGATTTAAAAAGCATCCTCTGAGGGTTTGAAGCTGTCTGCTGCAAGTAAAACAATGTATTAAAACATGATTTTATTACCCCAGTGAGGCAGTAGGGTGGTTGCTGATTACCAAGTGCCACAGAATGGAAGGTCATATACCAAATAAGATTTTATAAAATTTCACTTTTCATTAATCTGCCAAAACTTGTAAGAAGATGCACAAATACTACATACAGTAAGGACAGGGAACAGGTGCTGTATCATCTGGCTGATAAGAACAACTATGCTGATTGATATAGGAATATTTAACCTGTAGAGGTTCACAAATTTTCATATGCTCAACTTTTCAATCAATTCTTTTTTTTTCCCACCATTACTGACTTCTCACTTTTTTCCTTATAATTTAGACAGCTAATCCAAAGACTTAGATGTAAGCAGGCACTGAAATTCTTTCATTCTAATATCACAGAGGGAAACCACAAATCTTACTTAAGATTGTTAATAGACCTGAAGCTAAAAACACTGAGCATTAAGGACTAAGTCAAAGAGCACTGCCTTCATTAGTAAACCTACTAACTGCTGCTTCAGAATAAGGTTATAATTTCAGAATGAACTCATTTCTAGCAGGAAACCAGGATATAACTGAAGGAGATATCTATGCCATGTAGTTGTTACATGGATATTTCACCTCCTTACTGGATGTAGATTTGCAGTTACAAATATGAGTAAGGCAGATAGTAGTGAAGAGGCTGACACCTGTATCTTCATTATTTCACCAACTGATGGCAGAGGTTATTATCAGATTATCAGAGCACAGAGGAGCCATCTGGGTGCTCCAGAGCCTTGGACATCAACATGAGAACACAAGGACATATCAACCTTTCTTGCTACTGCACAGTCACAGATTGCTGACAACACACCCTATCATGAGCAGAGCAGTGCCAAGGTGGAAAGGGTTATTTGCAAGGATCTAGAGCTAATATAATAACTGTCCATCTATATCAAGATCTATGTTGGAGTGGAAATAAGTTTCTAGAGAGAAAAATCAATATATTTAAAAGAGGCATGGTTTTTAAAGTTGCATTTAGAACTTACGTCTTCAAAATACATCAACACAGAGCTATCAAAACAATAATTTTCCCCCTTTCAAAAAATTTGGGTTACATGTAGTGCCTGAAGTGTAACTGCGGGTAAAATGTGGGATTCTAGATATCAAATAATCTGCCACAACTCTAGCCAGATCACAGTTTTATCTGAAAGTATCCTAACATTGAGTAAGAAGCACAATTTTGAGCAAGTAAGGAATTTTTCTTCCCTCTTTTCAAACTTCATGATTAGAGATGAAATCATGAAAAGGTATACTCTACAGATTTGCAATACAGAAAGAAAATGAAAAATTTCCAAAGTTAATGTTTACCTCTCCATTATATTAACACTTCTTTCTGACTTTGAAAGGCCCAAGATGATGACACTGCTAACTGACTACAGAGTGTACTGATAGAAAGAGAGCTCATAAACACTTGAGTCAAACTATGAAATCAGGGTATACGTACCTGTCTGGCCAGCTTCCAACTTTGTGCTGTAGTCCTAGTCTAGTATCAGGTAGCCAAGGACCCCATCTACTTGCCTTGCCTTTGAATCCATTTTTGCAGTCTGTACTCAGGTCCATTAAATCAGCCAGCTTGGACACTTTCATATTGTACCATTACCACTAACTGCATACTATGGTACAGGTCTAACTTGACATGAGCGTTTCTTACCACTAATATCTTTCACAGAAGTTGACTGAAATAATTGATTGATGTTCTCTTCTAACGAAAAATGTCACTACCAGAACAAAGATACATGGATAAATGGTGGGGTGATTGTGGGGTTTTTGTTTGTTTTGAGGGGTTTTTGTTTGTTTTGTTTGGGATTTTTTTCTTGTCTATCTTGGGGCAGGGGACATTGGTTGTTATGGTATGGCATATATGTACATGAATCAGTAAGAGAAGAGAGAAGGGGCAAAGGAAGCAAGGTAAAAATATATATTATCATCCACATACCTTCTAGTTGAAAGGGGTTTAAAACTGGGATAAAGATACATAGCTTGATACTTTTTGTTCTGGAAGAAATTATACTTGGGATTTTCTTTGTAACTGAAAAGAATTGCATAATCATGGCCTGGTATTTTTCAATCCATATTCTCAACCAGAATTACCCACAAACTGTCAAGTTCTTGGTTAACAGCTCAGGTCAGAAGAGGTAAAAGTACAATGGTTTAAATAAACAAAGAAAAATTACTCTACAGAATTGCTAATGCTAATGCTGACTTTCCTCAGATTTCAAATTACAAGAAGCCAAAAATGCTATATATGAAGTAGTCCAAAGAAGCAAGAGTTAAAGTTTAAAAAATTGGCACTGTTTCTATTTTAAAACTCAGGAGAGCTATTTTGTGGTTTTGTTTTGCCACTTGTAATAATGTGTTCTAAGGAGAAAAATCTCCAAGTAACAGATAGAACTATAATAAACATGTATTTTAAAAATAACCCATAATCTCACAATCCCTACTAAAGAAACACTGCTGTTGAGGCAAGCTTCATTGTACTCTACAGCAGCACTAGCTACCCAGGATGCTTTTAAAACATGCAGACTTAAACATGCAAAAAATTTAACCATAACCCCCAAAGTCCTGTTTTCTGGGAGAGAAAGAATTTACAGAGACTCAATACAATTCTACCCTCTCTTTTCCCTTGCTCCCTCATTGCCTTTATTAACTCAATATGTCCCCATACTAACTTTAAAGACTTTGTTGCTATGGGAATTTAATTCCATATTTTATTGTCAAGGAGAAAAACAAGATTTTGGTGATTAAATGTCACAAAAGCTCTGACTTTGGCACAACCTAATCAAATCTACAGCCTTAAAAACAATCTGTGTATGTGTCTGAAAGTCTTACCATTCTGATCATAAAAAGGTACATATGTTCTACCTGGCATTTAAGAGTCGACTCCAAAAAGTCTCACCCCCTTCCCTTGAAAGCTTATGGATTATTTTAACCTAATTTCTGCATGTGGATTTTTAACTAGCTTCCTAGAAACGTAGGAATAAAAAATATTTTTGTTTTCCCCTTCTCCCAATGTGGATTATCTGCAGCATCAAGAGAGTCTTTTCTAAGTGACATTCAAGGTTAGTGATGCTAGAAATTCACCTTCTAATAAGTGACCCATAAAGACAGCTACAGAATTGCAAGCCTAGGTTCCTTCCCTTCACATACCTAATCTATATCACAGATGGAAAAAGAAATACAGGCATATGTACAAAATACTGTCCATTTCCTCCAGTAAATATGCTAAAAAATGTTTGTTGCCTTCTGTCTTCTGTTTCCACTGTAAATCTCATACACTTGTACTTTCCCCCTTTCTAATATTATAAGTGTCTACAAAGGTTAAGGTTTAGAATCACTCAGGGAGCACATAATCATTAAATCATTACAACTTAAATAAAAATGAGCATAAGCCAGGAAATTCAAAATTATACCTAAAAACAAGAGAAAAGTCTCCCTTGTGGATTAGGGTTTGTGTATGTTCCCACTCCTTCAAAACACATTCTCCCTGATCTGAAATCAGAGCTCACGCTCATGTACCAGGAACAGCTCTTTCTTGCACAGGACTCTAGAAAGACAACTGAGAACACAGTTCTATCAGAGAGACTCAGGCAATGCTGTCAGAGCACTACAGTTCTAAAACTTACATGACAATAGTCAAAATGCTCAAAAATCGGGAGCCTGATATTCACATGCCCTCAGCATTGTTATCTTTCCCAAAGGTGTTGTAACACACTACTAAGAGTCAGAATTCAGAGCATCCAGAAGCCACACCTGCTCCCTAACCTATTTGATTCTGAGTGGGGACATGCTTACAGGTTTTCCCTCTTCTGACACTATTACTGCATGCCCTGACTGATGGGAGCAGAAAGTCTAGCTTGCTAAGCTTGATTAACCAAGTGCCATGTGTTCATTAGGAAAAGCTCACCAGGAGCAACAAGTACTCAACACTTGATCAGGACATTTAGGAGTCTAAACGTGAAATTAGGAGGTTAATGTAAAGTACTCATGACTGAACATAGAGACACAGGTATAAATTTTGTGTGGCATTTAACAAACAAAATCCATACCTGATGAATACAACCACGAATGCATGCATTTTAATCAAGGCACTAAAGCAGGTTTAAGCAGAAAGGCGTAACTCCTGAAGCAAATTGGCACAAAACAAATTACATCAGGAAACGTTCAACACATAAAAACATGACCAAACTTCAGTACTGTATGTTGTTTTTACCATTTTGTGGCCAGTACCCAGACAACTGACTCATGGGAGAAGCAGAGCTAGAGGAAAAGGAACATGGCTTTCTAGCTAATGGACAAATGGAAAACTGAAAATTGGGCAAAGTTGCTTATATTTCTTATCCATCAAAGTTCACAGGTACCCAAGTCCCCTTATCTCAGCATAAAATACATCAAAGTATTAAATATATAAAACATTGACCAACCCTAACAAAAAGCATGAAATTCAATTGATTTTTAATACTAGTATTTTAAACAGAAAAATTGCCAGCTTCTGGAAACACAGTTTTACAAAGCTTCTTTAATTAGGGAGATAAAATAATCGCTACGATGAAGAAAAATCTACACCTGTAAATGCCTAATATTCTGAAACACAGTTGTTAATACATTATGATAAGCTTGGTGCTTTCAATTGATTCCTTAAATATTCTGAAAAACATTAAAAACTACAAGAGTAACATTTTCAGGTTGATACTATTTGAAAAGGTTTTACAGACTGGAAAGCAGTGAGCCCACCAAGACCCTGTAATTAAACAGCACCATGAAAATGTCATGCTGTTCCTGGTGTCAGCAATTGGCATATAACCTCAGAATGAAAATCAAGTGGTAACAAAACCTGCACAAAGCCTGAGAAAACTTTCTCACCTTGTGCCTCTTACAGAGATGAGCCCTTTTACGCCAGGGATAATGTGCTGGTTTGGGCTGGTTTGTTAATTTTCTTCATGGTAGATAGAATGGGGTATGTTTAGGATTTACTTGGATTTTGTGTTGGAAACAGTGCTGATAACACAGGAATGTTTTTGTTACGCTGAGCAGCGCTCACACAGTATCAAGGCCTTTTCTATTCCTCACATCACCCCACCAGAGAGGAGGCTGTGGGTGCACAAGGACACCTGACCATAGGGACATTCCAGACTGTATGGCATAGAAAACTGAAGGAAAGAGGAAAGGGCGGATATTCAGAGTGGTGGCGTTTGTCCTCCCAAGTAACTCATACATGACAGAGCCCTGCTCTCCTGGAGATGGCTGAACACCTGCGTGCCCATGGAGAGCAGTAAATTAATTCCTCACTTCATTTGAGCACGCAGCTTTTTCTTTACCTATTAAACTGCCTTTATGTTAATCCACTAGCTTTCTAACTTTTTCCCTTCCCCATCCTACTGAGGGGAGCATGTAAATGGCTGTGCGAGGTTGGGTTTAAACCACAGCAGGGAAGAATGGAAGAACACAGCATGCCTTGCATGCTACAAAACAGTGTAAATCTTATGCATTACTGAATACAGTGACAACCCTTCTCTGGCAAACTAGCCTCTTTGTTAAATAGAAGGTTCTTCACAGTTCCTGTGAATCTGAAAAGCTTTCTCTCTCTCTTTTTTTTTAAATTTACTTATTTATTAAAGAAGACTTTGCCTTTTTCATCTTTCCAGAGAGGCACTCTCAAATATAGGCTCCTAAATATTATTATAAACCTCAAGCAGGTAGATAAAAGTAATGAGGATTTTAGTGGCAATTCCAATAAAGACATTACAGATTTAATATTAAAATATAATCCATATTTTGCCAGCGTCACTGAATTCTGCAAGACAGCTTATGATTCTTCATTTTTAAAAGGATACAACATTGATACATTTGCCTTAGGATGCTGTATTTCTGTCATATGTGATCTGTTTAAATCCCCTCATGAAATTATTTACAGGAAATAACAGCTATTTATACATATTGATGTCCAATTTAGTACCACTCCACTGACATCACATGGACCTGCAGGAGATCAATATCTCTGAGAAGACAGTGGAAGCTAATCTCGCTTTTCTTATTTCAGGATCAAACAGAAAAGCAGCAAGGAGCTGTGGGAACTACAGGAAACAGCAATATTAGCTACTTGAAATTGTCAAGAGAGAGGTAAATTGCCAAAAGCTTCTTTTGTGTAGGAAATATCTGCTGGGGCAGGGGGAGTGGTGGTCAAGACCACACAGGCCCCATGCTGTTGCCATCCAGCAGAGTGAAGAGAAAAGCATCAGGCTGGCTCATCCGCAAAGATGAGCAATGTATGTGCAGGCACATTCATCTCAGCATTTCCACAGTTCTGCACAGCCTTAAAGCTGCCACGAAAATTAACCCCCAGCTGACCACTGCAGGCAGAGATGCCAGGGAAAGCACGGGGCCCCAGCTGCCAATGGAGCCCTCAATCTTTTCCACAGCTCTTGAAATGCTAAAGGTTACCCAGCCCACAAATGCAATATTTAACAGCTTAGCACACTTGAATATGCAGCTCTTGTTAGACAAAATGAACCTGTGAGAAGTCAAGTCATGTTTTGAAGCTGTAAATTATTTATTGTTTTTAACTGGAATAAAAGCAGTTTTAAGGAAAAGTATATTTACTACATATCTGGCTCCAAAAATTAAGTCTGTCCTGCAAGAGAGCAGATGCTATCCTAACAGTCTAAACACTGTAAACACTATATTTCAAAGACACGGGGCACCCAAAAGAGAAATAACTTCCAAAATAATACGTTACTGATCAGATCTGTCAAAATATCAAGAGCTGCAGGTAAGTTTAAGTGTAACATCCTTAGATGGCAGAAGATAAGCAGAAAATAGGTTTTAAATAATGATGAAACACTGCTGCAAAATAGCATAACTGGTAGGTGGAGAAGAGATGGAACACAAGCAAGACCAGCTTCTGCATTGATGAGGCTTCAGAGCTCCTCAGAAGAGAAGCATAAAACCGTAAATTTTAATCAAGAGCAGCATTTTATGTTAACATTGCTATCCAAAGCACGGTAGTTTTAAAAGCAGCATCAAAGACTAAAGAATGCAGAAAGTGGCTTACTTGAAGTTTAGTGTTCTCAAAAATCAGTAGCTTTATCTAATACCCAGCAGCAATCATACATATCACCCACTATTAAGAATGCTACAAGGCCATAAAAGAAAGCAGGGTTTTATAAAACTTGTTTTGGTGGTTGACCATGTCATCCATGGAAGCCCCAGGTTTACATCATTACCTTGAATAAAATATAAGCCTCCAATAAAATTGCTTTTTACAAACCCAATACTGTTGTAATAGCACAGAAGCCTAGATAATGCATCCTGCAATCCAATTTGTGGTTCGTGTTAAGCTATAGATACCAATAACTAATTCCACATGTGAGACAGACCTCCCGGAGGGAGATTTTAATCAAATAAGTGATGGGAAGAGAGACATTTCCCTATTTTAGTATAACAAGCCTCCTGTACTAACAATATGTTGATCTGGTAAAATGTTACTGTATTGTAGTAATGGAAATTAGCAGAACATACATCTGGTTTAGTTATTTCTGTAAGGCAGTTTGTACACATAAACCACAGAGCAATAAATACTTTATCATTACCAGTTATTAAAAATGCACTTGACCCATCTTTTTAACTGCTAATGTTATCCAGTTCCAGTCCCACTTAAACAAAAACACCCCAGAAAACTCCCAAGCAAACAAAAGAAAACCTAAAAAAATCTCCACTAGATGAAAAAAGAGCCACACAGCAGGATTTGTATTAGCTTTGTATCATTAATTGGACAGAAGATTATTGATTAATGCTTTTGCTCTCAAGCTGAATATTGCAAGTACAAAAACAATTAGGTCTCTTAATTTGCATATTTTCTTTAATTACAAATTTGATCACAGCTTTCTCCCATGTTCAAGTTCCCTCCTCACACTCCTTCACCTTTGCTAGTTTAACTTGCACAAATCTAGCTGCTGACAGGTACAATCATCTGATACCTATCATACCTGACAACTCAATCAATCTGTGTGTCTGCTATGCAACTTACGCTGCAAATGATTCAAGGTCTAAAGTGTCAAAAAAAAAATCAAACAAAATCTAACTTTCTTTCAGAAGGAGTGCTTTGCTCTATTAGGACACCACTTTTTTAACTGGTCTCATTTCAGACAACTAATTTATGACCACAACAATAAAAACAATTCCAACAAAATCTTCTGACTTAAAGACAGCAAATGCATTCTTGTCGGCCAGTCAGAATAAAACAGAGCTAACCAAATGAAATGGAATCCAGACCAACAACTTTTCCAGCCAAAGTGAGAGCATCACAGGGAGACGAGAATACAAGACCTGGCAAAAGGAAAAAAATCAGCATCCAAGTTCTACTGAATAACCAATACACAGAGGATAGAAAAAAGAGCTGGATAGTTAAATAAATAGCTATGATAGACATTTTTAAGGTGCTTTAAGAATAGCTTCTAAAAGAGGGGCAACATTCATGTACTCTGCTGGTGGTCCTGCTCAGCAGTCGCCTTGCTCAGAAACCCTGCTAGTGTACTCAAATCGCACCAGGATGTTGTTATGTACTTGATGTGACAAATCAGGACTCACATGATATTTGGTGTTGTGTAGTAGCCATGACTTTATATTCATTGGATACTTGGCCCAAAGATAAGAACACAATGAAAAACCCCAATACCCTTTCCAACCATCAGCTGGAGCATTTTTGAAGTGGCTTTTACCAGTTAATACTTCACTGACCATCCTGAGGACAGTCAGTAGTTTTACTATTCTTTAAACATAAATAATCACATCTCAGTTTCCCCAGAGGTATATTCTGAAAAAGCTTATAGAAACCAAAAGTCATAGTCTGGCAGCATGCCAGGCCAGGTCCTTAACCACCCACTCCTCCCAAATTGCTCTCTCTCTCTCAATATTCTTTCCTGTTTTCTGTTCCTGCACCTCCCCTCACAGTGTTTGCCACTGACTTATTTGTAGGGCAATTATGAGGACTGAATATAGCTGAATTGATTCAGGTTTAAAATAATTCCTAAAGATATATCTGGGATATTTTGGGCAAGGTAGGGGACTGGTACTTAAAGATTACTTTTTCACCTGTATTTTCTCTTGGTTCAGTTGGCAGCACAGTGTAGGAAATAGATGCACCAGCTCAGTTGGACAGGGTTGAGCTTGAAAGTGGAAAAAAAGCTCGAAAGCCTGAGACTGAAAGGGGTAACACCTTTCTACTATTCCATTAGAAAGAATTCAGTTTCCCTCCATTACTGCTTACTTGGGTAGTACATTTTTGAGCTAACCAACTTTAAAATTATTTTCTTCTCTTCCTTGGCTCCATTTTACCCCTTCCCTTCCAGTACACTACAAAAGACCGTAACTTTTTCCTCAACTGATCTATTTGATGTCTTTTTTTTTTTCCCTTTCCCCTGAAGTTGCCCTCTCCCAGTGTGAAACTGGGAAAACACAAAGCACAAATTCCAGAACAGGCATACAAACACAACTCTTTCTAATTGCCCAAACATTCTAATACAGAGCTCTCTGAGGAGAAAGGGTTTTGTATGGTGGAAAGTTTTTGATTTGATTTAAACCATACTCCACGGTTTTTTAAATGCTCAAGCCAGTTGGGTTTACATAGGATGACAATTCTGTAATAGCTACTTTGGTCTCATCAATTTACAGGACAGAAATGTCATTTCAAGCAAGAAAAGGTGATTGCAATACATTAAAAACAAACAAAACAAAAAAACACCCTTAATCCAAGTCTGTGCTTTAATTCTGCATAACACAAAAAATTAATCTTAGCTACATACTTGAGTTTTTGATTATTTTAAATACAAAATTAAAGAACAAAAAGCAAAAAAAACCCACTTGTCTTTGTCAACATATATAAGGACAGAACGAAACTAAACTAAAAGCTTTTTAGTAAAAAAACATAGTTCTGTTCTTACTAATGATTTCAAAAGAGAAAGGTTATCACTTTAAATTGTCCATCTTACAGTGCAGTCAACCTCAATTTATTTGAAAATAAATGTAAATGTAATTTCAAATCAAAAGGACAGCATCTAACCTGCTTTCATAGTCAGAATTTGCCATATATTAGTCAGACATGCTACAATCAAAATCCATAACCTGCTTTCATAGTCAGAATTTGCCATATATTAGTCAGACATGCTACAATCAAAATCCAGATTTCTCAGCTCCCAGTGCATTGATTGTTCTCAAATTATCCAGATATCAACTAAATAGCATCCTCTGAAAGCATTTTCCAGTCTTCAGATGGAGCAGGCCAGAGACTCAATAACCTGAACATTCACTAAACAGTATTTTACGTGAAAAAGTAAAATTCAAAGGCCAAAGGAAATATAAATACAGTAAGAAAGTGCTCCAGAAAATAATGACTGATAAAGAGGCAATATACTAATTAGTTTCAGTATGGGGTTTTTTAGGTAAATTGTAATGGTTTTGTTGCCCTAAAGCATTTTTATCATACAATGTGAAGTTCGCCAGAAAATTGATACATTTGCTTCAATTGGCTTTTAAGGTGCTACTTTTGTTCCTCTTTGCTACACCTGTCTTTATTTATTTTTTAATTTACAATTATTACCTTTACAAAAGGTAAAGATAATTTCACTCCTTTATTGCCCAGGGAATGCTTGGGAACAGCAAACTGTGATGCTAAAGGTAGAGGCCATGCAAAGCTGGCATACAAAACACTATGCAGATAAGTACTGAAAAAGGAATGCTTCCTGTAACAGGCTAGGTCAATGAAGATATTCCTGACATCCCAAGCCTTCCAAGACATTATATTCTTATAAAAATCTACATAATCTGTGAATAAGTTTTGTAAAACTTAGATAATAAAGAAGCCTTCCTGGAGGTGCACTTTATAACTGAAGCTCCCGGGTGAGGTCCTCAGTAATGAAACAAACAGAGGCAGTACATGAACCAAGAGAGGCTTCCCTGGTACAGAAGCAAAACTCAGTCGAAGCACTCAGCCTGAACAGATGTGCAAGGAACACATAGTGTAGTAATTCAGTGAATTAGGAAATGGATTTCTGGCAGATCAAGAAAAATATTCATATTTTTGTTCACTGTAGTCTCCCGCCATAAAATTGCCTCCAGCTAAAATCCAATCTCCATATAGGTTTTTAATCTACAAAGCACAGAATTGTTATTTCCATCATTACAGACACCTCTGATGCTGGGCGAAAAAAAACCCTCACAAGCCAGGTGTCCAAATTCAGAGCTCCACACCTAGGAAGAGAGGCCTTGTGTTCAAAAAGCTGGGATGTAGAAGCTTGGATTTCAGCTGTGTCACTTAGGTTACTTCAGGGCCAATTTTACCGTGTCCCTGAAGCAGAAAAGAGGGGAAAGGGGAAAAAAAGCTTTTCCCCATGAAGTACAGAAGTATCTCCAAAGGTTTTGGTTTTGAGCAATGAGTGTTCAGTCACAAAAAACTTTCAAGGTGTTCAGAATTTTCTGAATGTTTAGACCACTGTTTAATTCTACAGAACAAGCTAACACTTGAGTTATTAACTACACTCCTTGAAGCACGTGAAAAAAAAAATCTCATCCTGGGCCTTTCAGTCTTTCAGCTGTTATATACGCACTTTAAGAAAAAGGAAAAAATAAAAAACTTAATCAGTTTACTACTTGTTTCTGCTCAATATTAGGTGTACTATGTACCATACAGTATTTGGTTACTGACATTCAACAGAGGTCTTAGATACTCCAATACACATGACTTTAACCAAAAAAAAAAAAGTGTGTGTATATAAATGTATAGGAAATGATTCTTTCCTTTTCAATTCTGTCAGAAAAGAGTATGGTAATTAAGTCATCACAGCAGTTTAAGAAGAAACTACCAGCGACTAGAGGCGTTTGGTTTTGGTTTTTTTTTTAAACTCTACTATTTTCCTTTTATACTACAGCTATACAGTCTATATGAACAGAAATCATCACTCTTTTATCAAAATCTACAATTTCTTTTCAATTCAGTCAGATGAGAAATCAAAATTTTAAAATCAAGGTGTTTGAGATAGATTGCAAAGCCGTAATTTATTTTATTGCTTTTCAGGTTTATGTCTCACTAACAACACATGTCCATATGAAACATGTTCCTTTTAGTAAGTCAGTACTTTTCTGAAAGAAAGCCATTTCACTGAAAAGAAAGTTACATATACTCAGCTTACTCATTCATACAGCAATTGATGTAATGGAGTCCTGATTTCAGCTGGGGTTTCTGAAATACATGCAGTGTTGGGAGAGGGCAGCCACAGGGTTTTGGTGAGCTTGTTTGTTTGCTTATTTTACTTGTTAGTTCTTGGACAAGAAGTTAAAAAATAAGAAATAGTTATTTTGTTAAGGCAATATTACATTTAAGCCATAGCTCCTACAGGGGGAAGAAAAGATACAGACCAAAGGAAGGCACACAGGTCCTATGCATCTCTGTTAAACTAGAACAGTAAGAGCTCTGTCTTTGCCTCAGGGAGTCTGTAGATGATATCAGCTATCACACTTGCACGCCTGACCAAACTAAGCTGAGTTTGCAAGATACAAGAGGATAAGAGCATGAATGAATTCTTTGCAAAAAGCAGTCAGATATCCAGTGCTCAACTCAGATATCCAGTGCTTGTCAGTAAACAGAATGAGGGGACTGCTGGAAGTAAGGAAAGTAATTGAAAAAAAAACACACCCAGAGCCAAATAATAGCAATGGCTAATAATACATTGTTTAAACAAAATCTAAAAACCCCATACTAAAGCTGTTTAAGTGTTCTTTGAAAATTAGACACCTGTGCTCATTTCTGGGAGTTGACTAAACGTTGAAAACTCATTTAACACCTGTTTAACAGTCATTGGTGCCTCACAAATAGCTTACAGCAAAGACAACTCACCTTGTATAAAGCAGAAATGATCTGATGCATTTTCAGTCGATGAAATACAAAGACATCATACACGGCTGAAATGGCCAGAACAGTCACTCCTTGCTCCTTCCACAGCATGCTGCATCCTGCACACAGCCCTGCTCCCAAGATCCAGCCCCAAGTACTTGGTGAGGAACCTCTGGTAGAGCAGTGCTTCACATAACACATCAGGGAAAGCAGAAAGAAGAGGCAGGCTCCAATGTCTGCCCTTCCTACAATTCCCGCTACGGCTTCTGTATGAATGGGATGAGATGCAAACAGCAGGCCTGCTATCAAGGTCCAGTACCCATCTCCAAACAGAATCCTGGAGAAGTTTGTGAAAAGGCCTGTGACTGCAGCATGTAATAGGACATTCACAAGGTGGTAGCCCCACGGGTCCATTCCCCCAACAGCATGGTTAATGCGGAAGGAAAGTGTGCAGAGCGGTCTGTAGGACTTGTGGCTCCCACTGTGAGTAAGCAGTGTCCCCCAGAAGTCATTGTAGAAGATATGGATCCACGGCGTCTCAGGCAGAAGGTCCTGGTTTGTCTTGATAGCTCGACTGCAAAAGACAAATAGAAGTTTCATTTTAACAGAAGGAAAAGGGTACAAAAGAAAGGCTGAGAAAAAGCAATCACTCTGCCACCACAAAAAAGAATGCCACTGCTTTGGTGCTGCTTTAATTCAAGTTTGAATTTTTACAGGAGGTGTTAAAAACTACATATCTATTGACTTCCTGCTAGAGCAAAATTTCCATATAAATTGGCTTTTAAAACATTAGAAACAGATGTTATGCTGTTTCCATTAAATTAAAACACCCTTCAGTGACATTCTTCTAAGTCTAACCCAGGAGTAATCAGTTAAGATTTGATGAGTTATAATTAAAATGTAAAAGAAATATGAAAAACTGGCAAACATTATTGGTGAGACAATGGATCCTCCAGTAGTTCAGAACTAAAACCCCAACTGGCCTTTTATACTGAAGTTTTAATTTAGATTTTGGAATGAATCTCTCTGATAGGGATGAACAATAAATACAGAAGTCGGTAGGAGCATACAATTCTCTGCCTCTGTACAGGGCACTCCCGAAACTGTCTTGTACATATTTTGGCAACATTTTCTGATAACACCTTGCTGGAGACAGACAACAGAATATTTCACAAATGACAATATACATTCTCTTTAAATTTCTTGTATTTACAATAGAGGGATTGTTTTTTTCATTGTACTAGCTTATGAATCCAAGTCTGTCAGCTTGATTAGGAAAAGAAAAAACGTCTGCAGTTTTCATTGTTTATGCTTTCAACCACCCTAGCAAGGACTGGTGCCAGCCATTAGCAGTCTCCATGTCTAATCATTACTGTAAAAGTCTGCCTACTATAGCATTTGTACAAATCCAAAGATTTGCATTTAAAATTTATGCAGCGGAAGAAGGTGCAAGACCTGCTTAGTGCAAAAAGATGAGAAGAATTTAATTAGTTACTTATATTTAAGCAATTACTTAAAGATGCATTGCTGTTACTACTGAGCTTAACTCATTTAGCATTTATTTTATTAGGGCAATTAAGAATCCTGCCAGCTCAAGACTCTTCTATTCAAAATACTAAACAAGAGGGATGATTTATATCTAATTCTTTACTCATACCCTCTATCTGCCCTTCCAACAAATATCCTCTTATAATTAATAATTTTTCAATTCAGAGGAGGGAAGGGGAGAAAAGGTGTGAAATGCAAGCCTACATTTAAAATGCATTACCCTAACTGATACTCCAAGTCTCCCCTCACATCCTCCATTTCCTTGGAACTTGTAACCAAATCCCTTTTTTTTTTCTTTTAATTATATTAATTTCAGAAATGTTGTTCTTGTTCTGGAAAGAAAAATGCTCAAACACTGATACACTACACCACAGAATCTCCACGCACATACTCCAAATACCAGGCAGCTCAGCATTTCCATTGTCCGGAGCATACTGCTGTAATGCTTTCAGACACGCTTCCTCTCAGCATGTCCTTTTGTCTCTGAGCATATAGAGGTTATGGAGAGGTCGGCTTAAATCCTTTAAAGATCTGATGACGCTTTCTAGAATATTTGAAAATTTTCATTTTGACTTCTGCTTATGCAGTGGATCAGGTTGCCTGTATTTGTTTTCCCAACCCCACACACATTTTTCTCATTTTAGTCCAGTCACAAAAGAACACTAGAAGAAAACAAGATCTTTGTTTTCACATTATTTATCTTGTCCTTCTGTGTAGTCCTTTCCTGAAACCTAATTCCTCTGTTTCTGACTTCAGTTTGTAGTATCACTCTCAAAACCACTATCAGAAAACTAGGAATTCAGCAAGAATAATGCAGGTGTTAGGTAAGAAAGAGTACATTCTCTGAGAAAAATATAATATATTTAGACTCCAGGCTCACGAAGGCTAAGAATGGCTATCAGGATTTAGAGCTGAAACCTTGAACTGCAAAAGTGTTTTTTTGATTGGGGAAATAATAAGAAAATAAGTGGCAACAATATTGCCAGCAAAACCAGCTTCCCCCTAGGCAGCACATTGTGCTACAAAGAGCCTAGACAGTGCACAGGTTGTTCCCATGAAATGATAGCTTTTATTGTATCTTCTGCAAATGTGGCCACTTTCAAATCCTGAATCCACATAACCACTTAGGAAAAAGAAAACCAAAACCAATCAGAACTGTGGCTATCAGTACACGTGTAAAACATCTCCACACAACACTGCCACAATTCTGAAGAGACCGGCCCTCTCTCTACGACAACAGTTTTCATGAAGCACATACTCATATTGGACTACCTCCCACCGGAACTGAACTGCTTTTCTCCATATCATAAAGAAATCCAAAGTACACTCAAAAGGCATTCAGTAAAATTTTATTCATGGTGTTAGCAACAAATTTGATGCAAACTGGATCCTTTCCTGTTTAGACATGTCTGTATTAAAAATTATAACAAAATAAACACCCACACGCAATAAAAAAACAAAAGGAAGCCCTGAAGATGCAGTACTGATCACCCTGTATTTGGGTAGGCAATTCTGAAATACTCCTGGTTTCTTGTGCATGGCAATGCAACACATTCTAGAACCTGCCAGTCAGCATGAAACATACAGAAGCTGTCAATTCCAGCTTACTCAGTAGTTTAGTCAGGGCAAAAGCCATATTTTTGAGAAATCAAGATCTTAAATACAGTTAAAATTTCTTTCCATATAGTTTTTTTTATTAAATATTTATAAGGGGAAAAAAGTCTAGCTAATGCTTTGGGATATTAGAAAAGTCTAATACAAGAGCAAAGCTAGAGGTCTTACAGCAAAGAAAAGTCTCACACAGGTTAATTGCTAAAGATGAACAACTACTCTGTTTCACGCTATAAAATATACTTGGCCAACATCAGACTTGACTGCGCAGGAGGATACAGGAATACAAGCACCTGAGATACCATAGCCAAGCAGCTCTGTGTCATTTTACTCTCAATTAAAGTGAACGAAGTCTCAGTAACACTAAGATGGAGGTCTGACAGAAAGAGCCTATGGGCTGAGTCCAGCCCGTGCACAACCAGCCAGGCTGTGCTCATCTGCATCCCTAGCCTCCCTGTCTAACTGCACTGGCAAGAAAAACATGAAGTGAAATGTTTGTGTCTATGAAGAGGAAAAAAATACAAGTTCTGCACCTAATAAAATAAAATAATAAAAATAAATAGTATCAAATTGTTCACATCAGGGCCCTGAAAGCACTAATGAGCCTTGACAACCTGACCCCTTCCTGAGGCTCCCACACCTTGTCCACAGTCCCAGGATCTCATGTCAGCTTCAAAAACAAGGGTCTGTATCCCAGCCTGTCCGTGTTCCTAGGGAGGTGTCCAATGACCAAGGCTGGGGCTGCCCCAGCTCCTGGCTGGGGCAAGACTTTTTCATTTAGTTACCAAATAACCAAGCTGTTGACTCTGCTTACTTACCCACTTCAGCAGTAATTCTGAAAGCAACCTCTCCTCCCAGCCTGGCAAGTAGTGCCAAGCGTGTCCCCAGTAAGGCATCCCATGCTAGCAACCACCCTCACTCTCCACATATAGAGAACAATACTAATTGCAGGCACTGTGAAAGACTCTCTGATAAAGGAAACTACAAAATGTTTATTAGCCTTGTCTGCTGCTTCATTCACAGTTTACCTTGAGGTTATGTTCTGCAGATTAGTCCAGTCTTTCTAATGGACATCATAAGAGAAGCTCTCCAACTGCACTCATCACTCTTCAGCAGAACTGCAAACTCTGCTCTCGCTAAATGGCAGCAGGTTGCCCAAGAAATAATTTCTCAAAATTCCAACACAATTGGCATTTTTACTTTCAAGCAGCCTCTGATAAGCCTTGCAGACTCACTCAGGGAAGCTTGCTTTCTTCAATTTGCAATGTCTGCCCATTTCATACATCCCATGAGAGAGGGATATCTTATTCAGTATACAACAAATGGATATGGTGGGGGGGTGAGAGGGAAGGAATTGGCATCAGCTAACAAGTCTTCAGAAATGGAAAGGTTAAAAAAGACAAAAAACTGTAAAGGTAAAATCATCATTCCTAATCCACTCAAAAGAATCCTTCTGCTTCTTGCCATAAACCACTCTTTGCCCAGGTCAATATACACCTTGAGTGCAATTCACCGAGCTTTTTGCCATCACACTTAAAAATGCCGGAGATCCAGCCATTCACACATGCACATCTACATGCATATACACACAAAAAAATTCCAGATGTTTTTAAAATTAACAGCTATATATGTCCTAAACTTCTGCGCTCGTGCTAAACTGATCCAGGTGTTAACACTAGGGTAAAAAAACAGATGCGACGTTCTAAAGTGATTTAACAAGTTAAGCCTTATATCCAGCTTCGGTATTGCTAATGGTCCCCATATGCTGAAAATTAACATCAGTATTTGAAGCAGACAACATATTTTAAAGGAAAAGGAGAAATCCCAAATGTGCATGCCAGAAGCCATTGACCAGACCTCTCCACGTAAAATAGATAGGCAGTGACGGATTGGCAAGTCTCTACTTGTAAGTTCTTCATTGTTTTTCCTCGAAGTCATTTTTAAATAGTATTAATTTAGGCCTTCTGCATAAATAGCAATAGGAAAGCACCCTAGAGAATTTTAACAGTGCATCTTAATGAGACACCCTAAGTATGCTTTCCAGATTATATGTTACTTGTATAGACAACAAGATTGAAAGCATAGCCAGAGACTACTTTTTTGTGTACAAGCAGTTTCACATTCCCAAAGCATATAGCAGCTGAGTCGATCTTCCAAGCTAAGTACAGGCTATCTGTTAGGCACTTGGTGGTCAGAAAGCAGGCAAGTCAAGCTTGTCATACACTGGACAATTCTCATACTTGCCCACAGAAGACAACATACATGCAGTCTGTATTGACAGGATAAAGTAAAAGTCAGAAGATCCTATTTAGTACGTAGAGATGGCTTAAGAAAGTAAAAAGGTTAAGTACATGAAAACACATTCATTTAAATGTTTAATTATGGACTCAAGGGAACTATTTGCCATTCTGGTAGAATTCTGGTGGCAATTATGTGTTACATGTGGTGTATTAAAGTTCCTTTTTTCTCAACAGTTGTGAAAGTGGAATTTAGCTACGAGTCCAGCAGTAAGTAAAGTAAGTAAAGTTTTACCCATGCCACTTCACAAACAAACAAACAAACAAACCCACCACACCCACAAAAATACAAACACAAAACCAAAAACCAAAAACAAAACAAAACACACCTCTACATTGCATATCAACTAGGGACCCTTCCAGGAGATCAGTATCTCTGCATTCTTCAGGTTTCAAGTTGCAGCTTTCAGTTTCTCTTAAGCAAATTTGTTCTTAGATGAATCTCTAAGGAAAACGTAATAATTCAGCTGTTTTCAGATGGGAAATACCAGGTAACAACTAGTTAAATGATATGCAAGATCCTGAGTTGCTCGCTGGCTCTGAGAATGCGTCTATACATACCAAACAGATTGAAGGAAACACCTAGGTTTAAATTATTTTTTAAGCCTAACATCACAAAAGGGAAATGAGTTTACTAGAACTTTTTGCCTAGTTATTTTTTGCCAATAGTATGGTCCTTTCCTAACTGTGCAGAAATATCTAAATGCACCAAACTCAGAACTCTGACACTGAAGACAACATATAATTTTAAAATAATTTTCATACCTCATGTAATTACTAGTGAAAGCTATTATCTCTACACAGAGTTAGTGCACGACCTCTGGAAAATATATTAATAAATTATAATTTTAATTCTATATTTTGGACTACGACAGCAATTCCATAGTCAATTTCAGTTTAGTACCAGAACAAGCAGGAAATACAAGTAAGTCTGGAAGCAGTGTTTTACTCATAAAACTTTCTTGGATAACACTTTCCTGAATCAGATATAAGGAGAGTGGAAATATGGATGTTATTAGATGATTGCAATCACTGCCAAAAATGAAGACAGACAAATAAAAACACTCAAGAAAAAAACAACAAACTCACAGAGAAAAGTTATGGTCTTCTATCACAGTATAAAAATATATAAACTTTCTAAAATTTTTCTATACTCCACAATGTCTTTTAAAGAAATTGATCTTTCAAAATAAGCAACATAGAAATAAATATATATATATATATATAAAAACCCACAACAACACAAAATACATCTAAGCAAGATAATTTGTTCCTTGTTTATGTCCATCAATGACTATCCATTGTGGTTTGACTTTGTTTACCAGTAACTGGCTATGATCCAGCAGCCCATTAACTGCACACTTCTAGACTATACTTTTGCAACTGAAGATGCATGATATTATTCAAAAGAAGAAAGTGGTGGCAATACTTACATATAACACTGAATGCTAACAGGAATTGCCTTAACTACACGGAAGTATGCTGCGTGTATTGATCTTCTTATTAACTAACAGAGCTTTGAAAAAGTTAAACTAAAATTTCCAAACATTTTAGTTACAAGAAGGATGAGATGGCCTGAAAAATCTTTTCCACCCGGAACAAGAATATTTCAATAGCTAACGATAAAGGTTTTGAACTGATTCATTCTCCACAGTGTAAGCCTTTCCATTCTAAGTGTGTCCTCATATGCTGAAAGAATATGGCCATAATATTAAACCCAAGTGCACCCCACTCCCTCTCTGTTTTAAGATTTAGCCTAAGATAACAAATGCTAAAAGATGGACTATGAAAATTTGAAACCCTAATTAATTCCAACTGCCTGGCATAGTATTATTTGATTATTCATGCACAGGTTAAAGAAAAAAAAAAAACACACAAAACAAAAAACAACCCACACACTGAAGGGAAACCAGAGAAGTAATTAATTCTTTCATATGCTGAACAATGAATTACCAACAGTGTCCTCTCAAGAGGAAGCTGATAAAAAGATAAGAACAGCTTCTGTCTTTGTGTCCACTCCCTGACTTTCTTCACCACAGTATGTACCACAGGTCTGTGAAAAGATACTTACATTCCTAAGTCAGAAAATGCTTTCTGCTATTCTCACAGCTATTTTATAAACTAGCTTCACTCCTGACTACACCATGCAACACAAAATTGCTAATTCTGTTCTTCTAAGACTTCAAAATACTTTGTACTTACCTGATACATATTCTTTAAAATAAATATTCAAAGTTGCTCTTTAAAATATTCTTCAGTGCCACACTACTGCCTGGCAAGAACTCCTGATTTGTTTACTTTCTATATGTATGTAATAGCAGCTTCTGAAGCACCATCAGAATTCATAGTTGGAACCTCTGCTGCCCTTTTCAAATTTATTTTAGATGATACAAGCGGGCCCAGCAAGCCTTATTAGATTTACCGTTCTGCAGTAGAATATGGCACTATACTATTTCTCTTCCACACTTTCCATTGAAAAAAATAAAACAAATAATTTTTGCCACTTCACCAGCAATACAGCAGCTTACAAAAGTACAAGGACAGAAATTCTGAGGCTTGAAAATAAAGCAGTAAGAGCAGACATGTTGATTTTCTTATCCAAATTAATAGTACAGATATTAAGCTTGTTTCACAGGTCAACCTCTGAATATATACAAAGCCTTTCCAAGACACACACATTTTAAGCCATTTTCTGAAAATAGAGGCACACATAGTGTAGCAAAACACAAGAGAGTTTATCAGCCATATATCAGTCCCATGACTACACAGTTCTCCATTCTTTGCAGTATGGGGCAGATTATACTGAGAACAAAAGCTTGGCAGTTGATTTTTGAAAAATTACATTTTTCCCCATTTAATCTATTTTTTGATACAGCAATTTCAGAAAGTTCAAGGAGATTATACAGAATCATGTCTAAACCTGTGACTCTTGTATAAGTCTAAATTTAAAGCCCAAAAGACTTTTTAGGCAGCACTCTGATTTTGACTTTTAATTTTAGAGAAGCATTGAAGAGAATACTCAGGAACACATACAAATATAGAAATAATGAATAGAGGAGAAACCATTGGACCACAACATAACATACAGGCCCTCTCCTTTATTTATTTTTTGGAGGGAAGGAAGGATAAAGAAACGCATCAAGGTTTTTGTGCGTAAGTTACATTCTTCAAGTCTTTTATTTAAGCAAAACAACCCTTCATTGACAAAGATCTGGTCTAAACTCAGAGTTTTACTGGTTTAACTGAAAAGCGCTATTCAAAGTCTAATCAGCGAAAACAATTTGGTGTATGCATCTCCACAGAGGTCAATTCATAGTGTTTTTAGAACTCACACAGAAGAAATGTCTGTATTGGGGGAGAGGGGAAAAAAACCAAATAATCCCAGACCCAGCTATCACTGGTCATGTTCATGTCACTCACTGTAAGAACCCAGTGACCCCAAGAACAGTCAGACCCACCTCGGCTTTAATTATCCACAGAACTGGCAAGCACAGAGTGGGCCATGCTACAAACTATCAGCCTTGCAATCTGTGACCACACAGCAGTTTCCTGTCTCCAAGAAGTCTCCTCTTTCCTCCCTTTAGCCCCACTGTAAGATACATAAATGCATAAAACTAATGTTCTGACATGTGCCAATTGTACACTCTATATCACTTTTGCTATCCAAAGGATATCCTGTTAGCAGATTTGTGGGGTGCGTTGTTTGGGTTTGGGGTTTTTTTAATAATATTGTACAGAATAAGCATTTTCCAATTAGGTTAAGCCTATTTTGGTATCTTACAAATATTTATACTGAGGCCTTAAAAGACTATTTTTTATGGCAAGAAACTAAGACCCTTGGGTACTTCTTCTTGCAGTACTGTCCATTTTTTGTATAACTGCCCTCACAAGTTGCCCAATTATATGAAAGAAACACACTGCAAAAGGTGCCATTTTTAGACAGCAACTTCCACTTAAAATTTTTCTTTCCAGATACCACTTGTCTTCAAATTCATTACTATATTCCTAGTCTAGATTACCAATTGGTCTGATAAGCAGTCACCAGCGACTGTAGTCATAGTCCCATTTAAAGGCAACTACTAAATAATAATAAGGAGGGCAAGGGAAACCTTGCTGAGGATTAAAAAAAAAATTTATTCTCAGTCAGCTCCAAAGTCCAGCTATACAATCACGAACCAAATGACATATTACCATTTCAATTAGTCTGAGGAAACACATTAAAGCAAAGCAAGTTTAACTTGATGGAAAAAGCAGCAAGAAACATTAACATGTAGTTGAGGCTTACATTTCTCTGTGATAATAGTTTACTCACCAGTGAATCAATCAAAATATTTTAAGCACCTCCTCAGGGGATCCCAAATTTAAAAACAGTGCAGCACTTTTCCTTCTCAGATTCCTATTATGCAAAATTCCTACAAAATACATAGAGGGGCTTAAAATCTACCTAGAAAGCATTTGTTATGGAGCTAGACTTTATCTTCAGGCCTTGCCATGGACATGTCAAACAAGTTCCTGTAAGCATTTCTATAATTTTATTTTTTTAGCAGAAAAAAAATGGAACTTGTTACAGAATTATGTCAAAACCAATTTTTATGAAAACTAAATTGTACCAAAAGGTAAAACAACCCAGATAATTAAAACCTATATTTTTTCACACAAAAATGTGTAATGACTCCTAGTGAATAGAGCCACTGTTCAGCACAGTCCTGGAACATGCGCCCCAGGAAGGTGGCAGAGTCACCATTCCTGGAAGTGTTCAAAGAAATGAGCAGTCTACGGCATGGTTTATGGCACATGGTGCTATTTGGCCAAAGGTTGGACTTGATGACCTTGGAGATCTGTTTTATACCTTAATGATACTATGGTTCTATGAATGAACTATGTTCTTTCCAGCTCTTCAGCTTTACAGGAGGCACCATGGGGTGCCCTTCATAAATGTACTTTTAATAGAGCAGACCGGCACCCACTCATTTGGAAAATGTTGATCCTACTGAAAATGGTTGAAATTAGTTTTACTAAATTGTTTCATCTTGATGGCTCAACAGTTTATCAAGATGAAGGGATTCACTAGAGTAAAGCAAGTTTTGTGACATGCCATAGCAATTGTGAAAGACTAGAAATTGAAACCACAGCAGTGTTTAAAATAAATTTTCTCTTAATTCCTTGGTTGGTGGGCAACAGTTTGGGGAATGACATCAAGAGGACTAATCACAGTTATTTTGGAAAAAAAAATTAAAAGGGGGGGGGGGGGGGGGGGCGGAGGGCTCTATTGTTGCCATTATATGCAAGTTTGCATCCAGCATACTCTCAAGGATCTTACGGGATGCAGTCGAGGACTGAGGTAAAAAGGCAGGAAATTACAAATTAGTTGAATTATGTTATCAAAACACACAGGATCAAATCCTGATTTCTGCTACATTAGCTTTAATTCACATTGGTTTTGGAATAACTTCCACTTTATGTCACTGAAACCAGCAGGTTTTATAATCAACTGAAATTGGCATAAGCTTTTACAGCCTTTCTGTAGAGGTTTTTAGCCTCCCAAGCATAAAAACAAAACAACCAAAACTCAAGGTTTTCTATATTTTAGAACAGCTGTTGGGAGGCAGGCAGTAAGTAAAAACATCTCAGACAGCAATTCAGGTAAACTGAAGCCATTACCTGAATCACATAACTGATCAACCTTTCTGACAATAAAACTAGAGCTAAGTCAAGTCAAACTGAAATACAAAAAGCAGGTAGCTTTGAGCTGAAACAGAGCCAGATTTTCAAGTCTCTCCAATGCTATGCTAGTCAACTGCTTGCACTTTTCTCCACTCGCGATTTCTACGGGGCTTTTTTTCTTTTTCCCCAAGCAGCTTTAACTTTCCAAAGTATCCTTCTATAACTGAAGGTCCAAAGATCCACTGGAAGATCAAACCAATATTTAGCTGCTAGGCTAAACTCCCCTACTGCAACATTTAGGTCCAACCGCCCTTGACAGCAGCACACCAGAGGGCTGCAGTTTTCCTGGCAGATAAGAAACCCGAGGGCCACAAAAGGTTATGGTATTTCATAATGCTGGCCTTTAGACAATGACAGCTGTAAGTTCTGCCTAGAGAGACCTATGGGGGAAAGCTGATCACACACAAAGGTTTATGAAAGCTTTTAAAAAGTAAACAGTTTTCTTCTTTCAGAAGTCTACATCAAACAAAAATGGCCTACGAGAGCACAATTCATGTAGTATTTTACTAAGACAGAAATTGTAAGTTGTCTTTCAAAATTTCAGCACTGCTAAAGAACAGTGATAATTTTGCCCCTCTATTCAAAGGAGGAGGACTGCCTGAGATCACAATAAGAAATTTCAAACATAGGGGGAAAAATCACAGGTAGATTAAGAGAAAAACATGTAACTCAGTGCAAGGAAGGTGACCCAAACGAATTAGAGAACAGGCTGCCTTGGGAAGGTCAGTCAGCACTTTCATTCAAAACCAGAAAAACAGTGGGTACTGTGTTGTTGCATTTGTTGACAAGGCTGATGTATTCTCTTCAAGTATCTCATTTTCTCACATATGGAAGAAATATAGCATTTCACCTTGGAGAGAAACAGCTTCAACTTCACGTGTCTGAACTCGAACAGAGTCTGTTTTCAGCTAGGGCTCTACCTGTGTTTTATATATCTTTTAAGAAAGAGCAATGTAATGCCTTTTTTTAACCAAAAGAGTAACAGTCCATTTGAGCCTTTACATAAACTAAGTGAATACCTATTGTCTGCAATGCTGGAGAAAGTTACTTCTTCAGTTCAAGGTCCTTCTTTGCTGCCTTCCATGGCATTGTTAGCCACTGTAAATTTAATGAAGAAAATTATAGCTTGCCAGGCCATATAAAACAGCAGGATGTATTTATTTCTGCATAATAAAATCAACTTAGAGTAACATAATAAGGAATAAGCAGTTTCTGCTCTCTGAGACTTGCTTCTCTTTCTGGGGCATTTTTTGTATCATCGATCTTGCTACAAAGTAATAAGAAATTCAAGATTTATTTCTCACCACAGGTAACTAATTGTTTGGAATACAGCACTGTGCACACATCATAAATTTCCCAGGTTCCTCACATGTTGTGGTACACAGAAAGACACTGAGAAATTAATTATGACGTAGTCAATAAATAATACAGCTATCCAACTCACACATCCCATCCACTAAGACAATGTGGCAGCAGAGGCATATGAAGATTTCAGCGTAGATTGTCATGCTCTTTTAAGGAAATCCAAAGAAATGCTAAGACAGTAAGATATTGCTATCCAACAAAATTTTGGGAAAAATTACCTGGATAGTGCATATAATCATCCATACATACCTCATTCAAACCAACTTGATCACCCCATATAGTTCCTTTTCAGTCCTAGGCTTTTAGGACAAAAGCATGTAGAAATTAGTGTGGAACAGAGGTGGCTTCTGGCTCAAGAGAGGCACTTGGAGCCTACAGTAAACCCAAAAACTCACCATCAAATTTTCCAGCTGGCTAGGAGTTGGAAGTCCCATCCCTGGAAATGGAATTGAGTCTAACTGGGAACTGCAGCAGTGTTGAAGAAGAGCCTTATTTCACAGGAAGACATTTCTGCTTGAATCCCAATGTTACAGTGAACGCTTAGCCAACTTCTCAGAAAAATAAAATAGTATTTCTAAAGACACAAGCTGCTCTAAATTTAATATTACAGGCCAACAAAACAGGTAAAATATTAAATTAAAGGTCACTTCTGTAGGCTGATATTCTGCAATTCTATGTATAAATCAAGCCAGGTGAGTTATTTCCAATAGCTATGAAAATATAAAATTGGTTTCAATGACCTCAGAGATACATATGCTTATTTGTGGTTGTGGCCCCAGGCAACCCTGAAACCAACCATTCCATTAAGTCAGAAGCATGGCACACAGCCAAGCTCCTGTAAGAGTTAAAGGTCTTGCACATACTTTCTTTGTGTGTTTATTTGAGTAGAATGGTGACTTTGGGTTTTGGGCCACCCATCACTTACAGACCTCCCATAATACTTAAAGGAACCGCTCAAGTGAATCTTAGCATGCACCACTTAGCCTTGGGATACCAGCTCTTAAAAAAAGATGTAAAATCATGAAAAACTGAAGCAACAGAGAAAAAAACAACAGATATTATCTGGAGATCTTTGAATGTGTATTTTTCTCTACAGATGAGTCATGAGATTTTGGCTCCATTTTAATTACAATAGTAAAATAAACAACCTAAAAGCCCTTACACAGACAAAAGAAATATGAAAACCTCAATATAATAAAACAAGAAATAACCATGACAATTATCGCAAAACAAAGAAAATACTTCAGGCCACTATACTGGGGTTTTGGGGTCTTTTGGGTTTGGGGTTTTTTGTTTGTTTGTGGGGTTTATTTGGAGTGGGTTTTGGTTTGATTTGGTTTTTTGCTTGTTTGGTTTGGCAGTTTTTTTTAATAAATAAAATAACCTCTTTTTTTCCCTTTCTTCACCAGGGTCACAAAATATGAGCAGCTAACTCATTATTAGGAATAACACAATGATATGGGGACATCAGAAATAAATTCTGATTTGAACATCCAAAATTAACTGGCATTGACAACAGCCTTAAGGACATCCTGCTAATAAATAAACATGCCATCAGTTTTTCTTTCTGGGCTCCAGAGCCATAAAAGTAATTAAGAAGCTTCAAAGCTTCTGGGTTTTAATTGAGGAACGTTTTCATAGTACAAGAAAGCATCGCTGTATCCTATTTCAACTTGTACAGCTGAGGTCTCTCAAGTAAGACAAATTCACAAGGAAAAATGCTATGCCAAATGATCAGCAGGAGGAAAAATATTTCAAACTTGCTATCACATAACAAAAGTTATACTTACCCTGTTTTCTTGCTGCTGGTACTGCTAGCTACCGTTAACAGGTTTCTCTCAGGGACAGTAAATATCAAATTGACACAAATAAAGAGAAAGAGGTCTTTAAAACTCGCTAATAGCAGTCATCCTGATCCATTCTGGAATTCGTGGCTCCATGTCTTTATTTCAGATTGTAAACAGCAAACAAAAGAAAGCAGCAAGCAAAATGTAACAGAATAGGAACTAAACTGTGATGATGTTTTCTTTGAACAGGTGCCATAATAAAGGTTGTCATATACCAACTCCAGCAGTACTAGTTGCAGCCTGATCAACTACCACTTTGATCAGCATGTAGTAAGTTATATAAGTATGTATATACACATACAACAATTGAGGAACTGCTGATTTATATAGTTAATTTAGTGCTATCATCTGAAGTTTTCAATTTGGCTTCTGCAACACAAAAGGGTACAAAAGCATGACTTCTCACTAAATGCCAAGGGATCCGGTGCACCTCTCAGTAATAACAAAAATCAATTAATAAAACTGAATTATTACTGTTGGTCCAGTAACCTTTTTATAAAGTGGTCATTTCCTTATGGCCTTAAATAAAGAGAGGAAAGTATTGCCACGAATAGCAGACACTGAGTTCTTGAAACTCACCTTTCCTGGCATCCAAAAGATTGCTAAAAAAAGTTAATGGTTGCTCCAAACTGAATTCCACACAGCTCCTACCACAGAATGGACTAACTCAGAAGGAAAAGTTGCTAATTAAACACAGGGTAAAGACAATACATCTAATCAGTTAGCACCTGTGATTTGAAAGACTGTATCGGAATTACTCCTGAAAAGTAAAAGAGGATAGAAATAGACACAAATGTTTAGGTTGCATACATATGTAAATGTTTTAATGCCCAGCTCAGCTTAACTGTTCAAAAAGGAAGGGGGGCGGAAACCTAAACCTGCACTAGGATATTCACCACATAAGGCAGCGATGGTAAGTACTGAAGTTTGTAGGATACCTGCAGTTCATTAGGTTCTCTTCCTCAAAATAGCACAAAAACTAATTTGCAGAATACCTCACTTTGATACAACATCCCACTCTGCTTCCTTCCCATCAGGTATGTTTTGCCTTTGTGGAATTAACTTAAATCCAGGAAAAACAATCCACCCTTCCTCTTAGTATTTATTACGTGGCTTCTTGCTGTCTGAAGGATGATGATGTCTCTTAGATATGTTTTTGTAATTTTTCAGGACTTAAATATATGGTGTGTAATTACTTAAACTGAAGTTTCATGGTGATGTTTTTCAAGCTCAACTGATTACAGCTTGTTTAATGAATCTTGAAGAAAATACATTATTCACCTTAATAAGAATTTATGCAAATCACTGCCACTAGCTTCTCCAGAAGACCTTTTCCATTAATTATAATTAGACTTTTTAGACTTGCTTCTGGGTTTTTTTCTGCTAGAAAAATGTAAGCATGGACTATTGAGGATTTTTTTCCCCCCAATTCTTGGGAATGAAACTTCATTGTTGTGACGTACAAACTCCTATACAAATGAACTTCTAAGTGCAGAACCCCTTTCATCTCTGCCATTCAGATCAGATCTAAGTATATATCCCCAGATACCCATGACTGGAAAGAAGACAGAGAAAATTGGTCATTGGTGTTGATATACACATAAATTACTGCTTGGTTTTAGGAGAGTGATTTTATAGGGAAAATAAATAAAATATTCAAATATCTGCATGTCTCCTCAGCACTCCTGAAACTCTCACAAATACAGAAAGCTCTCTCTAAATCTAATATTATAAAAATATATTTGGTACATATTTCAGTTTCTCGTCTACTTAGCATTAATACAAAAAACCTTGCTTAAGTGGATAACTGTCCTTTGAATGTAGCCAGAAATATTTCAGTAGATAAGCTGCAACAGGTCAGAAAGAAGCAATGCAGTAATAAGGTTTGAACTATTTTCACAGGTACGGACTTACAGTGAGGAACATGGTGCAAGGCTTTATACTGTAGAAGTTATGATTAATTAGATCATATATTAAGAAGCTACTTATATTCAAGTGAAATCCTTATTGTATTGCAACCAATTTCTTAAAACCAGGTGCTTTTAGCTCTTCCAAAGAGCTATGGAGTTTTACTTTGATACTCATTTTATTAGCTGAGTCAAGGGAGGGAAAGTAGGAAAGTATTAATGTTACAGCTTTTCCAACAGAGCATCATATTTTTGGAGAACAGCACAAGTGTAATGAATCTTGCATGTTCCCTTGGGACTGGAGCTAGGCAGAACCCAGTCACTGCTTAGTTCCCACCCTCTTTCTTGCACAGTAAAATACCACCTCTGACCATGGAAATAACCCTGAATCACTCAAACTTCATCCATTCCCTTCATCAGACTCATTATTAATTTGGGAGGAGAAAGAAAGACAAGACAGGAAGCAACTGCCAGGCTCTTACCTAGAACTGGAATTCAGGGAAGCCAGTTTCTGTCTGCCCTTATTCCTTCTTGAAGCCCCTGGATTCCAGTCCTAGAACACCTGTGTTAAAAGCAGTCTAACATACATCTCACTGTTCTTGCCTTTCACTAGTATTTCCCACACTAGGAGACCAATAGGGACAGAAATTAGGTAAAAAAAAAAGCGAACAACTGCCTTGAGCAATCCATGTCCTACAAATTTACAGGCACCCACTGATGACAACTCCTTTTATGTCCCTTTTTCAAGTCTTCAGACATGGCATGTTTTCTGCTACAAAATGGAAGTTCTAATCCACACTAATAGCTGCAATCATAGCTCCTATTCATAAAACAGAGAAATTCATAATTGGACATAGACATATTCCCTCACCTGTCACAGTTGTTTAATTGTACATCATTTAACCAGAAATTAAAGAGCGCTTCCTCTTGGTAAAGCAAATGTGAAAATGGTTGACTGGTTCTAGGTTTATAGCCTTCTAATTCAGATCAAATGTGCTCACAAAAAGAAGTTACCCCTCTCCAACTGTTAGCTCTAGAAAATCAACCAGGCTTCTGCAAATCAAGCTGTTCCTCTTTGAAGCTTATATAGCCTTGCTTTATGAGCAAAGGATTGGTGGACTAATTACAACTTAAATGACATTTATACAATGCAGAGCTAAACAGATCTCAACAAGACATGCAAAGGATACATCTACTGTGCCCCAAACAGTAACATTCAAAATTAACGTACAGGACAACCAGCCTGAGACAAACATAAAAACAAGAGTAAGGCTTTGGAGCAGCAAGCAGATTCATTTGAAATTAAAAGGCAAAGCAGAATATTAAATAGCCACATAAACAAGGTGAAACTGTTCTATGCTTTTAATTTGTAGGCAGAATTTGGCAGCTGGAACTTCATTAGCAATTCTCTAGGTGATGTATGAACCATTTCAGCCTCCCATGACTGTACCTGTTCTGCAGGGCCAGCAGTAGTAAAACTGACATAATAGCTGGACTCACAAAGGCAAAGAACACAACTTCTCAACACCCTCAATAAAGTGATATGGTTTATTTTTTAAGCAGCCACTTTGCCGTTTTGGAAGCGTGGTTATGGTCAGATGACAGAAATCATCTTTTGAACTTCAATGTTCACTGCCAGGGGGATATTATGATGCAAACTCACATCTCCTTGTTTTGCCATTGCCAGCTTCTTTCAAAGAGAAAACGCATCTTGTTTTAGAGAAAAATAATTTATATTCATCTGATGGGGATTTTTTTTTTTAAATCCAAATAACTCAAATATTCACCAGTATCCTAGTTCTTGTTTACATGTAGATGTGGCATTTAGAGACATGATTTAGTGGTGGACTGGGACTCAATGATCTCAGATATCTTTTTCAACGTAAAGGATTCTATAATTCCACAACTTCTAGGAAAAGATACAATAACTTAACAGGCACTAGAAACTAAGATTCAGGAGAAAAGTCCAAATTAGTAGATACCCAAAACTTTTTCAGCTCATGGGGTAAAGTGGTCAGTATAAATAAAAACTCAAACATTTCAATACAAATATTCCTGTAAAGAATTATTTTTACATCACTGATGCTTTATTGGCTGATTTGCATTTTTTAAGAGTCACCTAGCCAAAATAGAAAGATTATTACAGCAGCAGCACAAATCTAACATTCAGGTTTGTTTTGTTTTGTTGGTTTTTTTTTAATAAGTGATGCTTTCGTGTACAAAAAACATTCAATATTATAACGGCAAATTGCCTTTAAACACTGTAATTTCAAGAATTACAATTTCTGAGCCTCAAGTATTTTTCTGCTCTAAGACTTCAGACTTACTCTGCTCTGGTCAAAACTTTTAAAATTTCTTCAGCTGTACATCAGATTAGAAGACATTTCCTTCTCCTCCAGCTTTTTTTTGGTTTTGGTTTTGTGTTTTTTTTTGGCTTCTGTGTTCTCCCATTTTCATCTAAGAATGTAGGATTACTAAACCACACGAAGGGGAAAAAAAGAAGTCCAACACTAATTAATACAATTACTTCTCTATGCTAAAGCAATAAAATTCCAATACTAACCCATCAAGTAGTCCAAATATATGATCGTCCTTGTCAGAAACATCAACTCCATACAAAAAATGTTTAGGGTTGTTTGTTTGTTTTTTTTACCAAATCACTTTTGAAAGAAAGTTTCTACCCCCTTTTTTCAGCTTTGATTACCCCACTGAGTGAAATTAGCTGGCCTAAAAAAAAAAAAGGCCACACATATGCATGTAACCACAGACATAGCTTTCTTTTTCTGAGTCTGATTTACCAATTTAGCCACTCTGTATAAACCCCTACGTTCTGAGGGCTCTCATGAAGCTGAAACTTGCTCTTAAAATGAGCAAAATTAAATGAGAGAAGACATCTTTATGCCATTTTTCCCCTCTTACAAAACCATTTCAAAATAACTATGCATAAACTTTCTTTTAGTCAACAAAATGATGCGACAGTTCACAGCTTTCCTGTGCACCTTTAGAAATAGAGAATGACTGGCTGTGTCACAGATGAGCTTGGAAGGAAAAGAAATTGTGCCAGAAAAACTTATCTATGATTAATTACACAGTGGCTTTCTCAGCTCAAGAGGTCATAAACAAATGTAAACAAAAATACCAATATGTAATCGCCTTTGATATTCACTTTCACCTTGGTCTGCAGAGAGTTACCAGATACAGTAAGTTTTTTGATATTTATATGAAAAGGTCTTCATTTTAGAAAGAGTATGATTTAGGAAAAGTAAGGGCCTGTCTAGTTGAAACTAAACGTTGGACAATGATTTTCATTTCCACTACTGTAACAGAAGAATTTTTCCTCCCTTATTTTCCTTAATAGCAAAAAAGCAAAGACATTTTACTGTATCTAAAAGGAAGAGTAATCTTTTGTATTTTCCTAATTTTTCTCTTTACCCTCCTTTGTGCTAGTGGTGAGTTTATGGGCAACTGTAGGTGGGGTTACGATTGGCTGGGGTTTAAGAGATGCTGTAATAATCTAGAAATTAATCAATTCACACAAAAATAATACTTTTTTTTGCTAATAGTTGGAGTGAGCGATAGTTCTTCTCTCTCTGACCAGGTGCTAATTTATGATGAGGTGTTGGCTCTTAGGCACTTAAAGACTATATTAAGCAAGTGATCAAAATTCCAAGCAATCTGCATTTTTTGATTATGTGACATTTTAATAGTCTGGCTAGGAATTTCTTCATGCCAAATTCTGAAATCTTACTCCTAAAAGCAGATCAGAAAACTTTTACACCTGACTGAGCTGTTGTGAACACACCCCTCTCTATTTTTCCCCAACTACAGGAACAGGTCTATCATCATGTATGTTGTTGTTTTATGGGGTTTTTTAGTGTATGTATAAATGTCACACCTTCAAATGCCCCTCTCTAGGCATCACAAATACATTAAATATATTTGTGCAAAAACAAGTCAGCATAATTTAGTGGGGAGGAAGCAAAGAAATGTGGAATTGTTTCATTCATAGTACTGTCTCATTATGCCCAGGAGAGCCAGGAGTCTTAAGAGCAAGGACAGTCATCTACTGTTCTGTATGAACAAAAGTTACAGTTAGCAAATTAGATTAAAGTAAATTAAGCAGATTTTCAATTTATAACATCTTTGTTCAGTCCTTTTTTATACCCTTGGGGGACATTCTCAGTACTGCTGATGGGTATTTAGACACCAACTTTCTCAAATACAGTACTGTACAGGGGTGTTTTGAAAATTAGCGTTAGTATAGCACTTCAAAAGTGTAAAATACTATATAAATACCGAAGGCCTTCAGTTCATGTTAATAAGAGTAGTATAGTTAAATTTCCATTCATCATACTGCATGTAAGCATTTTATACTTTTAAAGTTCACAGATTGTCTATAAAAAGCCTGAAAAATACTTATTAGGCACTGAATAGAACACTAAAAGCATGGACAGGCTCCAATTCTTTCTGTAATCAATTCTGAATTAGGTCAGCTCAGAGCAGTCACCGCATAGGAACAGGAAGCCCCCATGAAATCACAGTTCCCAAATGAAAGGGCAAGGACTCAGAGTCTTTTTGACTGCCAAGACCCAAAAAGCTATAGAGGGCAATGAGATTGCTTTAACTACTGTGAACTTTGAATCATGTTTTAGAGGTCAACATTTATTAGCTGCATAACAAAAAGAAGCTAGCATTTTCATTACTCAAAAAATCCATTAAATACATCCACTAAAAAAAAGAAGTTGCATAACAGCTTCCCAATATCTTCTCCTTCCTCCCCACCACCAGTTGCTGAACAATATAATGTTGGTTTTCATACTGCACTGTAAAAATTTCTAGGCTCTGAAGTCTGAAAGGTCACCTGGAATAAGCACACATGCTACTGCATCTACCTGCTACACACAACCTACAAAACCATTACTGATGTGAAAAATAGGTTCCTTCACCTGTAATCAAATCAAGAAGAGACATTTATCAACCTTACATTAAACAGCACAGTTGGAGAAAAACCATCATTTTTGGACAGCACTGCTAATTCCTTGACAGAAGAAATGGTTCTGCATGAAAGGACCAATGGTGCATGTTTTGCACTGTGTCCCATATCCTTGCCAGTAGTCCTCCACCTGGCCACGTTTCCCAACAAAGAGGTTAAAAACCAATAATCCATTCTGCACTATTTATACAAGATTTTTAAACCCTCTAACAGGATAATTTATTCCATTCCAATATCAAATAGTCTATTTGTTATGATTTAACCTCAACTGGCAACTGACTGGAAATTTATATGGGCTACTAAAACCAGGTGAACTTACATAATGATAGATATATGAATGTAACTACTCTGAACTATAGAATATTCTGAGCTGGGACACTCACAAGGATCATCGGAGCCCAACTCCTGGCCCTGCACAAGGCAACCCCAAAAATTACACCATCTTCCTGAGAGCACTGTCCAAACACTTCTTGAACTGTCAGGCTTGGTGCCCTGACCACCTCCTTGGTGAGTCCCTTCCAGAGCTTGACCAACCCCTTGGGCGAAGAAACTTTTCCTAATATCCGCCCTAAAACTTCCTTGACACAGCTTCATGCCATTCCCTCAGATCCTACTGCTGGTCACCAGAGAGAAGAGATCAATGCCTGCCCCTCCACTTCCCTCCTGAGAAAGCTGCAGACAGTGATGAGGTCTTCCCTCAGACTCCTCTTCTCCAGGCTGAAAAAAATCAAGTGGCCTCAGACATTCCTCATACAGCTTCCCCTTAAGACCCTTCACCATCTTTGTTGCTCTCCTTTGGATGCTCTCTAATAGCTTTATATCCATTTTATGTTGTGGTGCCCAAAACTGCACACAGTACTTGAGGCAAGCACCTGTGGCTGGAACAACAAAGGGAAGATTCATATTAATACTTCTGTAACCAAAAAGGACTGAAAATATTTCAACGGTTCTAGGTAAGTATGCATAAGATAGAGGTATTACTGATCTTTTCCATCATCTCTTCTGGACAGATATCATATACTGGTAGTCTGTGCAGAAACACATCTAAATTTAAACCTCTCACAGCTGTCTAATAATGAGCCTCATTGAACAAGCTGGTGTGAACCTGCATTAAACAGTTCACATTTTCAAATCAGCACCAAAAATAGAAAAATCATACCTTGTATATGCACTCACAAGATCAACGGGATATCAGCATAATTCTCTTTGCTATCACTTTGAGACTACACAAATACACCCTTTTACATTCTGCAGAAGTTGATATAATTCAGAGGTCAAATGCCTGATGCTAGCACTACAATGTCAGAGTTTTATGCAACACGAATGAGAAAAGGGTTCCTGGCATTCACACTTCACTTAAATCTCCAGTTCCAGATGCTTGGCTTCAACAGTAATATTAAGAGTCATGGCTTCATTTCAGAACATTATTTCTGTTCGTAAGATTTTAGTAGCAACTTTCGCCACCAGTGAGTTTTATATTCATACAAGGCAATAGTGGCCAGTCAGATGCTGGTTTAGGAGCCTATACCTGAAAAGACACCTGAATACACACCAGAGTCCTGCCATCACCACTCACACAAGCCACATATACTGCTACCTGTTCCAAATAGCAGTGATATTTACACAACTGATTTCTACAGCTGAATTAAGCCCACTACACCTGATGGGACCCATTTTATTGGCACCTCCAAGTCTCCAGGGTCTACTGACATTTATGTACAAATCATATAGTCTATCAAAAGGAACACTTAACTACAGCCAGGATAAAGGGCCAAAAATGGTAAATAGTGGCATTGAATATAGAAGGTTTATCTTTTAAAAAGATGAATAGATTGCTAATCTAAGCAATTTGAGAATAAATTTGAGTGACTCTCATACTCTAATGGCAATTAGACTACTCATAGAAGACTAAAGCTAGAATACTACAATACTACATTACACAATTGCTTTCCACTGTCATTCCACATGCAAGTAAAATACTTGAAAAACTGAATATATTAGAACCCCAAGAGCTAACTGTTCAGCAATAAGGCTTTTCTTTTACATTATTAAGCTAAAAATAAGTTCACTTTCTAATGTCTTTTAAAGAAAATCATGTTTAAAATCTATGTGGAGTCCCCGCATTTTCACGCAGGGAATTTTAATTTTAATTAAAGTTGATTGAATAGTGCTACTATTCTGACAGTAGCAATGGTTTAGTGCACCTATCCCAGGCTTTTTGCAGGATCCGCCCCAGAGCAACAAGGCAAAAAGCTTCAGACCTTGTTATTGAAGCAGTTTATCTATTCTTAGTCAATTTTTACTTCCCCCTCAAACTCTTTTAAAAGTATCAACAATGGCCATGGAAAAAAGCAGCAAGCAACAAGAGGGGATAAATAAAATCGCTATGAGTTACAGACAGAAAGAACAATTTGGGCGATACTTTAGCACACAACAGTACAGAATCCTTCATTTCTCTGTTTTCAGACTTTTGGGGTTATTGAAAGCAAGAAAGAAAACCCAGGACCAAAAACACAATAATTAAATTACAACATATGAAAAAATTTCCCACGATTCCTTTAAATATCTAATCACAAGGATGTGCCTACAGGCAAACTTGCTCACTTTTAGTCAGATTTCATTAATTAAGGTTCTGTAATGAACAGTACAACTATTTAATTTGTTGCCAGTTCACTCCTTAAACGATGCGTGCTGTACATCTTTTTAGGGAGATGGGTAATAAGGTTCTCCCTTAACATCAGCTGATTGCTGCAGCTTCAGGTCATATTGAACTACCTGTAAGAACAGAAAATTATGCCTCCAAAGTTCCAAAGACCAACAGAAACCTCACAAGTTGGAGGAGCTTTTGGAGCTGGCTTTATCAAACATGTTACCTCTGTGGTCTAATGAAACATCAATTAAGAGAACCAGTACCCATCACTACCCTCATGGTGTCACATAACTCAGATTACCACAATTCTAATGCCTATTGACATACACAGAGAAACTCTTTACGGATGTATTTAAAAAACCTCTTGACCCATAACTCCTTTGTAGTAGAGCAATTAAAAGAAAATTATTTACCTTGCTGTAACGAGGAGTACTACAAAGACCGTGAGGAGTTCAAATGTTATACTTATGTAGGTGTACACACAATGTTAATGGAGAACTCAGTTTTAAATGCAAGAAGTAAAATGAAAACAGTACAAGCACTAACTTGCTTGACAAATGAAAATAATTACAAATAGTCATACCTCCTCCCTTTTTCCTTCATATATTTTCTTTGGAAGACATTAGTTTGATGGAATGGAGAGAGATTGTATCATTAATGGTAAGTGTACGAGTAATATCGCTAAGACATTATATGGTTTTCTCCTGCTGAAAAGAAAAATAGCAGCTCAGTGTTTGGGCCTCCGCTTGAGCTCTGCGCTGAAGGCAATCATTCCTGTAGAGGGTCCCATTTGGGAATTTTCTTTCTTCTGTTGTGGGTGGAGAGGAATAAAATCCTACTTATTCCTTAAGAAAACATAATAGTCCAGGAAGAAAAATATCACGTGCTAATATTTCCACTGAACAACATTGCAGGGCAGAAAAATCAAAAAGACATGTAAAAGAGCTTTTAAGATTGAAATGGAAGCGCGTATCTGGATCTCACTTCACTGATGAAAGTAGCATTTTGACAATGAATTAGCTTCAGAAAGATCTGGATTTATGCGAATAGCCTAGCATTATGAAAAATGGAAGTTCAGCAATTAATCAGTTGACTTTGCAAACAATCACATTTCATGCCAAATTCTCCTTTCAAAGACTCCTTGTGTCCTTGTAGGATATGAAATAAGTTATAGGCTTTAAAAATTCCATATACAATGCAAGAGTTGCTGCTCCATGCTTATGACTATGACCAACACAATAACAAAATATCGGTCAGTATGTTACCCATGAATTTCTTTAAAATCTGGTTTACTTGATGGAAATTTGGAAGTGGTTGCCACTGAGCAAATATGTCTGGTGCCTGCCTGTATGTACAGCAAAACTCTTTACTCACAGATATATAATTTATTTGTAAATATTGGATTGTGCATTAGTAGAATATCAAAAGACCACTTTTACTGTTAGAAAAACAAATCTTGTCTGCCCCTTTCCAATCCAAGTATCTGAAATGTTCATGTTTCACCACTTACTTGAAATAATTTGAAGCCTACAATTATCAAGCTACTAACATTTTTATGGCACCACAAGTGAGATGGCACATTAAAATTTTTTAAGCATGAACACAAGATGTGTGCATTTTTCATGATGTTCAAAGAGTGTCTGGAAAAAGCAGCAGGTGGAGGAAAGCAAAGGTTTTCCAGTTAACAAAATTAAAAGTACAAAAAGCAATACAGAGTGCATACAGATAACAACCTATTTTAACGAACTCTGTATCAGTACTAGCATCCTTAATTTCATCAATTTTTGAGCTAATCAGCTTGAATGAGGCCTTCTGATAATTCCTGCTATTTTCTTAAACTTCCACTAAAGTTTATTCCCTACCTCCCTATTCAGACTATGGAAGAAGTGGCAGCTCAGTACCTTCTGAAAAAGGAGCAAAGACATCTCTGTTCAATTCTTTCCTAGATTAGCAAGAAAGGACTTTTGCACAAACGATTTTATACAAATGCAAATGTCCCCCGTTCCTAGAAGTCTCACTTAAGAGTCTAACACATCATTCCATGGAAGCAGCATCCAGGGAAAAAGGCATCTATTCACACAACAAACACACACTTACGCATGGCTTCACAACACAACCCAAGCAGAGAGTTGTGAGGCTGTCCTGCCAAGGGCAAATTAGACCGTAATGAAAGGGCATGCCTACCTTATAAAGCTGGTACTGAGAATCTATTTCTTACAACACATTTTCCAAAGCGTAACAGAGCTCCTCTGTCCCTCCCACATTTCTGGACTATACACCAGTAGATCAGTGAAAGGTCACAGATCTGTGAATCAGCTGTGTTTGATAAGAGGCGGAAGCAAGGCTGTGTAGCCAGTGTATGAAACATTTGGACCACAGCAGGAGAGCATACAGCCAGAGCCAAAAGAGTAAGCTTATTCTGAGCACATAAGACATAACAGGTCTGTAAAAGTAATGACTTCCAGCCTTCAAGAAATACTCTGTGGCATTTGAAATCAATGTAACAGCAGCTCCTTGCCTGCCCTGACCTCTAAGATGTCATCCTCTAACAAATGACTCAGAAGACTATTATGCTTTTTTTTAGTATTATTTTATGAAAATACAAAATTACTTTTTGGCCAGGACAGGATGATTTAGGTGTAAATAAGCATATGTTATTGAGAACTTTCAGAGTAAATAAAAGTATGAAACAAATTTTACAGCGATAGCAAGTGAACAACAGCAGATAAATGCTCTGCAGAAAGTCTGCCCATCCTGGAGGCTCTTAATAACTGAGCAAATGAAGGAAGCACTGTGCCACCCTTCAACACACACACCTTCTCAACTCAAGACATGTCACCACCTGCTTGGAACCACATATGACCAATTATATTCCCTTAATGAGAACTGTTCAGACAATCACAAAGAGCTGCACAGCCACTTCTCCCTACTACCATCAAGCCACAGGAAGTGAGGGACAAAAAAGATCAGGAACTATGAACCAAGACTTAAATAAAGGAAGAAAGTGATAGAAATTGATTTGTTTGTAGTTGTGATGAAGAAAAAACACGAATTCAAATCACTTTCAGGTCTTAAGCAGTGCAAATGTACCTGTCCAAAAGGACATGTCATTCCAGACGGACCATGTGTGTGTTCCAGCTCAGCATCTGCAGGCCTGCGGGGATTCTCAACCCTACTGCTGGGCTGCCATCACAATCAGGAAGGAACAACTCACAAAACCCTCCTCTAGCTTACCTCTTGGGCCTTCTAAAGAACCATTTAAAAGCATCAACACTTACACCTAACATCTGCATCTTCTGTGCACATGTACCTAACTGAATGACTTCCCTCAAGCGTCAGCTCTTGAACACAGAAAGTCCCTTCTTGACTGCACTGACAGGATGAAAATGTTAGTCTGCCATCTTAAAGTGCCGAGGAACAGCATTACACTCCAGGGAAAAAAAGGGAAAGAATTTTGTTTACACTAACCTATCCCTTTGTCTACTTGAATGAATCTCTTCAGCACAATGTCTTTCAATTGGGTGTTATTACACTACATGCTATACAATGAAGCCTGTTCTCAACTGGAACCCCATACAACTCTGGAGCAAGTACAAGTGACAAAACACCTACAACCTCTCTCTCTTGTTAATTATCAAGAAGGTTGGGTGTTTTCACCTGGAACATAGTAGTTCACTTGGGACGAGGCAAAGGAGGATGACAAGGAACAGCTTCAAGCTGTAAGATACTTAAGACACTAGTTCTTGTGTAAAAGAACAGCCATGTATCTCCGCTACTTCAAGTAGCATATCAAGATGAAAAGCAGTAGCACTCATCAGTCAAAGCAATCTTCTCTGAATTATTTACTTGATTACCTCAAACACTCTAAACAAATGGTATTACCCAAGTATTTCCCAAAGGAACAGACTCTACAAAGAATTAAGAAAATGAAGCCAAAGGGCAAGGTCTTCAGCTTCCCAGCAGCTTTCTCACATTGAAATTTATTATCAATTTATAAATAGAACTAGACTTCCCCATTCTTCAAAGCTATTTTTCCCCACACTCTTCAGGGAGGAATCCATCATAATACTTCATATAAAATCATTATTCTTCTGCTTTTGAAGTACTTTTCTAAATAAAACCAAGCTTTCAGTGATCCACATGCTTGTATTCCCATATATACACAATGCAATTAGTGCCACAATGCATTTAAATAATGAAACACAAGGATATACCAAGTTCACCATCACATGATCTTGCTGCAGACCATCCTGCTTTCATCCATACTTTTTCCTTAATTCAAAGTTTATAATCTAACATCAGATAAGAAATTCAATTATTTAACACATGTATCATACATGAAAATACTAATTGCCTGCCCCCAAATAATCCAAATTTCTAAATATTAAACCAGTAAGGGGTTTGCATATGGCAACATTTAGTCTATGCATACACGTAAGTCCTATGATTGCAAAGCTCTGGTCCTTGTCTCCTATGAAGTTCCAATGTAGCAAATTCATATATTAGAATAGACAGAAGACAGAATTTTGATGATTTTGAATTTCAACTGACAGTGACAATGCTCTGAAATGTTTTAGACAAAGATAAACCCAGCTTTGCCTTTCTACACAGTAGCTACAAAACTTACTACATCTATGCTTGCTGCTAAATAAAAAGCTTTTCTTTCTATAAATTGCAAGTCAGCTAAAACAAGAAAACAGCCCTGCTTAGCCCTACCCTTTGAGAGAATCAAGAGGAAGTGTGAAACAGGGCAGTGAACCCAAAATAAAATATAGTAACTATGTTAACTATTGAAAGGAGTGAAAAGCTAAGAAAGTAAAAATGAACCCAAATGGATGATACTACAGAAGAGAAATATTACATAAAAGAAACACTGTAATATCACCCAGTTAAAAAAGAAACTATTATACAGTTTCTTATATGCTGAATTAATTATCATATATCGAAAAAAGGAGCCTCTTTTATTCAGGAAGATTAAAATCCTGTAAATTACCTTCAGGGTGCAATTTTCAGTAACCAAATGTAAATGCTTTACAATAAAAAAGTAACTGAAAAGAACCTTAACCAATGTAGACATAATTTCACTTTCTTTGCTAGTAGGCATGAGAATAAAAGAACACCAATGATACACATTCACTGGAAAATATCTAGCTGCATCATTCATTACCACACACCATCAACTTGAATTATGATTTTCTGCTTATCCTCTTTCATTGAAGGGCATGCTGTAGCATACTTAAAAGTGAAAAATAACTCAATGGTTGAGGGCCATGAGGCTGAATCTACATGGAGATATAAAGCATTCTGACGAGCATTACAGGGATGAAAAGAAGTACAGGCCTTACAAATGAAATATTGCCTCTCTCGGCTCTTAGAACTCTTTGGGAGAGTTAAGAAAACACTGGACAAGGAAGAAGCCCTGAATGTAGGTTATGTGTCCTACATCAGAGGCTGTTTGAAAAACAAACACAACAAAACACAACCTTGGTAACCGCAGAGTGAGTAGTGAAATCCTGTCATAGCCTGAAAGCTGGCCAACAGGTAGGAAGCAAAGGAGTATTAATAAATAGCAGACTCTCAGCACAGAGAGAAGTTAACAGTGATGTGCTCTGGGGAGTTTTGCTGGGACTTACACAGTTCCATGTATTTATTAATGACCTAGAGGAGGTGGAAAAAATGCTGATGGCAGGAAATTATGTAGGTTAGTCAAGATGAAACAGCACTGTGAAAAGTTCCCAAGCAGCCCAGCAAAACTAAGCTGGAGGTAAATCTTCCTGCATATTTAAATAAAGCACATGTACCTTCATGAAAGACAAACTGCATGTACACTCCTAAGTTTCTCTCCCAAAAATCTGTTTCCTACCATGTCTGGAGCAAGTAAGCTAGTAAGTCTTATTTTAATTTGTATAAAGTGGGAGTAACCACCTATGTTGATGAAAATTCTGATATAAAAATTCTACAAAAGGAGAATCAGATCTTCTAATACTTTCAAACAGAGCTAAATGTAATAGAAAAATACATGTATTATAGTGTTAATAAGTAAACTAAAGTTTAGCCTTCATCCTAACAGGTTCAACTTTGGTAATTTCTTCCAAAAAGACAGTGAATTTCCACTCCTGTACACTGGTTTTGATAAAAAGTTCAAGAGCTCAATGCTGCCATGTAAGAAAGAAATTAAAAGAAAATGTTATTTCCATTTAAAACACAGCAGGTAGAACAAACACATAAACCTTATGAAAGGCTCAGAATAAGTTCTTAATACCCATTGCAATGTGTTTAGAAAGACAGAAAAATCACCTCCGTTATTCCCTATTTTATCAAATTATTGAAAAATGGGAGCAGGGGCAGAAAGTAACAGTGAAAATTACAAGGTTTGCTGCGTTTAATACAATAGTAAAAATTAATGCCAACTCTGAAGAGTTTCAGAAAGCCCTCATGATATTTTGCAGGCAACTAATTGCATGAAAAAATTCACTTTTAATAAATCCTAATGTATTCTATAGATGTACATTTAGTCAAGCAGAATGCATCCTGAGTATACTTACGTGGAAAATAATGAATTTTGACCTAGCTATTGCCTATGAAGTAAAGAAAAAAAAACTCAGGAGTTATTAGATATTCTTAAGCTTGAGTTTTAGTGCTCACTTATCATGAAGTTTGAGTAGAATATAAAGGTATTTAAAAAAAAAAATCATGCTCTATACTTCTGTGTACACCTATTTATTTATTTTGAGACTCCCCATGCTTAATTCTATTTTCTTTTTCTTAAAAAAGGAACTAGAAATCATAGAGAGAGAAAAAAGATGACCATATTTCATACAAGGAGCAGCTAACCAAACTGAGAACTGAAAAAAGCCATGGAACAGATATGCATAAACATTTCATGGTATGTAGGAAGTGAAATACAAAGTGAGGTTTCCACTTTACTCTGACACACAGTTAGATGGTTATACAGTTCAGAACCAAATAGCAGATACTTGGTATTATGGTTGAAGGAAGTATCACTGTGTTGTCCTCTGCTCTCATTCACACCTCTACTCACCTGCTGTTCATTCCTGTGAACAAAATAGTAAGCTAAATGGATAAGCAATTTGATCTAGTATGACCACTCGTACATTCTTATTATTAGGGAGAAAAAAGTTTCTGATCAAAGAATGCTGGGAAAATTATTAAAGAAATTGCATCTTGGGGGTAATGAGGAATAATGAAACAGTGCTTTTATACAAAAGTAGTGGGGGAAGAGAGCTCTTAATTTAGAAGAAAATTAAAAAGAACAGTTTTCATAGTAGAGGCAAGAAAGTGAAGTAGGTGAAATTAACTCTTGGAGGATACTGACTCCAAGTTTAGTAAGAATAGCAACATAGATAAGAACAATATCCATAGATACCATAAGACAGAAAGGGTATCAATACTCAAATTTCAGAGTTTTTTTTTAAAACAACGTCTAGGGCATCTAACTTTATATTTAGCTATAAAACCAGAGAATTTTACACTAGTCTTTACATACCCAAACTCGTGGAGGAAAAATATTTGAGTACATTTCCTACATACATAGATCATAAAGTTTTAAAACAAACTTTTAAGCTAGGCCTTACATCCAGTGGCTTCAGCATCCTAGTTTTGAAATCACCATTAAAAAGCATTTTATGTTTCATCAAAATGTTCAGATATTAGGTTCAAAGAGTTACAGGTTCTACACAGAGAAGAATATAACTGCTTTTTTTTTCTTTAACACAGTAAAAATGAAGTTGTTTGGAAGCAAAGTAACATTCAGGAAGATATCTGTAAACCAGAGAGTGATGAAGGGTGAAAACTTCCACACTGCTTTATGAAGAGGAAAGCAGAACTGTGATTAAAAACACCTGAAGTGACCTTATGTGTCATGACATTTTCCGATGTTAAGAGTTCTTCCTCTTGCCCACTTAATAATAAGATATAACTATAGTCACTGACAAGGTGCATGCCAAATACATCAGCCAAAGCACTCTTCTTTAAGAACAACTGGACAAGTTCCTGTTTAAGAGCAATTTGGGGCTGTGATAGGATCACAGAAAGCTCAGCAGTAATCACAAACAGCAAAGATGCTGGGAATAATACACACATACATATGAAAACCAAGTTCCTACACTACAAACCACAGATACAAGCACTAAAAAGTTTTTACTCCTATAATTTTTCTTCTGTGGAGTAATTTTTCAATCTGATGCAATGAACAAGATGACTCAAGACCAGATGATTTTTTTCAATTGTGTTGGCAATCCAGTTATAGTCCTTCTCTAAATATTCAAGTGCACCAACAAACTTTTAACACAGTCACTGTGTTCACACATATAACACAATAAGTTCAGTGACTAGTAAAAGTAGGGAGAAGATCCTGTTAGGTATTGGAAAACACCTAAAAGACAGCACAGTCATCTGTCACAGCCAACTTCATGATGGAAGTCCTGCTTGTCAAACTTAATTTCCTTTTACAACAAAGTGACTCACACAGTTGATCAAGGAAGTCATTTGATTGACATAATTTTTTTTTTATTTCAGTAAAGCTTTCAATACTGTCTCTGACAAGATCCTTCTGGACAAAACATCCAGCACACAGCTGGATAAACACATCATGGGATAGGTGAGCAATTGGCTCAAGGGTTGAGCACAGAGGGTAATAGTGAACAAGATACCTGTCACTATTGGGGTTCCACAGGGCTCCATCTCAGGCCCTGTGCTCTTCAACATCTTCAAAAATTACCTGGATGCAGGACTGGAAGGAATACTGAAAAACTCTGCAGATGACACAAAACTGGGAGGAGCTGCTGACTCCCTTGAAGGCAGAGAGATCTTGAAAAATCAGACAACTGGGCAATCACCAACCATATGAACTTCAACAAGGGAAAGTGTTGGATTCTGCACCTGGGATGGGACAACCTTGGATGGACTGGAGAATGAGATGATGGAAAGCAGTGCCACGGAAAGGGCCCTGGGGGTGCTGGTGGATGAAAAGTTGAATCTGAGTCAGCGTGCCCTGGCAGCCAGGAGGGCCCACCATGTCCTGGGGGGCATCAGGCAAAGCATCGCCAGCCTGTCAAGGGAGTAGATTGTCCCGCTCTGCTCTGCATTGGGGCGGCCTCGGCTTGAATACTATGTGTAGTTTTGGGCACCACAGTATAAGAAGAATATTAAGCTACTAGAGAGCATCCAAAGAAGGGCTTTGAAGATGGAGATGGGTCTAGAGGTGAAGCTGTATACCTAGACACTGCAGACACTTGGTGTGTTCAGCCTGGAGGAGACTGAGGAGAGACCTCATCATGGTCTACAGCTTCCTCAAGAGGGGAAATTAAAGAGCAGACATTGACTTCTTTGTGGTGACCAGTGACAGGACCCAAGGCAATGGCCTGAATCTGTGTCAGACATTTAGATTAGATATTAGGAAAAGTTTCTTCGTCCAAGGGCTTGGTCATACACTGGAACAGGCTCTCCAGAGAACTAGTCAGCACCAAGCCTAATTTCAAGAAGCATTTGGACAATACTGTTGGGCACATGGCGTGAGTCTTGGGGCTCTCCTGTGGGGCCAGGAGTTGGACTCGATCTTTGTGTGTCCCTTCCAACTCAGAATATTCTATGATTCTATGAATAATAATCAGCCTTAGCCTGTTGCATTCTAGGTTGCTATTCACAATTATTAAAAACAGTCAGCAGGAAAGTAAGTTTTCTATCTTAGCTGACTGGGTCTTTTAGTTTTGTCTAATCAGTTCCACATAATAAGGCCCACAGCTCCCAATTAAAAACAGACTGTACGCAGTCCTCTTTGCTCACAAACATCATTCAGTAAAACATTTAGGTCTCACTAACAATTTCTGGAATTAAAACTTGTCACATATTTCAAGTTTTTGCAGACTTTTCTTGACTGAGCAAACTTTACACACCTGTAAATTCTCATCTAAATCCGTTTCAGCTGATTTTGGGAATGCATATTTTGGAATTATTTGTTCGATGCATACATAAGGCAATCTAACAGAAACTAACTTCCATGACTTTGCTAACTAGAAGTAGGTTGGATTTTAAAAACAGCTCTCAAATTATAATGGACTAATAAGCAAATTTTATTATATCACTCCTAATACTGACCATGAAAAATAAAACTACACAGAAAAAAAAAGTGTTTACAGTTTCTGAATGCCACCATCATCAACGTTCTTAAATTAGGAAATTGTGACACAAAGAAAGAGACAGAAAGCTATAAACAAAAGTATTAGTTTGCATGCTTTCCAAGACATCCTAGCTACCTAAGGACATACTTGTCAAGTCTATACTTACCTTACTGAGATGGACTTAGGTAACTCTGTTTTCTATCAAAGTATTTGACAGGACATTCTAGTTGATTTGTGCAATGTAACAATGTTATACTAATTATTAGAAACAAAAAATTCTATTGGCAAGACTCAAAATTTTAACCAACTCCCCCACGACAAGGAAAGGCTAGGAAACAGGTCATTTGAGGGTAATTTATACATTGTTTTTTGTTCTAGTCATCCAGCTGCTATAAAATATTCAAGCTATTCTGTGAAGCCCTGACACCAAATGCCTCTTAGTTTCTCTGTACTACTTTTAAAAAGAATACAAAGGCAGCCCAGCACACAAAAAGTCTTGCACTATTTGAATCTCCAACATAATAGTCTTTTATACAGCATTCTCCGTGTTTTGAATCGACAGCTACATTTTAGAAAAATTAAACCAGAATGTGACTGCAGACAGGCAGGACACCAGCATAACTCCTTTATCTAGCTAGTTATCTAGCTAGTCAGAAAGCAAGCCAATGCTTCAGTGTTTGAGCACTTGATATCTTAACCTCCTCACTTAATAACTACATAGTGTAGCTCATATGGTAACTACTCAGAGTGCAGGCAGTTAGGGCAACTGGGAAAATGTGTTGCATCACTCTGGGACCACCAATGTGGTCTTTGGACAAGTTCCTGTTTTCAGGAGGACACAACTGAAAACTGCTCTCTAATTAGCATCAGACAGGCACAAGCTTCAGCAGAAAGACAAGGGTCAACAGACTGAAGAGCAAGGTCAAGCCACCAAAACTCTGTGGGACAATACACAAGCTACAGGGCAACAAAGCTTCTCGTCTGTGTAGACAATAAGCGATGCTAAAATCTCCAAACTCTCCTTCTCCCTCGCCCTTCCTAAAGGAGAGACCATAATTAAATGGCTCTGTTGTCAGTGTGACATGATCACTAATTTGCAGTTACAAATTTCTGAATAAACACAAATAAACAGCGGCCAAGTCCACATCACTTCCAGCCAAAATTGTTTATGTTGTATATACAGGGCCCAATTAGCTAAGCATTAAGAAAGTACAAATATCCTCTCAAAAAAAATTCACACTTCTCAGTACAGGGAGGATACAAAATATACAGAAACACTTCTGGAATGAAACAATTGTACCTATTCAACTACTCTGATTTATTTTATTACACGGATTGATGCTTTAATGAAAAAGTTAAAAAAAAAGTAGCAATTAAAGGTCAGAAGGTTTGTTTCTTAAAAGCAGAATTACTACTGATTGTTGGTCCTATGTAAATGCTTCACATCTCTGATGGGGTTCTCCAGAGAAATAACAAACTCCAAATTTCAGACGTCTCCCTTTGGGAAAGAAGCACTCATCTGACCATTTTCGACATTGGCCCAGAATCATGCCTAGATTGCCTATTTTCCTCCACTGGCTTTGAAGCGAGTCCAGAATCCTAGCTTAGATGTTAACATATATATTGAAGCTCTGTTGCTGGTGGATTTCTTTTTTCTTTTGCAATTTCATCTAAAAGTGAGTTAAAAACACACCAATGTCTGGGTTAGCTAAGCTGTTACAATTAGGGCATTGTATAAACTTCACATCTTCCTTAAACTTTGATGAGATGCTTGTCCTTTTTCATAAAGGTCAAAATTGTCAGTGGAAAAAAAAGAAAGGGTGCTCTTACCAGAGAACAACATTTACCTGCAGCTGCTTATTTCAGGAACAGCTGTCAGCAGCCAAGAGAGACCATCACTTCTTATGGCTTCCCTGGCATGAAGTCAAATTTCTCTAAGCTCAAGGGGACAAACCTCAATATAATGCATAGCAAAGGCAGGAAACAGCAATGGGAAATGAGTGTATGCTGGGGAGATCTGGAGGGCAAAAAACTGGTTTACACATAGGAGAGGAGAAGGGAGCTGAGGCAGTAGGAGAGGAAGGGAAGGGCTGGACCAGTGAAGGGCACAGGAATGCAGAGCATTAAAAAAAAAGAAAGAGAATGGGAAATGCAATTACCTATCAAAGAGATTATGAGTCTTGTAACATCTACTGTTCTGTATTGATTATTAGAAAACATATCATAGTAAAAATTATCATCCATGTGTTAACAGGAGAGGAAAAAGAAAATAAGGGGGAGGGAACCCACCACACTTCCCAGGACTCAAATATTCTCCTCAGCAGTCAAGGAACTTTGCTGAAATGCAATGAATAAATAGTAAGCCATCACATAATTATTTTATTTAAGTAAGTATACACTGCACTGCTAAGCCTGTAAGCCACACACTTACAAACAAATGGGAAAACATTATTTTAGGTTAAAAAGAAATAGAAGTGTTTTAAAAATATTTCCACATTTTTGAAGACTTCAGGAACTATCACTCAGTATGTTTTTCAAAATATTCAAGTGAATAAATGAGGTGACTACTAAAGAGTAAACAGGTGGTCACTGTTCCAAAGACAGTGGAAGGATATACATGAATGGAACCAGAGCTCAGTGACTAAGAGGAATGGACCAAAAGACTAAGATAATTCTAAAACTCTGAATTCACAAGGAGAATGGACTGAAACCTTGGGAGGCGGAAGAAAGGCTTGTTTTTAAGAGTCAAATCTGAAGTCACCATTCAAGCAAAATGAACATCAAAGAGGAATTTCAGATAAAATCAATACACAACCTGACCAAATATTGTAGGCTTTAGACTACTTCAAAACCTAAAAATTTAGGGCAACAGATGTTCCAGAATAATATAGGTCAGGAACAGCAGCTCAGCATATTAACATAAATCAGTCCTTTCATATTTGAATGTTGTTCACAGATAGATGAATTGGAGAGGGAATAACCTTGCCAAACAGAACAATGCAATGCTCTTCTAAAATAACATCTGTACATTAACTGTTTATTAACTGGCATATTTTCTATATTACTTATTTTAACTACAATGAATGCTCTAGAGACTATAACACTTAAATGCAGATCTATACTCCTATTGGTTCAAATTAAGAATTTAAGAAATGCCTAATAGTATGTTTTAAGAGTGATTACTAACATGGTGCATGACTTTCAGGAAATTTTCTCCCAAGAAGGGACAAAAATCCCAACTTATGCTCATAGTACTATATATGCCTAATATATGCCATATGTATAATGTGTTAAACATGCATTCACTTCTCATTTCAGTCACAGAAAGAATTAAGAAAAAATATAAATGTCACTAACAGTTCAGATTTTGGAGCAAATTCTTTTGTCTTGAAAAACAAAGTTGCTTTTTTAAATGCAATTGTAATAGGCTTTCCTTAAGGAGCAGTTTTGAATGTAATGCAGCAAAAAAAAAGAGGGGTTTTTTTCTCCTTGCTGATGTGCAGTATCACACTGCTCTGGTTTAAAGAATGGAGAATTTAAGCTTCTGTGAAAGTCCATCTAATTTTCCTTCTCAAGGTCTACCATTAAAGTCAAAAGACTAATTATTTTGAAGCTTCAGCAGATTTATTTTCATGAATCTTTAAACCAAGAAGTTAAGCAAAGTTGAAGTGGGAGAAAATACAGAGAATGGAGGTGGCAATTAGCTGTAACATTATCTAACATAAGCAAGTCTCAAGTTGGGTTAAATATTTCAATCAATGAAATTAAGGAACAAATGTTGTAACAGCAGAATACCCACTCTGGTTTTAGCAATTCATCAGCACCTTTCAAGATAGCAGTTTGGGTTATGATTGATAAAGAATACTACAGATTTTAAAATTAACTTCAGAAATCATACTTTAATGATTGTGCTTTACTGTGCTTTTGAACAGAAATGATATTTTAATTATTGTAGCCTGGTAAGGAGGGATGGGACCTACATGCCTAAAAAAGGGCAAGAGAATCTTTGGCAGCTGCCTGGCCATTGTGCTGAGAGGGGCTTTAAACTGAGGGACTCAGTGGGTAGGATCCAAAGTGGCAAGGCTCATGCCATTTTTTCCTCCTGGGAAGCAAGCCATGACAACCAGTACCGTGATAAATGTTCCTTGGCTGCCTCTCAAGAAGAATATCCAAAGGCTAACCACATCAAGGATGTGTATGGCTATGGTTAATCCTCTTACACCCCTTCCAGGAAACCCGCATGCTTGATTACCTCTCTGAAGTACCTATATATAAACACATGCAGGAGGGGAAATAAACAAGAAGAAATAGAAATCTCCGTGCAGTCCCAGGGACATGGTGCCTTTGCAATTACAGAGACATGGTGGATAGCTCTTCAAAGACCTGCTTGGAGGAATCCTCTGGGTTAGAGCTCTAGAAGACAAGCGAACTGGTCAATATTCAAGCATCACTTCCTCCAAGCTCAAGACCAGTGTATCTCCACGAGCAAGAAATCAAGCAAAGGGGACAGGAGACTTGTATGGATGAGCAGGGAGCTTCTAGCAAATCTCATAAGGCCATTCCTCACTAACTTCAGTACAGAAAACTCTGAGGCACTAAGGAAGAAGTGGTAAAAATTATTCCACACTTGGAGAGTTACAGGAATCCTGACTTTTTTAAGGAATTGCAAAATATGGATTTATTCATGTCCTTTTCCTTCCCCCTTCCCAAACAAGACAGTTTAATCGTGACCTGGCACATCACAACCAGCTGGAATTTGATGCTATTCCCAGCACTGATCAATCAGGACCTCGAAGTTAAATGGATACATTAAGGCCCAGATTTTAAAGTACAGATTTCAGTTCACACAGAGCTGGCAACGGTTTTACTCCCCCCCCGTATTGTTCAGCGATCCATAGAGAGTTCTTACAGATGCTGAAAGTTATACTGCAGCGAAACCAAACCTTTAAAAGAGCAAAAACAGAATGGGATTGAACGAAACTGCAAACCAGAGTGAAGACAGCCTTTAGCAAGATTCTTTAAAAAGCAAAAACAGGCTTAGTATTTTGCAATGACATAAAAAAGCCTCCAAAAGTTTGAGACTTTGCTTCACAAAGACTTCATGAATCTCGATAGAAGACTGCTTTGCACAAGCAAACTAAATAACAGAATACTGATCATAGTACTTCTTCACCTCTCCCCTGCCAGTCTGTTGACTGCCAGTATAAGTTCTTCTGAAATATAGCTTGGTCTACAAAATACAGTTCGAAGGACTGCAAGAGTAGTCTGCCTTTCAGAGTGAAGCCACATACTGCAGTAAGTATCTACACCATCCTCTACAACACTATATTATTAGCATGTTCACGCATTAAGGTAAGAGCCTGATCAAGACACAGTAAAGGCTAGTGCTGTGCAAGCATAAGAAAGCTTTGCCAATATGCCTCATTCCCAACATACAACTACCCATCGGTTCCGGCACTGAGCCTCTGTGGAAGACAGGTTGCCAATGTGCAATGTTTCTCTGATGTGGATAATCATCCCAGAGGGAACAAGATGAATCCCACAAACTCTGTCTCACTTGTGAGGCACACTAGAATGCACATGTAAGAATAAATAAATAATATTAATTTTAAAGGTAGCTGTTCAATGTTAAAAACATTAATAACAACAATATTTCTTTCTCTTCTCCTCTGCACCATTCCATGAACCAGAGAGAAGTCAAACTGGAAGGAGCAGAAAGGATTTCCCTCTTCTCACACTTTATTTTAAACAACATAAACAACTTGGTTTGGTAAACATACAAGAACCTAAGCCACACATCATCAAAAGTCAAAAAAACCCTACACTTCAAAGAGACCACAAGCCATATAAAACAATAGTAATAAAAACCCGTACTTGAGAGATAAGATTACAGTTCAGTCCCAGACCCATATATGGCTATGGATATTAAAAATTTCTTTCTCAGATGATTGCCAGGAGAACAAGCAGGCACTCCAACAGCTGTCAGTATTGCATATTTGTCCCCCCTAGTAAGAAATGGATGTTCCACAGAAAATGTGGCATCACACCATTTTCACCCAAAGCTGGAAGAAATACACATTACTCCCTTTTCATTCCCGATCCCACAAGACTTTCTACTATAAGCTACTGAGCGGTTCCAACATAAGCTCTGTCTTTAAGTTCTTCAGTTACTCAACAACATAAGTTAGATTTAAAGAGAAAATAAATACATAAGGTGTAACTCTATTTGACACTCTTGAGAACAGGAAATTTTGTTTCCCTTTGAGGAAGAAGCACCAAAAATACAAAAATTCTACTTTCAAGTCTCAGATGCCAAAGTATACCAGGGAAACCATGGCTCATGATCCTCATGATCAGATGAAAGATTTCCCTTCCTTCCTGCTCTATTTCTTGTGTCTCCACAGGTACTTCATTTTGGGCTATCAGTTTAACAAAATAAAGAACAGAAACTACAATGTCCTTTTTCAGCACCATGAATCTTCAAGGTTGTTATCCTAACGCCATCTGCTCTGGCCTAGATGAGAACAGCTTTCAAAAGTAAGAACATGAGTGACACTGTGAATGACACTCATCTGTGCTGAAATTTCAGCATTTCCTCAAACAAGCAGGATAGGGTTGGTGCCGGCTATTGCAATGCAGATCAGTGGAAAATGTTGGCACTAGCAGTGTACATTTTAATGAGCGTAGAAGAGGTTTTTTTAGCTTTCCAGGAGATTTCTGCCTCAACACTGGAAAGAGGGATCCAGAGATGAAATACTGAAGACTGCAGGGCCATTCTTGTAGGCTCTTCTCCTACCCCTGACAAGTTCTTTCCTTCACAGCCTCTCTTAAGAGGCTCAAATGCACCACTGTTACCTGAAGTTCACTTACATGGGTAGTTCCAGGAGGAACACTCTCCCATTTTACTCATACTCTTAGTGCAAAGACAGAACTGGCCATTTCCAAATTTACCTTCTCTACGTGAAGGCATAGCTTCAGTAAAATTGGGCAAACATTACCCTCTCCTTGCTCCCATAAGCAAGTGGTACATAATACCAATGGCAGTTCTATATTTAGCTTCAGTGCAATGTTGCTTTTTATACTTAGAATCATAATTTCTGTGAATCAATCCAATGGAATAGAAAAATCAGAATGCATTCCAACATTAAAATAGCCCCTACAAGGTTTTATAGCACATTAGTATCAATTATCCTTAGCTCACACTCCCCAAAAATGCCATTTTTGAAAGAAAAGAGATTAAAACATTAGTTGCTTATGGCATCACTGAGCAACTAAGATGTAGCATATCAAAACAGCATGATAAACGTCTTCAGGAGTACATCGTGAGACAGCTACATAATAAGAGTACAGTTGCTTTATTCCTGGAATATGGATTTCTTGATAAACTTTCAAGTTTGGATCATATTTTCCAAGCAAATTATTACACTGTACATCACCTGAATTATGGAAAGCAAGCAAGCAAAAGACAGCAAGGAACATGTCCAGTGATACTGTGAAAGCTGGCAATATTAAAGGTAACTTAACACAGCTAAAAAACTACTGACCACACAGAAGTAATATGCACATGAAGTCCAGCCAAAACACTGTCAAACTTGCAAGTGCTGAAGTGCCAGAGGTGGAGGAAAAAGCAAGAACAAGCTATCAGTTGATTAAAAGTTAAAGTCATTGCTGTATAAGCTACTCTTGAGAGAACACAGCAGCTCAGCGCTTGAGAACAGCTTCCCATGCTAAAGAAAAGAATCTACAATTAGACTTCTAAAACACTTAACACCTCTGTGGAATTGGCAGATGGCACGTCAGCCAGGGAGAGAAAAACGAAGTATTTAATTTGTATTAACATGTTTCTCTTAGTTAAACTTTCCCTAGAGGTCTATACAGAAAAAATAGCACACAACATTCAGTCAATGAAGAGCACTCAAAATTATGAGAGGCAAACAAGCTGGAGGTGAACCACATTTTGAGTGCTTCTCTTGAAAATGCTTCCTCTAATCTTAAGTAGTTAGTCCTCACCTTTCTTCCCTTCAGCAGGCACAAAAAATAAGAATGTGTCTACAGCAACAGTAGTGTTGCACAAGAAAGCAACAATATTAGCTTTGAAGCTGCAGAGCCGCCTGGATCTGTTCTTTACGTCTATCACAGTAATGGCCCTGACACAAGGTGCCAGGATTCATTCTCTGGGGCAATTGGCTGGAATCAGGCTCTGGTTAAAGTTGAAACAAACCTGTTTGCCACTGCTCAGACTCTATAAAACATGTTCCACACCACAAAACCACCACGTATTTCTGCAAAAGCCAGCAGCCTCACAGACCCACCAGTATGAATCCCATGGTGACAAATGTTAAGCCACTGGCACTCTATTGGACACCAAGGTTACCTGCTATTTTGAAAAGGAAAGGTGCAGTGAGAGCACATCAGTAAGGCAAGAAATGTGGAATACGGATGATCATGATGTATGACATTACCTTGGATGCTTTCTACTTTACGCTATGAGTTATCTTTACTCTTCAAGTATCCCTAGTAAATCACACAGCTCTGCTTTGTCACATGCACACAATCCCCATATGCAAGAGCTTACAAGACATCATACTGCAAGAATGCCTTGCAACACACTGAAGATCCTCCAATAGCAGCTCAAATATTATACAGTTCATCTAAATAGCTACTAAGAACAAAGTACTTCTGAATTTGCTATGTGTTTCTATAGACGTTCATGCAATAAATATAAACATCAGATCCCTCATAGGCAAGGGAAAAACCCCACTAAACCACTTTTAAATGAAACAGGGATTTTTGCATATTTTGTTGGAAATACAACTTTATCTTGTAAGAGAAGCTTAAGTACATCACTGCTTCCTAGAACTCAAGTTAAGCTACAGATAGACTTTAGTGGGGAATTTTATTAACTGGTCAATTAACATAGCATTGTAAAAATCCTTTCTATATTTGAAGTATTTTATATATATTAGCAAAAAAATTTATATACTGATAGCTATGGGAAGCAACTGTTAGGCAATACCATGTCTTTACCTCAATCCAAAGTTGTCTTGCTTTATTAGGCCTGGTAACACATTCATACAAATCTGACAAGATTACTTCCTGGGACCACAGATCATCATACTACAGGAGTTACTGCCAGAGATTCAGTAACGTCTTTGCTATCTACAGGACAAATACTATATTAATTCCACTCAGCCACATAATAGAAGACATACGATTTGTTTTTTTCCAGAGTTCCAGAACTAAGAGTTGTTATGGACAACTTGTTGAAAGGTGAGGGATTTTTTCTCAAAGGGGCAACACAACTCTGCTCTACCTCCACCTTACCTGCAAGGGAACGCTCCCCTCAACTTCTTTAAATGACAAGTGATTTTGTTTGTGACTGGTACAGCTTTCTCAACACATTCCTCTCTTAAAGTGGCTTACAGAAGAGCAACCATAAGCAGGCTTTGATTAACTTATTTAACAGGCTTGACCTTGTGACTGCTCACACCCTGCTCTCCTTTCCCTGAAGTCATATTTTGCATATTATGGCCCAAAGAAAGACTGAACATAGTACAGAGCTTCACTCATATTTTTACTCTAGACAACATAGAATCCACTTCTAAAATCACATCACTTGCTTAAATTCATAAGGCCTGATTCTGATTAAGCAAAATCAACCTTACTATATGAGAGGTCTCTAGGGAGGAAGTAAATAGTACTAATTCTTTGTCCTTCTAAATTCAATTCAGACTAGGTGAGTGTGATCACAAGGATGTCTGAAAGACAGACTGCAACCCTAAGACAGAAAATTAATTGTCAAGTTTCTCACGCATCCAGGTAGACCAGGTCTAAAATAAAGCTGTAAGATGAGAAACATTTGCATGGTCAGATTACTGATATCCAGAATTCCCAAGATATCATAAAAAATAAATTGCATCAAGGTAAGGTATAAAAAGGTTTTGATTCATTGTTTTGTTTTGGTTTTTTGGGTTTTTTTCATTGTGACTTGTTTTCACTTTTTGCAAATAAGCAAATAAGAATTTTATTTCACTAAAATCATAAACATATTTGCACCTGCTTATATTTCATTATATGATCCTCAAAGAGAGCAAAAACCTCTATAACAGTACATTAAGTGTTACATCTCTTGATTTGCAGCTCTTCAGCACACAGGAAGAAGTTTTGATTCGTATTGTTTATGCAAACCAGTTCCTCTGGATAGCTGAATTTAGATTGAGGACATGAACATGTTAATTGCTTTTATGTTGGTTCTCTCTTATTAATTTAGTAACAGCAAGGAGTGTAACATTTGCATTCAAATATAGATCAAAAGACATCACTGTTATATGCAATATGCTTTGAAATTTAAATATCAGCATAAATTGTGTTTACTTAAATGAGACTGTGCCAACTTGTAGGGGATTCTGCATAATCAACATGAGGCTTTAAAAGTTTTATTTTCTCTACCATCAAAATACATGCCATAACTCCAACCTTTATCTCCTATTCAAAGTTTAACATTTCTTTTAACCTTGTGATCTCTAATGCAGTTGATCTGAGGAATTTACTGATCAAGGAAGTGACCTGGTAAACACATCCAGGTCACAATTTCCAATGGCACCTACACTTTTGTTTTCTTTTTTTTTTTTTTTAACCAACAAAACAAAGGAAAAAGTTTACCACTCAGTCTAGAAATATTGAGAAACTCTGAAACTCTTTCTCTCTCTGCTTTAATTAAACTTAAGCCATGAGGAGGTAACAAAATGAATAGTTAACAACATGAGTATATGAGAGACTTTCAGGCAGCCTGGCTCAACCTGGTCTGGAGAGCATCCACCTCTCAGAAAGCCCATTCAGCATTCACCCCTCTCTAAAAAACACACATGATGAAGACTTAAATTCTTTGGACTTGAACCCAAGCTCTGCTGAGATCCTCCTAGACAATATGATATTGCTTTTCATTTCATCCTATTATATTAACATAATTGTTCAGATTTATAATGAATAGCAGTTGAGAGGCAACCCAAGTCATGGCAAAAAGCTTAAACCTGGACTGAGCTATCTCCACTGGAGCAATCTTTGCCTGGAACTTGCTTGCTTCCACTGTTTACAGTACTTTAGCGTCAACTCTGAACCTGGCAAGACTTTTTCCCTGAAGCAAGTTCAAAGTTTAACCCATTTTTTCTGATATTTAATGTAATCCATTAAGTGAACAGGCATTTAACCTATTTCTTGGATCTACACAAGACTTTCTTCAGTTGTAATAAAGTATAAAACAACATCTAAGAGTATTTAAGAAAACAAATAGCAAAGAAATGAGAACTCTTTTCCCTGAGATTAGAAAAAAGAAAATTTAAAATTTTTGAAGAAATTACACCACTCGCAGAGGGAAAACCTTCTGCAGTCTTTACAGACTGCACACTCACTACATACATTATCTGTCCCCACTCTTTTTCCACTACAATTCATTATATATTCTTTTAAATCCTACTGCACACAAGCACATCATTATACCATGCAAACTCTTTGGTTGCCAATTTTATTAATGTGGGTGAGCTGTATTAAGTAATGCTGCTTTCCTCACTTGCTAAATGAAGAGTATTGAAATATTCCACAGAAAGAGAGAGAAGCAGAAATTGGAATCTAGACAACTTTTGAATTAAAAGCAGCATAATTTAGTATTGATAGATGGCTGAGGTAATAAGGCATGTATGTATACCTGGACACATAAAATTAAAGTTGGTCCAAATACAACATAGGTTTTAGTAATCAAAATTCTTTTGTAAAACCACACATAGTGGACAGTGAATGTATCTGCACCCACGTGTGTATGCACGCACTTTAATTATTCTGCCCTAATTTGCACATGCATAGTTTAAAAAAAATAGCATAAAGGCTTGTAAGGTTTGGAAAGGTTGCACATGAACCACATACATAAGACCTCTGAGCATGCCTGCTCCAGTGGCCTTTGCAGAAAGCATCAACTGTTTCCCAGCCTCTTACTCCAGGATCCTAACATCCTGCTGAAAGCCTGTTTATACAATGCACACCAGAAGCTGACAAACCTAAATTTCAGGCTCAAAAGTTCAGCATCTGTTTACTGGATATTTGCATAATAAATGTTCATATTGTTTTGACAGAACTATTTTTTCCCCCCATTCTACATATAAAACTAAAATCGCTATATGATTTAATATACACATCTGATAGGAACAAGACTTGTACATTCAAAATCAACTTTCAAGTTCAAATGTATTTTTAGAGATATATATATAGAAAATCCTATTTTCATATTTTTGATTTAACAGATTTTGCTTTCATTCTCAGATATGGTTATTATCAAGGGTGCAGGGTTTTGAGAGGGAGTAGGGGGAAGGGGGTTACAAGTATGCTTGCAGATCTTTCTTTACAACAAAAAGGAACAGTTTAATCTGTGGACTCTTGGCATCCGGAAGCCAACAGCTGTAGAAAACTAATTTCATTTGAAACCCTATAGGCAAATGCTCCTGCTGTCTCCAAAAGCTACATCAAATCATACAAACTGTGTCTGCTATTGCAGACAAAGGAAACCTGCTTATACTCACAAAAGCTCAACACATGTAATTCAACTCGCGTGTCAAAGTAAAACAATCCAATTAATATTCCACTCACTATTTTCAGGAAGAATTAGTACACACAAATATTTCAAGTAATTACATTAGCAAAGATGTTTGTGCAAATCATGCACGATGGAGAGGAACTGCAGCAAACTCAGACCTCTGTTTAGTTTAAAACATTAGAATATGGTGCCTGATGGCAAACCAGAAACATTTAAGAAGTTAAATACTGTAGGTATCAGTGATTTGGTTCTATTTTGGGCATTAAAAACCAAAAAAATAGTAGATCTATATCACTGCAGGAGCTTGTTATAAGAAGTCATAGCAAAGTCTACTAGCTTCATCTGGGAGAAGAGCAGCCTTCAGTATATCAGGAGGCACATCATGGCTACCCACATTTTAGGAGGTGATTAAACAGATTCTGTGACCCCTATAAATCACAGATGTGGCATTTGATTTTTTCTTAAGCTTTCAGATTAGCTATTCATCTATTTACTTGAGCATATAAAAATGAAAACCCACTGAAGTAGGAAGTCGCAACCTCTTATGAAGTTTTATTAAATAAGTCAGTTATTCAGGTAGAAAATTACCACCATCTGTCAAATCACCTTCATCTGGAAACAAAATTGACATTTTATGGGAATGGGAGTTCTTTTAAATACTGTATGTCATCTCTGGCATAAAAATATCCATTATTATTCTGAGGTAAATTAAAAAAAAGATATTCCAAAATTTCAGAAATCAAAGCATATACTATCCAAATTCTGTGTTTGTGCCTGCATTTTAAAAGAAATCCTAAATTAAGACAAGTCCAATAGAAGGGAAAATGGCATCATCTAGAAGACAGGAACTGATTGTCAAGGTAGCAATGATAGCCTTGATGCTTTGACATTCTGATGCTTTGTGTACTTAGCCTCTGGTAAACCACAATAGGTTTTAACTGAAATGTGTCTAAATAAAATACATCACTTACCTAATTAAATAACAAATGACATTTTACGAACAAAATTGTGCTGATTAGCAATAAACTGCATTCATAACAGTAGCTCTTTAGTAAGACACATTTTCAAAATTGCCTATGAGTTGCCAAGCTTCCATGCACTAAAACTCAACATGTTTTCTGAAATGGTTTAGTTTTCAGGTACCTTCAAGAAAAGTTTCTTCCTAGCTCACTTACACTGATTAAATATCTGGTGGCATAAGAGATTAATTTATAAAATACACAGATGAAAATGGTCATTTTTACAGTCCTTTGTGCTGGTATCTCACAGAACCCTGGATTTAATCACTGCCTGTGTTACAGTTTTAGTTAAATGAGAAAGATTATTTTGTTAAATTTTTCATATCATCATAATTCAAAGCACAGGAGACTCCTCCCCACCCTCACCAGGGTTGTACCAGGGAAGGACTGTTCCCCAACACTAGTACCCTGGTAGAAAGAGGGGGGATCTCTGAAGCAAAGCATCACAAGAAATCAGGGGAAAGGGGGTAAAAGTCTCCAGCACTTCTGGAACTGTCCCTCTTGGAACTTGGGTTTTTGCTCACTGGAGCCTTTTCCCTGGTGACCGACCTGCCTCATCAGCAGCTGTCTTCCGTGCTCAGTCACTGCCTGCCTTCCCTTGCCCTGGCAAGCCACCACCATCAGATACCTGAGGGGTGCCAGTGCTACTCTCAGCCGCTGCCACAGTCACACTGAAAGCCCAGGAATTTCCTTCTGGGAACTGTATGGGGCACTGCCAGCACATGGCTCATGGGTACCTGGCCCCAGCGCTGCTCTGGCCATTATTGTCACATCACATGGTTCTGCTCCATCAGGATCCACGCTGCCATCTTGGTGGCATAGGACTTCTTTCTTTAAACAAAATACTCTTCCAGGTTTTTTTTCCTTTTAACCAAGGGGGAGGAGAGGGGCTAGGTAACATTTTTCTGCTGTTTTTGTTCTCCGTTTTTTTAGTAAAATTGTTATCTTTTTCCTCCTTCATTCAGACTCCTAGTAACTTCAAAATTTGTCAATATTTGAGAGAGGGAAATAAATGAAAGACAAAGAGGGTTTTACCTCGTTAGAGGTCCCACCATCTGAACATACTGTCATTAAACCAAGACAGCCTGCACAGCTCTTCACCAGCTACCCAACTCTAGCAGTTCCCCAGTTTTCATTGTTCCTTTCAGTTGAGACAATGCAGAAACACATTCCTTCCCAAAATCCAGGAATCACATTAAAAAACACTGGCTGCTTCCAGATAGGTACAAATACATTACTCATGAGACAAAAGCTATTGGCACCTGTGTTACACATACTAGATACAATTCTCTTGAGTGTGCTTTCAGTTCCTGAAATTTTAAAATTAAGCCAAGACTGTAGCATCCATGAAATGTCAGAGGAGTCCAAGTATTTCATTGCTTTAATGACCTTTAAGCTCCTCTCTCCAATCTTGCCTTCTCCTTTTAAGAACTATTTTCACATGTCAGTTTGTTTTTAAAACCTCCAGTCCAAGGGCTAGCATTCACAGAGGCTACTGCTTTCTAACATCAGCTTTTGGTCAAGTGTTTATTTTACTGCTAATCTGCAGAATACGAAGAGCCAGTAGCATTAGCTTGCTTCAGATGTCAGATGACAGCATTAAATACCTCTAATATTTGTCTTCTGCAGTCATTCCACTCAGAATCATTTGCAAATCTAGATGTATAATAGTGACTGCATTGATGCAGCCTGACAATCACAATGGCATTACATTTTACATAGAAGTTGGAAATCAAAACCCAATAATAGATATTCCCACACAAGTACAAAGATTATTTGGTCTTGGATCCAACCAACCAATAGCATACACTGTGAGCATTCAATAAAGGAAGAAAAAAGAAGAAAAGGTAAGCATTCTGGTCACCAGTATACAGTAACAGGATAAGGATGATGGAGTACAAGAATTCTAACTATTCTAACTATTTTTGCTCCACTTCATTTTATCAAATTATGTAGGCTATTGGGCCTCTCCATTCTAACATTAGATAACAACAATAAAAAAGTCCTCTAATCACTCTTTTTTCAGCCCATGCTGAGACCTGCAAAATTATAATACTCCAAGAAAAGTCTGGGCCTGGGACAGTAAGGTGCAACACTCATACAAGTCAGCAGCAGCAGTCTCATCTACTATAAGGCAGACAATAACCTGGCGCTATGAAGACAAATTCTTCACTTAATCACCTGTCAATGCTTCAATTTTACCATTTGCTTTGTCTGACAGGTGACCTTGAAGCACAATTCTGTCTGTAAACTCTTTTTTAAAAAAATCTCAAAATATGGAGATACTCTGATGCTTACTTGAGCACCTTTTTTCAGATTCTTGTGCACAACAAAGCACATACTACGTCCAGAAGTAAATTAATGTTTAATGTAATAAAGAAATTGATGCCCATTTAAGAATAGAATTGTATGTCCAAACCTTATTGCACCTATGAATTAGAAATCACATACAAAAATATTTAAATGGGTAAAGCTATATTTATTTTTACCTCTTCCACACAGGCCAAGCTACTCCACCGATCACCAGGAAGACTAAGGAACATACTAATAGAAGTTCAGAGCATTTCCTTTGAAAGGTATCACTTGCTATACAGAGCCCTTTTACCCTCTCCTAAGTTGTACAGGGAAGGAAAGTTCAGCTTATATATCCTGGATTTATTACAGGTTTAATAATGGCAACAAAGGAGGATTTTCAGGTATATTCTGCAATGAGCCCCAAGTAGCCAGCACACAAGTCAGGGGAGAATTAGAGGAGAGGAAAATCAGAATTTCTACCCAAGACATTAAAGGAAGGTGACAACAATCAATGCTCCACTATTCCTCTTATTAACAGGCCAGGAAGATTAATTAATTTAGATTAATGAAGAGGGGGTAGATTTCACCCTCTTCTAAAGCATCAACAATCTACCACAGCTATAGAGAGGATGCTTTAATGTTTCTACTTACACTAACTGACGTTCTCTGCTCAAGCACTAAATACCAAATCACCACAGCTGAGTCATGAAAATACTCTTCCCCGAGTCAGATTGGCAGCCAGCCACTGAGATTTATAGGTACATGTTTCTCCACATCCTTATTTAACATGGTATGTTTGCTTACTAAGCAAAACCCTCTGATGAAATAGACCACTGCAGAGATATTTCCCCCACCTCAGTTTCATTTTTTTGAAAACTAATGGTTCCTTCCAAACTCCCCAAACCCACAAGAGATGTACTCAATAGCTAAGAGCATGTGGTTTGTGGTTGCATACTGGTATGTGAAGCAGATGAATCCCTCTAGACCAGCCACATACCACGCACTGTTGTAGTAAACACGATTCTAGCCCAAAATTTCCAGCAAGGAAAAACAACCACAAATGGTGAATGCCACTTCAGTGCTACTGCTAAGTAAATTGCTCAGCTTGTAGGACTTAGATGCTCTAGACACTGCAGGCTTTACACAGATTTGCTTCTTCATCTTTTGGGGAATTCATTGTCTAGTTTGTACTGAATCAGAGCATTTCCATGCCACATTAAAGCATCATGGCATAAACCAGCTCTGGAACACAAGTCACCGTCAACTAAAAAAGTAAAATCCGTAACTTAAGCACGCAGAAGTTGCTGTAGCCAGTAGATACCTGTTGATCTATCCAACCAAGCTACAAAGCAAAAAGAAAACCTGACAGCTCCTACCTACTCAATGCCACTGGGGGGGGGGGGGGGGGGGGGCCCGGGGGGCG
>JAWWEE010000040.1:40330720-40343682 GCA_035221455.1 Xenops minutus | reverse complement strand
TTTAATAAAAAAAAAAAAAAAAAAAAAAAAAAAAAAAAAAAAAACCACCAAGGAAAAAAACCCCATTGAGCACATGCTTATGCAGCCATGCTGAATATCCTCACTTAGATTTCCTTTATTTTCTAAAAAGACTGATTTTAAAAAACAGTTAAAGAAAATGAAAATGAGATAGAAAACAGTTCAACTGATAACACAGTTGAAATTCCTCCACCAAATTAAGTAGTTCAACACACATCCACTTTCCCAGATCTACAAAGTTTCCTCTAATTTTTATTCCCAAGAAACACCTAACTGAGGATACTGACTAGAGGTCACCTGACCAGCCTCACCCACCAGGTACACACCTGGTTGATATAGCCAGGGCACATCCCCAGTGTCCAGGGCACAGCCAGATGCCCTCAGGCACACAGTTAGTGCTCTGCCCTCCAGCAGCAAAAGCTGACAGGGATCCAGGCAGGACGCCACATGCATGACTCTGTAGCCTACCTGCAAACAGCCTTCAGAGCAGCACTGACAAAGGCCACTAAACTTCTCACTCTATGCCTGTAAGTTAACAAAAGTAAAAAAAATAGAAAATAATACAAATAAAATACATTTTTCCTTCTAGGTACTCAATAGGATTATTGAGTTTGCATCACCACAGAAAACTAGAAACAGTTTGAAATCAAAGGTGCAGAGGCAACAATAGTACACAAGTGCTGCATTAAGAGTCTGGGGCTCCTCTACGGAAATACACTGCAAATACCATCCAGATTTTTAACAACCTGATGCGATGTGTGGTTTGCTTTTTACCTGATGTACTAGTTCTCCCCCACAGAGTCAGACTGTGAAATCTTGCCCTCTAATTGCACTCTTTGGCTTCAATTATTATTCTTAATTTATTACTCGTGCTATAGATACTGCAACTCTAACATCACCTAAACAGAAACTTAGTTATAAAGCGATCTAACTTCACTGCTCCCTCTTCCCTGAGAAAGTTGATGAAGTGAACACTGAGGAGCACTTCAAGAGAAGTAGAAGAAAGACAATTTGGCTCTTCAACTTTTCCCATGGCACAATCTGGTCTTTCTCTCTGGACCAAAATTTGACCTTACTCTGGAGGAGAGAATGGCAGGGAGAGCCCTTATAAGCACAACCCACTCCTGAAACTCATTTCACACCCTTTTAAGACAAATCCCCCAGTCACCAATGTCCCTTAGTGTGGATGTGGATACGGAGCTCTTCACCTGTTCTACACACTATACAAAGAAAGATGAGAAGTGAAGTGAGTGGGGATTACCACAACTGCAGAAATTACGCATTAGCTGAGGAAGCAAATATATCTGTCTTCAGCTTTCTAAGAGACACAGACACACAGACGGCAAGTCTTGATTAAAAATAAAAACTAAAAAAAATAGCAAAGTACTTAAGCAGCAGTGTTGTATAACCCTAGGTTATATTTTTGTCCAGTAATTTAACATCTTCCAAAAGGGATAACTGAGTGAAAGTATCGAGTATAATTCAGATCACAGGGCATCCTAATGTTCCTTTTGTGACTTACATTGTGAATTTATATGAAAATATATTTTTATTTACTCAGAAGGTCCTTCTTGCTTTTGAAAGTTATTTCAGTTCAATATTTTCTAGCAGAACGTGCAGGCAACAGCATACCTGCCTCCTCTTTTCTTTATGCACTAGATATCCATAACAATTTTTTGACATACAAACTTTTGCAGCTGATACTCCAAGAACAACTTGTTTGCATCGGTATATTACCTTCTTCCAATATACAGCGTCAGAATAATAACAGAAGCTTTTCCCCCCCGTGGGCTAGATTTTGGCATTAGAAAGCAAACATTGGGCCAGAAGTTTTCCTCACTAACACAAGTGTTAATTCAACTCTGTCACCCCTCAAAACAAACTTAATTTACAGCAGTAGAACTCAACACCACAATCAGACCCTCTATCACCAGCTAACTAGCAACCCAGTGTTTAAATGTATTCAGCATCCCTACATGCTCAAATGCAGAAAGGTGACCTTTTCCATCTCAAAAATACAAATTTGTGGCCACTCCTATACACTTCCATTTTTATGCAGTTCTGAACAGATGACACTGTGAAAGCATAACCAGCCTCATACTCTCAGAAGCATCTGTCTCTTACCTTCTATGTAGGTTAGCATGAGATTTTCTGTTTACTTTTAAGGAAATAATAGCATAGCTATTTTTGTAGACTGTGTATAGCTGCTAGTTCAAAGTCATGTAACTAAACAGAGTTCCTCACCACAGTTATCTTAATTGAGTGTGGGTTCAAACCAATTTCAAAACATTGTTTCAGAAAGATTTTAATTATTCATATTATTCTCATATTAGTGTCACTTTTGTCAAAACTACTGGAGCTATTATGTTACCTGTACAGGATTTCCTGTACAGATAAATCAGTGAGATGTCCCTTATTCTGAGTTGGACTGGAAGAAGCAGGGGAACCAACACACACAAAGATATAAGATTATATACCGAATGGCAGTGGAATCACCTCATGAACACACCTGAGCAGACAAGAATGCTTTTTCAACAAAAGGTCTTTCTTACTAATTTTATTTCAAATACTTACCTGAGTTGTTTCCTTTCTGTGCAAGGGATTTCAAGGCAGCAGAAGACAGAGTTAGAAGTGTACCTCTGCTACCAACAACTTGAAAAGCCTATAATTTGTTAAAAGGATGGGACAGAGGCCCTATCACACATCAACTTTAATGGCAGAGCCATAATGAAAATAAAGAACAGACAAGGTCAACATAAACTGTATTCCTCCTTTACACTTTTGATATATGTAAAGTGGAGGCTAAATAAAATACTGTGTCCCACTCCTTTGGTTCATGTAAAAAGCAATCTTTTCAGAGAAGCAGCATCCTTTCAGTGGCTGCCTAGCATGAGGAGGCTAAGAAACACATGGGAGACACTGCACTGCAGGGCTGCCAGCACTCCCTTCCCAGATTGCAGCCTGACTGAAACATACCTCCTCTTTTTTTCTTTTTTTAAATTTTGAAATATGATCTCCTACCTTTCAGCAAAGCTCTCTAATTTCCAGCTTCGAAGGCTTTCCAGGGGTCAGCAGGGGACAGACTCTTTCCTTTTGGAACTATTGCCAAAGCATACTAAGCATATAGTTGGAGGAGAGATAGAAAAGGCAGGAGGCAATCTGGAAGGGCAGTCTAAGAGAAGTAGGATGCTAAATCACAGGATGATAATCTTGACTTCAGCCTGATGCTTAGTGAGTATATAAATAATTTTGCTAATCATTTTAGGCAGGTTTATTTCCAAGTAGTACTGCAGGACTAAAATCTTCAGACCAGAGCTGCAAATCCCGTTATTGTTAAAATCACAGTATGTTACAACTGTGCAAACATTAATAAAGCTAACGCAATCACATAGCTCAATTTCTGAAATTGAATACATCTTTCACAGTGAAAGTTCCCATTTAAAAAGTTCAAAGGGTTAAATAAGAAAGGTGTCACAGCCAATGACACAGTAAACAGTACACATTTATATCTTACCACCAGACCTCCCCAGAGAATCACATCTGCACACAAAAGAAACAACATAAATGTCAACAGACCACTTCAGGAAAGAAATAAGCAGCAACACTGGATCCTAAATTCTTGTTACCTGAGTTACCATTATTTCTGCTCAATTTCACAGTGGATGAAATGGGATGCTGAAGCCTATCCAACAGGCTCCAGCTTTCTCTGGTGTCTCCCAGGGCCAGTTATTCTCACAGCCTTCACAATGCTTTGCCTAAAGCCTAGAGGCATTATTTCCTGTAAACAGTCATGCTGTTACCCGGCTTAGTAACTATTCCAAAGACAACAAAGTAATTCTGTCCTTCAAAATACTCTCTGGTTTCCTATCAGGTGTAAATCCCTACAAGATAAGGCTCAGAGCTCTATTTCTGCCTGTAAATATAAGAGGGAGGAAAAAAAAAAAAAATCAAAGACTTCTTTCATATTTTTTTCATGTTTGCTTTCTAAACACATACCAAATTCTTTGATACTGTTCTATGAACATTACAAATTTAAAAAAAAAAAATTGCTACTTCTACTTTTTCTATTTATGAGGAAATCAATCTTCTGAACAAAATGTTTTAACCCACTTCACTACTTCAGAGAACTTTACAAGAAATACTACATTTGCAGAGAGTGACTTTCATCCCAATACACTGATTTAAAAGACACAGGAGAAAGTTAGATGATAGGTGGGCATGGAGTAATCTCAGTCAAAAAATCAGGGTAATGATTTTCAAAAACCATTGATCTGATAAAAATTGCCTTTGAAAAATAAAAAACAAGGGGGGGGGGGAACACATCAAAAAATCTACAACAATTCTCTTTTGAAAGAGTACAAAACTACTACAATATTTTCTAATAAACAATACATTAGAACTTCAGAGCCATAAATAATGACCTGAATAACAATAAAATTTACATAAACTGTGTCAGACCTTGAAAAAGTAGGGAAAGGTTTGTTTTTTCTTATCTGAACAAGCTGCCAGGCCACCATCAAAGGCTTCTAGATGAGTAGTACACAAGTGGATCGGGCACAATGTGATTATATAAAATAATGCATATTTCATTTATGTAGTCTTGTGTCACATGGTTGGCCCTCATAACCTTTATATGGGCAATACTTACTGACTCAAGTAATGTCACCACTTCAAAGCTCCCAAAATGTATCCAGAAATAGCCTTTGACCCTCACCACAACAAAACCAGCCATATGTGCAGGTTCACATCACGCATAGGAAATCTTATAATCCCTCCCTCCACCTTCCAGGCACAGGCTGCTGCTGACATTTAGCAAAATCCTTCTGAACTTCTTGATAAATATTCCCCTCCCTTGTCAAAAACTCAACTGTTTAGGTAAATATGAGCAGGACACTGCCATAGCCCTGTCTGCATCTTCCACCCACCACAAAAGGAGAAACTAAGCTAGTTAAAATTGCAGACAGAAGCTGAGAGCCCAGCTGCTTATCACTGGGAACAAGGAGAAGACATGGTGGAAGCACAGTATTTTAGGAAATTGCCCAGCTGAGAGTTGCATTTTTAGTGACTTTCTACTGGAGAAATGTGTCTCCTGCAAGTTTTACAGCCTGTTTCCCTCCTGCTGCAGTCACAGGTTCAGAAGGGAAAAACATCCTCCTTAGGAGGAAGGCACCTTTTACAAGCATCCCCTCCTCTCTTCCTCCTCCAATTATAAAAACAATATAGCAACAAAAACATCCCAGTTCCTGCTCAGCTGTCATCTCCGGTGTAGATGTGCTCTCCATAACCTGAAAGGTCAGAAGACTCTGGGAACAAAGGGTTCCTGCCAGAGCTTCTCCTCTCATCCTGCCTTCCTTAACACACAAAGTGTAAACATCACCAGAAGTGGTCACAAGCCATTATCTTCTAAACACAGAACAAAACCAGACACTTTTCAGACTCACCCTTTAGTGATCAACCACCCTCTCACTTCTAGGACGGTCTTAAGGCTGTGCTAGCTATTATTTGTGTTGGTTTTAAACAGTGACTATGGCACTAATCCATTTTTTTGGGCTGGAAAGGACCTACTGTTTCTCAAGACACAGAAGATGCTCCCACCTTCCCTGAAGCATTTTGAGGACTGCTGGAGAAGTCTCAGGTTATACTGTGGTAGAGATGCCAAGTGCTCAGTGCAAATACTATTTCAAAGACAGTTTTCTGACAAATATGTTGTGCCAACCACTAAAAACAAACATGCGTAAGAGAACGTCTCGTATAGCAAAGACACAAATTTCTCTCTTGCCTTTATTTGATCATATTTGAATGGAAGCCGAATGGGATTCCTGAAAAAATCTGGAGCCAGATCTTCAAAGAGGCAGATGCCAGTGAGGTGCAGGGAATAACAGAGTGACTGGCAAACAGCTCCCCAGCTCGAGTTACATCTGCATCTCCATCCATCCATCCATCTCCATCTGTTACCACCTGCAGCTGAGAAAGCTACTGCTGCTTTAGGGGGGGACCTTGGCTGCATCAGGATAACCTTTGCTACTAAGGAATCTGAGCTGCATAACCAGGAGGGAAGAAGATGTCATGACTTTTTTTTTTCCCTCTTTGATTTTTATGAAAAATCTACTAGCCCAAATGCTTTCAGCTGGAAAATTCTCCTGACTCTATACCTGAATCAACACTTCCTAATTCAACCTTAGTTGTAGGCAGACCCTCATTATGCTGTCATCGCAAACTCCAAAGAAAACCATTTTAATGCAAAACAGCCCAAAAAAGCTGGAAGTGCCACTAAATTAAAAAGTATTTGGGAAATCATAACCGGGGGGGAAGTAGTCAAATTTTTTTATACATTTTAGAAAACTTTTAAATTCAGACATGTTCCATGTCTTTCTTTTTTAATTTACTATGAGTTCAGAAGATGCAAAGTAGAATTCCCAGATGTTATAGATACACAAAAAATTTACAATATTACGATTATCCTAAGTATTTTCAGTTCACGGCTTTAAATATAAATTTTGAACGGAAAACTCCTTTAAACCAAAACATGCATTTGATTATCTACACAGTAGCTACATACATAGCTTTTTTTTAACCTACTCCCTCATGGAGTAAAACATTCTAATGCAAAAAAGGAGGAGATAGGCAATATTTACTGTGCACATCTTCTCCCAAATTGCAGTGTATAGTATACCTCTCAAATTTTATTTTAACAAAATCAATAAATACCAGTACTCACATTTTTATCAAGAAAGAAAACACTATATCCCTCTATTCAAGGTCAGAAAACATTTTATTAGCCCCAGACTTTTATTCCCAGCAGGAGAGAAGAAAAATGCAGCATGCTTTAATCAGATCGTAAGCACCTCCGTATTATCAAACTATCAATGTAGTCCCAGACACATCTTAACCAAGTTTACAATAATTCAGATGGAATATTAAGAGACTTGATCAGTCCTCATTTTTTTTTGTTTGACTGAAACAGAATAAAATGAAGGTACAAGGTTAGTGTCTACACAACCCACAGTCTCATATCGTGCTAATGCTTAGATCTTGAAATTCGAGGCAGAAGGAGAACACAGAAGAATACCACTCCTCTTAATTTTTAATACTATTTGACAGATTAAAGGTTTACACTCTTTTTGCTTCAATATAATTTGCTTTTTATTATCATCGAAATCAGATTCAGTGAGTAGAAAGATTCCCCCTCACCCCCAGGTAATCCTCAGACATTGCCCCAAGTAGGATAAAGTATGGGGATACGTATTTATGCACAGCCAGAGGTTCATGGTTTCATGAAAAAGGTTACTACCAGCTAAGTAAATTCTCCTCCATAAGGTGTGCTGCTTGCCAGAAACCCAGAGAATACACTGACCATGGATGAGAACAGAGGTTACGGAGAGTAAAGTAAACATAACCTTCTCTTCCTAAAGTCTGGGAAAACAGAATGATTTCACAGCCTGCTTCAAGGCTAATCCTAGTTTGGACTATTTCACACCAGTCAAAGGGAAAAAGAAACTAAATAAATTCCAAAACGAAGAAAACATCAAAATCAAACAGCCCGATCCCCTTCCACAAAGACTGATTTTTGGGCGCCTCTCCTGGAGATATGTAAATATATAATACCTAGCGGAAGACATCTGCTTCCGAGATCTCATTCACAGATTCTCTTGAGGACTTTGCAGACAAATAGAAGCTATTTTCTTGCACCCATACATAGTGGTAGGGACCACCGAGCAATGGCAAAGAATACCATTAACAAATAACACATTCACTCTATTCTTGCAGTAACTTCATTCTTTCAAGAGATTTACGGAGTGGCTTGGTATAGCAACACCAAAATCCAGACCAAAATCAAGACCTTGATTAAACTTGATGACCAAAACATGTACAGGTGAAAGGTCACCAATCAAAAATAAAGATCACAGCCCCCTAATCCAAAGCAAAGAAGATGAAAATACATGACTTTATATATAGTTACTTCTCCTCATTGTTCTCAGCATGTCTCAGAACATCAGTTAATCATCCATCCATACTGATAACGGGCTTTCCAAACTCTATCAGAAAAATGTCTTTTGTTCCAGGCACACACCAGACAAGTTAATCAAATCTTTTCTTACCCAGTATAAAACTAGAAGGTGGGGGAAAACACAAAAACAAAACAAAAGGGGGCTGGGGGGGGTGGGGGGAAGGGGAGGCCTGAGCAAGGAACAAGAGAAAACAAAGGAGACTCTGATCCACTTTTCCTAATTATTTGTATGCACTGATCATTAACAGAGAAGACTCCACGTTATTCTTCTATACTAACTTAAAATTCAGACAATAAATAAAATTTTATAAATAATTATGATTTGAAGCTTGAAAGTTTATCATGGGAGCTATGCAAAGTGAAGAGGTAGCTATATAATCATCCAGGGAAAGTATGCTGTTATCCTTTGGAGATTAGCCACCAAAGGGTGCAGCATACTTCACTTCTGCTTTACATTCTGCTTATCCACATGATTTATACATATGATAACTATTCATTCTTTTAATGTGTTTGATAAAAGCCTAACCTAAGAATGTTAAACCCTACATGAACCATGATGTAGTTATTCATTATGTACTTTAATGCAGTGTGTACCAGAGCAGCCAGATAAATGAGTCTACAATCATTTTTGTACATTTTAAGTATAGCCTTATCTCCTCATTTGCTGGCTTCCTTGATAGGAACTTCTAACTGTGACTAACATGTAGAGTACACAGTATCTTAAGTACCATATCTGTGAGAGGCGAGATCTTACACTGACCAGTTGAGAGTCAAAAGCAACATCATTACTTAACAAAATGGGACAAAATATTCAACAATTTTTGAGAAATGAATGTTTCTTTTCCCTCTTGAAGAGAAAGAAAAATAAAGATTTGGATCTTTACAGTCTTAAATAAAAACAGTCCTAAATTTATTGCCAAAAATTTGCCTCCCCCTACAATTAGTATATGGTAAGCTATACAGTTTTCTTCAATTATTTCTCCTCACCAAGAATATTATTGTACTTAGAAAGCATAATTTCCAAAAAAAGACTGAGTCACTACATCATACTGACCAATTCCTAGAAAAGTACTTTCCAATCCTTCTACACTAAAGGATGGCAATGTGATAGGCTGGCAAGGAATTGGTTTGGCTATCTATCCTACAAGGACTTATCCTTAACCATCAGAGTTTAGCAATTCCAAGATTCCTTTAAGCACATACATGTTCAATGTATCTTCCTTAACTAAAGCCTACCACTTCATTTGCAAGCTACCTTTGGAACATATATGAAACTATCCATTTACAAAGCTGATTCCTGTGCTTGCAGCTCAGAACAATCCATGGAAGCCTAGCTTGATGAAGAGTGTGACACAAATCTCATTACTCAAGAACTATGCAAGGCTTCCTGCATCAAGGAGGCTAACACATTTTCTTCTAAATAAATCTGCATGATTATTAAGCTGTGTTCATACAGCTCTGCAAGATATTTTAAAGGTAATTAACATTCTGTGAAATCAGGCCTTCTTTTGAAAAAGGCTGTATTTTCCCTGAGTTCAGAACACAAGTGGATTAGTTCCTCATGTGAAAATTGGATGCACTACACACTGGCATAATACAGATTCAATTTCAAATCAATCTTACATTACTGGTGGTGACAATACTGTCAAAATAACAGAAGTCTATAAAAAACATAATATGCAACAGAACTATGCCTAACATTTCACAAATCATGAATACATCAATTAAGAGTCTTGCAAAACAAAACAAAATTGGAAGAAAATGCTACTATCATGCATCAAGGACATTGAGTCCTAAATGATAAAATTATCTTCAGGTAACTAAGCTGGGAATGCAGTCCCTCTGGAAGCATTCCCTTTGTCTTTGGTCTTTAGGCACTGTTCTATACCAACAAGAAGATTAGAAGCATACCTAGAGGTCATCTGGAAGCATGACTTAGTACTTACACACAGAATTTTCAATTAAGCAATATTTTTACTGACAAAGGAATGACGCTTTAATACTCAAAACTGTTTTCACTGAGAAATTGGTTCTAATGTCAGGTAAAATAAAGGTTTTACTGCTAAAGCGTTAAAAGTACTCAAGAGAGCTTAGAAAATTGTGGACTTACATGAAACAAGAAACACAGATTGAAATAACTTTTAACTTGTTTATCCATAAATCCAACTCAATTACATGCTCTAAAAAAATTCTTTCACTATCAAATATTAAACAAAATTTCATAGAATATTTAAAACCAGCTTCTCTCACTGTGAGGAAAGAAATACGCTTGATTTACACATGTTAATGTAATTATGCAAATGTCAAAACCTTCATCATGTCCTGCAAATAGTTTCATCCTTTGGGGAGTTTTATCTACTCAGTTTATTTTAAAATGTTCTTTTCATCTCTTAATTGATTCTTCTCTGTCCCACCTCACCTCCAGGAGGCAGCAAGCAGGAATCAGGCTGATACCTTCCCTGTAAGGCAAGGACACCTGACAGCAGAGAACACAGATTTAAGGGTGCTTTCAATCTACTAAAGCAAAGGCAAGGCAGCAGAAGCCAGAAAGCCTGACTGGCCTCCTGATCTCTTGTTCAGTTTCCTGATACTGTGATAAAGATGCAGAGAGCAGAGTCACTAACGTTTCTGACAACTGGGCATCCACCCAACGCACGTACCACAGATGCTTAAGACAAGCTAAGCCCAGACATGAAGTTTGAGACAGACTATGTTTCTAAGAGCATTCTTGAGGCTGTCACTCACTATCAATACTTAACAATAAATCAAGGATACAAGTCACAATTACATTCTCTGCTACTTAACAAAGCAGCCACATGCCACTTCCTTCCCACCAGCTGTGAAACTTAAAGATTCAAGAAAAAGATTGTTAAATCAAAAAGGTCATTTTCTTACTCCAAGAACCATTAAGGTCAAGGGCACCCCCCACGCTGTATGTTGCAACCTTTCTTTTTCTTCACTATGAACAGTTAAAGGACTTTGCCCATCCCCATTTCTTCTGCACTGCACAACCTCACCCTGTCTTCCCACAGAAAAAAAGCAAAGGCCCCACCACAAAACCCATTCCCTCATTATATATTTGCTCTGCAGGAGAGGACAACAATGCTTTTACCTAGTAGGAGATACAAGGCCACCTTCATTACAAGAAATTGTTTCCATTTAAAAAACCCCAAAGAACATATTGCTATATGGTACCTTATAGGCATTCCTTTATAGGGAACCATTTCATAGCACAATGTTGGAGCAGTTATGCATCCACTGAAGTCATTAAAACCACTGTTTCCATTTTACCGTCAACAAGGATTTACGGTAAATCTTCTTATCTGAATGAATAATCAAATTGCTTTAGGAGTCTCAGTTTTATGTTATCATATATAATTATATGAGAGCAATGGCAAAATAGATGTTATCTAATTGGTAGAGGGATTCCCAAATCCTTTGAAGAGAGATTGTCCACAAACCATAAAATTACATAGGCCTTGCAACTGCACAGCAATGAAGTGGAAACAAAAAGATCACATTTACGGAAGAGATCGGTTAAATTACTAACCAAGAATATTAGATACAGAAGCATGTTTTTGAAAATGTTACTGGAGGCAACAGTATCAATACAAAAATGCATGGACAGAGCATGGTAGTGTGTTTCAAAAGATCACTGTGCTGCTAGCAGGGTTCAGTTTTCATGGAGGAATTAGACCAAAGGCCATTGAAATTCAGGAAACAGATATACTGCAGGTGAAGTGTTATCACTGCTTAAAATGAAACCATTTAGGTAGTGCTCAGATGTATGTATTCAAAGCATTTTTAATGTTTCCTTTACCTTTAGGTTAGCCAACACATCTTTTACTAGCAATGATAGTACCTCTAAAAATTATTAAATTATCTTTGACTTACTAAAAAAAAAAAAAATGTCACTAGGAGTGTGTTAGTTAACATTACAAGCACTCAGAAAATGCTGCTTCCAGCTTTGAAACCAAGAATCAAAACAAGCGATTACAACAGCAGCTGTGGACTAAGACCTGCATTAAACTTCTGAAGCCAGTTTTCTATATGCAGCAGCATAAGCATGTGCAACAGCATACTGGAACTACAGCTGCACAGAGCAGACTATCCAGACCAGTAACACCATCTTTGTAAGGGGTCTGTGCATTTTTAACTCGTTTTTCCTTAGGCAATCTATCTATGCTACAGAATGAAAAAACAAGCACACACAAAAGGCACCAAGTGCAAGCCAAGCTGTATTTCAGCTCCTTCAAAGACAAGCGTTCACTTGGATTTTATTCCTCTTTTGAATAGTCATTCAGTGATAATTCTTTTTTTCCCATCCAGCACTACTGAGGATCGTAGCTCTTGTGATAACAAATGCTTGAAAAACAGCTGTATCGCAGGCAAAGAGACTTCCATAACAACTCGCTTCACAATGTCTGATTGTTCTGATACAATTTCATTTCTGCTGCTGTGGTAGAAGAAATATGCCAGGCTTCTTATACCGTTTTGTAAAAACCAAGCCTGATGAGATACAAGCATACAACTGAAAACTCTCAAGATGGGAACCTTGTCAATTAAGAACAAATTGTTAAAGGCAGTAACCAGCTGCTATCCACTTCCATAGGCTGGAAACAAAAATTACATTGTCCCACAGAGCTCCACACACTTTCCACGCCACTCCATCACCATCAAAAATGCCTGTGCCTCTATGCCAGATTTAATGTATTTTTTCTGTCAGTCTTGAACTCTGTCATTTACAAATACTTAACTTTCACAACAATATGTACTGTAAAGCACAAATTCCTTTTCCGTTTTAACTCAAGACTCAGCTTCCTACTGCACTACTTGAACTAAGGAATAAAGTAACACAACTTTAGAGCTTACTTGGCACTATTTCCTCTCCAATTCCCCTTCCCCACTCCCCCCCCCCCCCGCCCCCCGCAATCTG
>JAWWEE010000040.1:40315810-40330620 GCA_035221455.1 Xenops minutus | reverse complement strand
CGCCCCCCGCAATCTGGCAAGCATTCTGAAATTTAGCATGCAAGTTACACGGGCTTAATTCCATTCCTAGATTAGATCATGAACCCTAGATGTACAAAGCACTTTTAATCCAGGCTCCAATATGAGGGATTTAAGTACCTCACAAGACTTTTGTCCTTAAAGCTTGCCGATTTCAGAAAATGCAGGGTCAAATCTGAAAAAAACAGAATCTTATCCTTCTGTCACAAGGCCAGCATTCCTCCTCCATCCAACGCACCGATACTTCATGTATCTTCTCTGGGTCAGTGCCAGGTTGTCTCAGAACACCCCCAGAGAGGCAGAGGAAGGGACTGAAAGGGCCAGAAATAGTGAAAAAAATCTCTGTAAGAAGCACCCATTACCTCCAACTGATTATGTAGTGGTATCACTGAATAATTGTTGCAAGAGGTTTTCTGGGTCTGCTACAATCATGCAAATTCAGTTCAAAATGACTCACAAAGGACTTACTAAATGAGCACTGACAGCCTTGTTTGCTAAATTTCATCCAAGCATCTTTCTCCCAATCTTAAAAGTAAGATAATTGCCGAAGCCTCTGGTATTTCCCCATGAAAAACAAATTAAGCTTTAATGAAATATGCAATCTCATTCCAACATACTGAGGCAGATTCAATCCTGCTTAATATTCCACAGCTAATACCAAGCAGCTCCTGAAGTCGAGGTAGCTCAGGCAGATGAAGCTCCACTGGCAGTCAGTAGGCATTTGTCTGCCTCCCGCTTGATGTCAGGGACATCAAAGCAAATGTGCACGTTCGATCCTGACAAAGCTATCCAGTCAACACAGGCAATGGGCTGTCAGCAACCGATGGGATTGCATTAATACATCCAGACAGTCCTAAGTCTCATTGCTTGTACATTTTTAATCACTGTTAATTTAATTTTGAATTTTTGATTCCCAAGCCCATCAACAAATATAACAAACTATTAATTAGGCTACAGTACCATCATTTGAGAGAAATTAAATGAGACAGTGAAACTACAATGGGTGTACACAGGCAGCCTGCAGTAATCCTGTATACTTACCTTGAAACACAGTATTTCAGTTGATTCCTGATGAAAGCTTATCCCATTTCACTCCTAAGTCCTCCTGATTTTGAAGGTGGAAATCAAGGACAGTTTTAAAGAGGCATAGATTACAAAAGGAGAGACTTCTATATTCTAGCCTTCAGCTACTAAAACTGGACTGAATTTCTGAGCAATTCCACAAGTCGCATTAGATGTGACGAGTCGATTTCCAAAGCATGAGTGCTTGCATTAGAAGTCATTATGATTTTTTCCAAGATAGGGTTGATACCACTTCACATGCATGCCCTCTCCTTTTTTTTTTTTTTTTTTTTGGTTAGGCAAGACTTTTTCTCCTTCCTAGTAACTAAGTCAAAAGTATAATAAAGGGCTGTACTTCATTTGTCTTCTATTAAGGTAGTGCAATCATAACTTTCGAGTGCATTTTTCCACAACAAAGTCGTCACAGTGCTTTAACAGGTAGATGTAACACTTCACATTTTTATACTGATCTTTGAAAATATACCATGGTTCCTGCAGCAGCAGAAGCAGTGGTGGCACAAAAACAGAAAAAAACAGAAACACAGAAAAACAGTCCCCAAGTGAGATTGCAGTGGGAAAACATGTATTCATAAAGGAGACCGCTGTTCTAGCACATTTCCAAACAGCTTTGTAAAACGAACCCAGACAGAATTAGCTATTATCCAAACACTACTTACTCTCAGAGCACTGTATATTTCTCCTTCAGAGCGCTGCTTCAAGGGGCAGAGAGGTCCCTGCTCTGACAATAGCCTACTACCAGGTGGAAACAATTAAGGAAGGAAGCTCTCCTCCACTGTGAAAATTATTTACTAGCAATCCCCGCTAAAGCTCATGCCACGACCTAATTTAACCACTTCATTTACATCATGTCTCTCCCTTCCTGCGTGACTAGGAAAAGACAGCCCCATGAATTCTCTATGTTTCTACAGAGTATTTTGATTTCCCTAATTTGTCATAATTGTAGCTGCTTTTAAAAATCAGTCTGCCTTCTTCCTGCATCTGAAAGCTGAAATAAGGAACATCTTTCCTTGTTGTGAGTCAGCCCAATTCTGTTTACTAGCTATATATTAACTTACATCAGCTAAAACTCTAGATCAGAACTAATAGCACTAGAGTGTTTTCTTGGGTTTTTGATCCTTTTTTTTAAACATGGAAAACAGGGGAAGGGGAAGGAGGATAAAAGATGTGCCACTGATTTTGTAAGTACATTTTTCTAGTAATCATGTTTAAAAAAGACTGGTATTTGTGTACACAGGAGACCAACAATAATGCTAGTCTCTCTACCTTATCAAATTCCTACATGATAGTCTTCTCACAAAGTATTACAGACAAAGGAAGGGTTTTTTTAAAACAAACGTTAACTTGATATATTCTGCATATTTTAGCCACACTATTTGGTAATCTTTGATATCTTGGTCATCTAAACCAACAAATCAGCATCCACTCTTTATCACAAGATGATAAATAAACAACCATACTCAAGTTCAAGAAGAGAATCCTATCATCCATATAGGAGAAGTAAATGTTTTAGACATTTGACTTGAAACAATAAATCATTATGAATGGCAACAGAGAAGTGGAGAAGTCCCTCTGGTAATGAAATTCACTGAACCTGCAGGAGCTGCACATCTTTGTTCCCTCTGAGTAATAGTCTCACCTCCACAACTACTTTCAACTAGACCTAAATATTTTAAGACTACAAAGTTAGGCAAAATAATTTGTGGTCATACTACTAGTATGTCATTCAGGCTCCAGTTTTTAAATCAGAAATGGGTTACACATCAAGTGCTATCAGTACCACCCACCCAAACATGCACCAAGCATACACATAGAAGGAAAAAGTTAGATTTCAAACTGCCTCCGCTTCTGTTTCTTCTTTATACAATAAAAAAGTCATCGCCAAGTTCGCCAACATCAAAGTTAAGAGAGAATATCACTTCCTGTTTCTTTCTCAGAAACAGCTGGGGGAAGAGGATGAGGATGCAGCATCACAGCCTCACTGGAAATTGGTCATTCCTGAGTCTTACAGTGATGTTTTGAATTAGAAGAGGAATGAAAAGTGATCAACATCTGAGTTAACATCATTTTATCATGAGCACAAATACCCAGTACATGTAGTCCAATGCCTTTAAACTTGCCTCAGTAACTGCAACAGACGGAGCAACCATAGTCTCTGTATCTTACAGACCTAATAAAAAAAGAAAGGTATGAAAATAACACTTCTCACTATGAAGAGGTAAGTAGAAACAAGACGGTTAAGAATGGGACACGGGTAACAGCTCCTCTTCCCAGCAAAACCTACAACACCAAAGGAGCTATAAAAAGCAGCAACAGGAAATGCAGCAAGGAGAACCCCATCACAGTTAATCCTCAGTAAAGGCAGCCCAGATTAGAGTCAGGGAAGCTTTTTACATCACCAAAGAGAGAGAGTACCTAATTACTAGCTACAATTACCAAAATCTATGAAATAAGGAGTCCCTTCCTGTATCACCTTGAGAAAAGAGGTTCAGGGGGTTTGGGGGGCAGGGAGTGTAAAAATACATTTTAGTCCCATCAAAAAGATTAGGAAGAGTCCTTGAATTTCACATCACCCTCAACAGTTTAACAAGGTTAGCCTTGCTCTGAAAATATGAAGCGTTAGCAAAACTGTCAGCCCCATAACATAATCATTGCTTTATTTCCTTGGCAACAAAGGAAACTTTTAATGGAAAGAGATTTAAAGTACAGAGTGGACATTCCCCTCCAGAGTGCAACCTTTTCCAGTAGTCTAGTTACAATACATCTGCTGACTATCTCTTCTAGAAGGGATTTGTAAGGCCAAACAGGTCATATACAATTTAAGAGCTTTCAACACCACTCAACTAAAAGTACAACTTTACTCTGGAAACAGTAGTTCCCCTTCTGGTTATTCTACATACCTGTTCAGGAGAGATACACCATAGAATTAGAGAAGGTCCTTACATAGAAGCAGAATTTGAAGAAAAGCACAAACTAAGCAAATGAATACACAACTTTTGCTTACTCATATCTGTGCTGGGGGAACACCCATTCTGAATCAAGGTACATAACAAGTGTTCTCCATCTGTCTGTTGGACTAGTGCTGGTTTAAAGCTGACAGTGTTTAGCCTGTTGTCTTGCTAGGTAAAACAAACAGATAAATAAAAGGAGGCATTCTGCAAAAGGCTGACCTTGCAAATATACAGTCAACTTTTCACAAAAATTCTATAATAACTAAGCAGATCTCTTCAGGCATTGCACTGTCAGTAACACTGCTCAGAAAACCAAAATTAAACCCACTGCAAAGAAAAAAATACCTGAGCAAATATCAAAACTAGAAAATCCCCGGAGAAGAAGAAACAAACATATACTGTCTTTGAAGCATCTGCCAGTACATGTGCCTCTATTACAGCCAGCAGTGCCCAGCTACACCAACGCAGACTCAGACAAACCTGCCTGACCAACAGCACTTTGGAGTCATTTGTTGCAGTGTCATTTTCAAAACTGTCATAAAAAAAGCCAGAGAATTTAGTTTTTCCACAGTAAAGAAGAAAAAGGAAGGTAGAAATGTAACACAATTAAAAAACCTCAACAAATTTAATACCCACATCAGACAAAAATAGAAAAAAGAAAAAGAAAAAGAAAAAAGAAAGAAAATTTAAAAACCTATGGAATACCAGACTGGAACCAGAAAGTAAAGCTGTTGAGAAACTGCTTTTTACACAGGCTAAAAATACCTTCTTCTCCATTGCACATTATCTCCTCAATATGAAAGCATATGAAAATTTAAAAGTTTAATATTTGGGTAATTCTTTTGGTGGTGAGAATACCACAAACTGGAACTCCTAAAAATTACCCTGAGTTAGGGACTGCAAATCTGGAAGACCTGCAGAGATCCACTATCACAGCACACTAAAGCTTGAGTAAATTGAGTAAAGAATGGTTAAAGGAGGATTTGACTTTAGTCTCCACCCAGCATTCAGTCAATGTGCAGCACACTAGGAGTTACACACACAAAGCCACTTTTTAAAGCACGAGCTATAGTAAATAGGTGAGAAAACCACTTGCCAAAACCAGGAGGAAATTAATTTGAACCCTGCATTAGTGTTTCCTTCTTTCCTACCATTTTTTGCTGATGGAAAAGGAAAGGAGTAAGTGATAGACTCCCCTTTCCAATACATAAATGCACATTTCTTGCTTTGAAAGAAAGCAACAGAACAGACACATTACATGGTTTTTTCTTAATTTGGAAGCCATGAGGCACACAGAGGAGTGAACAATCACAAAGGGCTCTGTTTCACTGTTTTCAAATGGTGATAGGATAGTATTCACAACAACACGTTGTGCAAAAAGCACTTAGGTACTAATTCTTCCAATATGCACCAGAGCCCCTAATAAACTGGTTTCCATGTCTATGCCTGGGTTTTTGGTTAGCTCTCAGGCAGCCAGGAGCAAGCAGAACCACCCAAGGGCCCCAGACACACTGAAGTGGGGACATCAAGCTGCTGCTTTCATACACAGCTTGTCAGACCAGTACTGCCAGCAACACGACAAAAAAAATGCTTCAAGATGAAAATACTTCAAAGTTGAAAACATTTTCAGCCAAGAGTTTCTGATACGTCACAGAAGAGTCACAGCCAAGCTTACACCACCCACCCAGTAAGAAAGCCATAATCCAGACATTTTGGTAACAGCAAAAACCAAGGGAGGAATACACATTTTTAATTTCACAACATCACAAGTCTTTGTAGAAACACATTTGTAAATCTTTTACGCGTACCCTCCAGCAATTATCTTGGGATTCATAGTGCATAGAGGGGTTGAGGGTGCAGGGGTTATTGTAAAGTTCAGCACCTCAAAGAGTGTTCATAGGTTGAAACAATAAGGCATAACCTTAGTATCACCCCTCTATATTTCCAGGCATGAAAAATGTTATTATTAAACAGTGTGACATGGAAGGTCTAGAAAAGGCAAATCAGCAATACCTGTGCACTTGTAAAGATCTCACATACCAGGTTCAAATGCTAAAACTAAAGAATCTACCTAGCAGAGTTCAACACGATGTCAAAACAAAAAGAGAAAGTAGACCATGTTAATAGAAGTTAACCCAGATGAATTTAAAATCAGAACATTAAGTTTTACCTGGAAGAAAACAAATTAACACACATAAAGCAGAGGTAGTTAATTCCAGTAGTATATGTTCAAACTATCAGTATTTATGGAATGATTTAATCACCTACTCCTACACTTCTCACTGCCAGCCTCCTCACACTGCAGATTATACATTAAGCCATCTCCAAATCGGTTCAGTGGGGATACTTGGTAGGAAAAGTACTGAATCAACTGCAGAGCATCCTTCCTGAGCACAGACAGTTCACAAATAAATGCTGAAGCTAAAAATTGTAAGAGGAAAACTTTTAAGAGACATGTTTTCAAGAACAGCAAGACATCACCTAAAATAAGGGATGTGTGTTCCACTGAGACTCTCAAACAGTACCAAAAATACAATACCAACTTGGCAGCTCTGTATTTTTTATGGCATTGCTGCCTAGTTCCCCCAAAGACATCCACTGACAACACTTTTTGCAGTAGATCATAACAAGATGGACAGCAGGTCCCAATCAAATTTGAACATAACCCGATCTACAAACACTCATTTTTTCCCTCTAGCTCTCACAAGCAGGGATGCAATCACACAGAATTGCTGACAGCACATCACTACTGCACAGCCACCCCCCACAGGGGCACCGGGAGCAGGGTACACACAGCTGGTATCACCGGGGGACTGGCAATTGCAGGCATGCCTGTCACTCATCCTTGCAAATCAAATTAAGGGTTTGATTTTGACCCTTCACTTAGCTGAAGTAGGGCAATGGTACACAGGTTCATTGAGGATGATTTTGCTCTTATCTCTACCAGCTCACCAGGGGTCAGGGCCAGGTTTCTAGAGTCCCTGCAGCTTTGCTGAAGCCAGAGGAATCAAAAGGAAACTCCAACAGCTGCTGCAGAATTATCTAAGCAAAGCAGGCAGGGGAGGAAAAGCCAAAGGCTTTCAGCCAGGCTAGAGCACCCATTCTGCAGCAAACAATCTTGGAAACTAGCACATCCTCAGAACTGACGATGCTCCAGATCTAAAGAGGGCCATGATCCCTGACAAAGGGAAAACTCTCACAGATCTACCCTTCTGGCAAAGGTGTCCCAGAGGGTGTACTGCAGCTCATGAGCAACACTGATGAGTAGAACATATTTCACGTAAGCACCATTGTTTACTATTATTTTTCTATTTTATGATCTCTCAGTGTTCAAGAACTTCACGTAATATAGAAGAAACACCATTGCCAGTATTCAGCAACATAAACCCTGACACTCATCCTTACCAAATACTTCCAAAAGCAAGAAGCAGAACATTACATGAATTAAAAGAGTCAACAAAAATATCAAGTTCAGAGAACAGAGTAATGATATTTGAATAATCCAACCCATCACTGAAGACACTTCCTCACAAGACAAGACACTGTACATGCTCCAAGCAGGTTTGTCCTTGGGCCACAGGATGTGCAATATAAGAGTGAGGTAGAAAATGTTAAGCAGATACAGACAAAGCAGACGATGACAACAAAAAAAGAGGAGACAACAAATTTAATATTGACTCATGAGCAGATTAGTTGAGCTTGCATCACTTTCACAGTTCATGGTCTATGATTATAGGAAATTGCTTTTGTTCCCAACATTTTAGAAAACAACAATTTACCTAAAGATAAAAAAAGAAAACAAATCCAGCACAGAGAAGAAAGTAATGCTAAAACAACAAAAAGGGGGAAAAATTTGTAAAATACTCTGAAAAATACACATAAAATCATGTACCTAGATAAAGCTATAGGCAGGTCTTTGTTAAAAATGGGAGATTTATTCAGTAAATGAACGGATGAACGCAACTTCACATATAACACTCTGAAGGCTCACATCACCTCAGGCAAATCCACAGATTAGCTTGTGGCACTGCTGATGATTCCAAGCTTAAAACCAAAGTGAATATTTATTAACATTAACCATTGCATTTTGATTCAATTATTTAAGAAATACAACTACCTTTAGGAAGTACTGAATTCCCTTTTCTCCCAGAAATAGTTACATTGAAGGAGCAAAATAGAATTTCCCAAAAGCTTTCTGAAATATGAAGGGAAAGTTATGAGAGTGTGATTTGGATACATTGCCAAAAAAAAAAAAGTACAGCAATCCTTTATTAAACTCAATTAATTTTGATTGTAATAGTCAGTATTTTAATTACAGCTGATGAAAAACATGGCACACAATTTGCTTTCCCCACACCAATGCTCCAGATACAGATTTCCATTACCTCATCAATACCCACAGCATGAAGTAATCAGAAATAAAACATGAGCAAAATCACTGGGATTTTTACATTCTTTAAAAAAATAAGGCAGTCATACTAATGTTTTGGTTCATATGAGCAATGCTACAAAGTAAAATAAGAAATGGCCAAAGGTAGATATGTAGTACGTTGGTTTGATGTAGGGGCTTCTGTTCCAGGATAGGGGCCTTAACAAAAAGCACTTTAGCACTGGGACAGCTTCCATTTCTATAGTCCCTCAAATAGCAAGGATTCAACTCTAGAAAGATCAGACTGCTTCAGAACTCATAGTAAGAAATTAGAAATTGTAGTTTATATATTTGAACCACACATATTGCAGATAAGCCATTTATCGATTAAGTCTCGTCCTGGTCTCCATCTCAGTCTTCTGGCTACATCTCCCTGAAGACATTGCTACAACTCCAGCATATTCCAGAAATATAACTCAGATTAACACTGAAGCACAAAAACAATGCTGTTTCAGCTCAGACTCTGAGTATATTTAGACCTCTGAAGTACATAAGAGTATGTGCTGCCCATATATCACACTGGACAATCTCCTACTTTAAGTCGTCTCAGTTGTCCCTCAGACTTACAGGGTCTCCAAACTCCAATTAAATCACCTTGAAAATGGAATATTATTGCCCCATAGACTTAAGACAGTTAACCACAAGAACTGATAAGATCATATTATGAAAAGTATTACCATTCCTGAATACTCACTATATATATTTCTTTTTTACTTTTACATATAATATGTCTTATTATTGCCTTATGAATATTGCCATTATCTATCTACCACCAAGCACAAAGCCAAGCCCACCATGCACAGAATAGACATATGGTAAGAAATGCTGTATCAGCTAAAGGTGAACAGAGGCCACAACCATCAGCACTTCTAATGCATTCCTCACATCTAAGAAAATGGTATGTGTGTGTATATATATATATATATATATAGTAACACAAAAAAACTCGGTATTTTCTTCCTGGTTTAGGATGGCAGAAAAAGGTAGATGGACAAGCAAGTGGGGATGGGGAAAGCTATTTTGTTTTTCCTGATAAATTGGTAAGTCTAATTATATAATGCATTTCTGCCAAGCTCATACCAGCATTAAGAGTCAGTCAACGTGGAGGGAGATACTTGCACAGTGAAAAGTAAATTAATTTTGTCACAAGTTTTTGCCAGTTCTGCTCTTGAGATACTATGGTGGTTTAGCAGTGGATGTGACAGCACTGGGTTAAGAGTTGGATTTGATGATCTTAAAGGTTTTTTCCAACCAAAATTGTTCTATGACACTCTATGATATTAACTAGAAGAAAACTGTTAATGCTTCACTCATCTTTCTTTAAAACATCCACCAAACATTTTAGTAAAACTTCACACTGAGCTGGTCTCTGAATACATTCGCTGTGGCCACATTTCCAGTTTCAGACCACAAGTCTAGGAAGCCTGGGAGTATAATGTGTCTTTACAAATAATTTCTTCTTTAATGTAAAAATTAAGTTTTCCTTGTCCTTGAAGGTAAGACATGGTAGGAAAGAAGAGTAAGTCCAAAAAGAAAGAGAAAAGTCTAACTATTTGGAATTAAAGATGTGTGTCTTTGATAACAATAACCTAGGCAAACACACGGAAAAGAATACTTGTTTAATTCATAACATTTAATCTAATAATGGAGTCATAAATGAATGCCACATGCTATGCAATGCTAGTTTTGAAAGTCACAGTCAGTTCTCATGTTGAGAGGAATTTGAAAACTGCTCCAGTGTAAAGTATTCAAAGCATAAGGCACAGTGCCACTTTCCAAGAGTTTCCATAGCTTTATATCAACTATTTCTTCATACACACAGCCCTAAAAATAGTATTGTCTCTGATGATAGTTCAGCTTGGCCTTCCATCCAAACCACTATTGCCAAGACTAGGTTAAAACCTTGCGCTTCATTAGCCACACAGCAGCCTTGGCAAGCACCAGCTCAAAGCAGCAGCGCTCCGCGTCATCACCGTCTGTCCCAAAGCAGGAATTAGTGTGAGGAATAGCCAAACAAGGCAGCCACAAAACCATAGCTTCTGTAGCAACCTAGTTTTTGCACAGCATCAGCTAAGCCTCTTTCTTCGGTCACACTGTTTTACCCATTTTCCTTTCCCAAACAATTTATCTCTATTTTTTTAGGCCACATTGTGTCTTTCTCCTTGAATAGGACTAAATCTATTAACTAAGTCATTGCTCATTTCTCCTACTTCGGTTCCAGCATCTGTTTTCTGTATATATCTTATTAGCTTTCCATTGGAAGAAACATGAGAGCAGAAAACCACCCAGGGAGACGGAGAGAGAACAGGTTAGAAGAGCAAGCTGAAAACTCATGAACAGCAGGAGCGAAATTCACAGAGGCCTCCCTAGACAGGCTTTGCTCGTACTCTCTGACCAGATTATCAGTACCTATTGCTTACCCTCACTTACTCTGCTAGCAATTTTCCCTTCAGACCTGTTGGCCGTGCTGATGGCATGATCCATCTCAAGTTTGTTTCAGTCAGGTAAACAGGCTTAAGCAGTTTGACCCATCCTGGCTTGCTACAATAGAAACAGTTGAGATTACCAAAGCCTAGGGATAACATCTCTCAGCAAATGCAGTAGCCAGATTCATATTCTGAGAGCAATTTTTCTCACAGCTTGTATACTGAGTTTGGATTTTCTGCATCCCACACACATTAGAGCAACCAAGGTCAATATCTCATTTCCCACTTCTCTTATTATGTCTTCTGCCACCTTCTCCTTTCTTCAAACCCTCCCTCACTGTCACCATAACGTTTGTACGGCTCTTGTACCTGCAAACACCATTCAGTCTCTGAGACACAGGACCACATGCTGTCTCTTTTTTATGCATTTGTTTTCTTATACCTTTCAGTCCAAAGCTGAAAATCTCTTCTCAAGTGCTCGTGAAAGCACCCTAAGGTATCACTCCTTACCCAGCAGGATAACATAACTGCAGTGAATGAAATTGCATCAGCATCTTATCAGACTAAAACAAAAAACCCTTACACAAAACCCAACAATGAGTAAGAACTGAAGAAGTATTTGCCCCAGGCATCAGTGCGGAACAGCTGAAAAGCTTTGTACCAGTGTCAAACCTCTTACTGCCTTGCTGCTTTACTTCTGTTCTTTATTGCCCATTACACCAAGTCTTCTCTTTCTATTCCCCAACAACTGGATTGCACAATCAGCAGGATAATGCAGCTGGTATGTTCTCCATTCTCCAAATATACAGTATTAGTCTCCAGCTTGAAGAGAAGGTTCTGTACCCACCTGTAAGGAGAATCTAACCTCACCCAGGGGGTCATGTTCCTCCCATCATTGGCATTTAAAGCCATGCACATAGAGAAAAATAGCCTGAACATGCCAAAATCAGGTCACTTAAAAACAATTAATAGTAACTATTACTTTCTTAATACCTCAACATTTCTCCCTTCATGCAAGTTCATAGTACAATAGAGCAGGGTTCAGTTTAAATATGAAATAGGCTGCAGCTTTTTAGTATGATCCAGGTAAAACAAATGAGCACACACAAAGCACACCTAACACCATTATCTGCACATGCACTCTTGTGTAACTGTTTGCATCGGCACAAAGGACTGTCAGGCTGCCATAAGACTTCATGCTAATTGCTTGTAGTGTGTATTATGAAATGTAAAATATGACTCCCTCAAAAACACAGAAAATTGCAATTATCTAAATCTCAGAAGATTATAAGGGGGCAGTCATTCATGTAATATTTCTCACTAAGAAACATGAAACTAGCTCTGCAAAGATGCTCTGCACAAAGAGAAACACAGATCTGTGAGTGTATATAACAGTTGTTTTGCTGCACATGCGGCCCCAAATCAAATTTGCAAACTGGTGAAACATCTGGAGGGGAGAGCCTCAGATGGTGAGAACCGTCACAGTTATGGTAATACACACAGCACTTCTTCATCAAGCGTGAGGTGAAATTAACTAGTTAATACACATGACGATTAAAACAGTTGACATAATTATCACATACTGCATGACTCCTGTGATTGAGTCCTGAGGAGGAGGTGTGGGGGCTGCCTTGTAATTTCTATTTTACCTCTCCTCTTCCAAAAGAATGTCACCTGCTACTAAGTTCTATTGAATAACAAAACATAATAATGATACTTAAATGTATTTGTGCCAAAAAAATATAAAATACAAATATATATATAATATATAAAAATAGAAAATAAAAATATATTACAAGAAAAAGCACATCCCATAAACATTTAAACTGCTTCATTATTCAGGACCAACCAAACGTTTTATGAATTGTAGTTATTTATGATGTTTTATATAGTGGGTTTGTTAATGCACAAAATGTTCTCCTACTTCCTCACTGTGGTCTCTACCATTCAGCAGCAAGACAGGTCTGACTTGAAACTGCATTGCAAAGGTCTTATTCTCATATCCTTGCAGGCACTCTATTCTGCAAACACTTAGCCATGTGTTTAACTTTATGTATACAAAGCAGTCTCACTGAACTCATTCATGAAATTCTAGCCTTATTTAAATTGCCACAGGTTTTACCATTGATTCCAGTTGGACTCAGATTTTATCTAATGGGACTATTTACATCTGAAAAGCTGAACACATGTCCAAGTGTTTGCAACACTGAAGTCCCAACAGCAAAGCCAAGGCATATGCTACCATTTTATCTCTTACTAGCCTGTCAGACCCACAAAATAATTTGCTTTTGTCTTGACTTTAACATAGGACAAAATAAAAAGGTCACCACTAAAGTAGATTATTAAGTTATATTTTTCCTCCTTTTTGCATATTACTAAGGAGGCTATTAATGCTCTCCAATCTGCTCATTTTTTTCCGTTCCAGTAAGTACAAAATAGTTAATGCATAATCATCTAGCACAAACACTGACCTTGCTTAGCCGGAGAGTTCACTTGATCATCTGTACTTCAAGAAAGATAAATTCCAAGCAGATGCAAGAAAAACATATTAGTAAGCTGTAGTTCTCTTTCTTTAATTACAACAGCAGCAATATTCAACCCATCTAAATTGACTTCAATTAAATCAAGGTTTAGTCAGTTCCTGAAACAATAACTGAAATATAATCCCTGCATTTGCTTTCTCGGTTAGTTTTATTTAACACAGACAATGTAAGGCGACCCAAGTACCTAACTTCTAACCTTCAACAGAAAAAAAAAGGAGACCCAAAAATTGCAAAGTCTTTGCTGCAAAAAATAATAGAGTAGAAGTTCCTGCTGGAATTCAGAACAATGGCTAAAGAAATAAGGACTCTCTGAAGACACAAAAAACCCTTGTTTTTTCTAATTCCCATATTGCTTACTGTATTTATAAGCTCAGAAATTCCCACGGGCACAATCTGATACTAACTCAATCACTCTGTTGGAAGAGTCACTGATTGCAGCGTCCACCCCTTCACTTTATGCATGACCAGCGCTGCTGGTGCAGACACAAGACAGCATGCAAGCATAGATAGGATGAAAAATTATGTCTTTATATATTTATATATGTTTATTATTATATGAGCAATTAAATATGCGTGGTAAATGCAACCATCCTGTCACGAATGGGGTTTTTTTTTAGCACTTTACACTATAAAATACAGCATGATATGCAGTGTTCCTTGAGCAGCTTATTCTACAAGTATGCTCACTTAGTCTTGGGAAAGGACTGTGGTACAATTGCAGGCCCATGCTAAGAATTATCACAGTATCTGCTCTTCCTTAACAGGATTGCACTCTGCTACCTCACACATTTTATATAGGGTTTCAGTCCAAGAAAAATGAGGATGAAAAACAAATACTCTCCACTAATATCCTCTCAGCCACATACAGCGGCATACAAAGTTTAACACTGTGCATTTTCATACTCTACACACAGATGTTTCCCCACAATTACTTATCTTTAAAGTATGCAAAATAAAGTGCTCTCAGTGCCCTTGCTCAAGCAAAAACCTTCAGCCATCACGCCCACTGTGCTACACAATGAACAGATATGCCTACATCCTTGTCCACACTAAGATCTAGTACAATTTATATTTTTAACCAGAATTGTTTCAATTACACTAGACCAGAAGGAAATAAAACTTTGATAAGTTATTTTAATCACACACATTACTGAAAATTCTTATGCATGTCACTTAGATTTTTCCTTAAGTATTTACGGAAAGACTGAGGCATAGGTATTAACAAAATACTCTTTACTCTGGTGTCTTAGTTCAAGGGGAGAACTAAGATATCTATGTAGGCCAAGAAAAAAATAATCCCTCTCTTTTAAATTTAGAAACAGAACTTTAATTAGAAAAAGAAATATATATGAAAGGATAACAG
>JAWWEE010000040.1:40301357-40315710 GCA_035221455.1 Xenops minutus | reverse complement strand
TAGGGGTAGAGGATTTTATGATTCCTTGTTTTTACGGCCATGGCTAGGGTTAGGGTTCGGTTGATGTGTAGTGTTAGGAGCAATAAGAATATGCGGTTGTGTTCGTTAATTTCAGTGGGTTTTAGCAGTAGTGGGAATTAGTGTTAATGGTTATTCAGGCGGCAAGAAGTATGGGTCGCGGTTTTTCGGGTTAGTGGTTTTTTTGGGTTCCAGCTAGGGTTAGGGTTCGGTTTATAGGCAGCGTAAGAGATGATTCAAGATGTGGTTGCGTTCGTTCTTGGCAGTGGTTCTTAGCAGGAGTGGCGGTTACTGGTAGTTCTTATTGGGGAGTGGTAATTAGGGGTAGAGGATTTTATGATTCCTTCTTTTTACGACCATGGCTAGGGTTAGGGTTTGGTTGATGTGTAGTGTTAGGAGCAATAAGAATATATGGTTGTGTTCATTAATTTCAGTGGTTTTAGCAGTAGTGGGAATTCATGATAGTGGTTGTTCGGGTAGCAAGAAGTATGGGTCGCGGTTTTTCAGGTGAGTGGTTTTTAGGGTTCTGGCTAGGGTTAGGGTTCGGTTTATAGGCAGCGTAAGAGATTCATGTAAGATGTGTTTGTGTTCGTGCTTGGCAGTGGTTCTTAGCAGTACTGGGGATTAATGGTAGTTCTTATTGTGGAGCTGTAATTAGGGGTAGAGGATTTTATGATTGCTTGTTTTTATTGCCATGGCTAGGGTTAGGGTTCGGTTGATGTGTATTGTTAGGAGCAATAAGAATATGTTATTGTGTTCCTTAATTTAAGTGGGTTTTAACAGTAGTGGGAATTAGTGGTAGTGGTTATTCGGGTAGCAAGAAGTATGGGTCATGTTTTTTTGGGTGAGTGGCTTTTAGGGTTCCGGCTAGGGTTAGGGTTCGGTTTATAGGCAGTGTAAGAGATTCGTGTAAGATGTGGTTGCATTCATTCTTGGCAGTGGTTCTTAGCAGTACTGGGGATTACTGGTAGTTCTTATTGGGGAGCGGTAATTAGGGGTAGAGGATTTTATGATTCCTTGTTTTTACGGCCATGGCTAGGGTTAGGTTTTGGTTTATGTTTAGTGTTAGGAGCAATAAGAATATGTGGTTGTGTTCATTAATTTCAGTGGTTATTAGTAGTAGTGGTAATTATTGGCAGTGTTTGTTTTGGTATCGATAATTTTAGTTCCTGATTGTTCTGGTTAGTGGTTCTTAGGGTTACGGCTATGGTTAGGGTTCAATTTATGTTTAGTGTAAGGGATTATTTTAAGATGTGCTTGTTCTCATTAGAGGCAGTTTTTTTTAGTGGTATTGTTAATTAGCTGTGTTATTATTTTTGGCTTGTCGTAATTATGGGTATTGTTTTCTATGGTGAGTTGTTTTTAGGATTGCAGCTAGGCTTAGGGTTACATTATGGTTAGTGTTAAGGGTAAGGGGAATATGTGGTTTTCTTCATTCTTGGCAGTGATTATTAGCAGTATTGGTAAATAGTGGTAGTTGTTATTTGGGTAGCGATAATTTGTGGCAGTGAGTTTTATTATTAGTGAATTTAAGGCCATGGCTGGGGTCAGGGTTAGGTTTATGGTTAATGTTATGGGCACTGGGAATATATTGTTGTTTTCATTAGTGGTTGTGGTCATTAACGGCCATTGTAATTATGGGTAGTTCTCATTGTGGTAGTGGCAATGAGGGGTAGATATTTTTCAGCTGAGTGCTTTTTAGGGTTGCAGTTAGAGTTATGTTTATTTTTATGGTTAGTGTTAAGGATTAGGGTAAGATGTGGTTTTCATTAGAGGTAGTGTTTATTAGTGTTTGTGGCAATTAGTGGTCATTTTTATTGGTGTAGTGGTGATTGGGGTAGAAGTTCTTCATGTTAGTGTTTTTTCGGATTTGGACTAGGGTTTGGTTTATGTCTATGGTTAGTGTTAGGTGTAAAGGTAATATGTGGTTGTTTTTGTTACTTGCAGCAATGGTAACTAGTGGTCATTTTTATTGAGGAAGCTATAATTCCAGTGGTTGTTTTTAGGTTTAGTGTGCTTTAGGGCCAGGGGTAGGCTAAGGGTTCGTTTTATGGTTAGTGTTAGGGGTAAGGAGAATATGTGGTTGTGTTCATTAGTGGTACTGGTCATGAGCGGCAATGGTAATTATGGGTAATGCTTATGGGGGTCGTGGCAATTAGGCGTAGATTTTTTTGGGTGAGTGCTTTCAAAGGTTGCGGCTATGGTTACGGTTACGTTTATGGTTAGTGTTAGGGATTAGGGCAAGTGTAGTTGTAGTCATTTGAAGTAGTGTTAATTAGTGGTAGTGCTAATTAATTGTCAGTGTTATTGGGATCGTGGTAGTGAGTGGTGAACATTTTTTGTGTGGTTTTTTTATGTCCAGGCCTAGGTTTAGGATTGGTTTATGGTTAATGTTAGTAGTAAGCATAAAACATGGTTGTGTTCGTTCTTGGTGGTAGTTATTAACAGTAGTGGTGACTAGTGGTAGTTCGAAATGGGGAGCACTAATTGGGGGTAGAGGATTGTATAATTCCTTGTTTTTAAGGCCATGGATAGGGTAGGGTTAGGTTTATGTTTAGTGTGATAAGAGGAAGATGTGGTTATGTTCATTGGAGGCAGCACTAATGCTCAATACAGGTAATTATGTGTAGTGGTCATTGTGGTACTTAGGGTAGTCCAAAACCCTAAAACCACTTATCTGAAAAACCTCAACCCAAATTAACACTACCTCAAAAACCCTAACCCATCATTACCAATATTGGTAATAACCACTGCCTCTAATGAACACAACCACATATTCCGCTTACCCCTAACCCTAACCCTAACCCTAACCCAAGCACTGAGCCTAAAACCACTAACCATAAAAACCACGACCCCTAATTACAGCTACCCCAATAACCACTACAACTTGAGAAGATAATACCTACTGTCACTACTGAACAAAACTACATATAAAACGTCCCCCTAACACTAACCATAAACCTAGCCATAACCCTACCCTAACTCTAAATACCATTTACCCAAACCCACAAGTACCCCTAATTACCGCTGCCCCAAAAACCACTACCACCAATCACCACTACCGCTAATAACCACTGCCACTAATGAACACAACCACATATTCCCCTTACCCCTAACACTAAACATAACCCTAACCCTAACCCTAGGCTTAACCCTAAAGACCACGAATCTGAAAACACTCAACTCCAAAGAAGACTACCCCAAAAACACCAACTCATAATTATCATCATCGCGAATAACCACTGCCACTAATGAACACAACCACATATTTCCCTTATCCCTAACACTAACCACAAACCTAACCCTAACCCTAGCCCTAACCCAAAAAACCACTAACCTAAAAAACCTCTACCCCTTATTACCACTACCCCAATAACCACTACAACTAATTCTTACTGAAGCTAATAACCACTGCCACTAATGAACAAAAATACATATAATCTGTATCTCTAATACTAACCATAAACCTAACCCTAACCCTTCTTTAACTCTCAAAATCACTAACCCAAAAACACCACTACCCCTTATTACTGCTACCCCAATAACCACTAGCACTAATCGCAACTACCGCTAATAAACACTGCCACTAATGAACACAAGCACAAATTTCCCTTACCCCTAGCACTAACCATAAACCTAACCTGAAACCTAGCCCTGACCCTAAAAATAACTAACCTGAAAAAACACTACCCCTAATTACTGCTACTCCAATAAGCACTACCACCAATAACCACTACCGCTAATAAACACTGTCACTAAGAAACACAAACACATATTATCATTGCCCCTAACAATAACCAAAAACCAAACCCTAACTTTAGCCCTGGACTAAAAATCCACTAACACAAGAAAACTCTATCCCTAATTACCACTACCCCAATGAAAATTACCACTAATTACCACTCCTGCTAATAACCTCTACTTCTAATGAACACAACCACACATTACACATACCCATAACAATAACCATAAACCGAACCCTAACCCGAGCACTGGCCCTAAAAACCACTAACCCAAAACCACCACTACCCATTTTTACCACTTCCCCAATAACCACTACCACATATCACCACTACCACTAATAAACACTGCCACTAATGAACACAATTACATATTTCCCTTACCCCTAACACTAACCATAAACCTAAGCCTAAGCCTAACCCTAACCCTGGACCTAAAATCCATTAACCATAAAAACAAGGACCCCTAAATACAGCTACCCTAAGAACCACTACAACTAATTCTTACTGCAGCTAAAAGCCACCGCAAATAATGAACAAAACTACATATAACCCTACATCAAACACTAAGCATAAACCTAACCCTAACCCTACCCTAACTCTAAAAACCACTAACTAGAAAACACAACTACCTCTTATTAATGCTACCCCAAATCCCACTACCACTAATCACCACTCCTGCTAATAACCACTGCCACTAATGAACACAACCACATATTACGATTACGCCTAACAATAACCATAAACCAAACCCTCACCCTAGCCCTGGCCCTAAAATCCACTAACACGAGAAAACTCTAACCCTAATTACCACTAAACCAATGAAAATGACCAGTAATTACCACTACTGCTAAAAACCTCTACTTCTAATGAACACAACCACATATTATCCACACTCACTAAAATAACCATAAACCCAACATGAACCCAAGAACTGGCCCAAAAAAGCACTAACCCAAAAAATAACACTACCCACTATTACGGCTACTCCAAACACCTCTGCCAATAATCACCACTACCACTAATAAACAATGCCACTAAGGAACACAAACACATATTCCCCTCACTCCTAACACTAAATATAAACCTAACCCTACCCCTAGCAGAAACCCTAAAAACCACTGACCAAAAAAACCCTACCCCTCATTGCCACTACCCCAATGAGCACTAACCATAATTACCACAGCCGCTAATGACCATTACCACTAATGAACACAACCACATACACTCCTTACTCCTAACACTAACCATAAACCTAACTCTAACCCAAGCAATGGCCTTAAAAATCACGAACCCTAAAAGCCACGACCCCTAATTATTGCTACCCCAAGAACCATGATCGCTAATTACCACTACTGTTAATACCCACAGGAACTAACTAACACAACCACATATTCCTGTAACCCCTAATACTAACCATAAACCTAACCCTAACTCTAGCCCTGGCCTTACAAATCAAAAACCCTAAAACAAACTATCCAGAATTATCGCTACCCTAATAACAACAACTACTAATTTTCACAACCGCTAATAACAAATACTAATTGACACAACTACACATTCCCCTTTCCCCTAACAAGAACCATAAAACCAACTCTAATTCTAGTCAAGGCTCTAAAAATCAATAAGGCTAAAAAACATTACCGCTAATTATCACTACCCAAATAACCACTACCACTAATTACAACTACTGCTAAAATCCACTGAAACTAACGAACACAACCACATATTCCCCTTGCTCCAAACACTAAACATAAACCTAACCCTAATTCTAGCCATAGTCTTAAAAACAAGGAATCATAAAGTCCTCTACCCCTAATAACCGCTCCCCTATAAGAATTACCAGTAATCACCAATACAGATAATAACCACTGCCAAGAACGAACGCAACCACATTTTACCCTAATCCCTGACACAAACCATAAAGCTAACCCTAACCCTAGCCGTAACCCTAAAAACCACTCACCCGAAAAAAATCTAACCCTCCTTGCCACAACCCCAAAAAGCACTACCCATAATTACCACTGCCATTAATGACCACTACCAATAATGAACACAACCACATATTCACCTTACCCCTAACACTAACCATAAACCTAACCCTAACCCCAGCCATGGCCATAAAAATCACTAACCATAAAAACCACTACCTCTAATTATCGCTACTCCAATAACCATGACCACTAATTACCACTACTGCTAATAACCACTACAACTAATGAACAGAACCACATATTCCCCTTACCCCTAACACTAAGCATAAACCTAACCCTAACCCTACCCCTGGCCTTAAAAACCACTAACCTGAAAAACCTCTACCCCTTATTACTGCCACCCCAATAATTACCAGTAATAAACACTACCACCAATAACCACTACCACTAATGAACACAACCACATATTCCCCTTATCCCTAACACTAACCATAAACCTAACCCTAATTCTAGCCATGGCTGTAAAAATTACTACCCTTGAAAGCCACTACACCTAATTATAGCTACCCCAATAACCATGACCACTAATTACCACTACTGCTAATAACTACTGCAACTAACGAACACAACCACATATTCCCCGTACCCCTAACATTAGCCATAAAGCTAACCATAACCACAGCCATGTCCATAAAAATCACTAACCATAAAAACCACTACTGCTAATTTTCGCTACCCAAATAACCACTACCACTAATTACCACTACTGCTAAAAACCACTGAAATGAACGAACATGACCACATATTCCTCTTACCCCTAACACTAACCATAAACCTAACCCTAACCCTAACCCTGGCCTTAAAAACCACTAACCCGAAAAACCTCTACCCCTTATTACCGCCACCCCAATAATTACCAGTAATAAACACTACCACTAACAACCACTGCCACTAATGAACACAACCATGTATTACCCTTGCTCCTAACACTAAGCATAAACCTAACTCTAACCCTATCTGTAACCCAAAAACCCACTCACCCAAGAAAACTCTACCCCTAATTACCATTACCACAATAACAATGACCACTAATTAACACTACCACTAATAAACACTATCTCTAATGAACACAACCACATCTTACACTAATCCCTAACACTAACCATAAAGCTTAACCCTAACCCTAGCCGTAACCCTAAAAGCCACTCACACTAAAAAATCTAACCATCATTGCCAAGACCCCAATAACCACTACCAATAATTACCACTGCTGCTAATAACCACTATCACTAATGAACACAACCACATATTCTCCTTCCTCCTGACACTAACCATAAACCTAACCCAAACCCTAGCCATGGCCATTAAAATCACTAACCCTAAAAGCCACTAGCCCTAATTATTGCTACCCCAATAACCACGACCACTAATTACTACTACTGCTAATAACCACTGTAACTAACGAACACAACCACATGTTCCTCGTATCTCTAACATTAACCATAAACCTAACCCTAATCCCAGTCACAGCCTCAAAAATCACTAACCATAAAAACCACTATGCCAAATTATCGCTACCCCAATAACCACTACCACTAATTACCACTACTGCTAATAACCCTTGACACTAACGAACACAACCACATATTACCCTTATCCCTAACACTAACAGTAAACCTAACTGCAACCCTAGCCCTGGCCTTTAAAACCACTAACCCAAAAAATCTCTACCTCTTATTACCACTACCCCAATTACAATGACCACTAATTACCACTACAACTAATAAACACTACCATATCTTACCCTTATCCCTACATACTAATGATAAACCTAAGCCTAAAACTAGCCATGATCCTAATAACCACTCTCCTGAAAAAACTCCACTTTTAATTGCCCCTACCAAAATAAGGACTACCAATAATTACCACTGCCACTAATAACCACTACCACTAATGAACACAACCACATATTTCCCTTACCCCTAACATTAACCATAAACCTAAACCTAACCCTGGCCTTGAAAATCACTAACCCTAAAAACCACTTCCCCTAATTACCGCTACCCAAATAACCACTATCACTAATTACCACAACCGCTAATAACCACTGCCAAAAAGGAACACAACCACCTATTCCCCTTACCCCTAACACTAACCATAAACCTAACTCTAGCCCTGGCCTTTAAAACCACTAACCTGAAAAATCTCTAACCCTTATTACTACCACCCCACTAATTGCCAGTAATAAACACTACTGCTAATAACCACTGCAAGTAAGAAACACAACCATGTACTATCATTGCTCCTAACACTAACCATAAACCTAACCCTATCCATATCCCTAACCCTAAAAACCAATAACCAAAAGAAACTCTATCCCTAATTACCACTACTGCAGTAACAGCGACCACTAATTAACACTACCACTAATAAACACTACCTCTAATGAACACAGCCATATCTTGTTCTAATCCCTAACACTAACCTTAAACCTAACCCCAGCCCTAGCAATAACCCTAAAAAAACTCACCTGAAAAAAATCTACCCTTCATTGCCATGACCCCAATAACCACTACCAATAATTACCACTGCCACTAATAACCACTATCACTAATGAACAATACCACATATTCCCCTTACTCCTAACACGAACCATAAACGAAACCCTAACCCTGAAACTAGCCATGGCCTTAAGAACAACTAATCATACAATCCTCTACCCCTAATGTCTTAGTTCGAGGGGAGAACTAAGATATTTATGTTGGCCAATAAACAATTTCTCTCCTTTAAATTTAGAAACAGAACTTTAATTAGAAAAAAGGAAATATATATAAAAGGATAACATTTCTTAATCACAATACACAGATATATATATATATATAGATATACCAATTAAAGAACCAAGCAACAACAATTTGTAATAAACTCCTCCACCCCCAAACAATAAGGCAAACAGTCACAAAAGGGTCCCTTTGGCTACCCCCAAAGGAAGGGGAGATGCTATTATATCCACAGACAGCAGGTGGCGCTGTTGCACCTCAACTGCTGGCCGCTCTCTCTCAGAGTTGCAGTTATATTTATGGACAGCGGGTGGCGCTGTCACACCCGGCCGGCTGGGCTCTCTCTCACAGGAATGGCCGGAGCAGAGGTCGGGTCAGGTCCCGTGGAATAGGTGACAAAAAGCAGCAGAAATCCAACCTTTGCAGTGTAGAGAAACAAGTGTGATTTCTTCCTCAAAACAGATTGGGGTGTGCACGGGTGGTTGGCGAAACCAGGGAGCAACAAGACACAATCCAGGTCCTGAAGCAATGCTGGGTCCGGTGCGTGTGTGTCCTTTGTCCTCCACCGAGCCAGTGAACTGCTGACCCTGCGCAGAATGCACAGGAACCCGGAACCCTTCCCCCCGCCTGAAGCCTGTCTTTTCCCCCCCTCCCAGCCTGGGGAGAGATCAGAACAAAGGCTCTGGCTGGAGCTGTTAACATCACTACATGCATATTCAGAGTGTCCTTTGTTAAACCTTTTATCAGCACTAAGGCATTGCCTCCAAGCTTTGGAAGGAATTCCAACTGAGTTTTGAAACTGTAACATCTGGAATCCTGTAATCTTTTCCATACTTACATTTATCTGTGTCTTAGTTCTTTATTTTCATACTTTAGAGTAATTTTACTTACTCAGAGAACAGTACCCTGACATTAGGATATAGTAGTAAGAAAGGGAGTTTTAAACTTTTTTGCTTTAAAATAAACTCCCACTTTTTCATATTAACAAATAGCATAGTGTGAACATAAATTGAAACTTTTTGCCTACAATAAGCTACAATACAGAAAGTCTCAACAAAATCTACTAATTTCAGCCTGCAAAATGTTCATAACAAGACAAGCACAGAGTCAAGTTTATAGATTTAAATATATGCACAGCATGTGATTTCTGGAAACTGTGCCTAACAAGGTGGTACCTTGCTTCAAGCTACTGCTTCAGAGCCTTTCAAGATACATATATGACACTCATCACCATGGTATCTGCAGACCTGCACTATCCAATTTGCCTGCTTAGACAAGGCTTCTTCTCCAACACTATCCCCAAGCAGTACTTGTGACCTAGAGCAGCACAGAGAGCAGCAAACCTTTTTTGTCTGCAAAACTAGTTTATTTCCACTCACATCAAGTCAACAGCTCAAAATTACAGTAGGTTGAGTACATATCTTAGCGATATATGGACAAAACACTACAGGTGTTCCTATACAGTCAGTATGTTCATCATTCTTCAAGAGTAAAATACCAAATATTAATTACTAGTATTGCAAAATAGCAGACTAGATATGTGGCACACAAATAGGTGAAAGCCTATATTCCTTAAGGCCTTTCTTCCTTGTGGGATCCTTTCCTCACCTCACCAGATACTCGCTCAGGCCCTAAACAAGGTGACTGTTAATTGTTCTCAGATAGGACTGCTCACATTGATTCAAAGTAGAACACTTAGGAAAAAAAAAATGGAAGAGCAAGCTGATTGTCCCCTAGAGGAAAAGAGTTTCCTGCAAATTCTCTCACAGGTCTACTGTAACTTAGCAGATCAGTTTTGTTAACTTATAAACATTGACTATTTCATTAATATCCTTACATTATTTTCTTTTGTCATATACTAGAAGCAGGCTCTAAATTACAAAGGACCATCAGTTTAAAATGGCCAGATGTCCACAGCCAAATGCCCCTATGAAGGCTTGAGCCACACTGAACCAGGCAGCCAGGGACCTATGAAATATGCGGCTTTGGTTGCCAAGAGCTGGCAATCACATCATGAGCAGGAACACAAAGGGAAGAAGCAGAAGCAGTAGAACAGTCACTAGGGGCACATCCAAACACAGAGCCACAGGCAAATACAGGTGGAGAGGGCATCTATCTCAGGCTTCATCGACCACCGATACTCCATAAGCCACACCACAACAACCCTGTAACAGCAGTCGAAGCTACACAACGCTGGTGCAGAGCTGCTTTCAACAGCCATTTCAGAGCCCAGGCAGAGCATGAACGTGTCTGGCAGCACAGACAGAACTCAGGGGTGATCCAGCTTGAGTTTGGCTTTTTTAGCATGAGGCCAACAACGTAAGGAACCATTTTCTTTGTAGCCTTTCCCCATCCTTAAGTCTTTTGTTTTCTGAATAAAAGTGCATTTTGAGAACCCTCCAGAAGCATGATGTCTATTAAAGAGAAATACTAACATTTTAACAAGCCAAGTGATTTACATGCAAGAGATGAGTAAAGTAATGTGAAATAGAATAGAACACATAACTACATCTTTTCACAGAAATAGAGAATTCATTCAAGTATACTGGTATTACAAAAAAGTAATAAAAAACTGTTTGTGCTACAAAATGAAAGCTGCTAGACACAAAAATGCCATTATAGTTGATTTAATTTTTTCTTCATTCTCAGTACTTTTCATTTCAGCAAGCTTTATTTATACACACATGGAGCATTTAAATTATGTTTTGGCACTGGAACTTTAATTCAGATCAAAGTGATTTAAAAGTCTAAGGTTTTTTCTGCTCTAATTATAAAAATGCATAAAAACCCTGAAGTTTAATTACAAATAATTAGTTAAAAAAGGAAACCTTTCTTCTGCAACTAATATGAGTTTTGACAGACCAATCCTCTTTTCTTCCTACAAAAAAAACACTCACAAACAAAACCATCTTTAAAGTTTCCTCAAGTACAACTGAAACTGTTTGAAGAAAATGAAACACATATTCCAAAAAATCATGGAATTTATTACAAGGAAATTCTTGTTATAATTAAAGATTTTGCAGCAAGGAAATACATAGAGATACATACCATACCTAGAAGTATCTTCCCAGGAACTGTACAGTGTATCTTTTTTGCATGGGAGCTGGGAAGAGGCCTGAAAAGCCAAAGAAAGGCTGGCAAAATGAGACGACCTTGCTAGAGACTCTCAAATCAAACTTCCAAACAAAGCTTTACAAATTATTTCAGAGAGATGACCAAGATTTACTGACTAAATTCTGGCCCCAGCAAGGTCAGACAGGCCAATACAGAGAGGCTTAATCCAAGACATAAATATTCTTCTCATTTTAATGGTATCTAGAGTGCTGATGCATAAAACACAAAATAAAGTTTCTTAAGATCTTGCTTCACTTCTGAGCCTAATTTCTTTTATTAAAATAATTAAACCAATCAACACTGTTGCTACACTAAGCAGTCATATCAGATAAATACAGTACCAAATACAAGAGAAAGCACAACAGCACCATCATCTTCACATAACTGTTAGAAATGAGAGGATAAAACATGGCAGTGTTCCTTCAAATATAATTTTATTTGAAAAGAAAAAAAAATCTATTTTTAAAAAGCATATGAAGCATTAAAAAGGAGTATACAGCAAAATGTTCATAACCTACAGAACAGCTACAAATTCCACCTACAGTCACATTCAACACTGTGGGGGCTCCTTCCACTTCAGTAATAGAAATCCTGTGTTATTTGGGCTTAGGAAGGCTACTCTAAAGGCCAGAGGTGACTGAAGGCATCTCATCTGAATTTTCAACTGGATCTAATCACCTTCTTAAAGTAGTCCATAAAGTAAAATTCCCCTCACACAAAGAAGCTAGCCAAACATAACTGATTCCGACCCAGGAAATTCAACAGTCTGTAAAATGAAACCAAGGAGATTCCAGTGTTTCCAAAGTGCTACAATATCACATAAAGGCTAAAGGCACCGCGAAGATCAGCCTCCAGAAGAGAAACTATTAAACAGCCTATAAAGGCACAAGCATTGTGTTTTAAAAAGGAGACTTTTAAGTGTACCATTGAATGTGCTGTTTAGTACAGTGGGCAACAAGATCCTCCCATTATCTTCTCAAAAGCCCACCATCGAAAACACACTCTGAAAACAATGAAATCAAACTACACACATCCAGAGAAGACTTGGAGAAACTAAAGTTAAAGTCCCAGAAGCAGCTGACTTTTGGAATGGAATTCTCACTTCAAGGTTTCCTATGAGAAACACAAAACAAATCAGGCATTTGCAAAAAAACCCCAAATTATTCTGGATTAAGAATTCCAGTTCTCCCCATGTTGCCTCCAAGATGTTGACCAATTACTTTATAATCCAAAAAATTGCATCTTTCAATGCAAAGTGACTAGTAAAAGCTTGTCAAGTATATGGGGATTAGCATAGTAAAGAACTTCAACTTGACAGCTCACAACCTCACTTACAGGAGCTCCGTACACTGAACATGCTACAAGGCACCTCAGGGAAACCCCCTGGGGTAAAATGCAGGTACAGGAATTACTGCAAGACACATGGTTCCAAAACTAGCCCCACGCTGAATATTTAGAATTTAAATGGCAATAGGGCAGACCTCCTGTGCCTACCTTCTAGAGGAAGCTTCAGCACGCTGCTCCTGGAGTCTTTCATCCCCTGTTGGAACCCAGATGAAGCCATAGCAAGGGGCTCTTTGATAAAACCTGACAGTTTTGTCCTAGTTGGGTGGATTTCTGGGCTTGGTTTTAACTGTGATATTGCATAAAAAAGGGCTTGGCTGACCTCTGTAGATAGACAGCTTTCATTTTCTTGGTACCAATGTTAAAGATCTTTTTAATGGACAACATCCAGTGCCTCAGGATTCCCTTCCCCTCCACCTCCCCCCGGTAATTATGTCACCTTAAAACCACTGCAAACATCAAAAGAGACTATTTCCAGTGAAGAGTATTTTCTTAGTCCTTTACTCATACACTGGAACTCTGTGCTGCCTTTTTAGTACCAAAGTAAATAATCATTACCATCTTCAACGGTTGCTGAGAAAATGTAGGAACTATTTTAAACAGCATCAACTGAGAAATATTCCTGCATAGAAATTGGAGCCTGGATGCTGCAAAGGCGCTCCTGACGCATAATAACATTGGAATCCTACGTACTTAGCTAGGCATTGCCTCCAAAAAAAAAAAGTACCTGACTGACAGACCCATCCAACTTCAAGCTACACTCCCCTGTATCAGAGGGAGAGAAAATTCTTAGAAAAGCAGTTAAAATCTGAAGTTACACTTACTCAGAGCAGGTAACCAAGCAATTGGAAACACTCAGTATAGAAATGAAATGCTATCTCTAAGCTGGGACTGCAGATAAACACCTGTGGTGTATCTTATTTAGGTATTTGAGTGTTTGTGCTGGTTTAAAAGTAAACCAGTGGGAGAAATGAACCCGACTGAAGAGAGATTACAAGTCAGAGTTACAATTCAATAAAAAAGATCACAATAAATACAATGATACAGAGAAAAAGTTGGGGTTTAACCCATGAAACCCAGATGTGTAACCCAGCACCACGGGGTACGAACAGAATGGTGTTTATCAGCCCCTGCGCTGAGCACCACGTGGTCCCCTTGAGTGCAAAGTAAAAGAAAAGGAAAACCTGTTGGTGAGGATGTTGGTCACAGTCTTGTCCAGAGTGGCAGTCACAGTCTTGGCCAGGTTCTGATCCCGCTCTGGATCCAACGAATGATACCAGAAGCCCCCAAAACCCCAAGATTATGTATGTTTAGGTGGAAATGCCCAGTTACCTCCCCCAGGGCAAGGAGTTTAACAACCAGTGATTTAACTCTGTGAGTCATGGGATATTTTTGGAATCTCTGATGGTCTAGGTCGTTGCAG
>JAWWEE010000040.1:40215723-40301257 GCA_035221455.1 Xenops minutus | reverse complement strand
GTCCTTTAACACCCAGCTTGTAGCCTGAGGACTCAGGTGTGCCCTGGGCAATTGCTGCAAATGATCCATTATTAACAGTCCATGAGAAATGACACACAGGGTATACAATACACAGTTTTGGTTACACCCACACAGCGATAAACCGATCCAGGCAGCTGTAACTAGGACAGTGTTCAAAGACTAGCTTCATACCTAAACACTGTGGGCAGGTCATTTTACAGCCATGATGGGGAAGTGGCACTTCAGAGTCTGGTTCCTGGGCCCAGCACCCGTTATTAATTGCCATATGTAAAAAGCCACAGGCGTAGAAAGAAAGGACAGGACAGAGATCTAGGAAGGGTTTAGGCTGCTGCTGAGTGGGTTTGTTTCCATGACCATTTTGGTCACTCAATCGTGACCCTATTTCAAGAGTTCAAGTCCTTTTTTAGGATTGAAGTATGCAAGTTAGCAATCCACATGAAAATAGCATCCAGGCATTGGGAGACTTTACAGCTATAGTTCTTCTACCAATTACTACCTTGTTCCCCTGAACTCAAACTGGAGAAGCTGACTAAACTCCTAACACAGGAGATAAAATTATACAATTCTCTCATTAGCAAAATAGCCTAGAGCAATGCTAAGTGCAGAAACACCCACCCTGGAAACAGGATGCTAAATTCAGAAAAACCTGCCCTCCATTGAACCACAAGGTCGGAGGTCAGGGCAGGGTTTTTTGGGTCTATTGACAGGTTGGTGAATAATAGGGGATTGCCACAGACGAGTCCAGACATCTAGAAGTAATGGTTTGTACCATCATGTGGAAAATCCTCGTTCAATTACCTGTCAGTCTCTGGCTTTCTGGGCCAGCTGGGACTGAGATCGCTCCTGAGGCCAATGTGTTTAAATCCTGGAGAGAAGGAAATGATCTCAGGCAGTCAGTGACCCCTGAAAATAAATTAAGGAGCCTTTGTGGCAGACTAATAGGAAGCCTGTCCAGCTCTCTGCTTGAACACAGATGCCAAAAGAGATGTGGTCTCAAATTTTACGTATAGAACAAAATTCTGCTATTTAATATAACAATAGTATATATACCCACATATGGTTTTAGTGTTTACACTGACCTTAACAGTTTTTGAAGAATGAACATGGGCCATTCGAATAAACTACTGGACCAAAAAAAAAAAAAAAAAAAACACAAAATATCTTAGACTAAAAGCACAATATTTCAAATTAAAAAAAAAAAAAAAAAGAGCAACTAAAAAGATGAAGAAAGTAAGAGACATGATGGATAAATGGATATTTTTTCCCCTCCAACTGAAACTTCCCACTATTCTTGAAAAACCTCCTCATGAAGCCACTAGGACAATGAAGGCTAACAGAGTAATTCACATCCTAGGGAACACAAGCATTAGTATTCAAGAAAGCCACTTTTACTTTTTCTCCCTCACAAAGCTTAACGAGGCCCAGAACAGTCGGTGTGGTGAAGCATCAACAAACCATTCCCAGTTACAGGGGCTAGGTGACCAAATTTTAACAGCTTCAAACAGTCTGATTTATCAATTTTCTTTTTCCTTGAAGTGAAACAGAGATTGATAGATTACTTGATCCTTGGCTGCTGCCCCAGTGATCCAGCTTGTTTCTTTGTTTCACAACAAGCTGTCACACACAAACAGCAGTAACCCTGTGCTAGCCTGAAGCATCCTCTGAAGACAGAGCCAAGTGCATGTCACTGCCTTTAGAGATGTCTGATGTAAGCTATTCACAGGTCTGCAAAATATTTCAACTGTCTTGAAGTAACAAACTGAGCAGTAGTGTTGACATGCTAAGTCATATTTAGGATGCCATTCCAAAAAACACCTTCTTCTGACACTTCGAGTTTCATTTACCAACGGGATAGCCTTGGTGGAAAAATTGTTTAGTATGGAGCTCTGCAGAGGGTGAAACTGGAAAAGAAAATCCAAGATTTACACCCTCTTACTGGGGAGGGACGGCTTGTGCAAACAATAACACAAAGATCTCAAGTCTGAAGGACTACTCTGAGACTGCAGGAATATGACCTAAGAACCTGATCTAGTAGATGTGAAATGGAATTCTACTGCCATCCTGACTTAAAAAACCTGCCAACTCTAAAAGAAGACAGGGAGAGCTTATATGATCAGTCACCCCAAACAGGAAAGCAGGGTGGGGTTCAAACGTTGCCAAACCCAAAGATTTCAACAATCAAGAGAAATTCCAAAATTTATTTAAAAATCTGAGGGCCAAAGAACAAAGATCTTTCACCATAAGGTTCAGGTCTCCAGATAAAATGAAAAACCATTTCAACAAATATTAGCCTTGAAAGAACATTGAGGGAAATGGACAGTTTAAAAAGGTTTATTTAAAAAAAAAAAAATTAATAAAATAAAAAGTTAACCCAAAAGCTGAGTAAAGCCTATAAAATATTTATAAATAAAAACTTTAAAAAATCTAACCTAAAACACAGGCCCAAAGAACAGATTCACTTTTACGTAAGTAACAGTAACAATAAGCATCTCTGTCTTCAAATTTAGTCTGTTTTTCCAACTGTATATTTGGAGCAACTTTCACCCCAGGTTGCCAGCAGGCTTGCATCTACAGCTTCAGCATCAAATATTTCAGCTAAAGAAGGAAATTCCATAAACAAACAACAAAGTCTGATTTAGTCAACTTCACAGAAAAAACATCCTAGCAGCCAACAGCAAAAGAAGGGCAAACTTCCAGATGAGGGGAGTAAAGGAGTTCTAATCCATCACTCTTGCAGCTATCAGATGGTTAACAAATTGAGATGAGATACTTCTGAGCCTTTTCAGCGACTTTCACTCTGGCAAACTTTAAGGATTCAGAAGTGCAGCTGGAATACATATGGGAGATGCTGGAGAAAGCTGATCATTTGAATTTGTAACTCCATTGTGTGCTGGAAGAACTTCCTGCAGATGAGGCACATCCCATCAGTGACTCAGAGAGACTCTCTGTCTGCTAACAGTCATGGATTTATTCTCTGAACCAGCTACCAGAAGTGACATGCTTTATGTTAGTATTACATATGCAACAAGAACTTTAAAAGAAAGCCTGTGGGGGCATAATTTTTTTTTTTTTTGCTTCCAAAAATCTCTATACTACAGCACCTCAAATGAAAAGGAAAAAAAAAACACAAAAAAAGGAAAAAAAAAAAAAACTACACCACAAACAAACAAAACCAGTAATTGAAGAAAGCAAGATTTCACACTTTTCACATTTTGATCAAAGTGCTTCATTTAACACAACTTTTTATGAATAAGCCCTTTTTAAATCAAAAAACAAATATATTTTTAGGTTATGTTCAGCATTTAAAAATGGAACTGGTATCATATTAATAGATATTATTGTGCCAGATACATCCCATTAGATTAGATTTGGTTCACTTGGTTAATACTCAACTACAACACCTGAAAACTACACAGCCTAAGTTACTCAGGCATCCTCTCCAGGTTATCTTTTTTGTTCAAGAATATGTTAAAGCCCCTGTTTCATATACAAATTATCTTTATGGTGGTTTGAAATTAGCACACAGAAGATGGAATAGAGGGGACAAAGGCAAAACTCTACAGAGAAGGCATGGAAGTCCCCGTCTTTCCACCACCAACCTCATTGCTGGAATTCAGAAGATTTCAGCCACCTGCAAACTGAGGCTACTAAAAGCTACTGGAGAGGTGCACTTGAAGTTGAAAAATTAAGAACAGATGACAAAAAGGGGCCATAAAAATCAGAGATGTAAATTAATAATCAAAAATACACACATAACAAGGAGACAGATGGGAAGCAATTTTCCCCAGTGTACTTACACTTGTTCTTCTAGCGCGTGTATTTGGGTCACTTGCTTGATTAAATCTCATGTGGCAGACCCAGCAGAGGTACTGTCAAATGTGCATGGGCTCAGCCTGTTTTTAAATTATGCATGTCTGACACCACAGGGTGAAAACATTTATCAGAATTTCTTCAATGCAGTTTGGAATATCACCCAGCAACTTTGAAACAAGGCTGATGGATATTTTCTACCATCAGCTAAATAAAGTGCAGTATAAGCCAGAGAAAGTTGGTTTGCACTAACAAATCTCATGAAAAAGCTCTACATGGACACAGACACATCTGTACATGTTTTCCAGAGCATCAGTTTTGTCATTGTGTCCCAAAGAAAATACATCATTCATAGTTAAAGATTCTCACACTCTCCTTAAAATATGCCTTTCTTCTGACATTTAGGAGAAGAAAGGAACACCTCAATGGATGAGTTGCTTTTGACATGTTCACTATAACAATGCATGACCTCAGATACACAGAACACTAAATCTTCCACACTTCAGCTATGAAGTGACAGTGACCTGTCTTAGTTAGCACAGGTCACATGAAGGACTACAGCTTCAGCATAAGGCACCTGCAGGTCAAATTGCTTACTGGGAGGGGGAGGGGGGCAGAGAGGGCTTAAATGTCACGGAAAAATAATAATGCAGATGTGTAAGACTAATTGCAGCAATGGGTTTTGCTCCTATAATACTGGTAGATATTAGCATGAAACACGAACTGTGTGTGCAGAGATTAGCCTCCCTTAATCTGCCAAGAAGCTAGATTCAACACAGTGCAACAAGCAAGACCTTCAATGCATCTGCAGGAATGGAAATTGCATTTCTCCCTACTCCATTACTAGTTCCAAGATGATTTTGCCCAGCAATAAACAAACATTTATTATCAAGCAATGTGAGCTACTGTGGCATTAGACCAACATCTAAGTACTTTCTCCACCTCTTAGCTCATTATTTCTTGTTTTGGGTTACTGTGTGTCACATTCAGCTTCAAATAAAACAAATAAGCAGAAAGGGGAAAATACATCTATTTGCTCCTAAATGATCAAGGAGGTTCACAGTTCACATGTAACTAAGAAATATCACGACTGTCTGCAAGAATTACAGAAGCAGGGACCAGGGCGACAAAATCTTGTGCTTTCTAGGTCTACATCTACAGAAAACAAACAAAAAAACCTCCAGTGCTTCTTAACGCTGGTTCTTGGATTTAAAGACTGTAGCTTTCATTCAATGTAATCAATAAGTCAACTGATCAAAAATATCACATTTGTACTGATTATGCACATGCCACAGATCTGTTTAGCCTGAAAGAAACAACAAGCTAGGCAGACTAATGATGAAAAGTAAGAACACACAGATTTGCTCACTCAACTTCCTGAGGCTTTAAATTCATTCAATTTCAGTTTAACTGGGTGAAGGGTGGGAAACAAAATATTGAATCCTTTGATATAGAGTCATAAAGCCCAGACTACAAGCAAGTTTGTTATATCACTGTCCATACAGTCTTTGGTTTGGTGCCGTGCTGCTGCTAAAATATTAAGTTTTACCATTGGGAAATTGATTTTGCTATAAGAAGTTTTATGATGCCATTTAATCTTGCCCAACCTACGTAAAAAATATAGAAAGCAATTACAGACAGCCTTTATGTAGTAAGCTTGATCACTATATTAAAAAAAGAACAATCTGATGTAATTTCAATATGATAGCAAAGGAAGCAGAAAAAGCCATGGCAACATGCTGCCCTCCTGAAACAAGACATTGCAGGTTCCCAGCTTAAATGCACAATCTTGATTCACTTAAAGTTAGCAGCTCCAGCACCAACCTCCTTTTCCAGGGTTGTGTTTCAAGCTGGCTCCTGCAGGGCAGGGAGATCCTGTGATTACAGCTAAAAGAATACTTTGGGTCTGAGAGCCTGTCTCTTTGAACAGATAAACCTTTCCAGTTCATCAGCTACTAGCGTGCCTTGTGCCTTACAGTGCTGCAATTGAAAAACATCCTAATTAGAAGACCCCACATACAGAAATGCCATTAACAGCCTTTCAGGGCACTCTAGTGAATGTCTAAATCTTAGCTACAATGAGGAAAAGTACTTTATTTAGCTAGGCGGTAAACACATAAACAAAGAAGTATTTTAGAACACCTTCTAAGTAGCCTGGGATTAGTACTAGCAAAGACAGTGCATGATTACCTTTTCCACCCTTTCCCAGATGACACTCAAATACCACTTTTTTCTAACTGCATTAAAGCACACTCAGGCAAGATCAAGAGTAACCTTGACCTCCACATCAATAGCACCAGGCTGTACTTCAAATTGCTTTCCATGCCTAACTAATTTGAATGGGCCTACAAGACAGGCTTATAAGCATGTCCTTAAACAACCCAGTTTTGCCCAAACATTGCAACATATGCTATATAGGGTTATGCAAATATTCCACAACTCTTGCAGTCCTTAACTATAACAAGGGGTTTAAAATAGTATCAGTGTTTCAAAGTATTCACTGCTTTCTATTTATTCAACTCAGACCTCACATTACAGAGTAACGGCAAATTTTTCTCTTTTATTGTTTGTGAATGAAATCTCAAAACTTTAAAATAGGTTTAAGAGAAATCATTGTAGGAAATTGGAAGACTCACAGAAACCTAAAACCACTTAATTGCTCACAAGGCTTCAAGTGCATGTAAATGACCTGAAAGGCTGACGCCTGAATTGCAACATTCTGAAGCCAACTCTGTTCCCAGCCAGAGACCTAGACCAGGACTAACACTTGGCGTTTGCTTCCAGTATAATAGATTTAATAGTAGCAAGCCTTGAAAACAGGGGGGAGTATTCTGGAAGTGGTGACAAATCCTTAAACACAGCAGGTGCACTGTAATACCGCTTAAGGGAGGAAAATTCCAAGTTTAGTAACTAATCTACTCCAGGACAGCAGGTTATTTCCCAAGGCAAATATCTAATCAAAGACACATCTGACCCTTTCACATCCCATCAGTACGCCGGGAAGTTCAGCTCATCCAGCAAACATCTTCTCGCTCAGGCACATCCCTCATCCCACTCCACTGTGCCTCCTCGCGTTCCTCCTCCTCTCACTCCAAAGGCTCCAAGGCACCAACCCTGCCTGACAGCTGCTCGGAGAGTTCGCTGGCACCGGGAACCTGCGCCGCGCCGCAGGACCCTGGGCCGGCACACCCCGCCAGGGGCACTGGGTCACTCGCTCGCACACACCGACACCGCTCCCGGGCGGCCGGCTGGCTCCCGGCGGATTCCAGCGCTGCCGGGACGGGATGGGACGGGATGGGGCGAGCCGCGCCGACCCCCGCCCGCCGGCCAGCCCGCTCGCTCCCGGGGCAGACGGCCCCTGGCCACGGGGGAAAGAGCCTGATGAAAAGCTGTCAAAGTCAATCCCTGCTCACTTTTTGGATGGTTTAATTCCAATGGAGCGTGAATCACCCCAGGACGGTTAATAAGTTTAGCCAGGCGTGCCGTTTCTCCCTAATACATTATAATTATGCATCTGTTTTAAATGCGATCAGATTAAGTCACCGGAAAAGGCACAAAGCGGTATTTCCCCCGACTGCGAACAGCGCCTTCCCGCAGCTCCGGCGGGCAGGTAGGGCCAGGAGAGGCGCAGGTGGGCAGCGCAGCCCGCGCCGGCCCCGCTCCCCGGGACAGCCGGGCGGCGCCTTCCCGCTCGGTCCCGGTCCCGGTCCCGGGGGACGGGAGCGCCGGGCGCCCCGCGGGCACCGCGCAGCAGGCACGGCACGGCACATGCCAACTTGGAACGGCGGCTCCCTTCCCACTGCGTGGGGCTGGAAAGGGGACACTCCAAGCTGTCACAGCCCCGGGAGCCCAGGAACCACCGGGACCCTGCCGCGCCGCCCCGGGCACGCCGAGGGGGCGGCCGAAGCCCCGGCCCCGGCAGGTGGGCAGCCCCGGCCCCGGCCCGCCCGCGCAGCCCCGCCGCTCCCCGCCCTACCTGTCATCGTAGCAGAAGTCGGCGCTGAGGGTGTTGAGGTACAGGGCGAGCCCCAGGGCGCTGGTCAACAACTCCGCGATCATCTCTCCTCCTGCAGCCGCCGCTCTCGCACCGAGGCAGCCCCTCGCCCTGCCCGCCCTGCCCGGCCTGCCGCGCCAGCCCCGCCGCGGCTGCTCCCGCGCCCCCCAGCACCGCGGGGCGCCGCTCCGCGCTCCGCCGGCCGCCGCAGCCTGACAGCGTCCCCCCGCTCCGCCGCCCCTACCCCATGGCAGCGGGGACGGCGCGGCTGGGCTGAGCGGAGCGGGGCGCGCCTCCAGCTCCCGCAGCTCCCGCGCTGCTCCGGCGGCTCCAGCAGCTCCGGCCCGCGCCCCTCTCGCTGCCGAGGCGGGCGCCGCCGCCGAGGCTCTGGGAGCGCCCGCGTGGGGCGCCCGGGGCTCCCACCGCGCCTGCGTGCCGGCCCGCCCCGCGCCCGCCCCGCGCCACGCCCCCCGCGCGTGGCCGGGCTGGGGCGGGACCGCGGCAGGGAGCGGGAGCGGGACTGGGGCAGGGAGCGGGGCAGAGAGCGGGATCGGGATCGGGACAGGGACAGGGACAGAGACAGGGACCGGGACCGGGACCGAGCCGGCGGCGCGGGCAGGGCCGGGTGCGGGACTGTGCGGACCGGGCTTGCCCCGCTGTCGCCTCTAGTAGCTGAGCACTGTCACCTTCTTCAAGGGTCTATTTTTCTTTCCCCTTTTCTCTTTTCTCCGCTTTCCTCTTTCTTTCTGTTTTCTTTTTGACTTTTCCTTTCCGTCTTCTTTCAGTCGTTTTTCTCTCTTTTCAGATGCTTTTTCTTTCTCGTAATTTTTCTTCCTAGTTTCTTTTCCTTTATTTTCCCTTTTTCCTCTGTTGCCCTTTTCTCTTCTTCCCCTTCCCACTTTTCTTTCCCTTGTTTTCCTGATCCCTTGTTCCCCCCCTTTTCTTCTTTTTACTCAGCTCTCCAGAAAGGTCAGATTAGTAGGAGAGAGAGGACTGTACTCATCCTTGCGGGTGGGATGCCAGAGCACGGAACTCCACACTCTCACTTGCCCACAGCCTGGTATTTCCCTCTCTATCAGAGTGAACATCAACTCGGATATCTTTGTCAGCTTCCAGTTAAGGAAAACCACTGAAACTTGGCAGAGGGGGGAGGCGGAAAGTAAAACACCCCAAGGAAGGGAACGCCGCAAGGTGGAGCTTCCCCAGGACAGCCCCACAACAGGGTGTTGCCTGCGGGAGGCAAGGTGGGTATAGCCTGAGCTGCACACTGGGGGCGGTACATAAATAGCCGGGAAGGAAACCCAGCCGTGGGAAATAATGTACTGAGAACGTCTTCTGGAATTCATGGGATATAGAGGCATGAAGTTATGGAAAGGATTTGGGTCCATCAAGCTGATTATTTCTTTTTTATACAGAGTTTTTAAAATGTTGCCTCCTTGTGCTGATAGCCAGCCCTTTTATGTAACTGTTTCCTCATGATTTCCATCAAGTGGCATATCACGCTGTCTCTGAAGAATGGGAGTCTGTACATCAAGCTGTGTCTAATAAATTGGGGAGCTTTTAACGAGTTTTCTTTCTCCCCTATGCGATTATTTAATGCCGTTCTTTGCAACCTCAAAATACACGAAGTGCATTAAGACCTTTCAAGCAAAGCTTAAAGTGCTCCTGTGAAGTCTGCCCCAAGTGTCACAAACATCTCAGCTGCTTCTACTTAGATTCAGGGAATGTGTTATCACCATCAGCGGCAGTAATTGCAGACATGGGGGGAGGGTGCATTTTGTTCAGAATATTAAAGCTTTGAGGGACCTTATTGAACCCATTAGCAGATCACATTGATCTGGCATTAAACTTTTCAGCCTGAAGCATGGAACATAGTAACCTAGATTTTAAAGAGTTGGTGTTCTTTGTCAGAAGATCTGTGAGCCTTCCTTTCAAATGCCAATTCTCAATGTGTTTCTGGATCTACTGCCAAGATCTCAATCATCATGACTTAGTCCTTCTTGCTGCAGTAAGGTTGCTGAGTTTACACACTAGGTTTGCACAGCTCTTCCTCTGAAACACCCTAATAAACTCTGCATAAGAAGCAACATAATTGCTGCTGAGTCACAGTGGCAGAAGTCCCTTGTTATCCATCAAATGTATGTGTATTTTTTCTTCAAAGAGGCAGAACTACTGACTGGGGTAGATGACAGCTAGTGGAAAAGCTTTAGAAACAAAACAAATCCTTCAGGAAAAAGAAGTTTAACAAAGCCTGACACTGTCTAATAAAAGTGAATGTCAAGAAAGACAGGGATAAAGTGTACAGGTGGTGTAGAGAGTACCTCCTCCCCAGGACATCCCAAGTGCTCTAGGGTGACTTGAGATAGCATTAGGGCTCCACCAGCCTGTCCAAGTGGATGTAGCTACAGTCACAAGAATCCATAAAGTCTATCTTGCAGAGACATTTCTCTGTATAAACAAAGGGCAAGTTTCCTCCCAATGGCAAGAGCTTTCTCTGGTGGCTTTGTAGAAAGAAATAGATGGCAATGTGTGCATGCACCACCCCACCTGTCAGCTCTGGGACTTCAAAAGCCTGGCCAAGCTGGGGGCAGCAGCCAGAAAGAGCCAATGCAGAAAGCTGGAGACAAGTTCAACATAAAAATTACTGTCCTTATTACGCAAACAACACCACAGAAGAACACAAGAGGGTTGAAATCAAATCATGATAGAAGAAATCCTTCTTTTCCTCAGTTAGTTAAAAGTATTAAATGCATGGAGTTACAAACAACATTATGTTTTACTATATCATCCAGAGATACCAGATAGCATTCTGACTCCTAGCAGATTTACAGTGTGATGTGCAGTAATCACAAGGTGGCAGAAGAGGTAATTTAGGAGCTCAGATCTGTCACTAAGCAGACATTTTGAAAATAGCCTTCACTTCCACAAAGTCACACAGACTGGTATCAGAGAAAAGGGAAGAGGTGTAGTGTTGTAAAACACATAATAAAAACAGTAATTGTAAAGATAACTAGAGATATGTAGTCTAACAGCTGATTTATTGTGCATATTTTGGTAGACAAATTCACTTTATTTCGTTTTATTCCAAATATGGCAATCAAAATGATCTGGTTTAATACCAGAAATTTCTTCATTCAAGACGTTATGTACTGTCAGTCACTATACTACAATATACTTTACCTAAATTGTGCCTGAAAGATTAAGCTGTGACACAGCATATAGAAATACATGCCTGTCACAGTGACAGATTTGGTTAACTGGTCACTGACTATGAGACTTAAAATGTCAGGGTAATGCATGTGGTACAGATCCCTCAACAGATTAGATTAGACACTTCAATTTCTATACATTGGGTTCATTTGCTGGAGCTTGTAGAAAATATTTGTGTCAGCTTCCTTAAAGCATCTGAGAAGACAAAGGCTAAACCCTTGAAAGCTGTAGGGTTTTTTGATTAGAAAGAGGTAACTGGATTTTAAGTGTTACTATAGGAATAATCAAGTGTGTTTTCTAAATTTTTTGTGCTCAGATACCGTCAAATAAGTGTTATAACATATTGCGCCTAATTTCGAACCACCTAAATTACACACAAAGATGTGCCTTAATGAACCTCAGAAATGTAAACTTTGGTACATTTCAAAACACCCAGGCAGTTACTGTTGTCAGCAGTCAGGGATAAGTTGGTGTTATATGAGGAAGAAAAAAGTGACCTTACTTTATCAGAAGTGAAGAAAGTGGAGTAGAGGGGAATGTTTTAACCTGGTACTGCTTTAACATTTAATAACTGACTCATAGGGGTAAAGTTGTTTAATTTTGTGGACTAGGATCCAAGCTGTTGTTTCCCTGTCATGCTAACAAGATCATATTAATCCTCAAACAGACCAATATTTCTGCTTTCTCTAAGAAATTGTGGTTTTGTTTGTTTTTGGTATTTTTTCTAACATTATCATAATAATATCAGCAATGACAGCCAAAGTAAAATTAAGTTGCAACTGCAAAACTGTAAAATCTCATGGAAAACTGTATGAAATAGGACAGAAAAAAATTAAACCACACAGAAAACCCAAAACCACACAGGATTTCCATCAGGACTTTGAAGAGCTTTTAACTGAACACATTTCCTAAGGATGCATGTTTCCAGGAGGCACCAGTTCCTACTTTAGATCAGTCAGTGGAGCTAGAGTATTGCTGTAGAGCTGGACAGAGAGAGAGAGGGAGAGAGAGAAAACCAGTGCATTTTTAGCTTGACCTAATCTAATTATGCAGACTCTCTCTGGTAGGAAAAAAGATAGTTAAAGGGAAGTTTCTTGTATGCACAAAACATGCAAGAGCATTTGTGTGACTCACAGGTGAGCTTATCTCCATGGCAGGGAAAAAGGCAGTTTTCAGTCTCTTAGGAATTTTCAAGGATGATTTTCTTAATATTACTCCATTCTAGACTAATCCTAATCTGCTTTACTTATTTATCTTCCTTGTCCTTTGAGATAGCTCAAAGAGAGATCAAAAAGAGTTTTTAATCCTTCTTGTTCAGAGTACATTGACAGTGTAAACTTACTAATTGCAGATATGTCTATTTGTCATCTCCCAGAACATGGGCCTCTTTACTGCTTTTTCATACTTCATAAAAATAGCAATATACCAGTTTTCTTTTTGTTGTTGTTGTTCCATTTATCAAAACTGCTCAAAGGAATAAAGATTCTTAAAAGATGGCTCTGGAAGTAAATTATAATCAATCTCATTTTACACAGGTGGAAATCAAGACAACTGGCATTTGTGTCAGTTTATCCAGACCATATGAGAACTCTACAGAAGAAGAGGAATCTCTCCAAGATCCCAGCCATGATTCCAATTCATTCATCAGCTTTCATCATAAGATCATCCTTCCGTTCACAGTAACTGATATTTCCTTAGACAAAACACAATGGAATTATCTTAGGGATTAATTTGACCTAAGACGTTAATTCTGGGGAAAGTCCTACTTGACAGATGGATGCCTGCAACATAACCAAGAAGTCTGTGGCACACAGCCTGGATTTTGTGCAGGTGGAGGATAGGGAGTATGAGTGGTATATCATATCCTGCTTCTCATCATTTCTTGGCAGCTGTATTACCCACTAGATGGAAAGGCTTCATCAGCAGCTGAAAATCTGTTCCTTGTCATCTTCCTTCCCATAGAAAGAAGCAAGTCATTGTGTTGTCCATTAGTCCTCTACTTTTCCGGGTACTGACATTTCCCCTGTGATGCAGATGTTGAAAGGCAGTTTTTTACGCTGGATCTGTCTCCTTCTACTTCATTTGTCCTTCAAATGTACAACTTGGGATATAGGCTGTGAAAATTGGACAAAAAATTATACATCTCTATGACAGCAACATCAGACCTTTGTCCCATGGCAGAGCAAAAGCAGCCAAAGATGTAAGCGTAATTTCCACCTCAGTTCCTGCAGATTTTCTATGGAATAACCTAATTTACTTCTTAACTTCAGTACAGTCTTGGCTTCCTGCTGGACAAGCATGAAGTAAAGCGAGGAAAACCATGATTACTCTTATTTTAGAGGGAACCTGTCAGCATTACCAAAACATATCTAACACCAGCACAAGCACAATTCTCAAGCATTAAAGAAACAAGGGAAAATTATTATAAGGAATAAACCTTTGACTCCCTCTAAGCAGAGTGAGTTTGATTTTTCATAAGAATGCTGGTGGAACCAAATAGTGTTTTGTACTGCAGTGTAGACAAATACAGAGAGGATAGTCAAGGAGTTCTAGATTTTCAAAGAACAATAAAGCAGAAACAGAAACTGAATTAGCAGAACTAAATAGTTTCTTCTCCTCTGCTTCCTCAGTTGGAGAAACATCTTCCCTGCATATATGAAATCCTGAATGGAAATCTCAGATGGCCGCTGTCTCCATATTTTAAAATATAATTAGCACATGCCAGCAATGAAGTCACGTTAAATTTAATTTTTAATAGATTGAAGAAATTACTGCATTTTTAGTGGATTAAAGACATTGCTACTTCGAATTAGAGATAAGGCTTTTATTTAGAGCTAAAGCTTTCCTGCTTTTATTTGCAAATATAGTAAAATACAAAACTGTTCAGGGGGTGTTTGTACACAAGTACAAAGTTTTGCAGCAGAAGTTTAATCAGTTCAGTGGAGCATTCACAGCTTTTAACCAACTGCAGTGACTCAGGAAATGCAGGTGACCCAGATTTCTCCCCTTCTGTGTCACACAGATAGATATAGAATTGTATACTTTCTGTGAACACTGAGTCAGTTGCTTGGCTACTGGCTAGTAGGTATAGATGCTGGATTCCAGTTACACTGATGTGTGGCATAGAATTCAATGAACTGAAAGGTTATAATGTCCACTGTACACAAAAATAAAACCATTTGGAGACCCTATCCGGTCACTTTTTTCTCCCAGCTGCATCAGCACGGGAGAGAGAATTCCACGTTTTGCAAAGCATCAGCTTTCTAACTCATTTAATAACTTTTTTTCCTTGTGATGTTTGTTTACTTTGTTTCCTTAAGAAAATATACCTAGCTCTAGCTCCTGTAAAATTTACTATCACCAAACCAGCCCATATATACCAATGTTTTTCCACATTAGTACCAGCAAACTTGGACTTTGATCAATCTTTAGTGACCTTTAGGAGAATGTAGCATCACAAGATTTGTTTTGTTAAAATTTGTAGATAAAGTTCATAAAAGGAATGTTGTCCTTCCCTTTTCCATTGGAAATTTTTGGGAAACAACAATGTCCCACTGAATACACCTCAAACAAAATACTGACTTTCTGTGTTAAAGACTTCATTCAGTATTCTGAATCTGCTAAGGAGTGAAAGATAAAACCTGCATGGTCAGCAAAAGAATTTTCCCATATACTAGCTACCACATAATTAAATCTGTATTTTGTAGGGCAGGTACATTGTCCGAGATTTTGAATTATGTTTGCAGCTGGTACAACTTGTCATAGCTTCACAGAACTGTCACAGTTTCTATCGTCTAGTATCTATTCCTTAATACTTAATACAGAGGGAGGCGTGAAAAGACATAAACAGGTCTAGAGAATGTTGACATTTTCAATTCCTTCCTACCCTATTTTGCACAAGAAAAGACATTAAATTTGGCTATGTAAACAGAACCCAGATTTTAAAATAGCCAGGTTCTCTTAGTCATCAAGGAGAAAGAGAGATATAAACCAGAATTATTGGCTTTCTGTAATATTTTATATTCAATTTTCTCGTTACATTCATGCCATGTAATTGCGTGCACATGTGTACATGCGTGGTCCTTGTTGTACAGGGTTACAGCCAAATTCTTGTTCCCGTGCCAGAGCTCTACCGTGGGTTCAGGGAGTTGCTGCCGCACGCTCCTTTATTCTGTGTACAACAATGAATGCTCTCTCCTATATGTGCCAAACGCATGGTTTGATCCCATTGATATCCATTTGGCATCAGGCTGTTCTTCACTAACCCTTCACCACAGCCATTAATCACACGCACATGCAAGGTGGGTCTGCTCAGTTGTCTTGTGTTATTAAAATCCATTGCTGAAATACATATTCCCAAGCGATTCCTGGCTCTCCACCCTATTCCCAGCACCCACAACATATAGACCCATGCAAAGCACAGGACATATTCCAGCTGTTTCCAGGAAACTGCCTTTTCCATTACCTCAGAGTTATCCCTCTTTCCCTGGACTCACCCTCAGCACTGCACTGTTGTACGTTGCAGCATATTTTAGTGAGGGGCAGGGAAGAAACCCACCCATTTTAGAATTTCATTTTGAACACTTAACTGACTGCAAATTCTTCAGTCTTCATATGGTTTGGTCTCAGACATTTGCATAATTCGGGCCAATTTAGACAGTTTCCATTAGCAGCAGCAGATGGTAGTTGGCTAAAAGGTTCCTGTGACACAATCGTCCATGTGTACAAATAACCCACAAACAACCCACAAAGTACTTTTTCCTCCCCTAGTCAAAGCCAAAATCAGATAAGAAAAACGTTTCTTTATTTGCAATTCCAACCCTCCTTAAATAAGAATTTCTCTTTAACTTGGAAAGAATCCTGACAAAAGTTAGTCATGAATATTACCTGATGAGCACTGCCCCAGGTCTACCAAGCAGCACCCACCAGGCAAAAGGGCTACTGCACAAAACTTCAAAAATGTTGTTAGAAACTCAAGACCTTTACCAGCAAAAAGGACCTGAGCCAAGGGCCCGATTTTGTGAAAACAGGGTAAATCCTTAGTTCACTTAAGTCATTATTGCTTTTGTACAAACACCAAAGCTGGCTGCATGTTTCGCATAGGTTATTTGTAAATATATCTCCGTCTTTGCCATACACTCTACAGGGAGATTACTGCAATGTTACTGACATACAAAAAAAAAGACAGAAAGGTCTAATTTTTGTACATATTTGAACTCAGCTTCAGAGAAAATTTCTGATAGTATCTATAACGCGCATTTGAAAATCAAACCTTCAGTGGCAAAACATATGGAATAATAAATTATATTTCCATAGAAATAACAAACTCTTGTCACAGGGACACATTTATCCGATTCATATTCTCCAGTGTTCACTTTTATTGCAGCTTTTTAAGCCAAATGGTTTAGTTTGAGTTTATAAGTTTTCTGATGTTCAAAATTTGGCAATGGATAGACAAAAACATGCACATAGAAGAGAACATGATGGAAAAAAGAGGGGAGAACAGGACTGGAATGGGCTTCCTGCAATGCTCAGCTCTGGGTCCTCCAGCTGCAGGCAGCTGGGGATGAGGCCAGTACCCATTACATGCAGTGCCCGGTTTCCCAGTTATATTCCTCTTGAGGTACTTCTGTTGTTCCTATCACAGAACCTGGTGCTTCTGAAGGGTTTTTAGAGCATTTAGGGAGCTCAGAATTACAGAAACAGATGTCAAACGTCCCTAATTCTCAGTGTAGCCATTAGATATCATGTTTTCTTAATCCCATTGTCAAAATGGAGACAGGAAGATCTTTCCCACAACTAATGCCTAGCATTTTCCCCAGCCTATTTTCCATATGAAGTGAAACGGTGAAGTGTTTGGGAAGGCCTACAAAACTTAACAGAAAGTTCAGGTGTACATCCTCAGCCAGATATGCACCCATCAACACCAGAAAAAGTATCTACTTGATGCTGTAGTTTTAGCAGACCTTAAATGCCTAGAGCACTGCATTGCAGCAACAACCTTTTTCTCCTTTACATGAGGAATAAATATATGTGACTGCACAGCTTCAGAAAGGAGTAAAACTCATCTAGGTTTGTTTGAGAGTTTGAGGAGCTTAAAAATAGAAAAGCAATAAATACCAAAAAAAATTGTATTTTTGTCAAAATTGACCTTTATTCTAAATGAAGAAAAGTGACTACATAGCAGGGAGGGCATGGCTGCCCACCCTTTGCATTAATCCCTTCTGCTAGAAGGGTGCAGAGGGGAGCATACAGTGATTAATCCAAAAGCAGTGGGAGGATGACATTCAGAGAAGGGCACAGAAGCCCCAGGTCCAGAAGTTGCTGGTATTCAGTGCAGGATGATATAACTTCATCAGTGAGTTACAGTTCTGTGCCACATTGTCAAATCTTATTCTGTAAGTATATAACAGATCAAGAAAGAAGCATGTTATTCTTTCTAAATCAGAGGGATTGAAAGGTAATCATTTCCTCTGTCTGTCTGTCTTTCTTCCTTTCTGATTGCAGTATTCTGTCTCCTCAAATCCTAAATAAGCCTATGGTTTAGAGTGTCTTCCAAAATGCCTTTGAAGAACTCATGATGAATTGATGAAGGAGTTTACTTTCAGGTGGTATTTTAAGTTAGAGAAATTTCATAACAAAAAGAAAAGACCTGTGTTTGTTAGCAGGTGAAGAGCATAGAGGTCTCTCTCACAACTTATCTATTTTCAATCTGCTTTCAAGTTTGTTTGAGCTTATTTTACTGTGCAGAGACTTAGGAGGCTTTAGAAAGTGTGTGCTCCTGCAGTTTAGAATATATACTCTTGAGTTTGGGTTTGAGTCCAGTGGAACTTTCCGTTGCATTTCATTCCTTTTGGTGTTTCTCCTGTTCTTGATCTGCATTGATTTCCCCCCTATAAAGCAGGAAAAAAATCAATTTTCCATTATGTTTTTTAATCAGTCATAGAAAGATTTAAATGGCCCTGGGCATTGCAAGTAAAACAGCTGATAATCAGTTGGGGAGTTATCTCATTTATTACTCTGAGTTAACAGAAGGTAAAATTCTTCCCTTAGCATCATGGCTGAGGCATGTGGAGCAGTGGTGCCCTGCATCCAAGTACAGTGCTTGCAGAATCTACCCCAGAGCCTGTGCCAGGTGGTGGTAGGACAGTTCTGCCATCCTAGGGTAGCTCGCACTGATGACTGCTACACCTAGAAACAAAGAAACAGCTAGAAAGAGGCAGCAGCCTGCTGTCAGAAGACTTCAGAGCTGGGAAATGATGCTCTGATCTATGCATTTTTTAGTCACTGGCTGGGAGACCTTGATCTGCTGCCACATTACAGAGACAAGACAAGTGCTGAGACCAGGGCTGGCAGTGCAGTGACTCACCCAGGGCGTGAAGCAGCTTTCCTTAGAATCAATGGGAGCCTTTCAATTTGTTTTACAGCAGGAGTTTGTTTAACAGTCACCATTGCGTGCTGGGAATTATTTGTCCAGTGGAAAGTGCAATGAAAAAACAAACATTCCCATATTCATCATTCTCGCTTGACAAGAAATTAAAGAACCCCTGGTAAAATAATGCATTTTCAACCTGCAAAAAAGACACCTCAGGAGTCTGAACACTGGAATAAGCAGCATAGGGTTGGGAGACTGCTTTGTGTTATAACTCTCTGTGGCCACAGCTTCGGTTTCACTGCTATGACTCAGCCTTGATTGCTCTTAGGTAAGTGCCAGATGCCTTCTTATTGCTCTCAAGCTCCAGTTCACCAAAACACATAAGCACATGCCTAAACACTTTTCTGAATAACAATGGACTTCACATATAATTAAAATTCAAAACACACTTATATGCATTGCTGAATCAGGGCCTTCATTCTCAATATGAGTGATTAAAGGATCATAATCTAATAGTTTCTGCTGACAACATGACATAATTTTTCACTGTACCTCTGTAAAACTGGGATATAAACTCAAAATGAAATTAAGGAATACCTTTAAACTAGCAAAACATTATGGTACTGAAAAAAAAGCCCCAAAGTGCAGGTTCAGGTCTCTCCTGGAAGCAAGGGAATTTAATTGCCCCATTAATCACGCTTTTACACTTCATCACATTTAAGTGTAAAATATTGATCAATGGTACCCTCGGTGTTAGTCAGGGCATTTTACAGATCTTCCCTAGACTGTGTGACCTCACCACTATGTCCTGCCTCAAATAAGAGGCCAGTACTGGGCACTGTCATGCACTGGCATCTACAGGCTCTCAAGGCCATTTTTACAACCACAACTTTATTTATTTATGTCAGATAACTGAGTGGTGTTGTAGAGATGGTAGGGCAGCAGTTCTTAGAAACAAAGTGACTAGACAATTAGGAAAATGCTGCCCCTTGGTGGTCATTCCATCCTTATCACTGCTGGATGGCACAGGACTGCATACTAGTGCCTGTTTTCACCCCATTTTTTCAGCCAAATCCAGCCAGCTTCCATATTTTTTCAGTGTCAGTCTCCTCTCTGACTTGCATACAGATTTTGCTTTGCCTCCATGGTTCTTTGGGTACATTGCAGAGGTATGTGTGAAACACAGAAAGAGTCAAATCTTACCAAGCAGTTTGGGTATAACACCAATTTCTTTTTGTTTGGCAAAATACCAAATGCTTCTGCCGCACATGTCTTCAGGCAACACTAAGTTGCCAGCAGCAGCGAAAAAAGGCAATGCTTTTCTGTAGGGATGTTCTGACAGATCCCACACTGCAGCCTTCCAGCAACTCAGCCCACTCAGAGAAGGCAATCAGAAGTTATACCGTTAGGTTGACTCCATGTGCTGGATACAGCAAAGTTACCTAAGACTTCTAAAACAAGGTTACATATATCCTGGTTTCCTCTATTTTGCAGTGTGTTAATTTTTGCAAAAAAAGCCTGCAGCACTCACATGTTTATCTTGTGCTAGTCCATCTAGTGATTCCTTCCATTCAGGCCTATGTTAGACCACTCCAGTCCATTGACATCTTAGCAAGGGTTACTCTTTCCTCAGGTATTGGGTTTCTCAGGCTCGCCTATAGTCCTGTGCAGTTGGACCACTCTGGCTCATGGCCAATGTGACCCTTAGATTTTCTTCTTCATCTTTGGGTGAAGGTGCTCCAGGGGTGAGCATCTACAGACATCAATAAATTTCTGACATAACATTCCTGTTTTCCTTAAATGGCAGAGGCCCTTAGCCAGCTGCTCTCCTTCAGAAGGTCATTTGCAGGACAAGCTGCTTTCAGCCCCCAATTGATCTTACAGACCACTTTTTGTGATGGGTAGCTGCAGAATGGGTATTTCTGTCTAGCTCCAACTATCCCTCCTGCTGCTTCGCTTTCCTCCCCTTGCATACACTCCCCCAGAGATGCCGCTTTCACTGCTGGCATCTTTCCTGATCCATCCTTGAGCACACGGAGCCAGAGTCGCCCACACAATGCCTGGTGCTATGTGAGGAAGTGTCTGGGTCCCTCCTGGACATTGCTGGGCTGTCGCAGTGATTTTCCACTCTAAGGCTCTTCTTCTTCTCTGCCAGCAAGCACACTTTGTGGTTTCCTGTGTTTGGCCGTTGGTCTAGACCACATGAACTCTTGCTATTGTTTTGTTGCCTGCTTTAAGACCTTCTGCTAGGATGAACTCTTACCACACCCAGGTTTTGTTGACGCTCTTTCACGACTTCTCATATGACCCTAATCCATAACAAATCGTCCCCCCAGGCTATGTTTGTGGTTCTTACCTCATACTTCCCGCTCTTGTATTGCTCTCCCTTCATCAGTAAGCTAAAATGACAAGCTATGAAACTCTTTAATTCTATAACTTGAATCCAGCTTTGTAACTCCCCAGCTCTGCACCTGCTACTGGGTAGGTTGAAGGTACCACAGACACAGACCAGACTGTCTCTGAGATAGCTATCCAAAGTGACAGAGCTTCATTTTTCAGGCTAAAATTATTCTCACTGTTCCATGGTTTTCCCAAGCAGAGCCATATGACTTGTTGTTGCTTTCCAGTATAGTTCAGAAAATATCCGTAGTCTTAGCCAGTCCAGTGAAACTAGGTCATTCTTAAAAGACATGCCCTGTGTCACTTGCAGGCTAAATTACTTCTTCAGCTACAATACTCAGAGGGACTGTATCTTCTTGAAATCACTCTGAGAACTGATAGAGAGATATTCCAACTTCTATTCTTCACTTTTGGGATGGGTTAATCATGCAGGCTTCTTACTCCCAGGCCTTGTACAGTAGATTTTTCTGTGACACTCAGAGCATCACAGAAAATACACTTATTAAAAAAATATTAAATACTCATAAAAATATGTATGGAAATACATATATTTTCTGATACTGCTGCCTTAGGATTTTTATATATTTGCAGATTTTTATATAGATGTATAGTTTCTCACACTTGAGGTACCAACTGACAGTTTCTAACAGTTTCTCATGGTTTGTGCCACATTTCTGAATTTCTGTTTAACTGTCTTTCCAAAGGACAAGATTGCAACAAACATTGTGTTTGGGACACATGCACCTGGACTGGAATAACAAGACATATTGTAATCAAAACAAGACAGAAGGCTCAGAACCCTTGGAGGCGCTCCAGCTGGGCAGTTCTGAGGGTGGTACAGAGGGCAAAAAGTTCTTGGGTTGGATATTCCCATTAGATATGATAATTAAGTAGTGTTATAAATTTGTAAGAACCCTATGCTCTGCACATGCCTATATACTTCGTGCACCTGAAAGCTTTCATTAACGAACTGCTCTCTACTTCATCTATACTAATATTGTGTTGAAAGTTTTTTCCCTCGATTTTAGGCAACAGTACTGTGACACTTCACCTCCCATTTCACACTGATTCTGTCCTACACAGTTTGAGATGTCCTTTAACAGAACTGCAAAAACTGTTCTCAGACCATTACACCAGCACTGTAAAATGGTCAGAGGAAGTGGGAAAGTAGATGATGGTGATGTAGACAGAGAAAAATTACATACCCCAGTGCCAGAGTTAAACTGTCACAGGTCAGTGCTTCCACTAGGATATGCTTAGGCATTCCTTGCTGCTCAGGACAGTGCAGCATTGTTCTCTTTTATCTTCTTCCAGGCCTTTTAGCTGATTCATCTAGATAACCACTATCTTCCAAAGTAAGCTGGTCATGTGAAAGTTGTAGCCATTCTAATATTAATCTAGTCACAGATACTCACAAAAAAAGCCCCTGCCATCTTTCTTAGATTGTATTCCCTAGACACCCTTCATTCCCTGATAACAGTAATGCTGAAAAATACATATTTTTTTTAAATGCATTTTACTTGTGCTCAGCTTAACTGACTTTTTTACAGCCATAAAAAAGCAAACTCCAGCTCCCAAGTCTGCTGCTCCACAGGAAAGTCTCACAGACAGCAGTATTTTTGAGTTCTAGCAACCAAGTTCTGCACCTGTCAGTTAGAAGAAAGAAGTTTGACATGGATCTGTCTCTCTCTGTCTTCAGCTTTCAACTGGACAAGTGTAAGTACGGGCACAATGGCTAAAGAAGAGTGGCTCTTGCAAGATATGGACATTGTGAGGGCCTCCTTTTAATTTCGGGAAGGGATATTAATTATTTTCTGATGCGCATGGTGCGTGGACATCCCACTTACACCTAAAACACCACATACATAATATCTCTGTATACAATGTGTGAGGATTGACAAAAAACCCCCAAACCGACTGCCTTGGGTTGTGTTTTTTGTGGTGATTATCAAGGCAAGAACTGAGAAAGGAGTTAAACATTGAAGTATGGTTTGAAGAGGCTTTATAGTCCTCTGGAGCATGGCAGAAGTATGTGACCATAGCTGGGGTTAGTCTGCATCTAGTGAAATCTTACTGAGAAGTGTTCAGCCTGGAAACTCACTTTATTAAAAACTACTCAGATCTACTGGCAGTAATGAAAGACACCGTGCTACTAAGGATTGTTGTGCATTGCATCATTATTATTATTACTATTGTTATTGTTTAATATTGATAATTATTTAAGTATCAGATAGTGTCTATATTATACTTAGTATATATTAGACATAATAATTTGTACTTACTTATCAGTTTCCATATAATATCTTCAAGATTTTATAATTCTAAGTCCATTTTACTGCATTGATTCAAAGTCAGATATCAGTAATACACCATTATTTAGACTGATAAGAGGAGAAACAGATAAGTTAAATGATTTGTGCAAAAATTCTCAGAATTCCTCAGCCTTAACTCTAATATTGATTTAACTTAGCAGAACAAACCACATGTTATGTACTTCTAAAATCTTTTAAACTTTGTTGCACTGTGAGAGGGGAAGAAAACATTTTCTAAAGGTCTAGAATTTGCCTATTTTGCACTGCTGATTTCAATTAGAAAGATCAAATGCCCACATTTCCAAGGATGCTAAAATGCATATCAAAGCCCTGGTATCTGCATTTATCAGATAATCCATAGCTTTATAATTTAGACAAAAATAAAACACAATTTATTAAGATATTGTAATATCTGTAGTATCACATTCTTATATTATATAATGTCCATTGTTTTCTCATGGGATGTTTGCATGGACAGAAGAAGTATAGCCTATTCTAAAAGACGGTTGAGTGAAACTCTTTAAACATCATTCTGAAAGTGATGAGGAAACGCAAGAATATGGTGATTTACCAAATTTATGTAACATAAATTCCAGATGCTTGTCATATGAGCAGTCTTTTATGTCAAACACACACATATGATATTTTCCCTGATTCAAGGAGAAATTCCACGCTCTAGCTTGTATTTTTTGTTTTAAATCCAAAGAAAAAATTTGATGTGACCTCAAATCTTTTGTATGATAGATCAAATTCACGATAATTAACAGACCTTTCAAATGAGCAATTGTGTTAATAATAAGTCTGCTGTGAAGAAGTGTATGTAATTTTCTCAGATACTGAAAAGTTATTTTTTGGTAAAATGAAAGCCAATTCCTGCTAAGAGATTTGACAAGCTAACTGAATCCACACAAAAGTGCAGAAGAAGCTCTCTACTGTGCATTTCCCCCTAGAAAATTTACCTTATCTTTGGACTTGTCTATTAGTTATACTTTCCAACCAATTTAGTTTAGTCACAGGAAACTTCATCTCTATCCCTTGTATTAGGAACAACTCTATTCTTTTGCTACAGAATCCCATTTTTAAGATCATGGAGTCACATCTTAACTTAGTGTTAATTGAAGTTTTGACTAAGTAGGACCTCAGTCAGGCCAGGACTTTGGATATGGCCCAGTTTCTTTTAGTAATTAATAAGTACTATAGCTACAGTCCTTATTTACAGAAGAGTCAGCAGGCGTCAGGAGGCAGCTGTGTGGAAAAGAGGATGGGGGAGAATCAGTACTGGCAGTGCTCATTTTCCATCTCTCTGGCCCTGGTTCAGCAAAGCACTTAACCACATGTTTAATTTTAGGCGCATGAGTAATCCCATCTCTGCAGAGCAAAGCGTGTGTTTCGTTCTCATTGACTTTAATGGGGCTTTGCACAGACCCGTCAAACCTCGCGTGCTGTGCGTGATGCTTTCACCACTGCTTCCACCTCACCCAGCCTGCAGCATGGCCTCTGGTCTGAATCTTTGTGAAACGCCAGAGTCTCTTTTGCTCTGCAACCCCATGAGCCTTAGACCTTTTTCCACCTAATTGTGTCCTCGTAGATGTATCTGACCTGTGGGAAAATGGATGGAGTGTAACTGGGTCCCATATTATTCATCCAGAGCATTCTCAGACCGAAACCAAACAACCTCATCTTATTATCCAGCTTGTGCTGTCATGCTCAGGTACTCTGCTGAGTCAGGCTCTATCATCCTAACCAGCTGAGAATATTTCTGTAAGGATATGCCTCAATTCATTAACTATCCTAAGGCTGCATAAATATGTATTGCTGATAGACAGTACATCCTCTACTCAGGACAGATGCTTCGAGCAAAATAGGTGAATGACTAAGACCCAGATCCACAGTTCTGCAAGTCCTACTTAGGAGTCTAATTTTGCAGTCATGGAAGTCAGTGGATGTTTCCAATAAAAATGGGATCAAGGTAGTAGGTCTTCATTCAGCTAACTATTTAAGCAGATGCTTACTGTAAGGACAAGATTAAGTCTCTTTGAACTCACTATGAATCAAACACATGCTTAAGCACTTCAGTGAATCAGGCACTATTTCCAGCTTTGGATCCACAGCATTGGAAGGTATCAACAGAGGCAGTCCAGCAATTTCCTGTTGCTGTCTACATCTCTGGCTGCAGCTATGCTCTGCTTATTTTGATAAATATAGTATTTTTCCCACTTCAGTGATTTTTTTTTTCTTTTATATGCAAGGTACAATAAGCATGTAATTGTTGCTAGACTAATCACCTTTCGAAGTGATTACATGCATGGAACTTGATCCTGTTTTATTCTACTGCAGTCTTTCTTTAGATTTTTGGTCTAGTCCATTGATTGAATCATGACAAATGATTTCTTGAGCATGCTGACTGCATTCAGCCCTGGTGGCATTTCCAAAAGCCTGCTTGTGATGGTTGATTTCATTTTCAAAACTTGCAGGGGTTATTTATGGGAAAACAAAAGCCCTTTAACAGATACCTAACAATGGATTTGGCTAGTTAGTTCATTTACTGTGCAAAAGTGGAAAACACTCAGCAGCTCTTTCTGTGTATGCTCTCTTATGAAATACTACATTTGGTTTTCAGTCATCAGCTTATCAATCTTTCATGCCAAACTGGATTTAGAGGTAAAGACTAAAATCTTTACCACAGTTATTATGCAGTGCCAGTCGGGAAAGAGCCAGCATGGGCTGCATAATTTGGCAGTCTGCTGCCATAGAAGGAAGCACTTTTCTTGCATTAGAATCAAAAATAGACTTTTTAACTAGAGATCCTGGGGGGTTCTTGAAATGTCCAGAATCAACAGACACAAAAGCCACTCTCTGTTGGATCAAGCCCAGTGTGTATTATTCTAATGTCAGATATATAGGAGTGCAAAACTGTACCACAGTACACTGAGAAACTTTTCCTTTACTTTAGCACAGTTTGAGAATAGCTTGACATTGAAATTAGACCTCTTGATCAACATAAAAAACATTTAATATTTTGTTTGGAAAGTTACTGCGTATGGATGCATATAAGAGGCACTTGCTTACAGTAAATACAAGTGACTTAAAGTCAGTAAGTGGCATTTTCAAGGCTGACAGGGACTCAAGTTTTATAAATGTAAAGCCATCTACTAAGCATAGAAAAGGCACTAAAAATTAGGGATGTATGAGATCATTCTGTTTTATTTCAAGCACTGCATTTTTAGTTTGAAAGAACCAGCCTTCACAGGATTTCTCTTTCAGTTTATTAAAGTTTGTGGGTATAAAAGGAGCAGAGACTGGGATAGATTTAAAAAACAAAACAAAACAAAAGAAAACAAGTATGTTATATTCTGTATGTGCAGCCACACACCCATTCCTGCCAGCCTAGTCAGGGCATGTGACCTCCTTTGAACAAAACAGAAGTAAATTTTAAATAAAAAAGGGAGTTTTCAGCAAAAACTTTCTTCTCCCTTCAAAGAATATTTCAGCTGTTAGAGAAAATATTTATAAATGTAAACAAATTCTGCAAGCCTAATAATCCCTCTATGAGATTAGTTACACTGAGGACAAACAAAACTATTCAAAGTGCTTAAACATTAAAAAAAAAAAAAGCCAAGAAGCAACGGACAAATTTTTGGTAAAAACAAGCAGCCTGTCAATAAAATTTCACAACAAAACCACAAACCAAAATTCTGTTTTCAGTACTGATGTGCATTTGAGATCTTATTTACATATTGCAAAGATATTTGTGTGCGTTATTTGTGTCTGATATTACAGGGAATTAGGCATCTGAATGCTTCTAAAATATCATATAAGATTCCAAGAGTTAATTATATTTAAATCAAATTCAAATTATATAGACACTTCCAAATAAGAATTGCAGGTTCCTCTGTTATTTATTTAGGTGTTTTTTAGAACAGTGTCTGATAGGTCATTTTTTTCCAAGATGCGTATTCTGATGTGGATTTTATTCACATGAACTGACTGATATCTTCAATAAATAGAGATTGCAGCCATTCTAAAGATACAAGAATGCTGCATTTGTTCTTATCATGATTGGGGTCAGCTTTGGGTGTAAAAACACAGGCAGCACCTTCCTGTACCACAAGCCCTACTGTACCTTTGCTAGAGGGCACATGTTGTCTGTTCCAAAGGCAAATGCAGCTCCAACCACCACCTCATGGAGAATAAATTTCCGCTTTTGCCTCCTCACCTCATTTGTCTGTGGCAGCTGCAGGAATAGGAAACCTTGCTGCCCAAGTGTTTTGTTTCAGTGCTTTGTTTGGGGTCTGAGAAGGCTGATGATCTGAGGGTCAACAGGCATTATTGAAAAGAATGAAAAGGAAGATCCCAAAGGAAGGCTAGTGACAGGTCCACAGTTCTCCCTAAAGGGTACTAGGATATTCCAAATTACCTTAACTGCCCCCCCTCCCATTGGCACGTCTATGCCAATACACGTCATTCATATACTGAGCTCATTCTCAACTCACAGACTTTGTTTAGAGAAAGCTGGCAGGACTGGGAATATCTTATTTTAAATTGTCTTGTGGTGGATGATGATATAGTGTGAATACCAGAGAAGAGGGCTTTCCAAAATCACTGAGTCAAGAGACACAGACATTGTCAAATGCAGAGTTTTTTACTGTCTCCTTACCAAAAAAAAAAAAAAAAGCTGCTGGCATTATGTAGGCCCTGAAAGCTGTACCAAAAATAACAATAATACATAGACCCTCTGGCCACAGAGTGAGTACTCTGTGAAATATAGTGGATATAAATACTAGCATTCCTGCTTGGGCTTGGCAAATTGCTGAAAGATATACGGGGAACATAAAGACGACCTTTTTGTCTTACTCTTTAAAGTAATATGACCAAAAAAAAAGTGCACTTAAAGCTCAAGGATTTATTTGGTAACAAAACAAGACTTAGTAAGTGACTTTCATCCACTATGTCCTCAAGGGCAGGAATGAAGGTTCAGGAATTAAGGCTTCACAGCCTCTAAAATCTAACCTTCAAAATCTAGGGCTTCAGCTCCAGATTTTCAAGCAATGGATGCTTTCAAACCCCATACCTACGGTGTGCCACCCCTTAGTTTGGACATGCTTGCAGCAGTGGGATACCGCTGCTCACTTACTATCCGTAGGTGCAGGATGGCGAGAATCTAGGGCAATGAGCAGACAGCTGAGGTGTACCACATCAGCACACGGAGGAGGTATTGCAGGCACTGTAGGAAGGACAAAAAAATGTGGTTGTAAAGATGCAAAAATTTTCACAGTTTTAGTTGATCATTAACCTCTTGTGCCAGGAACACCTGATCATTCTTAGTGAAATATGCAGTACACCAACCTGGCACTTTCATCACAAAGACAGATGACATATCACTGTGAAAGTCCTCAGATTCCTCCTTCTTTGCAGAACCTGGTATTTTCTGTCCTTCTTCATGGTCCTCTGTCTGAGATAGGTCCAGAACAGGCCTAAGAGGGAATTCCATGTGGAGCAAATTCTGAGCAGAAAATAAATAACATGAGTCTACATTTATAGAGTCTTTGAACCTCCTTGTCATTACAGAATTTAGTCTGCTTAGCCACTTCCCTTGAACTCCTTCCTCTGGACAATACCTGTGAACTGATTTCCCTGTTCTGAACACATTCGTCCAAGGAGCAGCATCTGAAAGAACCATTTGATTTCTGTACTGATCTCTGCACATATTGACTAGAGAAGAAAAGGAGAGAGATCAGTTCAGATAAGACAGAGCATGAACTGGATCACAGTGAAAGATCTGCAGACTTTAATAGCCCATCTGCTGAAGGTGGTGGTGATTTGATGGAAAGGAGAGAATAAAGAAACTTTGGACTTTGTGCATAAGAAGGAGACGGACAGCCAGGTTGTCTCATTGACATACCACTGCCTACTTATGGCCTTCATCGTATTTCTCTCTCTTCAGAGTGTGAAACCGAATGCAGCTTTAAAAGACTTAACTATTATAGTGCCAGAATGATTTTCCTGGTTTTCAAGACCAGACTCAGTGTACCCTCCCCATTCACAGTAACACTAATCTGGTATTTTATGCCCGCACTTAAGCTCCCATGATGTGAGAGCTGGGTGTGTTTTAATGAGCCTCAGCCTCATTAAAAGCTTTCAGAAATGTACAGGAACTGCTAAAGTTCCTGCTACATGAAACATTTTCCTATATCACTGCCCAGGAGTGGGCGAACATCTGGAGAGTGAGAGACAGTCTGTTCCATGAGGGTGTTGGGCTCTTGGGCCCTGTAATGGAGGGTGGAGATAAAGGACCCTTCCAGCTTTGGCATGTAGCAATGATGGAAACTGACACTTCAGGGTATTTATATACTCAATAAGGGCTCTCCATGTCTGTTTCAGATTGCTCCCTGTCAGGACTTTGGGCTCATCTGGGCTGTAAGCTTCTCACAGGAGGTTCTAGCCTCTATACACTTGTCCCATTGGAACAACCTTCCCATGCACTAAGAGACATGGATGAAGTCAGCTAGGATAAGTCTGTGAGGAAACTAAGCAGGCAAACAGGTGTTCTGGGGCTTGAGGATGGACACCTGCAGGCCCAAGTACTGTTAGAGCTGAGGACAGAGCACAAAACAGCTATCAGTGTTGAGAGTTGCATTATGTACTGAAAGCGGGTGAGCAGCTGCCTCAACACATCCCTTCTGCTTTGCCACTGCAGCCAGTCTGACTTGGCACTAGCATGGACAGGGGAAGATGAACTAGAGCTTTGGAGAAAAGGAGCCCTATGGTATATCAGTCAGAGATTTTTCTAAAATCATACTTTAAAAAAACCCTACAATAAATTGAAAACCTTACCAAGTATTCCTATACTGACAAGTCTGACTGTTGATAGAAGAGTGTTACTGGTGTTACTGGGATTCTCACAGAGCTGGGAAAGTGAATGAATCTGGTAGCTCTGACAGAGAGAATGGCTGTACCTGGTGATAGACAAAGACCTTATGAGTCAGGGACCTTCCAATCTGAAGGTGATTACTAGGCAGATTCTTTGCATCCAATAAGTGAAAATGATTGCTTAGAATGTGAATCCACCTCAGGGGCTCACAGAAAGAGTGGACAAGATTACGTGACTAAGCAAAAATTAGGCTAAGGCCTAATCACTGCAAGACACCCCAGATTGTACACTTGCACAAAAGTGTTCTCATCAGAGACTCCATAGGAGAAATCCCTGTAAAATTAATGGAGGGTATTGGGGTACTGACGAGTTAATCAGAAGTTTTTTATTGCCATATCAAGCCTTTATATTATGCCAACCAAGAGAGTTGTCAATTAAATAAGAATGTTACTCATTTACTATATTTCATTATATAATACATTGGTTGTCACTGGTGTGACTTCAGAAAGCTGCAAGTACAAAATGCAGGCTAGAGGCACTAATGTGCAAACTAAGGTGTATAAAGGAATACAATCAAAACACTAAATCATAGGGCTTTGAGAACTGGGGACAAAGAAGAAAAGAAAAATGGAAAAGGGATGGGATAATCCTCTGCAATCTTATGGTGTGCCCTAGAGACTAGTTACAAGAAATAAAAAGGCATCAGAGAGAGATGTATCAACGCTAAGGTGTACCAGACATGTACAGAAACAGCAAAGTGCTGCAAGTCATCTAGAAGAGAGCTATACAAAGTTATCTACCCTCCTAAAATGAAACTGGCAGAAACGGTTCCCCACTTACTTGCACAGGGTCTGCAATAGTCATAAGTGGTCACATCATAATTTTTTTCCCAAGCTGATTTTGAGCCAACTTTGCTGGCAGCACCTTAGAAGTCAACCTGAAGGCACAGTGTGTTGAGCAGTATGTCTGGTGGATGTAGTTCTGTTTGCAAGTTGTAGACTGAGATCCAGACTGAGCTCCGGATGGGAGCCAAGACAAGAAGCTATGAACTGCCAACCCTTTGAATAACAAAACACACAAGGAAGGTGGTGCAAGCCAGGTGCATGGACACTGGAAGACACATCAGGAGTGCCGGTCTCAGGAAGAGAGAGAGACTGGTAGACTGTGAGGGTATAAAAGTCCAGGGGTTCCGTTGTTGGGGGTTCCTCCTTAGAAGCCCCAGCTCTGGCTGTTTCTGTGTTACTCTGCTGTGAATAAACAGCTCTAAGGAACAAGACACATGAGACTCTGCTATGGGAAATGTGGCATTGAACTGCCCAGGAAACCTGGTCTGACTGTGTGTGAGTGGGGTGTGCAGGGAGTCAAATGGGAACCCCATCGACTCACTGGAGCCACTGTGAAGGGGCTTCAGTCCCACGAGTGAAAGTCTCTGGCCTTGAGACTGTGACTGCCAGAGAGTCTTAAGAATGGTCAGACTGGGAAATTTCCCTAACAGGTCTACAAATTCCTTTATTTTCCTGATGATCATGCCTCTAATTGATCAAAGTCGGTAGATGCATAAAGACAGTGCTTAACAACAGTGTAGTAGGACATCTGCCTTCTCTTTCCCGTCAGCCAAAAATTATCAGGTCACTGAAAAAGAAAGGAGGAAAGAAGTTCCCCAAGGGCAAAGAGACTTTAAGCTGGAGCAGAAGGAGGGCTACAGCTACTAATATGGCTAGAAAACATGCAGGTAATGCATCTTGATACACTTCAATCCATTCTCAAATTCTGAGGATTCAGCACAGATACGATCCTGGGTCTGTGTCCTACCTGAATAACCTGGATAAATACTCTGTGAGTAATGAGTAGGTTTCCTCACAGGGTTGTAACGGACTTTGCAGTACCTGGCTAGTGGGTTTTTTGCAATGCCTCTGTGAAGCACTTTATTTCTGATGCCCTCTGAGGTTACAGAGCTCTCCAATACCTCTCACTGTAATTCATTTCTCAACAGAATGCTATTATTCTGTACTGTGTAAATTGCCTGAGGCTATGCAGACTGAAAATACAAGACTGCCCTCTGTGCAGAGAAAAACAGAAATTAAAGAAGAAATTTTTAAGACAGTTCTTTCACTGTGAATTCTCTTATAACAGTTTCTTGACAAACCATAACTGACCTGAATGTTGGAGATCTGAGATGTATACATCTACCCTGGCATCACAGATGAGACTGCAATACAGTGTTGAGATAGGCAAACTAACTTTAAATTAAATAGCTCAGATACTGAAGTAGCATTGAGAGCAAAGAATCACCAGCCTACAAACAAATCCTTACTCAAGAACCACCAGACTCAGAGTAGGTTAGAATAACATTAACATAATGAACCAGTTTTGCATCTCAGTTGCTTTTCTTTATTATTTCTTCATGTTCTAGCCTCGTGGATATAAAACAACATGCTCGCTTTTACTCTTCTTCAAAAACTCCACATAAATAAGAATATGAATTTGCATTCCTTAGAGATGCAACCTAGTTTTTCTAACCTTTATTTTCAATAGTCAGTGGAGTTACTTCAGTGTAGCTGAAGGTCTGGTTTTCAGGGGGTTCAACAGGGCTATCTCTGCTGCCTCCAAAGCTCCATTTCCTGCTTCTTTGCCATGGAATTCTCACTAGGCCTTAAAAATTTCTTTCTGTGGTCCTATTGAGATACCACAGCAGGCCTCTGCCTAAGGAAATCTTACGGTCTGTGGTTGGCATAATCCAGCTGTGGCTGGCACTGAAGGATGAAGTCACTGTAGTATCAAATTGTGCCATTCATGTGAGAGCAGCCTGCACTGTCCAGGGCAGGATCGTAGAAACATAGAATGTCTTGGGTTAGAAGGGACCTTAAAGATCATCTTGTTCCAGTTATGGGTAGGGACACCTTAGAGCTCCATCCAAGATGGTTTTGAAAACTTCCAAGGATGGAGCATCCGCAGCTTCTCTGGGCAACCTTTTCCAGTAACTCACCACCCCCATAGTAAAGAATTTCTTTCTAAAATCTAGTCTAAACCTGTTCCTTTCAGTTTGAAGCCATTCCCTCTTGTCCTGTCACTATATGCTCTTGTAGAATGTCTCAATCTTTTTTTAGACTCCTTTCAGATAGTGGAAGGTCACAATTATGTCACCCTGAAGCCTGGTCTTCTTCAGCTTGAACAATGCTGGTTCTCTTGGCCTATTCTCATAGGAGGATGATCCCTTTAATCATCTTGGTGTCCCTCCTCTGGAGTTGCTCCAACAGGTTGACATTCTTCCTGTGCTGAGGATTCCAGAGTTGGATGCAGCACTCCAGGTAGGGTCTCACCAGAGCAGAGTATAGGGACAGAATCATCTCCCTCAACCTGCTGACCATGCTGCTTTTTGATGTAGCCCAGGATACAATTGGCTTTCTGGGCTGCGAGTGCACCTTACAAGATCATGTCCAGCCTCTCATCCACCAGCATCCCCAAGTCTTTCTCTGTAGGGCTGCTCTCCATCTGTTCATCCTCCAGCCTGTATTGACGGGTCAGCCATTATCATTTTGTGGTTAGTTCCATAACTAAAGATTTTAACTGAAAACACAGAACAGGCTTGAAAACTGAGAACAAAGCACATTTGTTTCATTATATATAAATAGTGTCATGTGTAATAATCAGATAATGGGTAAAACAATAACATGAAGATCATCTGAGAAATTAATTTTTCAGCCCAGCTGCACAATTTATACTAGCTCAGTTGCTTTACTAAATTTTCCTAGGATTATTATTAATTTGTAATGTCTTAAGATGTCTGCAATGACACTGGAGTAGATACCTGGGTCAGGACCAGTTCAGAGGAAACTCATTCTCTAGGGACTATGAGAAAATGACTGCAGAGTCATACATGGCAATGAATGCAGCCCACGTCTTTCACAGACTGTAGTATAACTTCATGGGAGAAGATGTGAATTAATGCCTCAGACTACTCTCCACGTGTTCAGAAAGGGATGATTCATACAGTTTATGTAAGTTCAGCTTCTTGCTCTCCAGGATCACTATTGCATGTGAAAAGTGACATGGTCATAAAGGCAGTTCCACATATACTTCTCTGTTGTTGTTCAAAATACCTGTGCTGCATTCTGTTTCTCAGCTGAAAAAGACTTTCCTCAGGAAATGTCTGAACATAACCAAATAGAAACCAAATTGGGAGTGGAAATCAGGTCTGTGTCAAGGAACTTTTGAACTATCTTTCCTGTAGCTCATAGGCCTGACAACCAAAAATTTAGAACAAGGACTAAGATAATCACAGAAACTTTATAATGTCTATTAACAGAGAAGCTCAGTCAGATCTGCTGACGTGAAACAGCTGGAAGTGCTGAAGGTGTTAGTAAATGGGCTCCTCTGATGAGATTTACAAGAACTCTTGATCTGTCATCATGCTGGTTGCATCTGTCACTTGCACCTGGTATGAATATATTAGTTAGATATCACATATCCCTTTCATGTGGTCCAAGACAACAGCTGGAATTACTTCACTTTTGTGTCAAAACCTTTAATAGTTAAAGACCTTAATATTCATTTGTGCCATTGATAGTGTTTAGTGCTGGACTCTCCTAAAACCACAGTAGGTCTGCAGTGTTCTCATCCATTGGTGATGCTCAGCTCTCACAATTAGTATTGTAAAATTATCTGTGTTTCTTTTATCTCTTTTACAGGCTGTCATGTACAGAGTTGTTCCAAGGAAAGGGAATCCTCTGGGAATCAGACATCGTCTGAAGATCGTATTTTGATTTAAGCATTTTATATGTGTTTCTTTGTGGACCACCTGCATTTCACAGAAGGCTATTGCTTTACATATGACCCGAGGTTTCCATTATATGTTGTTTCTTTCTTTATTCTGATGCTACTGTCAATACAATCACATGATTGCTAAGGTGCTTTTATCACATATCAATTCCCCTAAGCAACAAAACCTCTTTGTTTCAAAACCATAGTTCAGCCTGTGTCAGCTTGGTCCCCTTCCTCATCAACAGCCCTGCCTCCTAACGGCTCTCCACAACCATGTGGAAATCAGGATACTGATTAAGTGCCTCCACTTAGATATGAACTAAAGGAATCCTGTACAGACAGAAGTGGTTGCATAACTTAATCAAGACCAGTAGTTATCTCTACTGGGGCAACTTTCTGCAAATGAAATAGAACACAATTGTCATCATAGCCCAAGATTTGGACCTCTCTGTTCCAGAGGTTCTCCACAAACACAGTTAAACTGTCCAGCTTGTTATATGGAACAATACTGTGAACTGCCCACTTTAATTCAAGCAGATTAAAAATGGTAGAACTGTATTTTTCACACGTAAAAAATAATGGTATTCACCTCTGAAGTTAGAGAAAATAGTTAAGAAATAGCATCACTGACATTACTTGCTGCAAGATCTAGTGCAACTATTTTTTAATACTGGATGCAGATCCTCAGAAAGCAATGTTTACAAGTTTTTAGCAAGTCTCCTAGTCTATGATTTTGAGAGAGTGTCATGCCCATGGTTCATTCCTCAGATTTATGAAGCACTTGCATTTTAACATAAAAAATGACCAAGCATGTCACTTGCAATCAAGTGATCAATACCATTATCTATAAAGTACAAATGGTGGATCTAAACCACCTCCACATTTATCCTCTTTCCTTTGAAAGTTGTGTTTCAGCTATAATATTTACATCCCTGAAAAAAATTAATTAAAAAAATTGAATCTCTTTCTCTAGAAATACTATAAGGCAAATTTTTTTCCATAATGTGTTACATACTAGGTCAGAGTCTCATAGTAAAAGATTAAAGACATTATTCTTCCAGGCAAATAATGACCTTATCATGTTTCCTTTTTCCCATATTCATAGGTCCCTAACAATATTCCTTTAAATTTATGGTCCTTCAACATAAATTCCTGATTCAGTCCTCCATGTAGTATTATAAAACCGTCTGTGACGATGAAGTGCTGAATTTTTCTTCTCATATGAAGATTTTTCTCCTATTGTTTCCCAGTTTGAATTATTTCCATGTTTCCTGTCTTCCTGCGCACTAGCTTAGTGAAGTCAGACAAGGGATTTAGTGGGCACCTTTGCTTCTAGCAGGCCTCGTTCTAGCTTTCCTTGTTCTTTCCTTGTCCTTTTATCCTCTCACTGCCTCTCATGGACATGCATTCAGGTATAATTTTTATTCATACAGTGAATCCTTTATTTTGCCAGAGGATAGAAGAGTTTGTGTCAATGAGAATAAAGTCTTGGGTGAAAACAAAGTGCAGGGCGAACAGAATGAGAGGAAAGGATGACTGAAGAAAGGGGCAGCCTGAAGCACAGGGTGAGCTGGGAAGGGATCAGAGCTCCACGGAGGTGATGGTGCATCAGGGCCAAGACAGAGCGAGCATGATCAGAAGGGACAAATGCAACTAAGGTTTGCTGGCTTCTGCAGCTCCAGAAAAACGTGACAGTGGTTGAAAAGAGTTCAAGGAAAAAAGTAGGATAGCTGGAGGAGGTGGGGAGAGGGAAGAGTGATGACAGTGAGTGCGAAAATCTCTTAAAGCTCTTGGCTGTGGAAGGGCCTGACTAACCCCTTCCATCTTCCCACTCACATGGGCTAATCCTGGCTCTCTCTTCCAGCTGGCCTTTTGCACTGGCCAGAACTTATTACTGAGATGAGCAGTCTGCAGCCTAAGCCTTTTCAGGGGTAATTTAAATTTAATTTTCAAGATGTCTCTCCCTCCTCTCTCCAAAGAATATCCGTGAAAGAGTGTAAACCCTTTGATGTATGTTTCATTAGGAAATCCACTCACCTCACACTCAGCATCAAAGGGAAACATCCATAAAGATACAAATTTCGTGTAATGAGGCCTAAAAAAAGTGTCTCAAATAAGACAGCTTGGGCCACAGGTGAACTAAAGGAGGAAAAAGAGAGGGAGATGTGATAAAACACTCAGGCGTCCATAGAAAAAGTGCAGCTTGAGAATCTGCATGCAATAAGTCTTCAAAAAAGGGCTATTGTCCAGCTTTACTGAGCGCTTCCAAAGCATTTGGAAATGATACATGACGAAATACAAAGGAGGAAAAGGCATCCATGCGCAATATGGTTATAAAGCTGACAGATCAATATGGTGTTGAGAGCAGGAAAAGAAGTCAAAGAAAGAATAATTTTTTTCAAAGATTTACTGACTTCTCTTAAACTATCCATTACCAGTTTGCAACATTGGAAAAAAAAATTGCACTAGGACTATTTTCATGTCCAGGATATTGTGATAACCTGCAAGTTTATCATGTTGTAGGTAAAGAGTAAAACACATGACCCCAGAAAACCTACTGAAGAAACATTAACAATAAAAATTAAATAAAATTCACATAACAACATGCTTCATTTGAATAAAAGAAGAGATATTCACATACTGGAAACACTAATGAAGGATTACTAAGGAGAGAGACAGCTGTGAGGCTGTTCTTTCCAGTTACCTGCCCTTCTGACATGTCACACTCAACTTCTCCAGGATGTATGTACAGGAAATTTTATATCCTTCCATTAAAAAGATGAAAAATTACTAGCAGGGTCATTTTTAAAATGCAGCTATGTGAGATCAGTTTGTGGGGATCAAGCAAATGAAGCAGAAAAGTAGTTTCTGACAAAATGTTTTGCATAAGGCTGTATTTGAAAAATAGGCAAAACCTGTTATTACATGGGCAACTTATCCCTTAGAATTTGTTGACTGAATAAAGGAGAGTGTATCAGCCTTTTTCCCTTTGACCATGCTGATATGTTGTACCTCTTTGAGCTCTTCATCACTTAAGGTATTTTAGGCATCTGAACTGACAGAAGTTTTGCACACTATAAGTCTCAATAGTATAAAAGTTATGTATGTAGCCACTCTAAATAATAGTCATAACATGCAAGAGTAATAATTATAATTATAATTATAAATTAATTAATCTTTTAAACTTGGATAAGATTTTGCATTTGCCAGAGAAAAGACAAAGAAAAAATTACTTTCTTTTTTACTAAGCTGAATAGAAGTGGTCACTTATTAAAGAAATATGTTTAACAGCTCTTCATGAACTAGTAAGCCTGGCAAACTTCAAGAAACAGTATATTTTACCAAGCCCTCACCAATTTGTTAAAACTGTTAAAAATGCTTTCTTGTAGCTCCTTCTCAAAATTATTTCTAAGTTAGTGCATTCTCCAGAGCTTTCCTCAATATCTAGATAGAAAAATACTTATAGTCTAAGAGATTCCAACTTAAGCCCCTCTATCCATGATTTCAGCTAGAGGATGAGCTCTTCTGTATGTAGTTTTCCTGCCACAGAAACTCAACGATAAAATGGAATGGCAGGGAAGATGGTTCTGTTGTGTCAGAAAAGATTAAAATGTGAAAAACATAACTATCCTGAAGTCTTTGAAGTCTGAGTCTCTCTTACATTTCTTTTTACTATTGCTAGTAGATAATTCCTCACTGACTAGTTGGTTTTGACATGGGATTCAAATGATACTTTGGCTCATGCTTTTTAGGGCTCACACTAAATGCAATGTACTTTCTCTTAGAGTGATACTCACAGGAAATTAATGTAAAAATCCCAGTTCTGGAAAGGATTGTGCTCCAGCATTAGAACATTGCTAGCAGGCTCATTCACTGTCTACAAGGGAAATGTTTTTTTACCAAATGCTGGCCCTTTGGATAGCCAGGCTTCCTGGTGGTGGAGTCACCTTTATTTCAGGACACCTGGGCTGCTAAAAGGGAAAAGGCACCTTCTGTGCCCAGTGAAGAGGTTTGTTCTTTTTTAATGATGTGTCTCCAAAGTGCCGTGAAGGGACTTGTATGCATAAATTTCAGGCCAAAGGGGAAGCTCCAGAACAATACAGTCAAGTCTCCTTTGGATCTTACATTTCATGTGCTTATCCCTAGGTCAAACCAAGAAACCAAAGCTTAACATAAGCCTAAGGCACTAATTTCTCTTGTATTTACTATTTCCATTTTGCCGTGGCTTACTTCAGAGCAAAAGAACCAGAGTAGGAGTAGATTTCCATATGACTCTTGCCTACTTTTTCTAACTAGAAGAAAATTCATAAAGTGACAACTTCCTTTAAAACCACAGATGAAGATATGATAATCTCAGCACAGCAAAGTGCTGCCCAGTCCCCCTCAGTGCTAAACACATTGCTTCACTTCTGCAAGTTAGCTGCAACTTCAGGAATCTTAACTGCACTGTGGAGTTTGTCTGATGTTAATTTATTAACATTATTAAGAAAATGGATTATTAAAATAAGCCTTGTTATGGTTTTAAAACAAATACATTTAATCTTACAGGAAAAACTGGTTAAGGATAAAAATAATGTGATAATAGTAAGATGAAAGTATTTCAGTTAAAAAGAACCAGAAACCACCATGTCCTTATCTTATGTAAATGTTACATTGCGAAAATCCTCTCAGGCTTAGTGTGACTTAGTCCGTGTAACATTTCAGCTGTTAGATTTCAACTGTAATAACAAGCAAAACATAATCTTAACAGATTTTATCAAATCGCCACAACCCATCCACACTCAAGGACAAAATAACCCCTCATCAATGCCATGTACTCTATATGTGGGGTTCTTCTGTGCTTTGGGACCACTGTCTTCCCTTCCCTTTCTGAGGGAATAGCAAAAGTATTTGCTAAAAAATAGCCCAGTCTATGTTCCTGGGAGCCTAAGAATGCTGTCTCCTTGTGGATTACAGCTGGCAGCTGTAAGGTGTAAAGTTTTACAATTCAGAGTGCTGGAATTTCTTCTTTTAATCTCCACTAGTCAAAAACTTTTAGGTTTTTTTGGCGAGCTCTGAAACCTTAGATTGTTCATTAAATAGAATGTCCTGCCTGCAAATATTATACTACACATATGGACTAGAGGGAATGTATAGTAAATGAATGCAGAATACATTAATATTGTCTACTTTGGGGAGAAAGGGTGAAACTACAGGAAATTTTAAGCAGCTACAAGAACTGTCATAAGGATGAAGGATCATTTAAGATGTGAATTAATCTTTTTTTCTACTTATGGAAAGATCTTGCTACAGTCAGTATAGAACTAGCACACACTTTTAGCAGAATGGACATATTTCTCCATTAAGTTATGTAGATTGATCTTAGATATCTTTAGAAATGTGTTCTATAATATTTTACAATACTAATTTTATCAGACAGAGTCATTTGATTTCTGTGTCATTCCACTACATCTGTCCCATTAGATTCATCATCATTATGCTTTTGAATTATGGTCTGCAACAGCTGGACCACATCATCCCCTTCAGCACTACAATCCTCAAAAGAGAGTTCTAGAAGAAGACTACTTGATGAGGACCTCTTTGGAGAGAGGTGCAGGCTCTTCCACTGGAGAGCCCATGTTTTCTTTAGTCAAAAAAGGGCACTGCACTATTAATTTGTTGAACTTCTTAAGCAGATGACTGTGTCTATTCTTGCTTGTTTTGGCCTCAGGCAAGCCTTCTGGCTTCTTGGCAGCATTGCTGTATTGTACCTGCACTGTATGGGATTTCCTCTGGCTCTGTCTGACCCTAATAAAAACCCAAAGAGGCAGAGAAGAAATAATAATACCAGAACCCTAAAGCAATTGCTGGTAGAATGGATGCTTGCCTTTTCCCTAAGCTCCATCCCATTCACTTCTCCTTAGCCTGTCTTTCTTTATTCCCCAACTAGGAACTATGTCTCCTCCTGTCCATCCTGTCAACAAATGAGTGTGTAGGTCAAACTATCACTTAAAAAAGAGAACCTCTGTGTGGAGATCACACGTGCATACTATAGGTATCCAGTCAGGGTTTTACACTGGAAAAGCAGACACACGTGTATCCCCCTTCTTGTTTTAAGAGAGAGATCCCACCAGCTAATTTCTACAAGTCTAAACTGATTGTTAGCAGAGTTTGTGCCGATCCCAGCTTTACCTTCATTTAAAGGAATGTTTCAGCAATGTGCAATCTGGGCTTAATGAAGTGGCCAAACAAAAACCACTGAAAACAGAAGTTCAGGGAGGGTGGAAGGAAACTGTTACCAGTCATTAGGTTTTGCATCCTTCTCATCTCAGTCACAAAATAGCAGCCGCTGTCTTTGCTAAAATACTTCACTCACAAACCATTTTTAAAATAACTTTCATAAATTAGCTATGGCTACACATCTCAAATTTAATGTGTCTCTGCAACTGTTCTCTCAAGGCTCCTCACTGACACGTACTTAGTCTCTCCCTCTTCTTCAGCCTCACTGCTGTTCTTTTGCATCGGTCTCAGAACACTACATAACCTGTGGACAGAACTGCAGCTGTACTTGCAATTTCCTCATCTTTATGGGATGAAGCCATACCTTGACCTCGGTTTAATATTCCTTCTTCTTTCATCTTACACTTGCTTAAAAAAAAATGGACAAGCCTTTTCAATCAAAGAAGAGACTACATACAAAATACTCCAGTATTTTTCAGAAAACATAGCACTTGCTTAGAAAACTTAATGTTAGCAACATTAACATATTATTGAGTTTGTTGCTTTAAACAAAATGTAATAAAAACAGTATATTGGACATTATACCTTGACAGCTGACATGATACAAAAATCAGGATTTTTACTGTAACATAAGACTAAAGGAAATAAACTGCAGCTACAGTGATTTAGCTTTCCTTTCATACTCACTGTTTCTTAAAGTTGCCAAACTCATTTAACCTAATTTCAGGGGGAAAATTATTTCTGTGCCTAAACTTGCTTAATATTGCTCAAAACTGCTAAGTATGTATTTCAGTCCATTTGTATGGTACCACAAGAAATCTTCTAATGTTTAAGTAACAACTCTGAAAGAAACATTAAATAAAGCTTTAATATAAATGTATCACTCATGCAAAGAATAAGGTTTAAATTGTAGTTCTGTTAAGTCAATGTAGCTTCTGTTGACTTCAGAGGAGGTCAAGATGTCATCCTATTAATTTTACAAATAAACTTGTGTGCTTTTGCCTTTGTTATGGATGTGACAGCATCAAAGCACAATTTGCAATGGAAAGTACAAGGGCATGAGTTTGCCCTATAATTTGTAGATACATTAAAGTCCTATGGTTATTGTTGTCCTTAGCCTGAGAACATTCCTCCTACAGACTATCCATGAAAATATCCAAATGCAGAAGAGTACATTGTGGTGTCAGCAAGAAGTTGTACACTGTTCAGAAGGCAAGTTACATTAAGAGAAGTCATACATTTTAAACTTCGTGAGCATTTGTGCTACCAAACATAGCTTACCCTCTTCTTCACTAGCTTGACATCTGTAGCTAACATCATGGTAGTTCATACGTTATTTGTAACTGTGCTCAGCATGGAGCTTCACCTTTACTTCAGCACTAAAATGAACACATTTGAATTTTGCTGTATTATTAATGTCTTTTAGAGGGCATGGATCAGTCCTTTTGCAATTTCTTTCAAAGACATTGGAAAAATTACAGGGACTACCACAGGATGATTAGTTAAGCAGGGTAGTTTGCAAAAAAGTTTCCAATTCATGGCAAGCATCTTGAAATGATTATTAATTACAGACACTTTAATGTTTGTATTCTTTTCCCAGAAGCCAATTATTGCTGCCGCATTTACAATGTTCCTCCCACCCTATGTGGCCATTTGCTGACTAGAACTCTTTCAGAGTTTCATGTCAATTTGAGCCAATGTTATGTGAATTGGTGCCCAGCCCAGTTCCCAGATGAACTTTGGAGGCTGGTGGAGCTTGGTGCGTGGTGACCTCTGCTGCATGTGCATTGCTATAGTCATAGAAGGCTCAACAAAAGCACAGCACTGCAACAACTGTATTTCATCAAGAGAATAGAATACTTTTCTGCAATGATAGTTTGGACTACTTTGGGAAAGTTTCAGATAACCAACTGCAAAATAAGCTACTTAAGTCTAGAAAAAACAAGTGTATATCAAAGGTGTGTCTCTTTCACAGATTTATAGTAGTGTTGTAACATTTCACATGAAATGCTGTCCAGTGTAACTCCAGGTGTTTGGCTGCATCTGTTGTTTACCAGGATGAAGACTGTGCATATTGATTAAAATATACTATCTGTAATTTCATTTTGTGAAAAAATACATTTATTATTAATTTCTGAATTATAAATGCCAAGATTTAGCATGCAATAAGATATAGAAGCATGCTAGAAATTATTTTCCCTGTACAAAATGCTGTCAACGTATGAACAGCTACACACAGATCCTCCATACAATGCTCACTCCTCCTTCACAATATTATTGCAGAAAGAAAACTGTATCAGTGCAAAATTAGGACACCAAGGTCTAATATAAGATCCATGGCTTGCACTCACATATGTTTTGTTGCAACTTTCAGACTCTTTTAAAAACTTGAAATTATAGCTGTTTTAGAAGATGGGAGTACATTAGGCAGTATAAGCAGTGCTAGCATTTTCACCCTCTTTCTGGAACAGGAGAGTTTTCCTAGGCTACCTTTTAAAATGATAAATACAAAAATTAAGGCAGCCAAGGGAAAGAAAGAGAAAAACCCAAGACTGTTTCTAAATTCTGAAACTTCCAACCTGACTAAGAGAATTAGGTTCATGAATGATTCCACAACTTGGTTGTAGGTTAGCCCTTGATATGTGCTTTAACTCCACCCTGTTTCCTCCAGTATAAAATAATCCTCAAAGATTACAAGGGCACTTCAAGATTCTTGTAAGACTCTAAAGGAGATTTCAAACATCCAACAACTCTAAAGAGCTCATAAATCACGTCTGGGGCAAAACTGCCACAAATCCCATGCATGATTCCATGCTGCACCACAGCTCATGAGTAAGACTGGCCCAGGAGTCCTGGCCCTGTGTATGCTATGGCATAATTGAGAGACCCAGGGTTGAGAGAACATAAATTTTTAAGGTATGTACAGCACTCAGAGTATGCTTGTGGATCTGTTAGTTTGTTTGGGTTTGGTTTTGTTTCCTTAAAAAAAAAATGTTCAGAGTAGGGGAGAGATAAAGATTATTTCCTTTAAAGAACCTGGAAGGAGGCTTTAGTGAAAAATGAGTGGCCTTGTATCACTTTTTTCTTCCCACAGAGTGGATATGCACAGGGTACATCACGTTGTGAGAGGTACAGGGAAAAAAAGGCACATTGCACTGATAGAGAGGTATAACTGGGAAGATACTCTGAGCAAAACTGAAAATGAAAAGTGACCAAAAAACCTTTGTTTTAGTCAAATCTACTTCAAACATGCAGTATCACTTCTAGAAGATAGATAGTTCGACCAGATACTAAGCAAAACTATGTGTGATTGCTATTGCCTCTCTCTTTCAGAATATGAATCAAAGTCCTTCAGGGCTTTCCATGAAAAATTGTAGGAGTTAGTGCAAAAATACTGCTATAAGACATTGTAGTTACTTGTGATTAAGTCTGCACTTAGATCAAGAAAAAGACGAGTAATACCCAATAAAAAAATGCATCATAACACAAGTGTTTGTAATTAAACTCATCAAAAAAGCTTTTTTAAAAGAGAATTTGAAAATTTGAAGTAACTTTTTAAGTGAAATAAGTCTAAAAAAGTAATAAATAAATAAATAAAAGTGGGAAACCCCCGCCCCCCCCCCCCCCCCGCCTGTTCCTGTTAAGTTTCCCATTCAGACTTCCGCATGCCTGCTACCGTTTAGGTAATGAATATTCATGAAACATGATTTGTAACATCTGTATACCAGGAGTAGAATGTTAACAAGGCATTTACACTCCTTTGTTTGGGATACATACATATACACAAAAAGAGAAACTTTCCCCTGTGATCTTCTCCAGAGATGATTTTGCAGTCTAAAGTCTGGCCTTAAAAAAATTCTAATGTCTATCAAATGATTGTGCAGGAGCATAAATGGAAACAGAGAGTTTCTCAGCCCACAGACAAACCCTCTTACCTTGCCAGAAAACAAGAAATAAAAGAAATAAAAGTTAAGTCTGTGAAATCCTTTCACAGCCTTCACTTTACCAAAAAATATACTGTATTTGTCAGTACATGCAAAGTCCATCTCTGAGTTAAAATTCCCCTTCTCCCTGGCATTTCTTTATTCCAGTTATGTCACCCAAGTTAGATGAGGTGACAGAGCCTGTCAAATAAGAAAGTCACACTGATCTACACAGCCATCCTTCCTTTAACAATCCCTTGCAACCAATGTAAAGTGTATTATTTCAGCTTCCCACTCTTTGGTTTTGTTCTTCTTAAATTAACTCAAAATTAAATTAATGCCTACCCTTTTGTGACAGGTTTCACAGGTATAAATTTGTATTTTCAGTTAAGTAACAACTTATCTAACTGGAAAATTCTTTGAGGCAGAAACCTAATCTAAACCAAATAGTTAACAATAGCTAGGAAGGCTGGTATTACACTTCGGGGTGTGAGGTGTAGTCGGTGATCAACACTTGTAAATACTAAGAAAACAACCATCTGTGACCTGACCACACAATCCTTCTGGTCATCTGGCTCCCAGCTAAACCTCTTAGAAAGTTTTATCAGCTAGATAATATTATTACCAAACCGGGGTGTGCACACACAGATCTGAACATCTCATCTGCTGATGAATAACCTAAAGCTACCTGTCCAGAACACTAGAACAGCATCTTGCTCAGTGGCTTCAACATACTTTCTTACCTTCTGGTCACTTTGTTGTTCTGCTGTGTTTGCATGTAAGCACATAAATAATTTTGATAATTATATTCCTCCAACTTACCACTTCCAAATTTTTCTCCTCTGGATTATAATAGGAGGCAAAGAATTGCATATTTGTGCAACACCTGAGTTCCACAACTGGAAGTTAAATGGGTCCTGAGTGAGCTGTATATCTGAGATTCCTACCCTGTATACAATTCTTTACATATAGGTCACCCTGCGCTTCAAAAGAAGCTCTAATTTATATATTGACTTTTAGCACTTCAACTGCCAGCATGAAGTGAGTAGGTAATTAAAGGTCAGTTACTCAGCTGGCAGTCCTTCCTGATTCAGAAGTGAGAGAGAACTCACAAATTCATAATTCATGGAAACTGAAATGAAGAAAGTTCTAAAATACTGATGACAGAAGGCAAGGGTTACAGAGTAGTGAAGCCATTTCGATCACTTGCCAGTATAGAATGAAATATAGTCTGTGACACACAAAAAGGCTTCTGTAAGAGATTTGAAGTTTTACTGCAAATGTATGTCCACGAAAAGAAAAGCAGTCTTCCTGTGATTGTTTTGTTTGATTCTTTTAAACGAAACTGTGCTCTGGGCTACTATGGTCCACTATGTGATTCTGCAGTCAGCACATCCAGTAGTATATCCAGTGTCCTTGGAAAGAGAATTCTTTATTGAGCATTAATCTTTAATTGGATCTGAAGCATCCCTCTTCTTGGATGAGAGATGTTGCCAGTGTGGTGAAAAATGCCATTAAAATTTTTATTTGACTTATTCCTAAATCTTAGTCTGAATAGTTGTCACATTCAGGCTTCTCAATCAGCATGAAAACACTCTATCTCAGTCTCTGTATAGATAAGATAGGTAGGCTTGAGTGGAATATTGCATCTTTTTCTGGTCCTTAAGTGTTGCTACATACAAAATATAGATTCTTTGCTATAACTACATGGTATGAACAGTCAAATGGCTCCAGTTATCCTGCTATGTCCACATTTCAGATTGACTCAAACCTTCTGGAAAGCCTGTAAAAGAAAGATTAATGGCAAATAGGAAGCTTTAGAAAACACAGACATCTGGAAGTAAAGATATCACAGTGGTGTAAGTCACAGTGGAATAAAACATTTGTTTAATTCAAGATTTGGTCTCTAAAGCCAGTCAATATGGAAAGAAAGCCAACAACTTAATGGCACACAGTTGTTTACGTAAGGCCTGCTGTGCAAAAGAGTCGTCCAATTTTTTGCAAAACCGGCAGGTGTTGGGTATGCTGAACTGTCAGAGCACCCAGTTCCTGTAAATACACAGCATCACTCAGGTAATCCCTGGACCCCTTACAGCTGGTTGATGACCTTTGTCATTTACATGAGCCCCTTCTTGCTCAGCCTCTTGCAGGAATGCAGGATCAGAGAGGTACAGAGAGGGAACCAGCGGCACTGATTCCATGGGGACGGCCCACAACTACCCCCTGCTCCTACCCAACACAAATCCTAGGGCATGTCTCATCTGGATGTGCAGCTGCTGCACCATGGCAATAGCTGGCACAAGTTGCTACAAAAATTTGAGTGTGGGTATGCAATAGTGTTATTATAAAAAGTTACTAGTTTTGAATATTATGAGCTGTTTTGCTGGTGACGTTTACATTGCGCTGATTTTAATTTCCCACTCAGCAGGTTGAAATATGTTCTTCTAGACTGTCTTTTTCCTTGATCATACAAGTCTGTTTTTAATTGAAGCTGATATTAAAATTAAGTGTTTTTTTCCTTAATGTAATTTCATGCAGTGCATTAGTGTTCTCAAACATCTTTGCTTGTACAGTAGCATTGTTAATAGGTAACAAAATAACTATAACCACGGTATTTCTTTGCATCTTGATTTGCAAACAGCATTGCACTATGAGAAGAATCTCCAAACTCATTTGCACTGTGTGATCCCTCAGTGAAGAACTGAAGTTTGGTTTGGTATTTTGTAGACTTTTAGAAATTAAAAGACTATCTAGTAGATGACGTGGTAATATAGAGTACATTAGAACATCAATAAATTACACTGATGAATGGAATCTTGTCAGCTGCTGAATTTAACTTCTGTTAGAGTTAAGTCCAGTTTAACTGTGTCTATAGGCCAGGTTTGAGAGCCCAACTGTGAATTACCAAATATTGGTTGCAATTCTGTAATGCAGTGAGTCACCTCCATCTTATTGAAGTCAGTGTAAGTCAAGAGTATTTACCTCTTTAAGAACTGAATGATAAGATGAAGGATTATTCTATGAGGAAACAAAATTAACTGTTCCATAAAAACCATTTTGGAGTTTTCAAGAATACTTAAGACCACCTTGCATCTTCACTATAATCTCTTGAATTAGGGCATATTCCTATTAAAAAGCCTCATTATTTACGTTCAAAAAAATGGAAACACCCCTTTCCTAAATTCAAATCTAGGGTGAGGAACAGAAACTCTTTTATCAGTTGCTACTGAGCACTATAAGACTGTGGATCAAAAGATTATGGCCATTCTGACATCCTTATAAAAAGAAATAGACAAGCAACTGTGGAGCAACATAGTAAGGTATGTGAGCAAAAAAATCTCTTTGCAAGGTGTCTAATATATGAAAGAACTAGAGGGGAATCTATTTCTTCTTTAGATGAAGACTGGAGAACTAGAACTATCCAAGCTTTCCTCCTGCAAAAGATGTCTGTCACACAAACGGCCATTTGTATTTGTATGAGATCCTACTTAGTCAGGGTACGTCAGGTCCAGTCTCATAAAGCCAATCACAAGTTTACGATTAATTAAGCTAAACTGTAATGTGTATATTCACATTGGGAAGAAGAAAGGGTACAAATCTGCAAAAAGAGGAAAGGTACAACAAAATTGTGTGTGTAGGAATACTGGATAGGCAGCAATTTTCTAGTCTGAATTTTGCAACAGAAGTTAGCAAATTTCCAGTGCAAACATAAGAGTGTAATGCAGACATAAAAGCTCATTTCCTTTGTTCAAAATCTTTCCAGCTGATTTGACACTTTTATTAATTAGAAGGGAAAAAAAGTAGACTACCAAGAGCGAGCAAGTAGTTCAGCATCCTAATCAAATTCTCCTTGAGATTTTTTTTTGCTTGTTTTCTTTGAGAATAATATTTTATTCCAGAATATAACAGAAGAAGCAAGTAGCAAAAAAACAAAAACAAAAACCCAAAAAACCCAAACAAACAAAACCAACCAAACAAACAAAACAAACCAAAACAACAGCAACAAAAAAAAAACACCACAAGCAAAAAAAAAAAAAAAAAAACAAGAAGATTCACAGTGTATTAGGAGAGATTGTGAAAGAATTGTTATTTTACACTGAACAGTACCAGGTTTCTCAAAAGCATTGAGAAATTCCCAGCAAAGAACAACCAGGTATCTTCCACCCTGAAAGGAGTTTGTCATAGCTTAACATCTCTTGGTCACTATCTGTTTCAAACCACTCATGGACCCAATTTAGTAGGACTTCTGGAAGACCAATGCAGCTTCGTCCTAAGACTTCACGTACACGGCTCATTTCAAAGGCAGCACATGGTTAAATTCTAAAATGTCTCGGTGTTATCCGTTGCTCTGAGAAACAGTGCTAGGAGAAATGTGATACATTTCCATTTTAAAGACCCAAGAATCTTTTTGGTTGTTACTTTGAAGAAAGGACAGTCCTCACACAGCGAGTCTGTGAGACTCTTCTGGTGTTAAGCAACGAAAAGCCTTCTCTTGGAAAGAAGTCAAAAGTGCGATTGATAAATCAGATAATTTCGTGATATAAGCAGGGTCTCAGCAGGAACGTTATTGCCAATCTTCTTGCTGAGTAAAAAGTTCGGTTTTATCTCCTTACACAGACACAGTAAGTAGATTCTCAGCCCAACAAACATGTTTCTCATAAAAGATCAGCTGACACTGCTGTAAACTAGTAAAAGTAGCGAATACTTTAAGAATTTATTTGTAAACTTTCTCTTGCTTCATTCCCTTTCCCTTCTGTAACATTTCTATCTGCATGAAAGTTTTCTACCACCTCTTGAGAGCTACTCTTCGGCTTTATCTTTCCAGAAGTGCTTATATCACATGCTAATTGGCTTAATTAACTACAAGTCATAGCTCCAACAAATGCATTTCCTATCTAGCCAATGTGACCATTAAAAAGTGATTTGCATTACATTTGGAGCAGCAGACGCTTAGCTTGTGAAAGGGGCTAATGAAGCATGTGTTCTGGGCACACAAATCAGGTGCTAGACATATAGAAAGCAGTACACAATTCCTTTGCAGAAGCAATTTTAAAGATTTTAACTAGTGGTTTTCCAATGAAGACTGACTTTTTTTCTTGCAATTAAGAGAAACTAAAAACATCATCCTCAAGCAACTTTGCAATTACAAGAAAAAAACTCAGTCTTCTTTTTTTTTTCTTTTGTAGTCATTCACAGAAGTGATTCCACATGTACAAGGTCAGAAAGTTATTCTCTAAACTGTAATTTGAAAACAGAATTTAGAAGGTCAAGTGCAGCAATCCAGTGTTGCTAACGACCTGCAGAGACATAAACACAGGCCTGCATTCTTACATTCAGTAACAACGTGGCACTGGAGGCACCAGAAAAGGGCACCCTTCCAGGTGAAATTTAGGTCACATGTAAGTACCAATATACAAAATTATAACCCTGTAAATCTCTGCACAGCTGCTAACAGACCTTGGATTTGCTCAAACTCTGTAGGCACTCTTGTTTTCAACACAGGCTTTCCATCCCTATCTGTAGCTCCTATTCTTGGCATGTGCACATGTATTTCTCTTTGGCAGGGCTGAGAAGCGCTGTCCGCGCCTGATGGTAGATCTAATTTAGGATTAGAGGGGTAGGATTCCGAGCCCTTGTCCAAGGCTCCTGCACTGGTCTGGGAGACATTCCCAGAGCACATCTGACATGCCTGCACGCCACACAGCACACAGGAGAAGCAAGCAATCCCTTCAGAATATGACCAGAAGAAACAAGCATTTAACTGTCTCCCTTTTCTCTTCCTCTTTTGCCACTGTTTGGTGGTCACTGCAGCCCCAGAGGTGTGAGGAAGGCTAGACTGAATCCCCACGGCTGCTGTGTTCTGGCCACTCCCATTATAAATGGAGATTTCTGCATCTTCTGGAGACTGCTTCATCTTCTTCATCTTAGCTCTTGTCTAACTCGAGTTAGCTCTGCTCTAGGGACTGATCTCCAGAGGTCCTTTCCAGCTTAAGTTATTATGTGATTATAGCACCTGCTACTTGCATTTTAGAAGACAGCAGCAGTCTTTGTTAATTTTCTGCATGAAAAACTGTAGACCTATTTTGGGAATTCCACAATGAGTAAGGGGTAAATATAAATAAAGAATAAGAAAGACTAAGGTAAGTAAATTCTGTCTGTGGAGTTTTTCACACTGATGAGATGTAGATGGTTTACTGTGCATGTGGATGCTTGATTCTGCCATCCCTTAACCTGCCATCAGGTCCCTGAAACAGGGCCATGGAACACTGCAAATGTGGAAGGATGGATGAGGCCATGTCATTTGGAGAAGTAGCCCTGTGGCTTCAAGCTTTGCAAACTCTCTTCTCCTCAGGCCTGATTTCTCCTTTTTCACTAGAATGGACAATAAACAGACATAGTTTGAGGTATCATGTGGACATGTCCCATGACAACAGTGACTACAGATGTTGCCCATTGTAAGTTTGTTCTCACATACATATGAATGAATGATCTTGTCTTAATCATCTATGGGCAATCCAGAAGGCTTTGTCCTTAGGCTCACGCAACCTTAGGCCTGGGTCTTTAAGTTTTTCTAACTCATTACTCAGATGTGCCTCTTGCACAGCCGGCTCAAACACCACGCTTTTAATCTCTGCTGCTGTGCAAGACAAGACTTGCATTTGGTCATTGGGTGGTGGGGCAAAGTGGCACTCTCTGGCTCTGGGTGACTGAGTAGGCATAGGCTCTTCCCTGATGCCATGGACTCCTCCTCCGACCTAAACATGCTGCTTAGAGTTACCTGAGATGCTGCCTTGCAAGAGACTGCCTATGTGCTTTACCATGTTCATTCCTTGCTTTTGCTCCCTATTCTCAGTTTAAATTGTGAGGTTTTAGATCTATATCTTGGTTACTGCCTGGAAGAATACAAAGCTTCTGGTCTTGCTCACATGCTTATTTTGTGAGGGTCCCTGACAGTAAGCAGAACTTTGCTGGAGGTGTGAACTGTCAGTTCTGTCAGAACTGGTGTGTACTCCTTTGAGAAATATATTATCTACTGGAAGGTATCCTTAAAATCTTCCTCATTATTTTGTTTAGCAATGAATCCTCTCAGGATGATAATTTACAAAAAAGAACACCTATGTTTGTTTTTCAGTAATTGTGAAGTTTCCAAATTACTCCCCAGCCCTCGCCTGCCCCCCCCCCCCCAACTTAGTTTTCTTCCTTTCCTAATAGGTGAAAGATCACTACTATTTAACCCTAAATCTAACCATTTACCTTCTGCTAACTGTGGCTTTTCTTTCAGTGATAATATCACAGTTTCTGGGAGCTCACAGGCTTGTGCACCTGTGTCCAAATTAAAATGAATAAATATTTCATTCACTTTTGGACTGGTTGTTAATCATCTTCTGAGGCAAGGATGTCCAAAAATTCCTGTTTCTTCATTCTCCCTTCAGACTCTTCTGGCACCAGTAAACTCGTATAATGTGAGGTAATTATTTCCAGTGTCTGCATTTTCTTCTGAAGGCCAGGCATTGTGTTGTTTATTGCAATGTATGGAAAGATTTCATGTATGCCGATTTTCATCTCCACATACTTTATTTCTTCCTTATTGCAGTAGTTCATCTTCTTTTGCATCTTCTCTGTCAAAATTGCCTTCATTTCTTCAAAGTAAAAATCTAAGTAAATTTTTAGAGTTGAAACTGGATGCCCTATTCATTACTGTCTTCTGTTTCAGATTTACAATATGATTTTCTATACAGAAACTTAACCTCCAAAATTTGAGGTTTTTCAGCCCTCTCTAAGTCAGAAAGTCTTGTATTCTCTGTTCACTCTGTGATTAAGAACACTCCTCTCTCCTTTCATGTAATACGGAGCAGAGTATTCCTCCACTTCTGTGAGAGTTTCAGAGCCTGTCTTTTCTGTCCTGGTGTTTGTGAAGACAGTGAAGTTCTGCTCAGTGTACCCTAAGATTCCATATATTTTTAAGTAATTCTACTTATTATTCAAGATGCCTTTTTTTTTTTTTTTTTTTTTTTTAAATAGGATCACTCTGGGACACTGTCCTTTACTGCATATTGATAGAGGAGACTAGCGGACCCATCTAAGGTCTAACCACTGTTGCAAATCACAACAGGAGGACTAGGAAGAGTGTTACTGTCTGCAGTCTTCACTCTTCATTAAGTGAGTCTCCACAGTGGAGATCATGAGATTGGCCTACAGAAGAGTTATATACAGTTCCAGTTACTAATAGTAAATACTACTAATTAAATAACTATTACCTTTGCCTGCAGTCGAACCTGTTATGCATTGCTGGTATCAAACCCCTCAAGATATGAGCCCATTTGCAGTTTTTCTTTCAGTTCTTAATCAGTAGCTATAGCTGGACTTTTGATTAAGCAATTGCATTGTGAACTTTGTGTGCTTGGCTAATCTTTTGTTTTGAGGAAAAGGGAAGACAAGCCCGATGAATGGGCTGTCTGGACCAGAGCCACCCGGAGTGAAGTCAGCAGAACTGAGAGGTTACAGGGGGAAGGGTAATTCCAGCAGTGGGAGGTCATGACCACCAACTCAAAATGGACCTCTGACTCAAACTGAGAGAACTCAATGGAAGAACTGCACCTGTGGACTGATTAGTATGAGGAGCGAGAGATGGAAGTAGCAAATAAGGGATTGAGTAGTGATTAATAAAAAAGTTATGTAATCTGTACACAATGAATGCTCATGCCTTTGCTTGTTAAAATGTATAATGCAAAGTTTTGATGATCAGGGATCCAGCCATTTGTGCGTTATCACGCAGCTGCCTATTTTTGCCCAAACTAGAATAAAAACCAGAAATACCTCACCTTGGTGTCTGAATTGATGTTACACACCAGGTAATGAGTCCGCAATTGGGACAACATAGCTAAAAGCAGAGGAAGTCTCACTTTTACTTTCTGTCTTCATCTCTCATACTCACTGTGCAGTATAGCAGGTGTTTAAAACAAAAAAAAACACTGACTAGTGCTTCATGATGAATAAATCACCATGCTTTCTAGGACTCAAAATCCTTGGTAGTATACAGACTGTCCTTATCATGCTCTTATGCATGAGGGACAACTGAATTTTTCCACTTTGACCGCCAGTGTCTATCTTCCATATCCAGCTTTTCTCTCTTTGCCATTCCCAGAGATCTGAAATGAAAAGAAGGATGTATTTGTAAGTGATGACATAAATTTTCTTTGCATTGATAAGTAAACTTGACCTTTTGTTTTGGGTAGAAGAAAATTGCTCTGCAGCCCCACCACAGCATGGCCTTGCTCTGCTGCTGTGTCCAGTACAGCCTCAGCAGTGGTACCACAGCAGGAACCACAAACCCTTTCTTCTTCCAGCATTAAACACCTCAAAAGCCTCTAAAGTTCTGTGGGTTTAATGAAGACTATGAGAAGAAGAGAGAAAGCATGAGTTTTATCTAGTACAAGTCTTTCCCATAGCTATTGCAACTCATTCCTGTTTACTGCACCACAGCCCCTGAGTCATCCCTGCAAAGCCAAAAAAGCAGGAGTGAGGTATGGGACCTCAAACTGACTTGGTTGCACCTCAGCCTGTGGCAGTCTGACCAGCGACACTGAGAGCAGGGAGAAGAAACCAATCCTGTTTTGGGTAGTAGTGTGCCCAAATGCTGACTGCAGTCCAAGTTAGTATGTTTGTTTTCCAGACTCTAATAAACCCCATCTGTATGTAGTCACTGCTGGACTCTCAGCTGCCCGACCACTAATGATGAACACATGCCTAACCATGATTTTGACTGGAGACGGAGCCTACAGGAATTGTAGCTCAGAGCTCCTACCTCTGGTAGTTTGAAGGCAATGTGGGAATCCAAGTACAAAACATCAGGCACAGCTGATACTGTGCCTCAGTTGTCACAATCCATTAATTTTCAAGCATTTTTTATTTAGCGTATTTTGTTAAAAGCAGAAGGTAATTAACTCCAGATGGTGTTATTCAGTTTCGAATGTCCTTTCAAAGGTAAGGACTTCTTCCTGATGCATGTTTTTAAAGTTCCATTACAAGCTAGAGTAAAACAGAAAGGTATGGAGAAGGGCAGCCTAATGAATGGCATCACAGTCAGGAGAAATTAAACAGGCTACGGCTCCTCAGCATCAGTAAGGTCAGTAAAACGGGGAAGGTTTATTTGCTGATCCTCGTAGAGCAGTGTCAAGAGGCACCCCACAAAACTGCTGGATGGCAGGTTTGAAATTAAAATAATGAAGTATTACTTCATATGGTTTGTAATTCAATTGCGGAACTCATTGCCACTGGCCACTGGAGACCTATCATTCAAATGGCTTCAAGCAGAAATTAGCTCATTCAGGGAAGAGCGGTCTGCCAGGGCCTGTTAGTGACAGAGGTGATCACACACAGACGTGCTCGGGAGCCACAGAGGTGTGCTTTGGTGGAAGTATTGCTCTACATGCTCCTGATTCTTATTCCGTCCCCTAAAGCACTTGCCATCAACCACTACCAGAGGGATCTTTGGTCTGATCCAGTGTAGCTATTACTATGCAAGAATTCCTCAGCTGAAGTCAGGAAGGTAATATTAAGCCCTACATGTCTCTGTGCAAATAATTGGTCTACATTACATGTGTAGAATAGGGCAGGGTGTTGCAAGAACATGGAAACTGAGATAAGGCATGTAATGAGCCTGCCCCAAACTATGTATCAGCACAAGAGGGTACTAAGGGCTTCCCTGGTCTCAGTCTTGTGATTCTGGTGGTGGCAAATGGCCTTTAAAATAACAACGGAGAATGTTGCCTTTCATCAAGGAGAAAGACTAAATAGACCAAAAATCTGGTATGTTCAAGATGAGCCGTAGATGCCTTAGGAAGACACACCTCAGTGATTATGTTGTCCATCCCTCTGATGTTCTGACTGCATCCCTCAACAGCCTGTGTCACCAAACCTGGTGATGAAGGATCAATTGTTTTCAGATGAGAAGACAGATGACTTCCCATTGGTTTAGAGATGACGTGGATCACTTTGTTTTGTAATGGACAACAGTTTCTTAGGATCCATCACAACCATGGCTGTTGAAAGTAAATGCAAAGGAACAAGGTTGCCAGATTTTCAGAACTTTAGTGACTCTCTTGTGTTTTGCAACCCAGACTCCTCAATTCAGAGAGGTGGGATAGCTTTGTGGGAATTGCATCAGCAAATCCTTTAACACCTTTCCTTCCTGCAAGAGGCATTTGTATCATTATCATCCAAATAATAATAATAATAATATTACAATTTTCCTGTTACTATTCTACCTGTTGTCCTTACTATTACCATAGTAAGAGACTTCTCCATATGAAAGGAAGAAATATGAATTTTCTTTTGTTGAGAATATGTGTGGGCTGTAAGGTAGCAGATTAGCATCCTGATTTTTCTAGTCTTACACATTGCATGGTGCTGTTATTCAGAGAGTTGACGGAAAGTAGCTGTATGATGCTAGAACAGGAAAATAAATTTTATAATAATGACAAATCACAGACCAAAAAAAACAAGTGTCTTTTAATGCAGGATAATAGATACGCATCCAGTATTTATAATGTTCCTTTTAATCTGAACAGAACCTGAATATTATCTTTTGGAAGAGAGGGAGCGATCAGACATAGTTCTAGTGCAGCTGTAGACAATGCTCTTTTAGGCTGATTATCTACCCATAATTCAGCACAGTGAATTCTGCCTTTTCAGTTTTGCCCAGTCCATGTGTTTCGAAACTACTTAGGCTTTCAACAGTATTTAAAGTGACAGAAATCATGCCAGGAGGTAATATCTCTGCAATCTTACCCAGGTGTATGTTTGGTACCATCAGTGTCTGCCCCCACATACCAGGAGTAGTGATGAGAGCTCCTGCCTGAGAGCCAGGAAATCAGGATACAGCTGGCTCCTCAGCTCGCTGCCAAGGTGCAGTTCATTTCTGTTGTTAAAACCTCTCTTGCATGCAGGAAAAGCAAGCCCCATTGATTATGCTCTAGGGAGAATACCATCTGGAGAGTCTGTGTAGCCTTGTGGTTTTGAGGTTTGTGTTGTCCTGGGAATACTATAGTCTTTGGGTTTGAAAAGAAATGGATGGCCCCACTGCATTTTCTTAGGTGGCAGACCCCTGGCCCCTGTGATTTTTATATGATTTGAAAATACTGGGACTGGGGTGTGCATAGACTGAGCTACTGTGTTTCTTCTCCATGTCATGGGTGTAGTTGGCAAATGGACCAGCACTAGATGTAGTGAGGATGACCTGTGGCTGCTCTTGCTTTACCTCTGCAGAAAAGGTTTTCTAATGATGCCCAAGTCCTGCTTACTCAGCATCTGATTTTTACACATTTATTTTCTGGATAAATAACAGCATTTTCCAACCAGTTGGCCTCATCGTCCCTCCTGGCCTTGAAAGTCCATGAATCTGAAACAAAGAAGATGAAGAAGGATTTCTGCTTGTGTCAGGAAAGCCCTTTTATTTTTCAGTGTTAATATTTCTAATTTTCATTTACTGCTTTCCAAGCTTGGAGGCTTAAAAATGATGTTGAACTGCAACTATGAACCCTCCCTCCACATCCGCTGGGACAAGCAGCTATTTATAGCTTTTGATTTGCACCTGGAGGAAGAACCATAAATATTCCTCACTTCAGCAGGAAAACAGTTCCAGTAATATAAAAAAGAGCCTCAGTGCATAGGAATGGCATAGGACTCAGGCTGTGTTCATTATGCTGTTTCAGCTAAGATTTATCTACTTGAAGTTTCTAAGACTTTTACACTCTTATCTTCATTTAAAGATAGCACAGCCCTGTGGAGCCAGTTGTTAAGACTTACATCATTAACAGAATGGTGTCCAATAGGTGCTCTGTGAAAAAAATTCAATTGCTTGGCTTTATGCTCCTGCATATTCTAGGAAGAGACCAGCATCTAAAAATCACTGAAGTGGAAATTTTTTCGGGGACATAATAATCATTTGTCATACCACATTTTAGAAAGTCATCTGTGATGAGGAAAGAGGGAAAAGGGCTGTAATTGTTCTGTGTGTTTAAGGATTTTTTTCCAATATGTATTTGATAAAATTCAATCCCTTATGATCATGTATAATTTTACATTGTTAAAAATAATTTTTGAAATACACCTTTCAATAGCTTTTACAGTTTTTTAACATACCTGGCTAGGAGTTTCATATGTGCCTTATTGATGGTGTGCTTTGATGGCTCCAAGGGGGATGTGAAAGTGCTCTTCCCTGGTCAGAATTTCTCAGTTCATTATTTATTCATATACTGCACCTAATCTCAGTATTTCTATTGCATGCAGTTCCAGTGGAAATGAATGTTCTTCATTCCAGCCAACTAAAATGCAAACAGTATTTTAAATTAAATATAGTTACTCATTTTAAAAGGTTACTCTTGTATTTTTATTAGCACTATTAATTTCCTCAACCACCTTTCATGCTGAGGTCACTAAAATGGAGAACAGTGTAACCCAAACAGTCAGAGCTGTGGCTAATAGTGGAAAGGAGAAGTCTGGCAGATGTGGCTCCTTGGTCCTAAGCATTGGCATTAATCCCATATGTATCCTTTGGGCTGTGTGTAGTCTCTGACCATGGAGGTATCTAGTCCTGCAGCTCAGAGCCTGCTGCAGCAGAGGCATACCCAGTCCTCTGTGGATCAGCTCATCATCTTAAAACACTTTTTGCAGTTTTGCACGACTTGTTTTCGGCAATGATGTACATCAGCTCTATTGGTTTTTTATGGATTTCCACTCTGAGCTACATGGACTGCAAAATGCTTTGGGATTCCAGACCAAATGGAGACCCAAACCTGAGTCCTGTACTCCTGGCTATGGTTAACTCCCGAAAAATGCCAAGCAGCTCTAAGTAAGGATGAGAAGCCTCTGCAGGCTGAAATAAGACCAAAAGCAGTTGAACAAATTTTTTTGGTTTTAATTGCAAATAGTCATAGCAATTATGACATAAAAATCAATGTTATGGACTGTCAGTTATGGATTGCATTAGCTCTGTTCTGCCATGAACTTGCTCCTCTTCACCACATAAATCTTCTGAAACTGCAAGGGAACAAACATTTCTTACCAAGACTGAGAGCCTTCTACTCTTAATCTGAATATATTTGGATATCTCACTGAATCCGCCAACATCCATTAGAGTCACCATTAACATGCCATGATGGGATTTGAACTAAGCAGTACAATTTACAAAATCGTTTGTAGCACAAAAACTTTTAGGAGGAGCTGAGTGGTGAAACCATACTCAGGGGACAAGAGTTTTTCTAGCAAACTGCCTGGCTGTGGAACAGGAAGGCAGATTGAAAAAGAAGCATTCAGTCTAGCTCACAGCCTGATTAATGAAAAAGGAACATTGGGGTCTGCAATAAACAAAGGAGCAGCCTGAGGTGTTTTGAATCTTCTCAATATGCAGGAGAGGCAGAGGAAGGCATAAGGGAAGACAGCTAATCATCAGTCTATCACTCAGGACCGTTTTAATTACTAAGGGGACAGAAGAATGGGGAAAACAGCTCTCTGGTGCACAGTCAGAGCATGTCAGATTTACCCCTCTTTCCACTTCCCCCTCTCCAGGTGCTGCCTCAGGTTAAATGATGCTTTGAACACCCACATGCCCACTGGTGATTTAGAATCTATATTTGCAGGAAGGGTTTTCAATTAAGGTCCTCTGTGGCTTCACACACAAATTTACTGCTCCCTTACAGACAGTATCCATCAGCATTGTGTCTTTTAGCCTCTGTGGGAACATCATATCCAGATTAGCTGTAGTTGTGCAATGTTAATTTGGTATTTTAGCAACAGCCAGGAGCCCTATTTCAGCTGTCTGTGTACCTTATACTATTCTGTTCATACTCGTTAAGGTGGAAGAGCAAATCCCTTAGACAGGAGGCTATGGCAGAGTTTCTTGGGCAGCCAGCCCTACTGAGCACAGGGCTGTCAGAGGAGCTTCTGGAGCCGGTGCCTCTGCAGGTAGATCTCCTGCCAAATCCCACGTGCCGGTGTCAAGAACACACCAGTTACCCCTCTCTCTCAAATTCACATTCATTTGGTTTTGAATTCCAAACCAGTATCTAATTGTGGCCAAGTCTGACTTTTGCTTTTTTTAATCCCACTTCCAAGTATGCGTGTAACTGTGTTTTGAGTTAAGCCAGTGTGATCTCGCTTTGGGAACAAATTGGAGTGACACTTGGTATTTGCTACAGAGTTGTCACAGTGCCACTAGCAGTGGGCTTTCCTGGGAGCTGGGCTGGACTGTGTGTTTGTGCATCGCTCTGGCTGTGGAAGCAGAGGAAAATTCATAATCTAAGTTTCATTCAGCTGAAGCAGTTCCTTATTTGAAGTTGCCCAGCCATGAGATTGGCTCAGAAAGCAAGTCTGCCTGAAATGGAAGGATCATAAAGGGAACAAGGAGAGAAGGTAACAAGGCCGAAGGTCACTGGTTTTATACCCTGTTAAAAAGAGAGAGAGAGAGCAGGGTTTGTGTCAGTGGCAGAACTAACTCATGATGGTTCAGAGGGCTCACGGTGGTGGTGGTGTGGCACAGAGCTGTTTTTGAGTAACATGGAGTTGTGCAGAAAGAGACAGATAAGCCCTCTGCTTGTAATTCAATGTCCCTGTGATGCTGGATGGGCATCAGATCCTGAGCCAGGCAGGGGAATGTACCTGTCAGGGTGATAAACATTCTATGCTGATCCACCTGTACTGTGATTTCAGCAGACTGTTCTTCAAATGAATTGCCAATCACCTGTGTTACTTCAGTGCAGGCTTTGTCTGCATTAATCATCCTCTCTCAGGAAGAGCCCAACTTGGAGGATGGCCCTGGCTGCAGCCAAAAACCCTAAGGGCTGGAGTGGAAAAGCAGGGACACAGGTCTTTGGGACACTGTCCTACCAAAGGTTCCCTTTGCTTCTCTGCTTCAAATCATACATGGACCAAAATATTGGTTTCCTGAGCCTGAGCCTCAGCAGTATTCTCTGTTTAAAAAGTAAGGGTGGAAGGGAGCTCTTTTCTCATATATTTTGAGGATGTTCCTTTGAGGTATCAAACAAAAGAGAAACAAACAGGGAAAGGTAAACAAGAGATGTTTCTTTTAAAAAGAAAGTTATTAAATGTAAGGCACAGTAGTATTTTTTATTAAAAGGAATCAATTAATCCCCCGATTACCTAATAATCAATATGATCCTGTCTACAAGCTCTCATTCAGTGTGTGTTATAAGATGAGAAGAGTTTCTATCTTTAATAATTTTTGTTTATCAAAATTTAGAGCTGTACAGACGAATCCATTTCTCTTCATCTCACCAGGATTTATAGCTGCAGTCAGCCTTCCAAGGAATAGACACTAAAGCCTTCAGTAGGTGTGCAGTGACCAGGAAACAATACTGCATAAAATCCAGAGAGGAGGTGACATGATATTTCCCCTGGGACCCTTGTAAAAATTACAGGGAAAAGATGGACATGTTTACAGATTGCATTGTGAAGACTGCAGAAAATATATCAGCCAAACCAGGAAATAATCTTGGAAACAATAAGCCCTCACTGGAGGTTAATGCTTCCTGAGCTGTGGGAACTGATCCCAGTGGTACATCATTAGTCAGCCTGTAAAAATCGTGTTTTCCATGAGCTTACATTCCAAAGGCTAGCCATGGGCGTGGCACTTCTGGACTGTAGGTATGCAGTGCCCTGAGCTGTGCTGAAGCTGACGGAGCCAGCAGCTGGAGATACCTGATGGAAGAGCTGCTCCATAGCTGTTAGCTGTGGATCAACCCTGCAAGCCAGCTCAGCCCTTCCACTCCACTGATCTGCCTGAAGCACATGATTAACTCAAGAAGCAGGAGAAGGAAAAAATTACACCATTAAAAAAACTTGTCCAGTGGTGAACTCCAGCTCTCAGCATTAGGATCTCCAAAACAAAAGAGATGCAACAAATAAAAGTTATTTGTCTCTCAGGACTGAACATACATGTTGTCTGATTTCCTAATGTGCCATTGGCAATTACCAGAAGCATCTGTTTTTTAGAGCTGTATGTCTGAATTGCATGTTCCAAATGGATAGTTTAGTCCTTGGGCTGCACAAGTACATATTTTCCCTATTTAAATGCTTTGTTGACTAGTTGGATTCCAAATAAAAGTGGTCTAGAAATGTATGCACACCTGAGCCAGCTGATAGTCTGAGTGGTTTCTCTGAGCTGGATGCTGTAGGTGGCACTAGTGGTGTACCTGATGTTAAATTATGCTGTGTTTATCCCCTTTTGGCTGAAGGGGTAGCTTTTTGATTGAGGTAGAGGAATTTGCAACTATCTGTAGGGCTGTCATGTATGAAGCTGTACTAGTTTTATTTGCTTTAACTTCATGAATACTCTACTACTACCAGAATGATTTCAAAAAGCCCTTCCCAGAAAGCTGAAATTGACACATCTTTTACATCCATGCAAAATGCAAAGGTATATTTGGTATATGGGAGCCATCGTCTGCAGTTCTGTGTTGAGTGAACAGAGCCAAACATATTTGCTTGAGCTGCAAAAATGTCTCACTAAAATAATTAGTTTCAACATGAACAGAAGTTGAAGATTATTTTGTAATCTGTTGCAAGCATGTCAGTAGTGTTGCAATTAAAAGAGTTTGCTGAGATGAATAACATTTTGAATTTACTGTTGTGAGGTACCTGCCCGACTGCTTGGCTCCTGTAAATCAACACACCACCAGTGACACTACTGGAAGTACATGGATGAATGCCAACTGGAGATGTGGCCCATTATCAGACTATAAAACTCTCTTTCCAAAAGTATTTTACTGGGCAAGGAGTCTAAATCTATATATAAGTTTCTTAATTAAAACAGATGGCAGGAGGCCATAAATTTTAGCGATGTATAACACAGACAGGTAACGAGGACACATTTATCAACATTGCAGTGAATCACAGGAGCATAAAAGGAAGCTCAGAGAAATGTGCTAACCTATAAAAGCAAGAGGATGGACTCACAGCTTCATGGCTTTAATATTCGGTATGTGTTCTTTATATATACCTATATGTAAATTCCTGTGTTTGCTGCTCCAGTACCACCAGTGCCATGGCAGGATTATAGTGCAGGCAATGATGTGAACAGTGTACCTTAAATGAGTGAATCTGATCAAGCATTTCTGTTAAATAGGAAGAGAAAGGAAATCTGCCATGAAATCCAGAGGAACTGGGTTGCTACAAGTAGATTGAGCATTTTTATGTCTCAGCTCCCTTTGTTTCCTAGTTCCATGGGTGATTGAAGACTACTGAAGTAGGTAAATGTTTAATCTGACTTTGCTCATCTGTATTTCCCAGTGCAGCAGGCACAAGTGATCGGTTCTCACATGCACTCTCTTTGCACATTGCAATCAGTTCGCTGGGTAAAATATTAATACTTCTGAATATACTCAAGGCACACATGTAGGTTTTCTTTGTGCTTCTGATTTTTAATATGTTTAATTTTTGGTACTCAAGTGCCACAGCAGACTAATGGTCTGGGAAGGTCCAATCTTATGCTGATGTCTGGAGCAGGTGTAGCATGGAGGGTAACAGCCTGAGCTTTGCCACACTGCCATGGCTGTTCCCTGGCACATGGGAACATGTAGTGGCAGAAGACTAATTTCTTCCAGCTATGCTGTTCCTTATGCTTTGCTACTCCAGCCTGTGTCAGCCATGCAATGGATTTAGCAGCAAGAACCAACTCAGATCACTCTGTACATTTCACAAGGGGTAAGTGAAGCACCCCTCTGGCAACAGCAAACATCCCCTGAGAAATTGCACCTTCATCCACTGTCACATCAGCCAACCTGCCATGGATCAGAACTGTTTTGTAAAAGGACCACGTGATATATCTTTTTATTTTATCCTTTTCAAGTGGTAAGTTTGGTGGGTGGTTGTGTGAACTGCTGAGTTCTGGATAATGAAAGGGAGGATTAATGTAGGGAAGTGATTGACTTTGATATTGTATATAGAGTTCTCTGACTTTTTGGTGGGTTGATCTTTTCATTACTGTGTATTAATAATTTTTGTTTGCTGATAAATTATTTCTCTTTCTTTTGTTTATTATTTTAAAATTTGATGTGTTAGTCTGCTCTTCTTATTAATACTACCTACATATTTTCTTATGCATCCATTGAGGGAATAGAGAAAGCGCTTTGAAACCTTGTACCTGAGCTTCGGTTGTTCTCTAGAATCTCTCTAGACAGTGTGATGTCCTCCAGAAAAAACATGACTTTATCATTATTATTATCATTATTCCTTTCAGTTGCATCTGGCATGCATTGGGATGCCAGATTATGTACCTAACAGAAACTCAGACAGTCTGGCTGCTCTCCAGCAGAGCTTGTTCGGTGCTACTGAGAGCAGAGTCCAAATCATTCCAGCTGAATTTAAGACAGCTGCAAAGAATAGACAGAATTTATTTCCTGGCTCCATATGATGCAATCAACTCCATGAATTCCTTGTAAAAATAACATGCATGTTGACACCTATGAGCACACATCATAACACCACTTCCCAAAGTGCTTGATGGCTTATGAAGAAATTGTATGCATTTCTGAGGAAGCATAACTACCTCAATTGTTTTTCAGAATTCAGATAGTATGTCATTATTTCCTTCTTCCTGTTTCTTTCTCTGCCTTACTTCTATTGATGGTTTTCCACTTAAGTCAGATAACTTTTTAGCAGTTAGCTTTGAAAAATCGGGTTTGAATTGGTGCTTCTGATTGCCCTCTCTTCTGTTTGTGTCAGAGGTGACAACAGGAGATTCACACATCTCTTCTTGGAAAGCTGATGGGAAACAAGTAAATATTGCTGCTGCAATTTTCCATCTTCAGAAATAGCAGCAAGTCCATTTCCGTATCAGTGCAAAGTGCAGCCATTAGTGAGATTACCCCAGGGGAAAGCATTTGCTCTCCTAGGGGTGCTGGGGTGGGAGCTGGAGGGAGCGGAGCCTGCAGCTTGCTTGTGGTGGCGACCCAACTCGTGAGAATTTTGAGCCCCCTCCCCCGTTGCCCCCATCCTTTGCCTGTAGCCTTACACCCAGTTTTGAAACAGCCGAGTGTGGTCACTTTGTTGTCTCCTGCATCCACCAGGAGCTGTGGGAGCTGCAGCCGTGCTGGGCTAGAAGTGATACTGGTGAACAATGAGCCAGCTTGCCTAGTTCTGGAGTAGCTTAAATTTCAGGCCTGCTGGGTTAAATTTTGTTTTCAGTTAAACCAATGATACATGATTCAAGAAAACAGCCCATGAGGTTTTTACAGAGGGGAAACAGATGGTCCCCAGTTGGAAAGCTACAGCCACAGGAGGAAAGGACGTTCTAGATGTTGTCTTAATGAAAAGTCTTTCGTATGTATAATTAACTATAATATATGCTATGATTGCTACATACCTCATATGAGGATAGAAGAGCATTTTGTGTGTCATATGTCATGAGTGCAAAAATGCTGACAAGAACCTCAGCAGCAATTCGCAGGAGAGCAAGTCTTTGTTCCAGTAAAACTGGCAGTGGCACAGCATGGGCGGTGGGGAGGGACACTTACCTCCTGTTTCTGGTTCTGATGCTGCAGTAACATCCAGCTCCACCAAACATTGTCATCCCTCTGGCTATCTTGAGCTGTGGTTGTGACGTGCAGCTGCTGTGCTGGACGCAGTGACTGTGTTCAGCCTGGGTGCTGACCGAGGGGCAGAGTCTCACACCGGCTTGTTTTCTCTTGGAGCCAGGTGTTTTTCAACACTCCCCAGAATAATCTTCTCCATAACCTTACCAGGCACTGAAGTGAGACGGACAGGCCTGTAGTTTTTCAGGCCATAAGATAAGAAAAAATTCATCTTCATTCAAGCAATAAGTTGTAACTTAGTCTTTCAATCAGGTATTTTCATAGATTTGGGGGTTTTTTGTTCTTTAGTCTATCCATTCTGGAGAATTTGAACAGCTCTTATTTTTTTTCATGTCCTTTGTTTGTGAAGATTACAGTCATCTGAAAAATTACTGTGGGGCTTTTGCAATCAAGCCAAATGAAGGAACACAGCTCAAATTTGGAACACTGAATATTAAGTTTGCAGAGTAACTCCAACTAACAGCAAATGCGTCCAAGCCAATGTATCCAACAGAGCTGTTCAGGAGCGTTGACATCTCAGTGTTGGCATGACACTAACAAAAATATTGAAAAAATCTCAACAAAATCTGTTCTTATTTATTTAGTTATTAGCTTGTCTCTAATAAATGTTATTCTGATGTGAAAAGTATCATGTACGACAGCTCAGTAATATATTTGAGTTACATTGTTACTACTGGATTGTGCATGTGTAAGAACCTGGATATAAAAGGGGGGCTCAGCTGCAGCAGCAGTTTTAATTGCTCAAATAAAGGGTAAATCGACACTGTTAGGAAGCAGGTCCAACTTCCAGCAAGCTTTTCTGTGCTACAGAAACTGAGAAAGATTCTGGATGTGTAATGGAAAAGTATTGTTAAAAACTAATCTGTGCTATTTATTTATTCGCCATTACAGTGCAGCTTAAATGGATCATGGTAATTTGAGAGGGTATTGTATTCAGGGTGTGCTAGCTACTGCAGAGGGTTTAGCCAAGACCTGTTTGCAAATGTGACACGTCTGTGATATTCAAATCTGTCTGTGATATTTATATGCTAAAAAGCTGGAGCTTTTGTGAAGTGCTAATATGCTTCTATATTTATGGAGGGTTTCTCCATTGAGACTGTGAGCCTACACAGTCTTCTGCAGGTGGACAGAAGTGCCCCACACCCAAAGGAGGTGCAGCTAAAACTCAGTGTCTTCCCAGAATCTGTGCTGAGAGGTAGAAGTATAGCAATGCAGGCTTGGTGCTGCACTAATACAGCTTCATGGTTTCTGATCCACTTGGAGTGCAGGAAAAATGCACTCAGCCTTGGTTGCACACAGCTAGGAGGGTCAACCCTCTCTGAATTCCTCTACATAATGGGCTGGACAGTCTCATTCCTGTTTTGGCACTTTTGCAAACCTATTTGCAAAGTCCTCCCTTGGACTGCTTTGGGCATCCTCTTCATCTGTTTGCAAAACTGATGACTGACACTGGAGCATGTTCAGAGAAGATCTGCTAAGATGATGAAGGGAAGTGAATGAAAATGCACCACACAGGAAAAGATAGAAAATGTGGTTTGCTTAGTGCAGCAGAACAGGAATGAAAAAAAGACCTCTTTGCTGTCTGTAGACACACCAGGTAAACAAACATCTTAAATCAGAAGGAAGTAACCCAAAGGTATGTTGCAGACGTGTCCTCAACCAGTAGAGATGGAGAAAGTTGAGAGGGCACAAACCCCTTTGGGGAAGCGTGTTGTTTTTTCCCCACTCAATGAAGAGCAGATGCGAGAAAAAAGTTTGTCAATCAGTTGGAGAAGACACAGAAGTTTATCACTCTTGGCTGCGGATTTTATTTCTTGGTGCATTTTGTCACTAGAGGTTTGATGCCACTAAGATAGGCAGGATTTTATAATCAGCAGCTATAACTCAATAAACACCATTTCCTCCTACAGGGACAAGTCCTAGAGCTCTTTCAGTCCTCAGGACTGCAGCAGGATTTTTTGCATTCCTGCCATGTTCCTGCTGGGAAGCATTTGTCATGTGGAGTCCCCCCACCTCTGGTTCAAAGCCAAGTCCAAAACCCTTCTGGGAATGAAGTGACCAGAAGGCACCACTCTCCCTGGCATCCTCCTGAAGCAGGTTGCAGCTCCCAGATACTCATGGGAGGGACCAGGAACTTCCAGTCCTTATGTGCTTGTCCTAAATATGCGCAATTAGGTAAAGTTAGGTAGGTGTGGGAAGGGTTATCACCAGGAAAGCTGCTGTGTGGGTGGAATAGGGAATGGACCACGAGCTGGTGCTGTTGAAATGTCTCAGATGAAACTGCAAATGGTGACTTGCTCTGCTACTTATCTTGATACATTTGTATGAAGGGAAAATTACATTCTCCAGTAAAACCACTGGTTTTGTAGCCTGACAGGATGCAGCACTTTAGACTGACAGATGTATCCAAGGGCTTTTTCTGTCAGCTGTTAGGATGAACTCTGCAATACCATGTGCTACATGAGGAAGACTGAATAAATTCTTAGCATAGAAGCACAAGGCGATTTCCAGGTGGCAATAAATGTGATTTATGATGGAAGAAGAATGGAATACCTTCTCTTGCACTACCATTTGAAAACTTGAAATATTCACTGAAATCAAACCTTTTCCTAAGAATTCTGCAGCTAAACCTTGCTCAGAAGGTTTTTAAGGACTATCTTGCAGTGTTTTAAAATTACTTCAATGGCAATAAAAGTGCCTGTGAAAGACATCTGAAATAATTCCTTGAGAATCAGGAAAACTGCAACAGGAAAAAAACTCAGCATTCATCAGAAAAGTTGTAGGACCTTGCAACATCAGAGAAAAGTATTCTGCTTTTAACACCTGCCCCCACCTCCCTCTGTCAAAGTAAAGTTAATCTAAGATCATGGTCTTTGTTCCTGGTAGGTAGCCAAGAAAGAAAGGGTGGAGTTTAAAAATGGTCTGTGGAACTAGACTGTGTTGTATAAGTACATACAAAGTATCTGGGGTAGTCTTGAATTAAGTACATCAGTGCTGTAACCATATTCTGGCTGTTTTGATGCAGGAGTCTCCATAATCACCTTCCCTTCTGTCCTGAATCCGCCTTTCAGTCCCTCCCAAAGCAGCTGAGGTGGTACCACAAATGGTAAATGACCTCTGACAGTAGTATTGCAATAATGATAATAATAAAGCAGTATTAATGCAGGCTTTTATGTGTGAATTTGATACGGGTGCTTTGCCTAATGGTTAATCAGCTAAGGATGACTGGCAAAAACTTATGACTCAAGACAAATTAACCAAGTTACGGAGGAAACATTAATGCCTGATTCCCAGCCCTGATAAAATGATCCAGTGGCAATGCTGTTCAGCTGGAAGGTACTGTAGGTTTCGAATTTGCTCTGGCATTTCTGTTGCTTGCCAGGACGATGATAAAGCATTTTGGTCACATGCTTAATTTTGTGAAATTGCCAAGGTGAGCAGCACTGCTGCCCTGCCATTTAGCCGCTAATCTACTAGAAAATTGTAGCTCTATACCCAGAAGTAAGTGGTGCTTGGAGTGGATCTGTGGTTGTATGAGACACGGTGCTGGACCTTGCAGGGTCACACTGCATGAGGAAACCTCACACATAGCTGGGTACATGAGGAGAATACTGACCTGGTGTTAGGATGGTTCAAGATTATTTTGCTAAAACTTTGCTAAATTGCTGCAATACCAAGTTTGGCAACTTCTTATGGTGTTCTTCTCAGGCTGTCTAGTGGATAAAGTATGTAAAGGTAATATGAGGAAAGTGAAAACACAATTTGGTAAGGAACAGAAAGATTGCTGGAGTGCTGTAGTTGTGTTTCAACCAAGATTCAAGTCTAGAGGGTAGACAATTCCTAGCTCAGTTTCTAAGCAGACAGCCCACTTACCTTTCTCTATCTGCAGCACATCTATTCACTTTTTTATCCAGGATATACCATAGTGAATGCAGTTTACAATATTACCCAAATTAACTCCTAATTCAGATTAAGAGCAGAAGAAATTCCAATTCTGTCAGGTCTTATACAAATATACCAAGGAAATGACAGCAGGAATACTCTCATTGTGGCTGTTTCTCTAAGGCATTGTTATCACTGATGGTTTTATTATGCTAAGAAATAAATCACCTTTACAGTTAATAAAATTTGGGATGTAACTCTGTATCTCTATTGTATCACTACAAGAATGGAATGGGTCAGCAAATGGGGTGTGACATTATCTGTTGCCCTTTAGTCTTTATATAGGTATTGGATTGATCAATGCATCTTTCTAAAAAAATTAACACATATGAGAATGTGAATGTAAATATTAAGCTTGCCCTAAGATTTGGACAACTGGTGGGTGTTGACTATTTAGAAGTTCTGAAGAGATACTATGGTTATTTTTGAAATATGAGCTGTTTAAAACTTTCAAAAATTATTTCCAACCTATTGAGTCTAATCTATTTCTTCTCTATAGTTCTTGAACATCATTATTTTCTAAAGAGGAGGAAGATCTTCAGATTTTCGCTTTCCATCCTAGCTGTATAATCTAGGATGTTCTTCCTTTTGTCACAGCCTGCAAACAAATTATTCCTTCATCTCTTTGCTGCCTGAAGTTTTTACCTAATTTTGACCTTACACCCTTTGGGGCTATAGCTCCATATCTTTTTTAACATTACTTTTGCCTGCAGCAGATACCCAATGGAAATGCTTCTTTTCATCCTGTAATTTTTCTGCCCTCAATGATCTCTATCTATGGAGGAAATTGGACTTTTATTTCTGTGTTTCCGTGGGAGCTGAGGTGAAGACTAGCTTCAGCAAATCATCCTAACAGCTTATTATTTCTATTCCTCCTACATGATCTCTCTGCTTATGTAACTTTATAAGGGATGCATTTAAAGCCAGTACAGTCAGTGTCCCCAGCAGTGACACTTTTCCTTGCCTTGACATGACCAAGGTGGGGTTGAGCCCACCAAGGTCAGCGCTGGCGTCACAGGTCCCACAGACACAAACAGGAGGTGGCTGGGCAAGAGGACTAGTGGCCAGAAAGGAAAGCAGATGTCCCTGGAGGGAGAGGCATGGCAGCACCATCCTGACTGCCAAGAGCAGTCTTAAATTAGCCATGAGACAAGAGGATTCAAGCCAAACTACCATTATGAATATTGATGTTTAATGAAACTTCTTTTTTTTTTTTTTTTTTTATTTCTCCTTTCTTCAAAATGTTCAAAATTGCAGGACAACAGCATAAATCACTTGTAATATTTACCCTTTTTCTTTTCTGACATTTCCAAAAGATCTTTGATGTTGTTTCTGTGAAGATGTGAATGCACTCAGAAGTCCTTGATAACAGAGCCAGACACCGACCTTTGAGCCTCTGCCTTGGCACTTAGCATGACTTTACTGCTGTGAGTTGGCCTCAAGGAGGGCCAAGTGCAAGTACAGCCCCAGGAATAACACAGAGGTGAGAAATGATAAGACAAACTGTAAAATAGATGAATATGCCTGGTGGTGATATCACCAATCACTTCAGCTTCTCACCCTTGGCATTCGCAACGACTCCATCCAAAACACCAGGCATATTTGTAGCCTTGTAATTCATGGATATTGTTACTGTATGCAGGATTTTGGGTGTAAAAATGTAGATTGAGCAAAACCAGAGTGTTTTTTTCTCTGCAGCATTCTCAGTTTCTAGCTGGCAGGGCTATTTGTCATGCATTGGCAATGTCTACCCTCATTTCCAGAACGATTCTACAGTCAATAAGGTTTCCCTCTTCTGTCAAACTTACCTCTCATCTCAAAGTTTCTTCAATAGAGTCCTCTCGCCTCTACTGAATTGTACTCTGCTTTTCTGAAAGAGCAATGCCCACATTTTGTCCCCCCATCTGGATTTAGCTCTCATGTCAGTGTCATGCAAGCAGAGGCAGAACTGGAGCTCAGATCTGATATTTGCATTAGACACAGACCCAGACTTAGTATGTACAAAAGGATCCATTTCATTGAAGCATGTTCTTTTTAGGGAAGGCAGTAATCAATTTTTATTGCAGTTGGAAAACTCTTTCAAGGGATAGGTTGATCATCTGCTAATTCCAAGTGAGCAAAACCAGCCCCCAAATAAATCTTGAGAAAAGTCATGGTTTATTTTAGGAATCAGAAATAGTGCATTGCCCAGAGGCAAATGGATTAGATAATCATCAGAAAAAAACCCCAGGAACTTGCACTAAAGAATCAGTAGCAAGAATGGATTTTTTTACCTTATTTTCAATTAATCATATGAATTTTGGAGGAAAAAAAAAATCACATTTTGCTCCCCTTGAGCTGGGCTTCATTAATAAAAGGTCTTCCACAGAATGACTAAGCAAGAAAAAGGTTGAAAACGAAAGTGGCTGGTTGATGAGGGACAATTCACACATGATGTTTCAGGATGTGAAGAGTATGCTAAAATGAAGCAATGAGACTTAGAATGGTGGAATCACAGAATGATTTGGGTTGGAAGGAACCTTAAAGATCATGTAGTTTCAACCCTCCTACCATGGGCAGGGACACCTTTCACTGGAACATGTTGCTCAGAGCTCTATTCAGCCTGACCTTGGACACTCTCAGGGATGGGGCATCCACAGCTTCTCTGGGCAACCTGTTCCAGTGCCTCACCACCCTCATAGTGAAGAATTTCTTCCTAATCTCTACTCTAAACCTACCCTCTTTCAGTTTGAAGCCATTCCCCCTTGTCCTGTCACTACAGGCCTTTGTAAATAATTTCTCTCCAGCTTTCTTATGAGCTCCCTTCAGGTACTGGAAGGCCACAACTAGCTCACCCCAAATCTTTCTCTTTTCCAGGCTGAGCAAACCCAATTCTCTCAACTTTTCCTCTTAGAAGAGGTGCTGCTATGGTTTTCCAAATCAATGACCTTCAGAAAAACGTTCATGCTTTAAGAGTTCCCTCCCATGTTTAAAACAATTTTGGTTATTGGAGGGTTTTCCCTTTTGAGTAACTTCATCAAAAATGAGTAAAGCTTCTTTTACAATAAGTTGAAAATGCCAAAACCATCAGTGCTTTTCAAGGGGAAAATAGAGCCAATGAAGCCTGGACTTCTCTCTGCTCCTGCCAGGAGGTGTTATCAAGCGCCATCAGTAGAGATAATGGCCCCAGCCACTGATACTAGATGTACTGAAGCAGTGATGGTATCTTGTGGAGTATCACTACTGTGATAAACACAATAGTCTATAGATATGAATGACACACTTTCCATCAGTGTCCTTCATTAGAACAACTGGGTCAATGCAGAACAAAGCTGCCTTGACCAAACACTTATAGCAAATCACTGACATTCAGCTGGTATCCCAACACTGGCAGCGCTGCCATAAAACATTCAGCAGCTGTGCAAACTCCATAGTATTATCCTGGAAGATGTTATTTTTATTTTTTTAATGTCTTGTCCTACCTTTTCCAATTCCCCAGTTGCTTTCACAATAAAAAGGGACCCAGTGTGCTTCCTGTTGCTGCTCCTGCCTGTCCAAATATTTCCTTCTCTGGTGCAGGAAGGAGGAGCCTATATGGCAGCTCTTTAAAGAAGGTGCAGATGTGAGAAGAAAACGCCTCTTCATTCCCCATTCTGTCTGGAAGAACAATATAGTAATAATAAAAAAAATCAGTAGAAAGTGCACGCTCCTGTAAAAGAATAACCCTAGCAATTTTTCAGAACCGTAGGGGAAAGCTAAACAGAGAATGGGAAGACATTGAAGAGTGGCAAAGAAACAGGGAGAGAGAAGGAATAGGAATGCTGATAGACAGCAACTTCTCTGTCATTCACAATACATAACAAAACTAGTATTTCCCTGTGCTTCTGGTTACAGCTCTGTTAACAGATGAAGACATTTGGAAAAATTTATATTCAGCCCTGGCAGTCAGTGTCTTTTAAATAATCTGGTCCGCTTCCATTCCTTTAAATAAACTTGCATTATTCATAGATATAACACCAATCCCATGACTTAAGTGCTATCATATACTGGAATTAAATCATAACAATTTAGTTCTGGGGGTTTGTGGTTTAGTTGAGACTTGAAAGGACTTGGTAATGCTTGCCTTTATCACCTCCCAGCAGCACCAAAATACATCTGGGCATGGAGCCACCAGACTTAAGAAAATAACAGCTAGCACAGGATTTTGCTGCATAAGCTACTATGTGTTCCTCATTAAGTTGTCTACCAGAGAATATTTTAGATATCTTCCATATCTTTGAAATCACCAGTGACCCAGCTCTAAATGCTGAAAAAATCACCTGAAGGATCATCATCATTCTTGACCACTTTGTTCCTCAGGCACAGCAGATCACTTCTCTGCAAGTACAGAACTCACTGGTACAGAATCAAACATTTCCTTGGAGACTGCTCCATGGCTGCAGAACAGTTTGGTGCAAAAACTAAGCACCACTTGAAATTCAGTATGCTTTATTCAGAAAGCAAGGTGTTCTTCAAGGGGATTTTTCCCTAACAAAAACAAACACCACAGCAAAGTATTTGTCTATGGAATGTACTGCTGATGAAAACACAGCGTATGCATTTTTAAGGAAGGCAGTAACTACAAATACAGCACTGAAGGACTTAGGTATTGGTAATTATTATGAGTGGCATAAAAAGCCAAAACAAACCAGAGTGAGTGACACCCAAATTTTTCATATTTGTCCTTGTTTTACCCCTCAGGACTCCTCAGTTGTGTAGGTGTGGAAAAGGGAAGGTCTGTAATGCTTCTCATGTTTGTTTGGTGAATTAAATACACTGTATTTAGTACATACATGATTTCTCTTCACATTTTTTTACATTCCCCCTAACCCCTAACTTATGGATGCTGTGGACACTGCATCCAGCCAGAGAAATGGGACTCCAATAAAGCAAGCTGCTGCTTCAGGAAGGACTCATGAGTTGTTGGAGTGCAACAGAAAACCCAGCTCATGCACAGCTTCCTATTTCTACACGAAACATAGTTCATAGCAGCACTGACATACAGAGTTTTTTGGTGAACAAAAAGGAAATGTTTATTCTGTCTTACAGACCTTTCTAGTGATAACTTTGCAACAGCTTTCACTGCTTTATTGGAACAGTGAACATTTTGAAGCAGTTTCAAAGCCATAGGCAGCACACTTCTATTACACTCTTGTAATTATGATATACTATATAATATTTTTACAGCATTTCAGGATAAAGAGCTTCTTTTTTTTTTCTGAATTCATTATTGCTTTCATTGGAAAAGTGCCTCAGCATTATTTAATTTTTCAGCTTTTTAAGTTTCTCCCAGAGCTGCACTGCACTTCTCTGCATTAAAAATAAAAAATGGCAAGGGAAGAGACAGAGCTTTCAGGGCTCATTCTGACATTAGCAATCAAAGCAGCAGGCAGATATCTGACATTTCTCTTCAGAAAGGGACAGTTACTGTGTTTTTGTGGGCACACCAAGTGAGATAGGAAGGGGGACCACAACTTCTAATTGCTCTTCTTTGTAAACCGGACTTTGATGCATGCTCAGCCTGTGCCATGGTTGGAATATGGTTTTGTGGTTATAGCAAATTACAAGTGCAAGGAAAACAGCAGCAAAATATTTCTAGGAAAGGAGCTTGTGTGTCTTACTGTATGCGCTTTGAGGCACACTCTCATGTTACCTCCTAATTGCATAAAACTTAGTCACGTGTTAATTCTAACTACTCTTCGTTACCTAATATCTCACTTAACTATTATATCCTAGCATTATTATTCTGCTGCCTTCTTCTTATCAGCCCACTTTGCTTTAAACAGGAAACATTTCATATGGTGAGAGACTAAAATAATTCCTGAGTGTGAAGATCCTTAATGACTAGTCTGCGTGGCATGAAATGGAAAAAGAATAACATTTCCCTCAGAGTGATTTTCACAGGAAAAAAAATGGTGATTTCATGAAACCTGAGTATTTTGGGGCAAGCATTCGTTGTATCCAGAGCTTCCTGCAGAGTGTAAAAACATTCTCTTCTTGGGTTGCTCAACTTCCTGCTGCTACAGGGTAAAGCTGGCGGTCGCTCTGGTTTCCTGCAAAGGCCCTGACTGTTTGAATAATTTGGTTACTGAAAACTGCCCTGTTTCCCTAGAAATCATTCAGGACATGTTATTTTTTTTTCTGTGTATTGTACTGTTGCGATAAATATGGACCTTTATTCCATCTTAGAAAGACTTTCTTCAATTATTTCTGCTGCTCTCAGCAATATGAGTGGTGCATGAGGCTGACCTACACATGCAGAAGGGAGCTAAGAAACAATATAGTCCATCTCTTTAGCCTGGGAAATTATTCTTTGCTCATGTCAGCATCGACAGAACTGCTTGCTTGGAGGAAACACGCTAGGGAGCTGATGACAAATCTCTGTGGATATGCCTAGCCTCAGAATTAAGTTTCCCTTCTGAGGGGTATGAAATAAACCACCAATAAACACAGCTATTAAAGGAGACTGACAAATGTATGGGAAACAATCAGGTTAGGAAGGTGTATGTGTCCTGGTTTTGACTGCTCTATGTGTCTGCCGAAGTATTTAATCAGGATAGTTACTTTGCAAGCAACTTTAGAAATGGTTCAGGAATTTAGGCAAGAAAAGCATGTACTTTTTGTGCAAAAAAGTGACTTCAAAATTACAGCGCACATAAGCACAGAGCTAACTTCAAATAAATCAATGCTGTCATGGAACTGAAGCCTAAAGTGAACCATGGAATTTGTCTGTGTTCATTGATTTGCTTTTGAACAGGACACTTACCAATGCAAGACACTGAAATCAATCACTCCACTGCATTATAATGGATTTCATTCTTGGGAATCCCTCTAAATAAAATGGATATAATAGTGGGGAATGACTCTCAGTGCATCAGCATATAAATAATATTTTCATGAATGTCAGTGTGTTACCTTTGATGATAGTAACAGTAGGTTAAAGATTTTACCTTCCTTTTGTTGAACTTTTCCACAATTCATTTAATTTTCTTTAATTCATTTTATAAACTTATTTATGAAGATTTTCCAAGGAGTGAATTACGTGATGTTCATTTTGATGAGTATGTGTATGGGTGAATGGAAACCTTTTGCGCTATTGTATTTGAGTGCTTGGGTCACTCAGGTCACTCAGTACTGTTGTTTTTCTTTGTGAATTTATTGCATTTGTTCTGTGTGAAGGTGGTGATTTATGCATTAATAGGAAAACCCAACACAGATAATTTATAAGGTCCAATGGTTGACTCTATGTCAACTTTGTAATGCTGGGGGGCCCAAGGTTTCATTATCCATTTTGAATGCATAACAGTACCTTTTTATTTTTTTAGTTGTTGCAAGGGGTGCTGAATGAGGGTGGAATTTTCTTGTGTTTTAACCACTTTCAAAGCCACATTTGGATCATTCTAATGCTTCTATTTCCACACTGACTTTAATGAAAGAGAATGGAACAGGAAGTTGGACAGAAATTACAGATACTCTTGTCAGAAGAGCAGAAAAAACACACAAGATATTCAAGATCAGGTTTTGTGGATATTTTAGGTGTAGAAAGTCGAAAGAAGACACATTTAATGACAGCCAAGTGCTGTTGAAAATATCAGCTGCATCGATACAATTAGAAATTATCTCAGTATCCTAAATGAGCCCCTCCATCTATAGGTATTCTATAACTGGCTTATTCAGAAAGACAGAGTAGAAGATTAAGTTAGTAATTTTAAAGTTTTTGGTGATTATTAGAATAAGGAAAATGGAAAAGTGTTTTAAAGACATAGAACAGGTGTTCCAAAAAGAGCCTTTGAGATTTCAAATGCATCTCTTTGCACTGGTTAGAGGGAGCTTAGGGCAGAACAGGAAGGCTTATGTCACATTTTTAAGATGGATGAAGCAGTTTCACTTTTGAACAGAGTAGGAGCTTCATATTTTTACAGCAAATCTGGAGGAAAAATCAAAACTTTGTGTGACTGCTCAGTATGTCAGCAAATAAGGATTATCTTGCTTTGAAAATCACACAGCCAGCTATATTCCAGTGAATTTGTGCTCTGAAGTAACAGGTTGGGCAATGAGACTTACAGGAGCATTAGAAAACAGGGTACAAATCTCTGAAAGGCTGTTTAGAGTAACACTGTATGAATACCATGACGTGAGCTCTCAATAAACAGTATCCAGAGATGGATTTTAAAGCCAAATTTCTTCTATTCTGAAAGAGAAGATAAAGGCTGTGACATGGTTTTGATCTTGAGCGTATACATGTACCAAAGCCTTTCAAAAGTGCAGGGGCGTGGGTAGCAGATGAGTTTTTTGAAAAAAGAAATAGCTAAGGTCATCATCATTACTGTAATTACAGTGAAAAATGGGAGATGGAGTGTTCCTGCCTTTGTCTCGAAGTCTTTAGAGAAAACAACTGGTAACAGACTTATCTTTACATCCTCACATTGACCTTAACAGTGGTATAGTATAGGCCTTATTCTGCTTCCATGCAAGGAAAATCTTCCATACTTTCTGCTGATTCTAAGTTGCTGTATCACTGTTGCTCCACCGAGTGTGTCTCATGAATTTCATCTGAATTCAGAACTGCAGGAAGATAGACGGGATTTCTGCCCTGGCCTTTGTATCCCTCAATAAATTACTTTTCCCCTCTGATGCCCACAGACTTCTTTTAACATACCAAGCTTGCTTGTTTCTTTGTGATCAAAGACCAAAACACGTTCTCCATCTTAATGGCCTTTATTTCAAATGAGAGAAGACTGATACGAGGAAGAACAAAAATCCATGCAAGAGAGCAGAGTGGTTAAATGTTACTGCTGAGACACTGCATGGAAAAGGGCATTCTCCAAATGACTTTTAAGAGGTTATAGGCAGGAATATTGAGCCAGTTGCCACAGAGCTGGTACACCAAAAATTCCTGCACTTTTATGTCAAAGAGTGATCATGCATGCTCTGTGCTCACTTGCAGAAGCCAGCAGAAGATTTCTTTGCTCTCCTCCTGCTCACCTGGGCTGGCCTGGCATGTTCCTGGAGCATGGACCATGCCAGGGACTGTGCCTGCCACTGGCAGTGGAGTGCCACAACCTGGATGATACTTCTCAGACCTCAGTCTGGGGTTGGCCCAGCTGCTGGAGGAGTCTTCTGTTCTTTTTTTTTCTGTTCTCTCCTTTGAGTTCCTGTATCAACATCTCCCTCCTTCTCTCCGGGGTAGTTTCTCACCTCTGTTGTCACAAGGGAACCCAGAGGAGGTTCCTTTATGCCGGGAAGTTGAAGGCATCTAACTCAGGATAAAACTTTCCCATTTTGCTCTTGTTTGAAAGTAGGTCCCTCACAGCTCAATAAACCTCAAGAATGCTAGTTGGCAGGTTTGGGGAATTAGAAAGCTTTTATTTGTGCTGTGACAGGTGGCCATTGCACAGAAATGTGAGAAGAAACCATCCAAAAGTAGCTACTGGTTGCTAACAGACTGACAAAGGGTTTCAAGGGAAGCAGGAAAATGTGGCGGCAGAGGACATGAGCCAAGCCAGGATGCTCTGTCAGTAGGAGGGAAAGGAGAGCCACCAACCCATTCCTGGAGTTAGCAGAGCCGTGTATTTTAGTGATGTTGTTTTCCTTCCTTTCCCATCCTACTTGCAGCCACTATTTACTGAGGCTGTGCTATAAATAACACTGGGGAGTGAAAGCTGATTTCAGTCCAAGGTACATATCCAGGAAAGCTCATAAAATTCATATGCTTTTCTTAAGCTGAATGATCTTCCCAGCAAAGGGCAAACATGTAAAGGTGATTCTCCTCTTTTCAGATCACAGAAAAATGGACAGAGTTATAAATATATAACCCTTGCTTCTGGTTTAACTGACAATGTATGGATCAGGTATGATTGTGGTACCCTCCCTGTCCTGCTCTTTAAAGGGCAATGTCTGCGTCCCATTGAACAGAGAAAGTTTGAGGTTTTCTAGGAGGTGTTTCTCAGTGCTTTCTAGAAGGGGAAAATACCCTCACCCATAAACCTGAGGAGGCTTACATAGCCACAGAACACAGCTTCAGTCATTTGACAAATCCCCGTCTTAAAATACCATCCTGAACCAAAGCCAGAAAGCCCTCTCCTAATGGCTGGTTCATGAGAACTGTGCACATGGAAGCACACAAGAAAGCCTGTTTATTGCAGCTATATATACAAGGCCGAAGTCTGAGTATTTTTGGATGTCTTTTTTACTGCTGTGCTCTGCACAGCTCCCTTTCAGTGTGTGCCTGGTGTGAGTGTCTCTGTGAGTCACAAACTGATTTTAGAAATCAGAAGCCTTAGGGAATCTATACACATTTCCTGGCCACAGGTTGTCTAAACTTAGGGAAGAGGGTGTGGTTGCTTTGGCCTGCTGTCTTGAGATTTGTTTTTGAGGACATGCCATTCAGGTGGGAAGAATAGAGGTTTGAGTTAACTTCTTAGGTCTGAAACTCTGGAGTTGCCATACTGGTTTGTTTTGCAAGAGCCACAGAGTTAGGAAGGGTCTTGCATTCACCTGCAGACTTAGCTCTTGGTTTTCTTTTTCCATGGGAATGGTCATGTCTTGAATGGTCATGCCCTGTCATTTCAGGGCAGATCAGGTAATATACACACACACACACACACATAAAAAATCAGCTCTGTACATTTTGCACATCCATAAGTGCTCAGAATAGAGAAAATGATGGTGTCAGTTTGGGCCAGTTCTTGCTGACAGTACTCACCTGTGCAGAATTCAGTTTAAGGTTACTTACAGGGATTGGATATTTGTAACCTTAATCCTGCTTTTTTTTAATAGTGCCTTGTTTTCAATGCATTTCCATTAATTAAGCACATTTTAATAAAGTCCATTCTGAATACCCAGTTTTAAAAATCAGTGGAATATACATTGGGAGATAGAATAATTTTGGTGTTGGAATACATCAGCAGTCCCCACTGAACATCCAGACCCACAAATGCACTGGTGTCTTGGCTGATATCTTAGGCTGTACCAGAGAAAGCTTACCTATGAAGTGGCTTGGCTCAGAGCAGTGAGGTGGATATAATGGTATCCCATTGTAACTATAGATATAATATAAATCAAGCACTGTCTATGGACAATTTCATAATGTTTTCCAGACATAGCACAGAACTGTGCTTATCTCTTCTCCTAATTTTTGATATAGATGCTCTTCCTGGATATTGCTGACCCAGCGGGAAGGACACCAAGGATGTTTTTGTGAAGCATAGGCAGTCACCATTAGGATCTGAGGTTAAGCCTCACTCCAGGAGGGACACTGGCAACAGCCAGAAGTAGCAGAGGTTTCCACTGAGAGGGAGGGGATGGCAAATAACAGTGATGCAGGAACAGGAAAGTGTCTGTGCTGGAAGTAATCACACAGAAGAGAGGAGAGTGCATGGCCAAGCAGCAAAAAGTGGAAAGTAATGCTCCTGACTTGTTCTGATTTTTTCTGTTCTTTTTCCTCTTTAGCTGTCTGCCTGCACAGAGGAACAGAATGTGCCACAGTGAGTGATGAAAGGAGAAAAGCATCTCCTTCAGGAGTAAGTAAATTCAAAAGGAGCTCTTCTCTTTGCATTGCTAATCTTGATGAGATATACAGCTCTTGAATACACAATCCATTTTAATAAATCCGTGGAGTACAAGCAAATGCTTTTTTTAATGTGGTCAGATTTCTTAGAGCATATTTTTGATTTATTCAGTCAATTTTCAACCATCTATCTAAATGTATTTCTTAAATAGCCACTTAAATTTCCCTTTCTTGCCAGTTCTTAAATAGGTAGTCTGAATTTGCTAAAAAAGTTGCTGGTGGATTATAAAAAAATGCACTTTCCAGTTAATGTAAGTATTTTGTGTTGGTTACGTGTATTGGTGATCAGTGATAGTCTGAACTGACCTTGCTTGAGCATACATTAACCTCCTCGCTCTTCCTGATGGGGTATTAGGAATTTAAAAGTAAGTATTTCAAAAAAGCTGTCAAAGACTTATGCCTTCTGAAGAAACATGAATTGCATTATAGTCACTTGATAGTAAGCAAGGGTTCTTATTTGCATTACTTGTTTTTCTTGGGTGCTCCTTTCCCCTCTGTTGCTTGGTTGTTGTTTTGTTTGTTTGCTTTTAATTAAAATTTTTCCTATTTAATTATTAAACTGTCTCCGTCTTAATCCCCAAGTTTTCTCCCTTTTACCCTCCCAATTCTCCTTGTCTTTCCCCAGTGGAGGAGTGAGGTCAGGGTTAAACCAGGATAACCTGTGAGCAAAATGGTTACATACCAATGGTGAATATGCTCATCCTTCCTCCTCCACCATGTTGTGGATGTCCCCTGTGTCCCAGCAGGGTACACTAAAGCCTCAGCAGTCTGGCTGCTGTTGGAGCAACTCCAAAAGCTTTCTGGGTGGGCCAATGTATTTATATTGACCAGCATGGAAGTTTGGTTTATAACAGTGCTATGAGTGAGGGGGTCCTGAAGAAACTCCCCAAGAATTAGAATGCAAGGCTGTCGGCCACAGGGGACAGCAGTCTGCATTTCTGAAGAATGTTCTTTATTCATTAATGCTGTTTCATGAAGTTCGAAGACTGATAAAAAGGGTTTAGAGAAGAAAACACTCTCAGTAAGAAAATTGTACCATATCCCTAGTCAACTTATGTTACAGTCTGTTTTTCCACAGGATAGAGAGTTGACCCCAAAACATTTTATTCCCTAAATCCTCTTTCTCCTGAACGAAGTATAATATAGATTTTAATTTATTAGCTTCACCTACATATCTTTAAAGTACAATTGCCTTATAAACTCTTAGTTTTTAGAGATAAATACCATGGCCCCATAAGCTGTGCATCCTTCTGATAGAAGAGGTGTCCAGTTGTTGGAGAAGCTGCTTTTGTTATTTATTTAAATGTTTGACCAGAAATGGTTCTAGCATGACAGTTTCCCATCAGTGGCATATTTGCATCTTGCAGCTAAACATTAAATAAACTGTTATAGCACAAATCCCTACAGAGCAAGGCAGGCTTCTTGGCTCCTTCACCACAGTCCCATGCACTGCATGTCTCATCATCATTACCTAACAAGCCCCTTATGATGATGCCACGGTGAATGTTTGCTGTCCAGAGTTTCAGTGCAGGGACCAAGCAGTGCCTCCCAGGCAGCCTCCATACAGGATTCAATTTGAGACATCTTAAAGTAACCCCATGCACCTATTTTCCAATCACAGCCTAAAAGAAATATTTAAAGCAAGATGTGTTGGAGTCTGGCAAAGTGTATCAGAGTCTGCATAAAACCATCTCAATGCTCAGGAACTGAGTGTATTCTCTTTTATGATGTGTTTTCATAGAACTGAAAAAGAAGCCCCCTCTCTTAGAATTACTGAAATCGTAGTGATATGTGCCAAATTTCTGAATGATTTATTGTCATTAAAGGGGATGTTCAGGCTAGTCTCCATACATCTTACGCATGCAATGAACCTAAAGGACCTAGATGATTTTGTAAAGACAAGCACGTTTGCACCACCCTAATTTTATATGAATATATTTTATGGTTTATTAGTTATATTTTTACCAGCAGTATTTGGGAATCTTCTGAAGTGTATACACTTTTTGTTAAATATTTTTTATAAAATATAGAACCTTATCAATTCATTTAAAAGAAATTGCTTTTATTATTTTTGTATATTTTTAGCTATAATTATCCACTATGAGCTGCAATGGCACAGAAAGTTGCAACACCTTGTGCACTTTTTCTTCACTTTCTTCTGGATTTTTGGAGAGAAAGGCTAGAACTCTTATTCCTAACCCACAAGAAATGCAACTTTCTGATGCAGTCTTAGCTGTTGCTTTGCTGCTGCTTTGCTAAAATACAGGCTCAGCCATATTTATTAACCTCAGGTGACTTACAATGTAAGTCCTTATGACAGACAAAATGTAAAAGACAAAAGGCACATTCAGAGAGAGAAATTAGTTTCTTCAGGTCACAAGGCAGATGTAGCAGCAGGGCTGGACCTAGAAATCTGTAGGGCCACATTCTACAATCTAGTGTCTTACTTGGCAGTAATATACTGTACAGTTTTCAGGGCTTTTGATTTGTTTTCTACTTCCACTTCATTCTGTTACCTGCTATCATACATAAGCAATATTTTGTTTTTCTCAGCATGACTAATTTTTCAATAAAAATCCAAGTGGAAAATACAGCTTTCTGTGAAGAAACATAGATTTTGTATATAAGCTTCAAGACAGCACTGTATTTTTCCCATATGGCAGGCAATTGCTTAGCAATAAAATAGTTTTTTCAACATAGTAAGGGTAATAAAGATAAATATTCATGTAGTGTGACTTCCTGTGCCCTGTGTTGAGAAATATCGTTAGTTTTTAAATCCACTGTTCAGATGAACCCATGGTGTTTTGTACAGGTTACCACAGTGATTCCACATCAAAACCTGAACAGGTGCTGTCTCCATACAAGTGAATTACAGCAGAAAATTATAGCACCACCTGTGAGGATGATGGGGTGTTTGAAACACCCTGGAATAGGTATAGTACTGCTACTGTAGGTGTAGGTATCAATATAGATGTCAATGTACTGTAGAGAGATGTCAGTGTTGAAAACTAATCCCTAACATCTTCTAAATATGAGATGCTGGGCTGGATTCTTCTGTTCTTTAGACTGTGCTGCATACTACAGAGATGATGGTAGAAGGTAAGAGCCTAATGATGCTTCAGCACTTCCATGGTGCTGCACACTGGGCTGACTCAGCCTCTGGAGGATTTGGGATCACAAAAAGGTACTGGCTGGGTAAGGGCCATTGTGCAGGTGAGGGCAGCCACCCTCCAAGCACTGCTGTCCAGCACTGCCTTGCAAAGGGCAATGCAAGGGAAAGTCCAGGAGTGAATCTAAAGCTGAGGAACCAAGCAAAAAAGTTCTTTGCCAACTGGTTTGTATCCTGGCTGTTCTAGTAGTCCGCCTGCACTGCCCATGTGCTCAAAAATGCTGCAGCTTTATTCACACTTCTTCAAAAACCCCAAGAAAATCTCAATTAAATAAGCTATTTATAACAAATGACAGTTTTGTGGCAATTTCATTCAGTGTTGTTCAGCATATAATTGGCACATACTTCCGTAGGCAAAAGGGAAAAAACAAGAATGTAAATTACAGCTCTCTCTCAGCTTGGGGATCATGTTTTCCCTATATTGTAGTGAAGCAAAATGAAATCGTGACTCTGCTATAAGCTGAGAGCCCAAATGCCTTACAAGAACTCCTAACCCTGCACAGAACAACCATAAAAATCACACCATGTGCCTGAAAGCATTGCCCAATTATAAATCATAACAGCCTGGGGTCTACCTATTTTTTTTTTTTGTCCTGCAATTCTGTTGTTTGGGTTTTTTTTTTCCCAGAGCACTTGTAGCAGAATAAAATGAATTGGTTTGTCGGTGCAGGTCTAGATTTTTTTTTTTGCAGAAAACAGCACAACAATATTTAATCATCTGATTTCCAGGTAAGTACTGGAATGAGCTCTGCCAGAAATTACTTCTTGACACTAAAAGGAGGGGGTGACAGTGGAGAACTGGTGTGTACTGGTAGGTATAAGTCCTGCCAGATTGTCTGTAAAAAATTCCACATTCTAATGTATGGTGAGGTCTTAAAATATTAAATGAAAGTTAATTTGACAGTAAAGGGAGGAGCTGGTTGACGCCAAAGTGCTGCGTAGGCTGAAGAGGTTTCCTGAAGAGACACACAGAATCTTAACAGGGAAACAGCTCCCTTAAATGTTACACCATTTGGCCAATAAGTCACTGATCTGCAACACTTCCTTTAGCCATTTACTGTAGGTGACATGGGTATTTCAAGTTAATCCCTCCTATTTGAGGTTTAATATTTCATCCATTTCAAATGGGATAAGGCTAAGACTTTGTCCATGAGATCTCAGCTCAGGCAGAATGCAATTCAAAATGTTGAAAATTGCTTTAGCTTGTATTCCTTACCTACAGATTTTAGGGTCTAAACCTGCCTTTTTTTTTTCTCCTTTCTTTCTTTCTTTCTTTCTTTCTTTCTTTCTTTCTTTCTTTCTTTCTTTCTTTCTTTCTTTCTTTCTTTCTT
>JAWWEE010000040.1:40156640-40215623 GCA_035221455.1 Xenops minutus | reverse complement strand
GGACCCTAAGATTCCATATATTTTTAAGTAATTCTACTTATTATTCAAGCCGCCTTTTTTTTTTTTTTTTTTTTTTTTTAAAGTGTGTTCCCCTTCTGGTACCCTGCATCACATAGAAAACATAAGTATTATAGTGCTTGATAAATATCTAGTTTACATCATAATATCCCAGTCATTAACACTTGATTGATACATTTACAGATCTAATACATTTTTGATCCAGATCAGGTATGGTTATACAAACACTGTTTCATAAAATTAAGACCATGCAACATGGTGTTAATGCTACCTTTACCCTGTGTGATTTTTGATCTTGCACTACAGACTCTAAGCCTGGCTCTAATGTGCAGTCAGCCCATGACCTCAGTGCCCAAGTTGTAAGCTGACAGCACGGTGTAATGTGAGCCTCAACAGAGTACAATGCCTTCCCTGCAGCTTTTGCAAGGGTATGTGAAATCTGTAACTCCCCACTAGTTTAAGGAACCTACACAAAGGAACACAGTCAAAGACGAAGATGTGTAACAGTGTATTTTTCTTCATACACAATGATACAGGACTTCCTGATGCTTAATATAAACTTCAAAAAATATTTTTGCATTTTCTAATAAGTTTCACATTAGTCTGTAATTTTTTTTCCCCGTCTATGTATTTCAGAGTCCAGAATTGCATCATCACAGTAGCTTTGGCTCTGAATGCCAATACATGTTTGATGAATGTCAGTATACATTTAAACTGACTTTCAAGCTCACATATTAAAATGCTCTTTAAATATTACTGACTTTTTTCCCTGTAAGATATGCCTTTAACTTATACTGTAGTTTTATTCTATGAATTCACTGCTTTAGATAGGAAGAAGACTGCAGGTTAACCAAAGAATATTTTACTTCAGAAATCCTGTCAGGAAAAGGGAGATGTAATTGTTCTTGAAAACAGAATGTTGACATGTAGGAGGAGAGCATCTATTTCCGTTTTGTCTCTTCTGCAGAACACAGTTTATTATATTTGTCTTCATGCTCTCATTTATAAAATAGGCATGGAAATGTCTTTCAATATGCTTGGAGTCACAACGAGGAAGAAACACATATGAACATATTCTTTATGTTACTATGAGTGCCAGTACTAACATTATTTCATAATTTACAAAAGGCCTCAGTGGCTGACTAGAGGATTAGAAAGATTTGAAACCTGACATTGTGTAAATTGCTGTTTCCAGCTTTGATAAGGAAAGTAAAACATTTGGAAGATGATACACTGGGATAAAGCCAAAAGACATGGGTCTGGAAAGGCTCTCAAGGGATCATGTAGACCTTTTGATTCTAGTGGGTGAAGGTCACCTATTAGATTGGCTATCAAGCTTCCCGAGCTGAGTTGGCTCCGTGCCGACTTATCACCTTCTGTACCATCATTTTTGCATAAAAGTGTCCTAATGCAGTGAAGCCTGAGTGGCCTTGGATGCATAAGCAATGGACTCAGAGAGAGAGGAGGATGCAGGGGTGAGAGTCTCATGAGTGGAGGTGAAGTGGCAAGCAGGATACAGAGACAATGTTGAACTCATCCCATATTACTGCTTACCTTCCTGCGAGCTTTGCGCTCGTTGCTGTGTTCATTGAAAGGCTGTATGCTGTGGGTTACTGTGGACAGGGTTGGAAGATAACCTTACAAAAGATGGGATAGGAGGTGTGGAATTCTGTGCCTTTGGGGTCAGATTGTATATAGAGACCAGGAAGGGCTGGGGTGACAGCACAGAAAAACTGATTATCTGTGACTGCCAGTGATGTACTGCACACAGTAGTATAAAAATCGTTCTTTCCATCCCTTGTTAGATGACCCTGTAGCATCTCCCTTCCCTCCTCTCAGAGGAGAGCTCTGCAGATTTTCTCTGAACCTTCACACGTATTCAACCTGGATTAGGAAGAAAAAATTGTGGATTTTCAACAGGACACATTCAGTTGTGAACTAAATCCACATGCAAATACTGAAATTTATATTCTGTGGGGAGCTGGATGGATTTCCAAGGTCTGCAAGCTTAGAAGACTGGAAAATTGCCAGGAGCCTGGCAAGGTGACATTGTCATCATTCTACAATGACTGTGGTATAACATAACCTAAATTTTCTTGAGAGGAAAACAGTGCCCACTGAGCTTGTACAATAAGCTTCTGTCAAGCACTTCCATTTTCAGGAAGCTACAGTGTAGACAGTGTTTTGAACTGGAGTAAGTCACAAGGTTAACAGAGGGCTCCATGGAACCTGAGACCACGCTCGAACAAATTCCAGACAACCATGAGCAACCTATAGTTCAACACTTTGAGTTCACAGTTTTCTTTTTCAGTAATACTTTTAAAGTCCAGGTAGGATTTTAAAAATATACAAGAATACCACACATGTTTATGTATGTACATAGACAGAAAAGTGAAATCCAAAAGAAGGGAAAACTAGCAGGCAGAATCTACGCTTATTTTCTTGGGAATTGTAAGGATTTGACTTTTAAGATAACTGTAACATTCCTTAGTTAATGTGGGGTGATGACTTTAAAACTTGAAGGCTTGATACTAACATTCAAAATTTGGTTTATATGGTGAAAAAAGATATTGTGCCAAATGGTTGATTTTCTACCTCTTTTTTCCTGTATATTACTACAATAAAAGGAGCGTTTTTCTTAAAAAAGAAAAAACCCCTTAATTTAACTTCCTGGGAGGGGAAAAAAAAAAAAGTATGAGAACTAATCTATATTGTTGATACTTGCTACTTGCTTATAATGGAAAATGTACTGGTGTCCTTGCTCCAAGGCATATAAAATCTATTAAGATATGGAAAATCCCTTATGTTTTTACTGTGTAGATGCAGTTTTGATTATAGGTCACACAAAGAAGAACTGTCCTCATAAATTCCCTTTTTTGTTTTGCATAGGCTGTAGAAGGAATCCTGAACTGGTAGGAACACAGGTAGGAATGCTGATTATTTAGCCAGTCATTAACTTTCATACTAACAAAGGAAAATATTTCAAGAAAAAACTAGTAAATTCTTGAAGAGCATGCTCAGAGAACTACATAGAATGAACATCTTTCATAAGGTTCAGAAAATCTCCTTTCACTAGTTGCATAAGATCAGGAACAATGTGAACCCAGGAATTTAACCACTTCTCTCTGTTTCCTGAAAAATTAGAAAAATCATTGTAACTGGTCAAAATTTGTATCCTTCATGCATCCTAGGCAGAAGTGGATATAAAACATTACCACAAACATCCTTGTCTACAACTTCATACATCAGAAAGGAAAGTTGATTTTTTTGGTACATGGAAGTTGCTTAGCACAGGAAAAGACCAAGCCATACACCTTGTGAAGTCCAACCCTTTCTTCCTCTTGCTAGTATGTTTTGTATTAAGGAACAGCACTATGAAATCACATTTGGCAGTTTTTCTTGAACTGCTAGGAGTCAAGCGACTCCAATAGAATCCCTTCAATTTAACAAGTATTAACCTGCTCAAACAGGGATGGACATTAACCATGGAGTTAAGAAAGCAGAAAATACATTAAAATAAACAGGCAAATAAATAACACTTTTTGTTCTCACCATTAATAATGCCAACTACTGACTGAATGCCTGAGAGAGAGGATAAGATAAAGCAGTCTTTGCTCAGATTTGAGTGGGGACAGCTTCGCTTTCAGGTATTCCATACTGTCAGCGCAGAAGGGCAATGCAAAAGCACTGATTCATGCCCAATAGAGACAAAAAAGCATGCTCAGACATGAGCCCTGGATTTGTTACAGGACTGTCACAGGATTAGAAAAAAAGGCAGGCAGAAAATACATTCTAAGAAAAGCCAACAAGGATTTTCAACATTACTCCTCTGAGCAATCCAACTTTAAAATAGGCTTGCATAAGGAATGGCAAATGGGAAGAAAAAGTCTCCTGGGGTTACTGGGTAATGTTTACATTTGTATCAATGATTGATACAAGAGATTGAAATTGAGTAGATATTCTTTATATGGCAGTATTATGTCATCTCATATTTGATAGATAGCAGTGGGAATATTTACTAAAACAATACAAAAAGGCAAGGTGACTTTCTGGTCCAGAACTGAAAAAATGAAATTGAAAATGAAAATAGAGAAACAAGATAAAACTTAATGAAAACATTATTATGGCTTTGTGTAAATGGCAACTTTCATCAAATCCTGACATATTTGTAAAAACTGTGAAATATAGAGCCAGACACAGTAGAATCAATAACAGAAATTCATCACTGTGCTATTCAAATCATGAAGCTGCAAGGTGTGTACTTATACACCATGGCAGTACACACATGGTAATTTTTAGTTATATTCAGGCATATTTGAGTCAAACATGTCACCTCACATCTTTATTGTACACTGAGCTGGCTTAGAGTTTTCCCATTAGAGATAATTATTTATAAAACTATATGTGTGTTGAGCACACAATGTGTAAAAATAGATACACTAACTGGAAACAATTCTAATTTACATTCTGTTCAATTATTTTTGTTTACATTTGCTATGTTCCAAATGGTCAACATACTTTTTTTCATAAATTAATTCTGTTGATCTTGCTTTTGTTTTCTCTTTTAGCTAAACAAAGCCTAAAAAGTTTCCATTGTTGCTGTTGCTGTGTTTCCAAAACATCCTGCGGTATGTCCGATTCACTACATATTTGGCTATTTTTCATGCACTTTCTTTCAATGTTCAGTCTGCATATCATACAATGTTCTTTCTGGCATCAAATGTCTGAATTTCCTTCCTAGCCTCTCTGTTGTTCGTTCATGGCATACTTAATTTGATCATGATACAAATATAAATATTAAATGTGTATATTATGCATACCAAATTAATCTTGCAGAAAAGTCTGGGCTAAATATGTTTCAGAAATGTTTACTTTCTTTAACTAGCTAATTGATTTCAAAACCATATTTCTTTGGCTTTGTTTGTGCCTGTTTGGTGTACATGTTCCATAAATAGTTTTGTAAATGCTCTTCATTAAGTGAGTAGTTACAACTGCTAATTTTGATCAGATGCTCTTATGGTTGCCAGAAATATCATTCATAATTTATATTCCATCATTAATCCCCCCTTTCAATTTGCCATTTTTGCTGTTCTAGCTCATAATCTCCTAAAATACCCCCCACTTATTTGTACTACAATGAAGTGCCTCATGACCTAGACAAGACTAAAGCAGTGAGGCTAAGCAAATGAACCTATGTCTGCACAAACAGATCTTGCTATACTGCAAAAATTATCCAGTAAGGAAACAAAACAGTGGAAAATGTAAATAATCATTCCATACCATTTGTGAACCATCTGCAGGCCAACAGTTATTCACTGAAGAAATGAACGTATCCTTCAAGACAGCAACTCTGGGAGATAAATATAATCTGCTAATACAATTCACATCAGGGGGGATTCAGCAGCAAACAATGAGAACAGAATCTGGTAGGAATCTTGCAAGCTGATTTTTAGCTCTTCAAATAGTTTGAATTAGATATAAGTAGTTAATGTATTCTAGGACCAGAGTAATGTACGCCTAGGACCAGAGTTCACATAAACTAAGTGAAAAGTTAAATTAATAAATTTGTGGCAATGTTTTCCTGTTCTTCTATATAGAACATAGATCCTCGATGAAAATTACTTCTTTTAGAAGGAAAGATGACATTCAGTTCAGAAAATGAGAATGCTTTGTAGTGTTCTTTTGATAGTGCTTACTGAAGCATCTGTGTTTTGTATGGGAAGTCGTTTATTACCTGTCTGGTTTTTAGGGCATCTCAGAAACAAAGTGCAGAGATAAAAAATCCTGGCATTTTAAGCCAACAAATACACAATTTTTCAGGAAGTGAATGTAAACACGTGTAAGGTCACTTTCAACAGAAGATACGTTGATTAGACCCAAAAAAGAATGAAAAATAACTTTAAAATATTAATAGGTCTGTAGTAACAAACATTTCAGGTTTTCATTGTTACATAAAACTGTCTAGAATAATTTGCCTGGGTTTTCGGGAGAACAGACTGCTAGAATTCATGTTGCTCAGTATATCACTTGTTTTGTTTTCCAAAAGTTATACAAACGGAAGGAAGTGACTGGGTATATCGACATTAGAACTTTATAAGTTTAAAGCTGTTATGGGCACCTTCTCAGCATCTACAAACCAAAACTCAGATTTCTTCTCCCTATAAAAGCTGATTTAGGCTATTCAAAACCACATTGCAAACTTTTACTTCAACTACAAAATGATACTTCTCTCCAAAACTCCATTATGTGACAACCAAAATTATCAGGTGGAAAGTCCATGGAAATTAAATAATAAAGATAAAAGCCACATTTCTAATACAAAAATATAGCTGCCCTTAGGAGATGTTTCAAGAGTGAAAGTCAGTTTTTGAAAAGCACTTTGAAGAACATTTTGTTGTGAAGATGGTTGTCAGAATACAAATGTAGTGATAATGCTGGTAGTGTATGTGCTCTTCTGCCAACAAAGGGGGATATTTATAATTTATCACACAGAAGAATACTCACCTGTCTGAACAGAAATGGGGTTTGGGCTTTTTTTGTTGTCTCTTTTTAATAATGCCCTCTAGGCAACCTGGGAATGATAACATGGATTGCAATGTTCAACGGCAAGCCTGTGATTTCGCTGTTCAAGGGAAGCACTCTAGTTCAAAAAATGCTCAGAACAACCTGAAACAGCATATCCCACCATACTGTAAAGCACAGTGTCACTTCTCCCAGAAGAGAAAATAAATCCTGCAACAGTTTCCTGCAGGAAAGAATGGTTCCCTAAATGACCACGTAATTGCATTAATAAGGCTACTTCCTGCGAGGACTGGGCATAACAGGTACAAATCAGGCTGACACAAAGGGAATTATCCAGCATTTTGTGGCCGCATGTCCCAGGCACCAATTACATGAAAGGGATATGCAGGAGTGATGCATGACCCTCAAGTACTGCATGAGCTGTTCACTGCTACCCGTAGTAAGAGAAAACTCAGCCCAAAGCACTTGAAGGCGTAACACAAGTAGTAGGTGGCAGAAGAGAAGTCATAAAGCTCTTTCTTTTTTCTTCTTTAACCAGTTTCAAACACTCAGACTCGATGCTCAGAGCATACACCCACTCCTCTCTTGGATTATACGGGAATAGAGCCATATCAGGGCAGCACTTCACCACAGTTCACTGGTGATGCCGCAGAGCATAGAGTTAATTTGGGGTAATCCCATACTAACAGGTTTATATGGCCTCTGGGACCCAAGGTAATAATATTGCAGTTTTACATGGTGTAAAGCAGATATATCTTTCCTTTATGGATCTGAAGAATCATAATGTAAAGCTGGTCTCAAACTTTGACTAAAAAGCAGCAAATTAAATTGATATTAACTTTTGATGACAAACTGGTAAAGAAATCAAGTTCTTACTGTGAACTGTAATCCTCTCTTGCACGTAGGCAGATTTGTTTTCTATATAAATTTAGTCTTAAAATACATCTTAGATGGGATTATAAAAATTGATCAAAAATTTTGTCTCACAGTCTACATTTATAGGTTCTGTATTGAATTCATGGACTGTGCAGAAACAGTTATTAATTAGCATTCCTTTCTTTAACACATAGCTCCTGAATAAGGGATGCGCTCCCTACAAAGTGCTGATAGAGGTGACTAACTGGGGAAACATACCACTTACATAAATTCAATTATTTTTAAATGTTATATAAAATTTCTGCACAAAGGAAGGGAAATACAAGTGAAAATGATTAGAGAATATAAATACAAAGTGCAATCTTGCTATGAAAATATTCTGTTAAAGTGCTGTAACAAGTGTTGCTTTTTTTATGAATTAAGGCTAAATCTTGCTGTCCATATTCACAAAACCAGTTATAATGGTGTTCATGGGAATTTTACCACTGGATTCAGTGAAAGTACAGGCTGTGACACTTCAGTTATTCTCAGGAACAATAAGGGCCATTTAACTCTGTACTACTGTAGTCAGTGCCGTCATTGTCAAAGGACTAGTGAGAGGAGAAGAGAAAATCCTGAGAGTTTTGATGCATTAAAAACATATTATCTGAAACAAAACAAAAGAAAAAAATGAACAAAAAGCCATTTGAACCTTCTCTTACTATGTCAGGAAGATTTCAATGATGAACCACTGTTCACAATAATTTCTATAGTGTTCAACTTCAACATGTATACATAAAGGGAGCGTACACAATCTCTTTGCCTTCAGAAATGTAAATTTGGAACTGTCCTTGTACAAAAGATATTTGATAATCCACACTGTTTGTCTTCAGCACATGCTTTTGTATCCAAGCCTGCTCCCATGGAAATCAACAGAAATTAGCCAGTGACTCAAATGAAGACGACACGGGTGTTCGCTACACTGTTAGACATTTTTTAATTAAATAATTTGTCTAAGGGTAATCTTAATCATAGCATTTTTACTACATGACTCTGTACCAATATTCATATTCTCAAAACTAAAATTTCTGTGAAAGGGAGGGTTTGCATTTTTTTATTTTGCTTTTATTTACATTTTTTTATCATTAACAACATGGCAACAATTTGCTAAAATCAACCTTAAAACCCTTACTAGCTAATAATAGTGTGCCAAGAAGCACCGAAGGGCTTAAAATTGATAGAACTTGGTTTATATGCTGCTCACTGAGTATTTTGTGAGTTGTGTTCTTTGAACTGATACCCATGCCTTAGAGGATAATAAGGAAAGCAAATGGCACATTTATTCAAGTAATGTACAGCTTTTTCTGCACCTTTTAACATTTAGGTGTCCTCTTGATGACTTCAGCCTTTTTAAGGCTAACAAGCAAATTTAGGATTTATAGTTGAGAAACAGCATGGTTGCTTCTGCTGTCAGTCTTTATTCATTACCCTAATAATAGGAGGTGTAATAAACAACATAGATTTACAACTGTACATTTTAATTATTGTTTCTGAAAGTTTGTATATCAGGAGAGGTGATCACTGCTCCTTTCTGATTTGGAATTTTCTCCTTCAGCGCCAGACACTACTGAGTTATTCAGTAAGCAGACAGCTTTGCTCTTTTCATCAGTGATTCATGAAACAGTTGACGGTGTGTTAAGGTCATCTGAGCTTCAGTCTAACAATCTGATTTGTTGGCTCGGTAGATTTACTGCATCTTGATTTTCTTGATAAATTCCATGTGAAACCCAATACCAGCTGCCCTGACAACATCTTTATCTACATTAATAAATTCATATTGGTCCAGACACAAAAAGAACAGGACTTATATAGACCTGAGAATTTTAGAATGAAAACTTAAAAGAGGTTTCACAAGCAGAATTTTTTAATCCACAGATAAACAGCAGTTAAATTCAGAAGTGATATTTTGCTTTTGGACAGTCTTTGTTAATTTTACAGAAAGATATTAAATAATTGTATCTTGTTAGCATGTGCTACATACAAGAAAAAATGGAAAGTCCTTGCTTATTATACATAATCACTGTGACTGTAATTGGAAAAGACTGAAAAGAGATAATTTAATGATAAACTATTGCGGAAAAAAAAAAGGCAAGTAGACTTGGATTATACAACAGCTACAAAATAAATGTTGTGCAGAAAACAGCTTGAATTCCTGGGATGAACAGTATTATAGACTGTTGTCCTAAAAAAAGTTGGCACTTTTGCAGCTAGTTCCTAAATTATTAGGTAAATTTAAAATGTGAATCTCCTGTTTATTTACTGAAAGGTCATCCTTTCCTGCACTCCGGTTGAACATAATTGCATTTCTTCCTACACTTTATAAAGGACAGTAATAAACTTTACAGTAACTGCAAATCTTTCAGATATTTTTGTCCATAAAATCTGGCCTACATGTTTCATAGTTATGAATTTAACAAATTCTGGCAACCAGTGCCTCATGATGTAACCGCTACATAAACTATGCTTTCCTACCCAAGAACTTATGCAGTACAATTTCAGTTTCTTTTACATTTAAAACCATTAAACAATTTTCTGATTTACTTAAAATGTGCATTTCTGAGGAAATTATGGGATATAGTAGGATTTCACTTGGATAAAACAACATAAGCTTACTGTAAAATCGATAAATAAATAAACCTAGAAGTAGCTAGCACTCCTAGCAAATAGTTGAAGTCATTTACTGTCTGGATGAGTGTGTTAAGAGAAGGGTCCACCTGTGGAACACAAACCACAGGACAAAATTTTGTAGACCTATTAATGATAGTCAGAAGTGACTATCAGTCAGAAGTGAAGAAATCTGTTAAATGGATTTCAATAAAGATATCAGGAGAAATCTTTGAATGGAGCATACCCATTCTTGGAATTCTGTTGCTTTTTAACATAAAGCAGAGAGTGGAATGTCATTCTCTTGCTGATTTCATGAACAGCATCACTGTGATGGTGAGACAAATGTCTATTTCTTTTCAGTTTGATACAAACATTGCAGACAGCCTTGAAGAGGATGCAGGTTTATACTGCAGAGATTGGTGTACAACAGCATATTTTAACATTTTGAGGCCAATCTTCATTATGTTGGTGGATTTTCTTGGATGTTTAAGTTTAATGATAAGCTGCTCTGGAGTTCCTGTGAAGAAAATGCCTCAGAGCTCTTGAATTGAAAAAGACTTGTGAAGAGAAGACATTGTGCACAGTAATTTTTAATAACCTACGCCTCTCAGGATGTCTGATGCTTACTAATCTTTCTGATCATTAGGAATTAATTTCAAGGCTTTAAGGGAGAAAGCAACAAGAAGCATAACTGTTGTATAACTTCTCCTAAATCTCAGAAGGATTTTACTCTTTCTCCTAGAGTACACTGAAATACAACATTGACAGAGATAACAATCAGGGATAAGTAAATTCAAAGAAACCAACTTATTCAGCAGTTGCCTGGAGATACAGACTATAGATCCAGTCTCGGTTATTTCAGATGGTGAGGGAACCGCAGCTGGATTCCCAGAGAATTAGGCCATGTTCCCATATGGCAGGAAGTATGGGAATTTTGGAAACAGTTAAATTTGAACGGATTTCAGAAACTAAGGGAGCTAAAGTCACTGTTCTGAGGGTCAGGTGGCTAATTTAAATGTCTGCGCAACTATACCTCAGTTCTGATTTGGTTACAAACACTGAAAAGATTCCATGGCCCACAGCCTAGCGTGGATTCCATTTCTTTCAGAGCACCAGAATGTATTTCAGGGTGAAGGAGGATATTTATCAATAAGATGCACGGGACAAAAAGATTTAAAGATGCTAACAAAGACTGGGTATTCAGTTCCTTTCCACAGAAAAGGTAGTCTGAAGCACCACTGTAAAACTGCAAAGTTGGCTACTTCACACATAAGCCGTGAAGATTTTCTTGCTGCTGGTCCTATCTTACCACTTGCCCTTAGTATCAGGGATCTCCGACAATATAATAGAGACCATCTAATTCCAACCCCTCTGCCACAGGCAAGTCTTGAGCTACAAGCCGACCAAGGGAGTTTTACTTTAAAAATACATAAAGCTCCAGAAGTTTGCCTGCCGAATTATTAGAAGAGCCTTCAGTTCTTTTAACACCTTAAGAGAGAGTGCAAAGGAGAAGATACAGCACACATTTTCTCAGGAACTACTTTACTGGTAAACTTCAGAAAAAATAAGAGTCCTTGACCAAAGTTTAAAGGGCAACATACAACCAAAATAAAGCGTTCCACAAAGCATCGACGTAGTGCATGCTAACACATGCAATTCAGCAAAACCCAAACCATCTGGTATCCAGCTACCCAAAAGATTAAGAAAGGAGATTAGAAGAAGAAAAAGAAGAAAAGAAAGAAAGATAAAAGGAAAGATAGAGCTACCATTCCTAGATCTGGTGTAGGTCCAGCTGCGGAAGTCTAGAAAATGGTTGTTCAAACACGTGGTGATCAGGTGTCTCTGGTTTGACCTGCTCTGGCCACGATTCTCAGGTGGGACTCTGGTGCTTCCCCTGTGCCAGCCAGTCAGAGCCTGGGTAAAGGGCTCCAGGGTGTGCTATGGGCCCTGCTCCCAGGTTGCCTTTGGCGGACGGCTGCTCCAGGGTTACCCAGTGAGTCTGGCAGGAGCTAGGATGCGGGACAAGGCATGATCTCCGTGAGTTTTGACCCGTCCCTGCTCCACTCCCACACACACACAAGTTGCTCTGAGCCAGAATAACAATCCAGTGTCTCATACCACCTTCCACTAGACCAGGTTACTCAGAGACCCATCCAGCCTGATCTTGAACACCTTCTGGATGGGGAGTCCACAACTTCTCTGGACAACCTTCTCCAGCGCCTCACCATTTCTTCCTAATAGCTAATCTAAACCTACCCTTCTTCAGCTTAAGACCATTGTCCCTTGTCCTCAGGGTTTGTCTCATTCCGTTCTCCGCCCAGACTGTGTTAGTGCTTGGGATTGACACAAAGCAGGCAGACAACCTTGCATGTGCCCTTGGTGAAATTCACCGAGGGGTGCACAGGCCCACCTCTCAAGCCTGTCCAGGTCCCTCTGGATAGCATCCCTTCCCTCCAGCATGTCAACTGCACCACACAGCTTGGTGTCATCAACAAACTTGCTGAGGGTACACTCGACCCCACTGTCCATGTCACTGACAAAGTGCCAGCCCCAATGCCGACCCCTGAGGAACACCACCAGACCTGCATAATTAAAGTTTGTTGTCAAAAAAAGCAGGTTTGGAGATCTTAGGGCTACAACAAACTCTCGGATATTAAGGCTGCACACACACCTTGCATATAACCTGGTTCCTCCATCTAAGAACAGGTTTCAGCCCTAAGAAAAATAAATAAAACACTCCAAATCTGCTACAGAATGCATAGCTGTGTCATGAACAGAATCAGGCAAACACCTGATGGGAAGCAGGCATATCCTCTGTTCTTTAGGCAACATACCAAGACAGATAGCAGTGTGTCAAGACTGAAAGAAAATGGAGATTCTTTCCAATCAAAAGACTTAATCATATTTAGGATACAGTTCATATTGTAACAGAACTTCTAGCAATAACCATGAAGAAAAATGGTTTTATTCATCTTGATTACTGTCAGGAATTTTTCCATTGTGTAAACAATAACTCAAAGGTATTCAGGCATCCAAAGCTTTGAAACAGCTTTGAGAGCAGACAGCAACTGACTGCTTGAATGCAAACTCATCATATAAACGTCTTGATAGTTATTATTCTAAGAAGCACATTGCCTCTGTCTTTGCCTGCATAGACTACAAAGTACATGAAACGTACTGAAAGTTGCTGGGGTGGGGGTGAATGCAAATTAATTCAGACCCTTTTGAATTAGCAGAAAAGCACTTGTGCTAATCCTAGAGATGTGCTTGTTTTTCTAAACTGTTGCAAATATCCTCTTAAGATAGTAAGAAAAATTTAACTTTGAATTTATCTAGCATTACACACATATCACACATAATTATCAATCGTCTGTATAATACCATTTGCAATTTTGACTGTGTTCGGATTAAACCACATAGGGCTTGCTGAAATGAATATTTTTGTGCTGTAACAGGGTACTTTTTAAGCCCTTGTTTTCTGTGAGAAACTGTGCTTTCTTTGTTTGGACATCATATATGCCCAGGTTTTGTATTTGGTCTGAAAAACAGAAGAATCAATTAATTAAATCAATTAATTAAAAAGGCAATTTCTTCCCCAACTACATTTTTCCAACAGCACAGAAGATAGGGATGGCAACACTCTAACACTTCACTAATAATTGGTCATCATGTCTTAGCAGAACATAATGTAATAAACCTATTTTTCTAAGATTTTTGTTCATACTTTTTAACATCATGTACTTTAGATTGCCTTTTTATATAAGATATTTCTGCTTTTATCCTTCCAGATGCCTAGAGGATTTTCTTTTTTTTTTGATTCCTCTCCTGGGAAAAGAATTCAGCAGCTTGTTAGTTTCCTGGGTACTCTATATACAATAATAGGTGGCATATATGGAAGGTGTAATTTTTCTTTTCTTAGCTCTACTCCAAAGATGCTGGGAGCACCTGCAACTTCCATTAATTTCCTTGGGTATTGAAAGTGTTCAGCAGCTCTTAAGATTGAATGTACTGGGACCAAATATATGTGAGAAGCCCAAACTGGAACCATGAAGCTAATAAGGAGGGGGAGGCCCAAAATAGATAGCAGTGAAGTTACACTCACACACAAAAAGTATTTCCTCCAAATCAATAAAGACGTGACTTGTTAGAAAAATACCTTACTTCTCTTTTTCACAAGCTCTCATTATGTTTTGCAAACTGCAACAGAATAAGGTTCATTCCTACTCACATCTCAGTCTCAGTCTGATGCCAACGACTATTACTGTTGCTAATCAATTAATAGAAAAATATTTTCTATTATCTTCCAGGTGTATTCTCCCCTTGTCTTCTTTAATGCTGTATTTTATTATTTATTTGTTGTCTTCTTTTTTTTCTGTGCACTAGTAGTTAATTGTATTTTATATATGCTGGAAAATTCTAATGAAAGCATTAGGACTTAGGATAGAAACTTTTCTCTTTTTTAATTGATGGAAAATCTGCAAGTTTAATTAGGCAACCCACTGAGATAAATGCATCAACAAATAAATTTCCCACTCATGAATGCAGCACAGCTAACAAAAAACTGCCTAAGAAGTTTCAATTCACCTGGGTACCAAAGTATTTATACCCAACAGATTTGGGCTAGATAATGGCTTTTCAATACAAACCAAAGATTACAGGGTGAACCCCAGCAGGGCCGCTGATTCTTTAGCACTGGGAAATCTCCCATTGGATTACAGCACACATATTTTTTCTTTCATAGTGACAGGCAAAAAAGTGCATGCCAGAAAAATGCCTGAAGGAAGAAAGGGTTAATACAAAACTGTCCTTTGCAGGTAGTCACCATCTAGGCTCTTCTACACTGCTCTATAAATAAGGTGGTCCTGATGACATGCAGAACAGGAAGTACAAAGATCCTATTTAGTCTACGAGCCTCTTGTTTACAGTGCAGGTTATTTTTCTGTTTATACTCTGCAGCACCTGAACTCAGAAAAGAAAAAAAGTGAGCCTTGTCTGAGACTGCTGATACCATCCACTGTTAAAAACTGAGAAGGTATAATCTTGAGATTAGAAATATCAAGAGGAGGGGTATAAATACATAAGCATAGCATCTTAAAAAAAAGAAACACAAAAATTATTTTATATAGCAATCACATAGTATGGGTCATAACTTTTAGAATAAAGTCAGATGTTCAGCACTGTTTAATAACTGACATAAGGAAGCCATCATATTTAGAAAGGAGATATTTATTTCTGAAGATTCAAAGAGGCATTGCAGTTTTTTCTTTTGCAGCTGAAAAGCAAAGACTGTACTTGAGGAATTAATTAAAAATAGCAGAATAAAAGGGAGGAAACAACAGTATCAGTTCAGAATTTTCAACCTCTCTGCAATTTGCTTCCACTTAAGAACATGCCTGTTTCTTCAGAGCAATAACTGCATAGCATCTGGGTGATTTCACAGGATCAAATAACTTCACAAGTCCAGACCAGGCAATGTTTTCCTGTAAAACAATATATGATTGAAGTACATAAAAATGTGTTTGACTTAAAAGCTAAGATATGATAATAGGTCCACATTTTGAAATACAAATTTGAAAATAATTATCCTTAATGCAAAGTGAGAAAACCACTTATCTAACAAGAAAATCAGGGAAAGTTTATTGTGAAAAAAAAAAGACATCCACAACAGGATGTATTTTAAAGTAATGTAATTATTTCTGGCACTGTCAAATGATAGCTTCCCACCCCTTCATCAATAAAGATTTGGTTTTTGGTTGAACTAGAGCAAAAAAATTAAGGATCGAGTCATAGTCATTTTAGGCAGCACATTCTACTACTGAAGCTAATTAACTGACTTTTCAAATTAATCAGGCCAGCTGGATCTGGTCATCATGTTGCATATGGCTTTTATAATTTCTTCCTAAACACATTTTGTGAATCACTCAGTACAGGATTAAATTAATGCATACATTACATTCAGAAAAGGTAGATTAGTGCTAAATGCAGCAAGTTTGATGTCCCATCTCAGAAATCATACAGATCTCCATGCAATTTATAACTTTGGCATTTGGGAAAATACATCATTATTTAAATATTTCAAATTGCCTCTCTGTAAAAATATCAGTTAGAACAAAAGCACAGTTTTACTACAGCTCAGTAGTTGTCAAAGAATAAAGTGAGTTTTCACTTCTTATAAAACGGAGCTGTTAAAATGAAAGGTTTATGGTGGAAAAACACAGCTATTCATAGGAATGAGTTTAAACTTTATTTTAAAATTTTATTTTGACCATGGCCCAGAGCAGAAGCTGGAGGATGCTACTACCATTGTCTCCTAGCAAATTATTATTTGTGTGAAAAATGTTTATTGATCCAGAGAAAGTATTACCGCTGCTTCCATGTTAATCAGGCCAAGCTCAAAATTAGTGTTAGAAGAAACAGTGTAATATAAATCATCATGGAGTAAATGTAGTAGCATTTGCTTTTTATATCCCAGGTCTACACTTGTAAAATGCATCCGGGCTGCACGTTAGTCAAATGTACCTCAGCTGACCCATACACTTGGAAAAAGTGCACCCTCTCTCATCATTGATCTTAATTAAGAAACAGTAAAAGGAAATCATAAACATTTTGGACCTAATTCAAAATTTCTTGAATTATATATCCTAAAGCATATTAATTGGAAGTTCTAGCATGAACTGCACAGTGTTTGTTTAGCATTTCCAATATTCTTTTTAATTAATAAGCATCTCAAGATGTTGTACAAAATGAGATTTGCTGCATATTTAATTAATTTATTTTTTACTGCCTATTGACTAGTAATTAGCATACAATTAAAAGAACATAAACTTTATTGTTGCTGCTTTGTTGAAAATAAAAACATCTGCTGGGCATATGTTTATACTAAATGGAATGAATGCTTATACTTTTGCAAATATGATGAGAATAATAATTCTGCAACAGAGACTTTTGGTCTGCACAGTAATAAATTGACTGAAATAGCCTCATTTCACTGATGTAGCCTTTAGGTATCATAAAATATAATGCAAAAATACCTGCTCCTTGAGGAAGCAAAGACGATCCAGAAGTATCAAAACTTCTATGCAAGGAGCCAGAACAACCTTCAACTGAAAGAAAGATTACATATTATAATCCTTTTGGGAAAGACAGGCAATACACTTCCAAATGGCTACAACACTTCCTCAGAACAATTCCAGGACGGTCAATTATTTTTTAGGGGCTCTGTTGTACAAATGTCACTTTGCTAACTTTCCCTATGGGATGGACCTCTTCAAAACAGATTATATTACAGACAAAAATGCATGGAATGCCCTAAAGTCAGGGAACTATGTTATTTACCTTGTTTTCAGACATTGTCCGACAAGAAAATGATACTGTATGTAGCTGAACAATTTCAAAGAGGGAAAATAATGAATTTTAATAAAAAGAATTTTTATGAAATAACTGCATGGAGACCAGTCTAGGTTTAAAAAGAGACTGACATTCCATTTTCGAGTGTAATAGTCCCTCTTGAAAAAGAATCTTCCATGTGTTCGCTTTATTATTTTACTTACACCTAATATAGTTTTGGAATAGGATATGTTCCAAAGTTTGGAAGGGTGGGCTGCTTTGTTTTTTGATATTGCATACCAATGTAAGACAGTCCACCTCCACATAACACTTAACAGGGCTTTCTTCTAGACTAGCACATATATACAAAGTAATAGTATTAATCCTATAACTTTTACCATATTAAATGCTTCAAGCTCATTCATTCTGTGCTTGTATTTTTCATAGTAATCCATTATACAACTGTCTGGAAGCTGCAAGAGATTTAAAAAAAAGGTATCAGAGTTATTCAAGTTACTTTTTTGAGAGAACTTTACAATAAAATATTTTTTCCTAATTGAAAGTCACATTACAAAATGAAAACCATGTTTTGTTTTTGAAATTAGTACTTTCCTAAGGTTTATAATAACTTTCCAATAACAGTTTCTCAGTTCTAATTTACAGTAACTGTTCTTCAGACAGCATTTTGCACTGACATGAAATACTGCGACATTCGTTATTCAGAAAGTTCCAGCGATCCTTAAATGAGAATTACACAGTGAAGCGGAGATAACATTCTCATTTCCTTTTCCATATATCTTATCCCCTTCTCAACAGTGGTATATCTATTCTTTCATGGCTGTGGAATGAGCTAGACCACAACTTAGCAGAAAGTAACAGCACTGACAGACGTGTAGATGTGGCTCTGAGGGACATGGGTTAGTGATGGACTTGGCAGTGCTGAGTTAACAGTTGGAACTGCTGCTCTTAAAGGTCTTTTCCAGCCTAAATGATTCTATGACTATATGACAAAAGGCTGTGAAAGCTGAAGTGTTCAATATATTTTTGCACATTTTTATTAGGAGAATCATCTGAGAGCATGTGGCTAATCCAGCTGCAAAGAAGTAAAATCTTTGCCTAAAATAGGAAAACAAACTAGAGAACATTTAAAAAAAATTGTAAGTTTTCAAATCAGGTGTGTATTATGAACTTCATCTAAGACAGCCAAGAAGTGACTGAAGGGACCTCAGAACTATTAGTCATTGTCACGGAGAAGTTCTCAAAGAGAGTATGTCTTATTATAGAACAGATAGTTCAAATTCAATGCACTGAAAAAATGTAACAAATAAAGAATTTAAAACCACTAAAAGATAAGCAGATGAATTCATCCACATGAATTTGTCAAGAATAAATCACAAGTCTGTCTACTTCACTTGTAAGGATGGTAAAAGCATGCACATCAGAGCAAAACAACTGCCTCATATTTTGATTTCAGAAAGATTTTGACAACATTTCACTTCATGATTTTATATGCAAATTTAAGAAACAAATTTTAGATTACAGTATCATAAAGTGAGTGAAAACTGAATGACGATAACCAGATGGTAGTTACTGATGAGTCTTTGAAAGACCTGCTGACTGGAAGTCCATAATGGAATGCAGTATTTTCATTAAGAACTCAGACAACAGAATAGAAACCGTATTAATTAGGTCTGCTAATGTGCAATGGGAAGGCATTACCAGAACTTAAAATAATTTTCAGAAATTGGAGCATTGCTTAGAAAAGAAGTTTGAAATGCTGTACAGAAAAGCAGAAGGAACTAGGCTCAGGCAGAAATAATCAGCTGTTCAGAATGGGGAACACCAAATGACAGTCTGGGAGATACAGCAGAAGCTGAGTGAGAATCACAGTTGTGCTACTGCAAAAAAAACAGCAATCACCATTCTGTGTCATGTATGGGAGAGCAGCCTGCAAACTGAAGGAAGTAATCCTTCAACTCTGGCAGTGGAAAACCTCTAGCTGGAATACTGCATTCATTTTTGGGCATCAGATTTCAAAGAAAGTACCAACTGTCTGAAAAAGCCCTGAGAGAGAGAAGTGATCAGAGATCTAGAAAACCTGACCTATGAAGAAAGACTCAGAGAACTAGAACTGATCAGGCTAAATTAGACAAAATTGAGAGCGAGCATAATAAAAGTGTTTGCAAGGCTATCACCAAGAAGCGAGGAACAGTTTGTTCATTGTGTCTACAGTGGATAGGGCTTGTAATGCAGCAAAAAAAAGTCAGCCAAAAACTTGAAGAAACCTTTTTCTTAGAGGTTAATTAAGGACTGGCAAGGTTGTCAGTCTCCATTACAGGAAGTTTTTAGAAGATCTGGCAAATATTTTTCAGGAACGATGCAAAGTTCTAACTCTGCCTTAAAACAAGAGGGGTTAGAAAAACTTCTGTAGTATTTCAATAATTTATTTTTTTTTTAACTTAGTATATTTTCCCAACTGCAGGCTGAGAAGCTGGTACTGATGTGGACTAAGAGGATTTTTTTGGGTCTTATTGCTATTTTATTTTCTGTAAAGCTGTGCAAGTATTTTAAAGGTTCTTTTTTTTTTCCTATTCCACACTAAAGAGTCTAATTAAAATGCATCAGTCATAAAATAAACAAAATACTTTATTTAACCTCTGCTCTATATACTTTTAATTTCAGCTGAGTATTAATGGGGTTTTAGTATAATGGATTTTTGAAATTACAGGCTATTTGTAATTAAAATACAAAGATCTTTATTTGGAAAAATGTGATTATGAAACCTTTCTGTTTTTACTTCATTTATGTTCTACATTTTTCAAGATGAAGCACTCAGAGTAAAAGAAAACAAACTGAAATGTTTGGCAAAGAAAAGTGGGTCAAAAATGTCTCTTGGACATCGCCATACTCAAGTATGTGTTTTTCCATTCCCTCCTTGCTTATTACACGTTCCGACTGAATGCATCCTGCTGTCATGGATAAATTAGGTACTATCCCAAAATTTGTCTCAGATAAAAGTTCGGTGAGCTGGAAAGAAGAAAAAGTGTCCACCAAAAAGCATTAATTGAGAATGGCATGAAAAGGATAACTGGTAGTTAACTCTGTGGTCAATTTCTTGGAATATGACTAAAACCCAGATAACACTGTGTGCTGGTTTAAAAGTAAACCAGTGGGAGAAATGAACCCGACTGAAGAGAGATTACAAGTCAGAGTTACAGTTTACTAAAAATATTACAATAAATACAGTGGTACAGAGAAAAACTGGGTTTTAACCCACAAAACCCAGATGTATAACCCAGCACCCTGGGGCACGAACAGAATGGTGTTCATCAGCCTCTGTGCTGAGCACCACGTGGTCCCCTTGAGTGCAAAGTAAAAGAAAAGGAAATCCTGTTGGTGAGGATTCCGCTCTGGATCCAACGAATGATACCAGAAGCCCCCAAAATCCCAAGATTATAAATGCTCAGATTCAGGTATGAATGCCCAGTTATCTCCCCCAGGGCAGGGAGTTTAACAACCAGTGATTTAACTCTGTGAGTCATGGGATATTTTTGGAATCTCTGATGGTCTAGGTCGTTGCAGCTCCCTGTTGGGCCTGTCCCTAATGGCCCATTGGCTGCCATGACCCCTCAGGCTGGGTGTGAAAGTGCTAACGCACCCTCAAAAGGGGAGTTATCACACCTCAGTCATTGGTGTGAAGACAAAGAAACCACTCCTCTGCCTCATAGGGTCCTTTAACACCCAGCTTGTAGCCTGAGGACTCAGGTGTGCCCTGGGCAATTGCTGCAAATGATCCATTATTAACAATCCATGAGAAATGACACAGAGGGTGTACAATACACAGTTTTGGTTATACCCACATAGTGATAAACTGGTCTCTGTCCTTGTAACTAGTACACATTGGCTTTGGCTGAAACTGCAACAGCTTGTCACCTACCTTTGGTTCCTGTTTGGTACTGTTTGCATTTTCAGGAGAATTGTACTTCCACATGCAAAGCAATCTCCATTCAGCCACTAAAGTTATCCAGACAACTGTTCTCTGGGTTGCAACGCATTTGTGTATTCAAAAATTTTTTTTTTTCCAAATATATGCACTGAACCTTTTTCTTACATTATGATGTTGATACTATGAACATGACAGAATTCAAACACATTTATCATGTACTTGTCTTAAGATTTATTCTGGACTCAAAGATCTAGTTTATGTTACTGACGCTCAACCAACCTTCGCTTCACACACAGAAGTTTTGGTCAGTATTTCTTCCCTGATGTAGCAAAAATGTCTCTGTGTGTTCATTAGGTTGTCAACAAAAGCACCTCTTCTCTTTGCACTGTGATGGTGGTGCAAGTTTTCTTTTAAGCTGATTTCTTTGTGGATTGGTGTGGTTGCTCAAACAGCTGAAACAACCAAGAGGACCTAGCAAGGTCTCTGTTGACCTAGTTATAACTATACCATATACTGGAGGTGGCACTAAAACTGGACTGACTCATCTACTGTAAAACCACGAGACTGTCAAAAGAGCCCTGAGAGGAGGTGAGATACCACGTACCTGAGCATGCCCAGCTTGAACTGCAGTCCCCTAGAGAGCTGACTGAGCACTGGCTGAAAAGAAAATATTCAGGCACAAGGTTTGGACAGTCAGTGATACCACACTTAACATTTCTTCAGAGAGCACTTTTTCAGAGCTCTGTCTTTCCCTAAACTGAGTATTTTGACTGAATGAGTCTCTTTTACTGACAAGCGCTGTACATGCCCTACAGAGAGACATTGACTTTGTGCTTTTGCAAAATCCGGACTATTTAATTTTGAGTTTTAAAGCTGGTAGACAATACTGAAATCAGAATTTATGCAAAAATACAGTTTTTTTTTTTCTCTAATTGCTTATTTTTGTCAGACGAGGGTTTATTTTTTAAATTGGATAAATGGAGATGTGCTTCTCTTAGCTTACTGTAGACTGTCCTTGACTGGTAAATTCTCTGTTTTAAAAGGTGTTACAAAGCCATATACTTAAGACTAGTGAACTGTCAGTAGTGGAATTGTATAGTACATTAAGTCATGAAAACCTATAGCACAAATAAACTTACTATTTGGATAATTATACCTGATAAGTCAGTTTAATATTTAGCAAAAGGCATAACCCTTACAAAAAAGAGTATCAAGGCAGGTATGGTGTTTTATATACTTGCACTCTTTATCCTGCCTCCACAGTTGTCTAGACTGGAAACTGAAGGGATTGCACCAAGACTACCTTTTGTTCAGGAAGAGAGGGACTGATGTGTATAAAGGAAGCAGCTGTGATGCTTATCATAAACCATAAGTTTGGAATAATGTTTACATCCTATAGTCCAGATTCAGCCACAGTGATCAAAACCCTCCAATATTTTATCATACATGACAAGCTACCAAACCCTGGCAGTGACTCCTAAAACTTAGTGCCAGTACCTTGCAAATTAGAGAACTGGGCAATCACCAACTGTATGAAGTTCAACAAGGGGAAGTGCCAGATTCTGCACCTGGGATGGGACAATCCAGGATTTATTTACAGTCTGGGGAATAAGATGCTGGAAAGTAGTGCTGGGAAAGTGACCTGGGGGTCCTGGTTGATGGCAAGTTAAATACGAGTCAGCAGTGCCCTGGCAGCCAGGAGGGCCAACCGTGTCCTGGGGGGCATCAGACAACGCATTCACCAGCTGGTCGAGGGAGGGGATCGTCCCGCTCTGCTCTGCAGTGGAATGGTCTCACCTTGGATATTGTGTGCAGTTTTGGGCACTGCAATATAAGAAAGACATTAAACTACTAAAGAGTGTCCAAAAGAGGGCAATGAAGATGGTGAAGGGCCTTGAGGGGAAGCCATGTGAGGAGTGGCTGAGGTCACTTTGTCTGTTCAGCCTGGAGAAGAGGAGACTGAGGGAAGATCTCATTGCAGTTACAACTTCCTTTTGAGGGGAAGAGGAGAGGCAGGCACTGATCTCTGTGGTGACCAGGGACAGGACCCCAGGGAATGGCCTGAAGTTGTGTCAGGAAGGTTTAAGTTAGATTTTAGAAAGAGGTTCTTCACCCAGAGGGTGGCTGGGCAGTGGAACAGGCTCCCCAGGAAAGTGGTCACAGCACCAAGCCTGGCAGAGTTCAAGAAGGGTTTGGACAATACTCTCAGGCACAATGGGTGACTCTTGGGGATGGTCCTGTGCAGGGTTAAGGGTTGGACTTGATGGTCCTTGTGGGTCCCTTACAACTTGGCATATTATGTGATTCTTTGATACCCCTCTACTTTCCAGTATTTTTATTATCATATAGAGATGAGATTCTCTTTAATTTTCTGATAAGCCTAGTAAAAGACTGGAGACTTGCAGTTTCCTGACTTCTGTTTTTTAGAAAATATTTTTGCACATGTAAAACAGAGACTCATATGGAAACAATTTTTTTCTCATAGTTCTCTGGTTGTATTACACAGTGTCATTAAGTTTTAGCTGCTTTTTTAACATCACTAAATAAATGTATGTATTAAGACAGTGATTGCTTTTTTTTTTTTTTTTTGGTGAATGACAAGGACATTTGGGATTATGCTGGACGTATGCTTTGTACATGCTTACTCCCACCTTATATTCTTCCCAAGGCATCAGTTTCTGGCCACCACCAGAGACAAAGCAGACTTTTGGTCTATACAGTACAGCTGCTCTTTTGTTAATTTCTAAATAGAGCTAGAAAATAAATTCTGCATAAATTTCTCTTTGATTTTTGTTGTCTTTGAGAGCAAATGTTTAGGCTTCATCACATTTTTGGCTATGTAAGTATTTTTTTCTGAAGAGAGGATTTTAACACATTCTGCAATATTGTGTAGATATAGTGCTGACTCCACCATGAAAACTTCAGGGTCAGAACCACTGTTGAGGGAGCAGTTATAATTTTCCTCTCAGTAGTATGAAAATAGCACTTTTTCTGTGCTGCTGCAGATTTCAACATAACTGGGAAATAAAAAATAATATTGTTTACATCAGCATAAAACCCAGTCCTCAGTACGCAGCCAGCTGCACATAAAATGAGGAGAACCATAAGCAAAACAGAGCATTTACTTGAATCAGATCTTTAGCAACCATACAAATGTGCAGTTTGAAGTAGTGTTGACAGGCATCTTTCTCTCAGGGCAACTTGCATTTGTCCAGACCCTTTCAAGCAAAAGGCAGCATGTCTAAAATCACGACCCCTTGACACAAAGTTTCTATGCTTACTGGTTTTAAAGAAAATAGTGAATAAATCTCCATCAGCAGAGTTTAGTCAATGATTTCGCAAACTGATTATTGCAAAAAAATCCACTATTGTTTTTGAGTGATTGTAAACACACTGAGAAATACATCATTTTACTTTCAGCTGGGGTGAATGCATGATGTTGGTGCCTATTTATACAGAAAAGCAAACAGGTAACTACATTTGTAAACAGAATTAAATAGAATCCTTTTAAAATACGGCAAATTTCAGACATAAGTCTTTTTCTTAGTGCTGTAAGCATGATTCCAATGTCATTTGAATTTACTTGCTGTTTTGGTTTTGCCTTTTTCTCATATTTTGTACTTTGATGTGCCTGGCAAATTTTAAGTGATTTGACATTTTGACTACAGATTTTAAACACCACTTTACCAAAGACTACAACAACATTTACCTTAAATATTTTACACCCTTGCCACTCCTACTTTTTCTTTGTACTGAATTTGTTAACAATCTGACTAGTACTCTCTAGTGTATCCATTGCACAACTTGCTCTCATAGCATGGTTGTGATGTTTACACAGTCATATTCCATGCCTAATGTTATGTTGCCATCTGTTGGCCAACTGAACAGTTGCAGTACTAAGACAAGACACTCAAGAACATAAAATCTCCAAAAGATCTTGCAAGTTTAAATCTCAGTTTTGAATTTACTTTTTTTTCCATCTAGAAAAGTTATTTTAATATTTCTTCTTAACATTTACTAATATAAAGGAAAAAGAGGTATTAGGCCTTCAAAGCTCTACAAAGGCAGCTTAAGACTGTCTAAAAACTAAACTAAAACTGGAAATACATTGGACACTAAAGTGTAAGAGAAACATATTGCACGGACTGAAATGAATATCTTGCATGTTTCTATGTTACGTGTTTCAGTTTCAAAAGGTGTCCAAATGGATCAAGATAATATTGCAAAAAAAATTAAAATCAAAATGTTTCAAAGTATTTACCATGTGATTCATGATTCATAATTTTTTGATATCTTTTCGTTTAAACTTAAATACAGAGAAAAAAGCAATATGCTTGTATAAGATAGTATTTCAGCTGGATTTAAAGAGATACATGAGTTACTTTTACTGGGATGTATAGTATCAGCACAGGCAAGAAGTTCTTCATGCCTGCTTCACTCAGCATCCAAGAAGTATACTTACCTTTAAATGACAACATGCATAAAATAGAGAATTACATTTTTAGGCTCAAAGGAGATTTGTAGGATTAACTTTCGAAACAATAGAGAGCCTTAAAAAAAATTCTGATTATGACTACCATGCAGAAAAAAGGATTGGTTTTACATAAGGTCATTAGAATAAAGTAATTTTAAACCACAATCTTTTAAAGAATTTAAACATGGAAGTCTGTTTCCAAAAAAAAACCATAAAAAAAGCCCAGCTTTGATTTCTTTTTTTTTTTTTTTAATACATATAAAGACGGATAGACTTGCTCTATTAATAAAAATGATAATGCTTTATATTCATACAGCAATTGACAAAGTAAATCAACTCAGTGACTTAAACATTCCATTGTGGTGCCAAATTCAAGAATTTATTGGGATATAAGAATTTCATATAGTCTGTATTTAGTGACTCACCTTTGAATCATCCAGTTCCAGCTTTTTCAGAGACTTTCTGACATAATCTATGAAGGAGGATGATTTAGAGAAAGTTTTTCCAACATGTCGATCACTGAAAATACATCATTGAGATGTAGGCTTTTAGATATCCAACAACAGAAATGTACTTTTAACTTAATTTTTAATTTGGGAGAAATAATTCAGTGGGACGGTTACTACTGCCAAGTTAGTAACAACTGGCCTTTTTCCTCCTTCACTTAAAACAATCTAGCTAATACTTGAAGTAATTTCTAGGCACACCAACTGTATAATTGTATTATGGTTATAGTAAGGCTATTATTTTACCTAAAACTTTGAGAGTTAGGTGAAGGTTGTTCTTAATTTCTTCACTAATATTTTTATTTCCCTACATGAATGACAAAATTCTTATTTCTGCTGACAGATATTTCCTTCTATACTTCTATAATTTACTGTAATGCTGCTGTAATTGATTCACCATCAACCACTGGACTGAGCAAATGCCACTTTTGCTTTTTTTACCTTGTGTTCTTATCCCTGCAATTTTTATTTCATTAAATGATGCCAGCATTTTCTTCTGCTTACAACTCAATAGTCTGCTTTTGTAGTCAGCCCAAAATGTGGGGTTTGTTTTTCAGGAAACATGTTAAAGTAATGCACAAAAACTTAAAAAAAAAAAACATCTAGAAAGAATCCTAACAGGTCACTTGTTTTTTTCTCTTCTGTGTGTTTAAAGTATCTTGGAGAAAAAACATGCAAAGTTTTTGTTAGTCTGAATTAATTTTCTTGACTGTGTCCTAATGTAATTCCTCTTCCAGCTTTGCAGTATAGGAGTTAAATTTTCATGTACAGAATTTTCAGCTGCTGATTTACTTAACATGAAATAGACACACCACAACCCTCCCAGTGAAATACTGCATAGAAATATCTTAGTTTAAAACCTTTGCCCTTCTTCATTCTTAGTAAAACCCTACCTCCTTACCTAAAAAACAGAGCTAACATCTACTGAGGTCAATAGAAAGACTTCCCTCAGTAGCAGTTCTAATGCTGTTTAGCTGTCAAGGACACCCACTAATTGAGAATCATTTCTGCTGTCATATTTAACATTGAGATACACCTAAACATTAGGGCTGATGCAGTCTGAAAATCAGTTAATGATTATGCTGTTATGTCATTTTTAGGAAGATGCGTATCTCCTCCTATAACAAGCTACTGGGAAAGAGATGTATTTTGGATCTGTCTGGGATAGAGCTAACTTCACAGCAGCCCATACAGTGCTGTGCTTTGGATTTGTGATTAAAACAGTGCTAGTAACACATCAATGTTTCAGCTACTGCCAAACAGTGATTGCACAGTATTAAAGCCTTCTCTGTTTCTCCTTCTGCCTCTCAGTGAGTAGACTGAAGGTGCACAAGAAGTGCAGTGGGAACACAACCAGGACAGCTGAACAGAAGGGACTATAGGGATATTCCATGCCATACCACATCATGCTCAGAAATAAAACTGGGGGTGGTGGAGGTCATTTCAAAGTAGCCACTGCCTGAATTTCAAAAGTATAATCTTAATTACTTCCTCCAAATTATACTTCCTTTAAAAAATGAAAAATCTGCCTCATGCTTTTTCTTTTCAATTTAGCAGCCATGACTTCTTGCATGATATTTTATGCAATTTTAAAATAAAGAAGCATTTACCTTCTGAAGGGTAGGATGTCTGACTTTACATCTAGCATAAGTTTTGCAAGTATCAGCATTAGCATTTATTTTAGATCTGGAGTATATTGCTGAAGTGAATTTTCTGGTTTCCCCCACCCTCATGCCTTGGTTCACACTGTGGAATAGTATCAGAGCTCAAAAAATGAGTTATTTTCAACGTAAATTAAACTAGAAGGTGTGCTTCTGGACATGTTCCAAGTGTTGATAGGCACACATCCCCCAGAATTAGATAAAATCTAATCCAACTACAAGTATAATGCAGATGTCAGGTCTTCAGCAGCAGCTCCCTACATCCCTTTCTACAAGAAGGCAGCACTTGCCAGAGTAGGCACAGGCAGTGAGTAGCTCTTTACATGCTCATGGCCATTGAGCTTTTAGCAGTTTTTCTCAGGACAAATGGAAATGCCTTTTTCTTTCTACATTATTAAAGCTGCCAGGACCTCTGCATGAAAGGGTAGCCCAGGATTGCATTGACTTTTTAGTGAGTTTGCTGAGTGTTCTCTGGTGAAGATATGTTTTAGCCATGTATCCAATACCAAAGACAACCTATTTCATCTACAGGTAAAGGAAAGGCAATACACATGTGATCCAGATTTAGGATGAGCAAATCTTTCCTGCATTTTAACACTAATGTGTATATACAAAATACTTTCTCTATAGAATAGAGGTGGAAGAGAATCAGATATTTGGTTGGTATTCTGCAATTTCAGAGCTTCCTACCTTTTGGTAACACCATAAATTTCTTCTATAATAACCTGAAGAACAGCTCGATAAAACAATGATTCTGTAGGCAGCTGCAAAAGATTACAAAAGCAAAGATTTAAAATTGGCACTGAAATTAAGATCAGAGTAACAAAACCAGGACTAGCTTCCTTTATAACTTATAGACTTGTGTTCTTTACATTTAGTCTTAACAGATTTAAGAGGACAATTTACTAATGTTCTTGAATCCAGTCAAAATTACGTTTTTGGGTCAGACTCTAACATAACCATAAATGCAAGAAAAAAAGAGAAACCCAAGCTCTGAGGATCAAAGTTTGTTCGAGGGAAAAAGAACACAGAAAAGCATACTGATCCTGATCCAAAATCTAATATGCAAAATAAATAACAGTTTAGCTAAGTTGTTTTGAAGACAAAACGAGTAGTTCCCTAGCTGAATCATCATACACTGTAGCCTGAACCATGCAGAAAATACCATGCTAAAAAAAAAGAATATACTGAAAATTTCATATCTTTGTGTATGGAAGATCTCTTTGCACAAAAATAGTTAATGATTCTCAATTAAAAATTTGCAGGAAAAAACTACTAGGGTCAGTGGGCTTACATATGGAAAGAAGACTCTCAGCCTTGCCTTTTAAAATACTTGCACAGTTGGTGTCCACCATCCCCTAAAGGATAACTTGCACAACAATAATTCAAAATATTCCCAGGGGAAAAATATACAGGGATTAAAAACGAGAATGATGATGTTTCTAACGGGTTCAAGCTTTTGTCATAACAATGTCTATTTTTACATTAGTTGATAAAACATTTGGGATAGAGTGATCCAAACCAGGGATATCAGAAAGACATTTTGCACTGAATTTATGTATTAGCTGAAAGGCAGCGAAGAAAGTTAGAGAGGGTAGTTTAATGCCTTAAATTTTAAGCTGTGCTTTTTTTTCCCCTCAGACTCTTAATTGTCAAAGGAAAACAGATCCACTAAGTACAACCATAGCAATAAAAATGTGATTTCATGACACATGCTATCTATCAGGATTTGACAAGAGTGTATTGCCAGTATTTTACATTCCAGATATGCAGAAGTTCAGTAAGAGGCCATGGATTAGGAACATTCAAAGGAAAAAAACCACATTTTATCTTAGAATGGCTAAAATAAACACTTACCATTTGGCCAACTGCAACTCGCTCCAAAGCCTATAAGAGTCAAGGAATTAAATTGCTGATATGTTTATTCTTTATCATAACATTTTATAAACACATTGTATAAAAGTCAGAGGAGATGACATTTTAAAAGATTAATGGTGTGACACAGAACAAGCTTGCACACTTTAAAGTGTTAATACCTTTAGGTACTCATAATCAGCTACTCCTGTTATTTTGGTTTATTTATAGGAGAAGTAATGACATCCAACTGTGTGGAACTAGATACATGCAAAATTTGTTTGCTTTTCTTTGTATTGTATAAGAATTTTGGAGGATTACTTTCAGTAAAAACACTACAGAGAAATGCATTTTTCTTGGGTCTGTTCCTACTGAAATACAAATAATTCTCTTTGCATATTTTACTATTTAAAAGTAAATACTGGTTCAATGTACAATATTAGTTTTAAGCCCTAGAACTCAAATAAATTGAACTGCTGTAAATAAAGTTAAATCAAATAAAACTTCAGAGAGGCTGCACATTAAAATAGCGTGCACTATTTTTCACTAGATTCTTCATACTTTAAATGCTGATGTAGGTGTTAAGACTACTTTTTATGAACCATAGTGACAAAGAATGACAAATAACTAGAAGCATGGAATATCCTTTCACAGTTGAAAGGATACTATGCCTATAAAAATTTTAAACAAGTTTTAAAGATCATTGTAAAAATGAAAAAAAGATGGGTGCCTAAGTGGCACTGTGCTGGCTCCATTGTACCTCCTAGAAGGCAAGGAAAATCCTAGTCATGAAAAATGCATATACAAATTTACCAACTTAACGGTAGAAGTATCTAGTGACACTAGAGAACTCTTTGCCTTTTTTGAATGTCTAACAAAAGACGTTTTTAACTGCCAAATTTCTATGATTTCTGAGAAATCTAAAATAGATATATATGGCATGATCAGTACTGTCTCCTGAGGGTCATTTGCTTAGAAGATTTATCTTCCTACCACTGTTGAAAAACAGCGCAAACTTTTTCCAAAAGAAATGGAATAGGAGAGGAAATAGCTAATGTGTCAGCCAAGGAAGGACTGGTAATTGTACGACACTCACAAAAAAAAGAGAAATGGCAAATCCCTTCAGAAAGTACTTCTTTTGTGGCAAGTTTTACAGCAACATCTTTAAAATTAACAATTAATTTTTTTTTAACTTTTCAAGGGTAACGCATTTAAGCCTTATAAATACTAAACAACTGTACTCCTATACTTTCTCCTGATAGCATTTAATTATCATGGTAGTTCAAGTTTATGTAACCTCAATAGGCTAGCCTATATTGAGTCTTTAGTCTACACTGTTCTCTGTAAGAGAGGCAGAGAGCTAGCAGCAGAGGCTAACCATAACCTGATGTGATTCATTATGATACCAGAAATTAAAAATTAATAGAAGAAAGGAATAGTGGTCTTCTAACTGAAACAGTGGTTAAAATTTTCAGTACCTATCTGTTTTTTCAAATTAAACAATAGCTCATCAACCTACCTTGATGAAGCTAGGAAGTACTTCCTCTCTTGGTGCAATGTTAAAAAAATGTTTCCACATTCTTAAGCCTCATGGATTTTAGAGCTCTGCTAGTTTTTGGAATGGACAAGTCTGTTCAGGTTTTAAATAGTCAGAACATTCACTATTATGAATCATGGAGACATTGGGGGAGTTACTGATTGCAATCCTTCTACAATTACCTTGTTTCCCCCTAAGTCCTTGGCCAGGAACTATTACTCTGAGGGGTTACCTTGTTTAGGTTTCAGCACAGGTTTGGCCTTTCTGTACACTCTTAAAGTACACTTCTGTCACTACTCATTTTTTCACACTGCTAGCTGGAAGGTCAATACTATTTTTTTTAGATATAATTTATCATGCTTACAACATTAATGATGTTATTCTGTATAGACTTGGATTAACGTCATGGCTTTAGGATTAGAAGCCAAAAACAATGAATCCTATAACATCTGGACAAAGCTTTCAGTAGGAAAAAGAAAAGAAGGGGAATCATACCAAGCATGCTGACATTCTAGCATTGCGACCACAGCACCAGCCTTTGTCCTTCAAGTACTGACACATGGGAAATCCCCACACTTTGTCACAGCATTCTGCAAAATGAAGAAAAATAAAGGCACAGCCATTCCTCTTACTTACAGAATACACAATGGATGGGACAAGATGAACAGTAGTTAATGGTAGCAGAAACACTTAACTATTCTCATCCAGTCCCAAAACCTGTGGTGGTGCTATAAAAAACATGTTTTCCCTGTAACAGATGTTTTGGGCTTATGCTGAATTTCTGGTAATTTCCCGTATTCCAAAACAATTTTAAGTTAATGTCCTTTACTGAAAAAAACAAAGGGACAAGCGAAAAATTTCCAAATCCTCACACCACCCCATGTTATGCCAAGTCACAAGATGTAGGCCAGGCAGTCATTCCATGCAGCAGGACTTCAGTACCATTTCTCATTGTGTTCTTATTCTATCATAAACATCTTTTAAACATCACACAGAACAATGTGTATTTGTTTATTCCAGTTCTGAAAGATTGGTTCTGCTGCGAGGCAGAATGTTTGTTTTCCAGAAAAGAGCAGCTGCAAAGGCTCTTGCTGTTTCTTCAAAACATCAAGAAGCATTTGCATCATCATCTGTGCTCAGTTTGTTTCAGTATCATTTATATTTTGAATAACAACACAATTCTTCATGTTTAACACTAATGCAAATGTGGGAAAACTAAAGTACAGAGATTATAAGTGTTCTTAGTATCAAGTTTTCAATGTAGACAAACTCTAAATGTTTAGAGTTTTCATTAGCATATTTGTCAGATGATTTTTTAGAATGCTGAATAAGAATTACTACTTTCTTAAAAAAAACCAACCACAAATTGGCTGGGAAACTGGCTTTTTAGCACAGGAAGGTGACTGGGGGAAATTTAGGAATAAATCATGTAATGGGGTTAAAAAGAGGACAGAAGAAATATAACTTCAAATTTAACAACAGTCTGAGATACATATATCTAAGTAGAATTCATTTAATAAAAGTTAAGCAAAGAAAAAGAGGAAAAACTACTTACAGTAGTTCCTTAGAACCCTCCCGCCCACAGCCCTTGGTTTTCTAGCAATAGTGCCCAGTCTCAGCTGGTCTCTAGAGAGTAACAGCAGCAGGTAATCATCTGCAGGCAACCTCACAGTTTGCTCTCCTTTTATCCCCGAGAAATGTCAGAGGCTCATAGGGGGTGAATACTGATTTGAGGAGCATGATTTAAGAATAAGATTTTAATTCTGAATGAGTAGCAGAAGGAGAAAGAAAGTTCTTTAGAAATACAGATGAAATTTGACAAAACAGCTTGCATTTGGTTTCAGCACTAGAAGGTACTAAGAATTTGTAAATACCTCATGACAAGCTCTAAGACATTACCTTCAAATCTACTTATAGAGTAATGGATAATATGGGTATTTCTACTGCAGGGATGGCAATATGAACTTATTAAATATATTTTTTTTCAAAGACAATAATGACTGCCATGGTTCCTATTGTATGATTCACACTAATAAATCTTTCTAATACATATGTTAATATATTAAAAAATAAAAGTTTGCAAACTGAGTTAGAAAGAATGGATCTTTTCAAGTAAATCCCTTCTAATTTACACCCTGTCCTCTAGGCAAATTAATCATCCATGCAAGTTAAAGTTACTACCCTGTCAGCTACAATCCCAATATCAGTGCACTGTACTCATGCATAATACTGAAGAATTTATGACACCTTTGAAAAAGATAATCAGGCAAAGCACCATCTTCATGTACATTCTTGAAACTGTAAAGTAGGAAAAAAGAGAGGGAAGTATGTTTCAAGTGAGAAAGAATTTTTTTGTATATCCAAAGTTGCCCACACATCTACATAGTGCCTTAAGTCCTATTTATTTTTTCATATCCAGTCCACTCTCAAGCACAGTGATAAAAATGGTAGGGTTAATATATCACTACAAAGTTCATATATATAAGTGCTACATTTAAAAATCTTTCTTTTAATGCCTACAACTATTTTCATATATGCTTAACATTATATAGCTCACTAAACACCTTATTGTGCTTCTATCTGACAACACAACAGCTGCTCTAAACTGTGTAAACCTCCAAAAATACTCAAGAAACATTTTAAGTCCAGGTATTCCATGGAAAATTTCACAGTAAACAGTGCAAGTGTTCAACAGCACATGAAGCAATCATGTTATAATTCAGTACTGAGTAAACAATCAGACAGAATTCTTTCCATGAACTGTTAACAAAAGGGGGAATTCAGGTAATCATTTGATGAGCTGAACTGACACTATGCTGGGATATAATCTTAGAATGTATTAATTAAATTGCTATAGATTTACCTCTAAGCTAACTTTTAAAAAAGACTAAGCCACACATTTAATAAAATTGACACAAATATTGCAATTAAGCATCAGCAATTTTCTATTGATGTTTCTTTATTTTTTAGTAGTTACAGAAAAAATATATGGCAGTAGAAGTAAAATAAAGGTAAAATTCTCTTAACAGCTAATAATTCTCTATGTTCACAGATGATTACAAGAAGTCCAAGAGAATGGGACAAACTTCTACAATACCTTTAATACTAGGCCATCCATAGACTTTCATCTCTAAGAGTAATACTACAATTTCTAGTGTGTTAAACTTTACTTTGCAAGGCTTTACAGTAAAACATGGTCTTTAAAACACAGTACACCAACAGGATTCACCATTACTAGGAAAAGAAGCTTGACTTGAGTTCCATGGGGTGACCCAGATCAGAAAGGCATGGAGGCAGCAATGTTGGTGCAGTGTCATGCTTCCCTTGGAGTGCCTTTTCCAGCCCTAGAGGCTTTGTGGCTCTCTGAATCCCAACCCTAAGCCTCATGTCTGCTTTTAGCTGAGTATATAACTCAATGGATTGAAAAGTCATTTTTTCTTTTGAGATTTTTCAGTGCAAATTAATCTTTGTTAATCTCCTCAAATTTATTCATATATATCCTACTTTGTCTCTTTGTACGTATGGTAAAATTTCATCAAGGTAGTACTAAAACACAAATAAACTTTTTCCAAATAACCATAGCATCTATCTTCCATGACATCACAGACTCTCAGTCTACTTCTGTTATTCCAAACAAAGTAGATAAACTACTTAGCTGCCTTTTTCCTTCAAGGGAAAGACTAAATCTACCACAGCCATATAATTCACAGTTCCTTGAGTTTGCATTTTTTAAAAAAAAAATCCATGACTAAGCAGGATTTTGCTGGGGGAAGTAGGGTCAGTGAGGAAGAAAAATGCTCTTTCTTTTCAGGAAATAGCATCAGCTGTCACCAAAATAATTCTCAAAACCCAAACCTAGAGTATGCTTTAATTACTGTGTATTATTAAAACTTTTGCATTCTCAATTCTAATCCCTTACTTTGTACACAGAGAAAGATAAATATAAGATGGTTTCAGGTTTTAATATATTCTTGCTACATTTATTAATGAAAAACACCTTAACAACTTCAATAGGTAATACTTTCATTTAACATCTGTAAAATTCACCTAGTTAATATTTTTCCAAGTTTCATAGTTTTTCAGGATCCATTTTTATAGGAACCATCTGGGGTTTAGTCGCCAGTTAGCTGTGTCACAAATTCATGGGAATGTGCCCTACGCAGCAATATCTAAAGATGCCTTGGGAAGGAAATGAAGCTTTTTGATCTTTTGCTTCGAAGTGTTTTCCTGTGTTGCCACGGTATCAGTGATAGCTATTTTAAGACATTGGCTATAGAATATCTTTGAAAATATACCTAGGCAACATATAAATCATCTGTACTCTAATACTCTGAAACAGTGAGTAATCTTTTATATTTCAGTGGAATGAAGTGATATGAAGCCATTCTGTTTGCGCAAGGAATCCTTTAGAAAATTCAAAGTTTTTGTCCTCTGAATCCACCTTACTCAAGATCTTTTCAGGTTTCACAAATCTGATAAAATTCTGTATGTGAATTTTGACTACTCTTTGCAACCCTTTTGGTGCCCTTAATTACATTCACTAGCTTTTAATACTCAAAGTTTATCCTGCAAAAGCCTTGTTGACTTTTTCCAGAGTGCATTATTGAGAAGCTATTCTCCACAGCTCTCACAGGGTTCTAGGACTCCTTTGCCCAGCAGTAACCTGACTTTGGAAATCCTTACAAAAGCTGGAGTTCATTATTTATACTACTCAAGCCAACCTCAAAAAGAACTTCTATCAGACAGCTATCACTGAAAGTACCTATACAACTATACTTATGTCTTATTTCAAATTGTGAAATACTTACAAATAATAACTATTCGCATCCTTGTTTATTCCATCAATTGTTACAATCTAATCATACCCTGTGGTTATTCTCCTGATGTTTTACCCTAAAAATCATTACCAAATTGATTTTTTTTCCACAAAAACTGTTATAATGACTCACTATGTAAATAGGTTTATGTGAAAAGTCTCTAATAGTCAAACCCTTACTATTCTGATGTCATTGACTATCCAATGCAGTAACAGGGAAGAAAAACCCCAAAGGAATCAATTATACTAATGGCTACATATATCTTATCCATAGAAGAATCTCTATATAAACAGACAATTCTCCTTAGAGAGAGCCAAAGTAAAACTACTCAGAATTTTCCAAGAGCTGTCATAATATTCCTTATTAAATGAAACTTAGAATTTGGTGCTGCTTATAACAGCAGCAAAATTTAAAGACAGTTGTTAAAAGCCATTGGCTTCGACTTTTTTAAATCAACTTGAAATTGGACATTACACAGAACCTCTTGCTTGCTGAAGCTACTAATAAATCAAAGCAAAGGCTTTCATGATATTAAGAGTTCAAATTTTTTTCCAGCACAATTGAAAACGTGACCCCATTGGAAAAATTTCCAGATTAATTTAGCAAATTTATAGACATAGAAGGACACTATACAGTGATTGCGTTATCCAAGACTGTGACCGCTGGCACTGCTTTCATCAGAAATGCTCCCAAAGTACTCACTGCAAGTCCAATGGCAAACTGAATCAGGCAACCTTGCAATATCTTTACTATTTTTAGAATATACGAGAAAGGTAATGAATTATTCCCTGTAGTCAGCTCTGAGACAAAAAAACCCAGCCCAAACTTGTGATAATCAAGATGATTCAGTAGCCCACCAAGAATACCACAGTAACATTTTGTTATTTTGTCGACTCACCATCTCAGACTTACAAACATTATGTTAGGCATCAAAATAGGTAAATTTTCTCCCTATGAATATCAGGTAATTCCAGTTATTATGAAGAGAAAAAGCAATTTTTCACAGGCCTCAAACAAGACTGATCTTGTTATTAAATCTTAACTGCCAAACTGCACACTGCTCAGCCATCTCAGGTTTTGGCAACTAACAGTCCAAAGCAGCTCTTTTGCAAGCTGGCTCATCTGCTTCAGCCACAGATTGAAAAGCATAATGATCTGAGTTCACATTAAAGAAGCAGCAAAGATGGAAAATGTGCTACTTTGGGGGAAAGAGCTCTGAGGTGGACTTGCCATAACCTTGACATTAAGGATGCGCACCTCAAGAAAATAAAAAAGTTTTTAAAGAGGGCAAAAACCACACAAACAAATATAAAATAGAGCAATGATATTTTTCAAACAAATTTTTAAAAACTTTGAAGCCACTAAATCCAGATTAAATAACTATAAAATGCTTTATAACAGAACTTCCCACTGTGTCCTTGCAGGGAAGCCCTTGCATACTGGACTGATTTCAAACACATAAGTGACTTCCTGTGATGCAGCAAATTCTGCCCAATCCTCTTTGCTTCTTAGGAAGATCTTCTATCCACCACTGCATCCTAATATTCAAACTAGTCTCCTCATGTAAGACTTCTACAGGTCTCTAGAATCTCTGATTGATGCCTAGATCATCCAGCAGCTTTCCTGAGTTTAGTGTCAGAGTCTGGGCAAGTGAAGGACTACCTACACTAGAGATTATATTGGCTGAAGGACCACACAAGCAAACTGGAAATAGAAAACTGTATGTGACCAGATGGGATGCATTTCATGATGAGACCACACTCTATCACCTTTGACAGGTCACGTCCACCAAGGGAAGTTTCCAATTACAGGAAAAAGGCAAACACCACACCCACCTTCAGTCTGACCTGAATAAGCTCAGCAAGTCTCAGTAAGTTTATAGAGCAAATCTTCCTGGAAACCATGCCCAGGCCCATGAAGAACAAGGAGATTGAGAATAGCTGGTAGGAATTTATAAGGGACTGACAAACTACTGCTTTCTGTGATGCAGTAACTGGTTCAATAAACTAGCAAGTGGCACAGTCATAGTTTACCTTGATTTTAGCAAGTCTTTCAGCAAGGTGTCCTTAGTGTCAAAATGAACAAAATGGAAAGATACGACTCAGAGAGGTGGACTCTAAGGTAGGCAGAAAACTGATAGTACTCTGAAGCTTGATAGTGAAGCCAGCAGATTAAAGGATGTGATTATTTCCCATTTTTAGAACTTGTGAGAGTGAGACTATCTAGAGTGCTTCTTTCGGCTCTCCACCTCACCACACTGACTTCCTGAAATGAACTTACTGGTAGCAAGAGGACTAGAGGGTTGCAGAAAAGGTCAAGGAGGGATCTAACTGCTGTTCTTAACTACCTAAGGAAAGGAGATAGAAAAGATTAAGTTGGACTTGGTGGTGAAAAATGAAAAAGACAATAGATAAAGCACAAGAGCTGCAAATTCTGAATAGATATAAGGAAAGGAACCTCATGGTGAAGGCAAACATTGAAATGGGCTGCTGAATCATGGCCCTTGGAGATATTCAAAACATGAATGGACAAGGCCCTGAACAACATAATCTAAGCTGGCCCCGCCTTGCAGTTATCTGGTCCAGATGACCTCCAGAAGCCATTTGCTAGCTAAATGCTAAGATTTGGTCTATTTTGGAAGTGGTACCAAAATTTACTTGTGTCAGACAGCTGCAAGAGAAATTGGTTTACTTAACTGCTTGTACAAGTGAATTGTTGGATCTATACCATCCGATTAGTTAGAGTCCTCTAGCATTTTCTAGAATGCTATGTCAGCTTGGAATCCATGCACAGGAAGAGCAGATACAAGATAGTCTGAACTCTCTCATTTTCCCTTGGAAGAAATCTTAGATACTGTCAGTCCTTGTGCTCTTAGCTCTCCCCTGCACATTTATGAACAAGCCATATAGTACATGACTTAGGAAGGGAATACAACAGCATTATAGATTTCAAAATATGCACTCTCGTAGTAATAGCACACACACAAAAAATCTATTTTTTCAGCACCACTGCCACAATGTGTTCTTTCCCAAGAATGGAATACTTTACTTTTCTTTCAGTCTGTCCAAATTTTTATCCTTCAAGCTGAGAAAACTCAAAAAGCTATAACTTCCAATGTGCAATTTGGCTTCATTTCCATACTTCTAAGAAACTGCAGGATCTCTTATTACCATGCATATATATCAGTTTGTTTGAACGTAGAACAGGTTATCAGACCTGATTCTTTGGTGGTGTCTGAGTAACAATAATTTAGTAAAGCCTCATGCGTCTATCTGGAAAAAAAAATCCTAGAGCTAGAACAGGAGAAGCCGTGTCCTCTTTGCAATAATAATATGAAATAACCAAATGTTTCAGATATTCAGACTTACTGACAAGTACCTGGAAAGTTCTGAATTTCTTAAAATTCTGATGTATAACAAATTGTATGTTTTTTTACTAACTGCATTTCTATGACTTAGGGATTTGATTGCATTTTCTTTTTCTTTGTTTTTGGGGCCAAAGTATTGTGAAATAACTGAGATTAATATACTGCAAAAACTCTTAAAATTGTTGCAGAGCAAACCAAAAATAATATGAAAAGATTATTAAAGGAAGCAAGAGCTAGCGCATGTCACGGTCAGTGTGGAACTGTGCCTTAGCTGCCTGAGCAGCTAACTGGTAAAGAGCAACAGCTGGGTTTCACCTGCCTTTCTGTCTGTGAAGTTCCTGAAAGAGTTGAAATAAACTTTGCCAATCCACCCCTTTCTCAGATTTGGTTGATATGATAATCAGATTCTGGGACTTCAGCAGCTGGTCATTTAGACAGCTCAGCTACGTACCACTTGTTTCAAGAAAGCCAGCTACTGTTTTTCATTTTTCAGAATTTCATGTAAAAGAATTTCAAGTAAAAATACCAACTTTCTATCAAAAATGAAAAACATCCACATTTGAAGGAAAATTTCCTATGGTGTAAATCCTAAATAATTTTCAAGTTGTGTCTGTCCCCAAGAAAAACTGTTATGTTATGTATGTACTATTTCATGATGGTCTAAATTGCAGTGACTCAGACCATAGCACCCAGATGAATGTTTTTTTTGAGTATTAGCTTACACTACAAGAACTTAATTCTGCTCATAGTTGTATATGCACAAGTCAACATAATAGGATATGATGTAGACAGCCAAGGACAAAGTCTGGTACAAAATATTTTGAAAGGATGGAAACGTACTGGACTAAAAAAGCCTTCACCGTTTGTAAGTGAAGCAATGGAATAAAACCAGATGACACTGATTATGCATTAATGTCCCTAATCTCAGTAAGGAATATTGGCATAACACAAAAGCTACAGGGCATCTGAGAGTGAATGACCCACACAATGTTATTAAAACCAGTTCTAAATAAGCCACTAGAAAGGAACAAACACAAGGAGGTAATTAATTAAAAGGTATAATACTCTCAATAGGCAAACTCACAGCCACAAGTTAAGCTCGGAAGAATTACCTTCTTGGTTTTCAAACTGTTCTGACAACAGATGATAGCAGCAGCCCACACTGCAAACAGCTTTGATTTCAGGCTTGGTAGTAAAAATTCGTAGTGTATTTGCAGCCAGATCTCCACATGTATGTAGACCCACCAACATACAGTCCTAAAAATAAATAATAAAAAAAAGGCAATAATAAAGCATCTCCATCATCAACTGAAAGAGTGATGATAACAACAAATTCCAAAATTCAAATAACTGTTAGTGAACTGTAAGGCAGAAACACAGAACTCCACAAAGACTCCTGCTGCTCTGTTCTAGAATTTTTCAATACTAATAAAACGTCTCCAGGGCTAGGAAAACACAATGAAAACCAGCCATGTGGCAGCAGAAGTTCAAGACTATGGATCTATGAATAACAGCTGCATGGAAGGGAACATCTGCATGTTGATCGGATACAGGACATTTTCTCTTGTCTTTCCTAGCTTTCCAGTTCTTGTTATTAGTACCACTGCTACTTCCTTTTCTTACTTAAGATTTACTGCTGCAAATCTGGCTGGACCTATCTGAGGAATTTCTGCATCTTTAAGCTGCTGAAATCAAACCCACTTCCTAAATACAGATGGAAGGTGAAGAGCAGGCTTTGTTATTTCCAAAACTGTGGTACTGACACAATTTCACAGTATGCCTGCTCCTATTCAACAACAAATAGGCATTTTGTTCCGTAGCACAAAGGAAGAACTTTAGGTTCAGATGGTCTGTTCTGTCCATTCTATTTCCTGCTTTCTTTTTCCTGCAATTTCCCTTATCACCCCATTTTTCCATCAAAATCTTCCCTCTTCTCACCATTCATAACAGTATTTCCCTTCTGGCATTATTAGTTGGAATCTGCATGGTAAACATGGAGTTGCTTTGAATTTCAGCCATTTTATTAATCACAGAATCAGAGAATCATGGAATGGTTTGGGTTGGAAGGGACCTTAAAGATCACCTAGTTTCAACCCCCTTGCCATGGGGAGGGACACATTCCAGTAGATCAGGTTGCTCAAAGCTCCATCCAACCTGGCCTTGAACATTTCCAGGGCACCCACAGCTTCTTTAAGCAACCTGTTCCAGTTGCTCACAACCCACACAGTAAAGAATTTCTTCCTAATAAATATCCAATGTAAATCTATCCTCCCTCATCTTAAGACCAATCCCCCTTGTCCTATCACTCTTCAGCCTTCTTGTATGCTCCCTTTAGGTACTAGAAGGTGCTATAAGGTCACCCCAGAGCTGTCTTTTCTGCAGGTTAACAACATGAAATTAACGCAGGATCACTCACTTGGGATACCTTTCTATAACCATTCTAATTTTATCTGATTTTCTCATCTGATTTTACCCATCTGCATTACCTAGCACATGCATGTTCAAAACAGTAAAATCTCCCCTTTACTCTTTCACTTTTTCTGACAGTATTTTTAATACATAAACGCAGTGATACAGCATTTCTTCTACCTTTTACATCACACAAATTACATGCTAAGAGGATACAAAATCCAGCTGTGCAAATGTAAAAGCATATGCTTTATCATCAAACCCTGCTGCTCAGGGCGTCTTTTGCAGACAGACATGAGCTTGCTCCACACATTCTCAGATACTCAGTAGCATTTATTTACTCAAGTTATACGACCATCAAAACAAACCTATGGTCTTGATTCAGAGATGAATTGTGCCTCGGAATACAATAGTTTGGTTACTACTGCACATAGGCATGACTTTATCATTCCATAGAAGACAGAATGCATCTAATGCATCTAATGCAATTATTTCAGGCATAGGAACTAAACATAAAACCACATGGCTTATAGATTAGTGTCACTGTCTTTGGGCAGCTGAGCTTGGTCTTGTTTGTGGAGACACAAACCCTTCCACCTAGTAAATTATTAACTTAAATTACTCTGAAAAGTCAAAATAAAAATACTATTTACAAACTCTTCATCTTGAGTACTATACACAATAAATTCTCCTGTGTCTTCCCAGTTTGATGGAAATTACAAAAATCCGTAACTTAAAAAATCAGAAATCTCAGGAAAATTGAAACTCCAGGGATTAATATATGCATCTACCTGGTAAATATAACTCCTTCGATAATAATTAGATTTTGTCTATAATGACAGCTGTAAAATAACTGAATATGCTACTATGTATGCTGTTAACTTTGACAGCCGATCATTATCTACTTCATAAATTCTAAAAGATGCTTCAAAATAGTCCCAACACATATATTAAAACAGAAAACCAATCTGTATCTGCTAGATGTACTTCTGTTACCTGGCTGAAAACTGTTATTGGGCCAGAATCTTCATTGACACCACAGACAGCACTCTGTGTACACTCAGCAAACATTATGTACATAGGAAAATGGCAATATAGAGACAATGGACAATCAAAATACAGTAAATATTTATAGTCAAATAACCTCCAGATCTGTTATGATGTCACTGAGTTCTGTTTCTGCAGTGATGCAAGAGGTCAATGGAAAGTAGAGGTTCGATTCACTCGACTTTCTTGCTTTAGTCTTGAGAGATGTAATTTTCCTTTGCACTTTTTCCTCTTCACAAAGTTCCCCCCTTTTACAGTAAGACGAAGAAAAAACTTCAACAGCATCAGCAGGCAGAATATTTAGAATAGCAAGAGCCTCTTCAGAAAGTTTGCTCTCATGAGTTTGTGTCTGAGCCACCAAATCAGCTTCAGTTTCTGTTCTGTTTTCAGATGCAGTAATTTCTGTGAATGCACAAGAAGGAATTAAATCTTGCAGAATCACTTGGTCCTGCCTTTGAAGACTGTTGGTATTATTGAAGAGCTCTTCATTGATTGTTTTACATTTAATTTCACTTTCCACTGGCCTGTCATTTGCTTTTTCTGAACTCTGGCTTTTGCGATTTGCTCTTCCTCGACTCTGATATGCTCTCCAGTGTTTCTTCAATTTTCTGTTCCTTTCATGAGCACCACTTGTATTGGAGTTTGAGGAGTCAATCCCATAAACTTTTAGGTTATATTGCATGGACAAAAATGAACTCAGGTAGCCTTTTCCAGAACCTATATCAATCACCTAGATATTTGAGGGGGGGAAAAAAAGAAAAGAAAATTTGCCATATTAATGAGCAACACAGCACACTTCATATGCAAAATAATTTCCTAGAAAATTAAGCATGGATTGAATAGCTACATTATCCGCATCATCCATTCCAGAACACTTAGTTATTTTGCTTTGTTGGTCCACCTTCTCACTTTAAAACGCTAAATTAAATCTTAGCTGATTTGCTCCAGAAAAAAGACACTGCAATGCTTATGCAACACATGTCCTGACTCTTCTGGAAAAGACTTTCAGTATATTTTTGACACAAAACTTCCTCTAAAAAAAATAACCAAAAACCACCAGGAACTCCACCTGCCTTTGCTAAGCTGGGTCAGGAGATAGCAAATAAACTGCTCCCAGAATTTAGCTTTAGGCACCTAATTCCCATACTGAGGAGCCTGCTTCCACTGGGTATGCAGGACAAAAGCATCTTCAGATTCAGTGCCTAATTGAATCACTTCAGATGTGACCAAAAGACAGGTGATATTGATATCCCCTTTTATGTCAGAATACTTACGCTGCTTTCCCACTTTGTGAAAACAATCAATATAGCTTTATTTATGTGAGGATGCTTTTGTAATAAAACAAAGAGGCTTGTGTGTCACATTTACTTTCTACTGCCTGTTCTGGAGAAAGCAGTGATAACTGACAGTTTCATTTGTCTCATAGCTGATCTAACAGAGGAAGGAAAATCCCACACTCTGTGTGGGATTACCAGAAATTACAGCAACTTGAGACCTTTCAGTGCATCATCACAGCTTTATATAATACACATTTTAATTTGCAATAAATACATAATACAACATTTTATGAGAATTGGCAGAGTGACATTACTCTAAAGAAAGAAAATTATAATGTTCACTTCTGTCTAGATATCTACCAAAAAATTATATTGGCTAGATACAATGACTTCTTTGTAGATGTTCCAGAAAAGTTATGAAAGTGTTTGATTCCCAAACATTGATGTCTTGTTCTTGGTCTGTCAAACATTCATAAAAAAGCTTACCTGGGTATTTCTACGTCCAAATTGTAGTATATGCAGTATATGATCCATCTTAACTGCATAGTTTTTTACCAGGTAAGAATACTCAATACAGCAATGTTCTCACTGAATGAGCAAGAAAGATTTATTCCTTACTCTTATAAAAAAGATTTGAACAGTCATTGGATTAGAAAGAAAAATTTGAGCCCATGTCACTAATGACTACATAGAACAGTGGAGAATACATGCTATTTGGTAAAAACTTTTTTACCCAGGCTGCACATGGCTTTCTTATCTGCAGTTATCATGTGATACTGCTGCATATTTGTAATCTAGGTATGCTTTGTCCATCAAATTTCTTGAAATAAATCAGTATAGGAGTGGATTTAGTGAAAAAGAATTTATATAACCTGAGCATACTTTTCAAAATTACATTAGGTCACATTTATCACCAATATTCTCTTCTGTTCAGGTCTGGTGAGACTGCATCTGGAGTGCTGTGTCCAGTTCTGGGGTCCTCAGTACAAGAGACACATGGAGCAAAGGTCCAGCAAATGGCCACAAAGATAATTGAGGGACTGGAGCATTTCTCATGAGAAAAGGCTGAGGGAGCTGGGCCTGTTTCACCTCAAGAATTGATGACTGAGAGGGAACCTCACCAATGTCTGTAAGTATCTGAAGGGAGTATGTCAAGAGAATGGGGCCAGGCTCTGTTTGGTGGTGCCAGGCAATAGAACAATAGGCAATGGGGAGAAACAGATGCACAGGAAGTTCCACCTGAATAAGAAAGAACTTCAATGTGCAGGGGACCAAGCACTGGAACAGATTGCCCAGAGAGGTTGTATAGTCTGCCTTACTGCAGATATTCAAGAGCTGTCTGGACATAATCCTGTGCCATGTACTCTAGGATGACCCTGCTTGAGCAGGAAGGTTGGACCAGATGACCCATTGTGGCCCCTTCCAACCTGACCCATTCTGATTCTGTCATTTAAAAGGAAAAAAAAAAAAAGTGTTCAAAGAATAATTTTACCCACTCTTTTATGCAACTGATACTACAATTATGCAGAATATGCACATCTCCACTTCTTCAAGATTATAATTATTTCTATGAAAAGCAGCATTTGGACACAAGACAGCTAGTGAATTATTCCTAATTGTGACCTCTAGTGGCTGTAGAGACAAGCTACAGCTTGGGGAAAGTTAGTTGTTTCCAAGTAAAAAAAAAATAGTAATACATTGTTAAATTATACTGGGAGAAGAGTTTTTAAATGAAAGGAAAAATTGACTAAAAATAAGCAGCCAATGTTCTTGTACTAAACAAACAGACTGCATTACATTATTCCCTGCTTTACCTTCCCTTGATTACATAGGGAGAGGTAATCACCAATCTATAACGTATTTGTCAAGCATGAACTTTTAAAATGAAATTTCCATGATATAATAAACTCCAAAGGTCTTGTCCACAGTGAGTTGGGTTCTATGTTTAGAACAGTGCAATCAAGAACTTTGTCTCCAGAAGCATTCCAACATTTCCCAGCATCAAATCACAAATGGAATGGATGCTGAATGCAGAATGATATCATCCTTACATTATAACATCCTTACACATTGCAAGTCTTGCTGCACATGCTGCAATTTCCAAGGAAAACTTTCACAAATACATTAAAGAAAACAAATGTGCACTTAAGGAAAGAGGAATCAACACCAGGTTCTTTTCAGAGTTTAATCAAGAACTTCTTTTAAAAAAATAGTTCCCCTTGTATGATAGCAACAGTGCTTAAAAGGGGCAGTAAACAACTGAAAAAAGCGCCTTTATTTATTTTGCTTTAATGTTTTAATTCAAATCATTAACCTAGAAGTGATTACAGTGGTAATAAAATTCTTGCTTTTATTATTTATTATGCTACACTATAAAATACCAACAGAGAGCAATATCCTGTACCACCCATTCTACATCATGGGTATGGAGGTAAAATGGAGGACATTTTTCAAGCTGTGAGTGATCTGTAATATCTGAAAGAAACATCCTGAGGACACACGATGTTGTAAAACATGAGTTTTCATGGCTCTAGATTTTTTAATTAAATGCTGCATATATTTTGTTTTGTAAGAAGGATAGACAAAAATCAATAAGGAAAAACTCTCCTAAAACTTTATAATTGCCATATTCTTTTTAAGTTGAGTGGAAACCAAAACAAAAGGAGTTGCTTTTTAAAGACTGAGAAGGCAGCTTTTCTTTTTCTTTTCCTCAAAGTAACAGGAAAGCTCTTCATATATTAGGGATTTGTAATTTTGTGCAAATAAATGTTGTTACAGTGTATGACTAAAATGGAAAAAAGTTAATACAGAGCAGTAGGCATTTCATATTCAGTGATATACTGAAATAGTATTTTTCATTAAATGTTACAATTCTTTTAGAAAGTACACAGAAAATAATCTTATGTATATCAATACTCCAAGTCACCTGACAAAAGTGCATAATGACTGCATGAAATTGCAGTATATTGACATATTCACATTATACTTAAAAATTATGAGTTTGACATTTTATTAGTAACCAGCTACATTGAAACTTCAGTTAAGTTATTAAGATGGCTTTACTTTCTGAACAGGTTTTTTCTTTCCCTTCATTCCTGAATCTCACAGGAACTATTTAAATCTGAACGAAAATGCTATATGAAACACTATTTTCCAGCAAATGCAGAGAACATTTAATATTGCATTATAAGCAAACTCTACTTTCTTACAACTTTTTAAGTATGTGAAAGTCTTCAATACTTGAATGACTAATACTTGCCTGAAACAAAAGGTAAGCAAGGCAAAAAACATGCTTATGATAGACTAAAAGACTTTCACAGATCTGCTGCTACTCTATTTCTGCTCTTTACAGAGCACATGCACTTCAGGGCTGTGGAGGGCACCCACACTTGTCACTATGGCTGGCCCTTAAAGAGCTGCTGGAGAGATCACCTTGCATTGCTTTAAGCAATCACAGATGCTCACAAGTTGATTGTGTCTCATCCAGTAATATTTGGCCTTAATTGTAGCTCTCTATTTATTTGGTAATCCCAGTTGTAAGAAGACTGCCTAAAACTTTGCCTTCATCAGTTGTTCCTCACAAAACAGACAGTCACGATTGAGAATTTTGATCCCTGTTTCCAAAAATGCCACAGGCCTGACCCAAACCTATCAAGAGTACTGCATCATTTACTTATCTAAATTAAACTCAAACTGAGCCAAATAACCTCATAACCAAAGTTCAGCTTCAGTAATTCAGAGCCAAATCCAAATTTTGGGGCCTTCCCTATGGTGGTAGCAAGAGCAACTTGGGATACTGCAGCTACATTAATTTTAAACTATACTCAGACATTTATTTAGGGAAAAAAAAAGCTCAAGGAAAACCAGCTCAGCATGAAATCTGAGCAGATACCTTATTAAATTTGGGTGTTAAACTAATACAGTTTGTTCTCCACAAACCTTTGTGGGAATGAATATTAGCCTGGAGGAAATTAGTCTCCATATATACTTAAAGCTCCTTGCACAGAAATCGAGTGCAGCTCAGATATAGAAAGGAATCAAATGCAGTGTCCAGAGCCACTACTAGTCATCTCTAGTTTAAAGCAAGGATGAAGCTGCATTGGCAAGTTACTGGCATTATAGAGATTAAAATGAATAAATGAACTCAGTTTACCCCAAGTGAAACATTCAGCCTTACCACAACATAGGTCTAAGGTATGGAATCTAACAAAAAGTTTTAACATTGCAAAAACTTACAGAAAAACTGTGTGTGTAAACTAATGAAATGGCATTGGTGCCTTTGTCTAACAGTCTGTGAAATACACTACTCAAAAAAGTTGTTGGGGTACTTGTGTTTAGATCCATAAGTAAACCTCTATAATGTTTTAATGAAACAGTGAACTAGTGTACTGTGCAATCATAATTACATGTATATATATTAAAAAAGAAGTTGTTACGATCAAATTGGAGAAAGAAATCCGGCAATTCTTCACCTTCCAAGGACCAATGTGCCATCTTATGTATTAATCTCTTCTTAACTTGCTCCCTCTTCCAACTAAAAAGGTCATAACTAAATTCCTAATTGATAGATCTCAATCCATGTTAAATATAAGGCGAAGAGTATTAAACAATAGGAAATAATTTAAATCTTGTGCGCCAGAATAAGATAAGCTTTCAATATTTCTCAAGATACTTTGCTTTGGTCTCTATGTGGCACTCTTTTGTGCCTAACAGAAGGCAGCTCTCCTACTGATGCTTATGGAAAATTGCCAGCAATATCAGACTGATAAACAAGGCAGTACTCATCCATAGCAAAAAGCAGTACAGTTTTTAGCTGCTCAACATAGAGAGGATGATTATAATTTTGTAAAATTATTCATGAGTGATTATGAGCCACTGAAAGGCAGCTTCATATTTGTAAACAAAATTGTCCTTCAGCTTGGCACTGACAGCTCTTATTTAGCTACAATTATGTGCAGGAAAAGTAAGAACACCAGTGACAGAATACCAAAATGAGGCACTCGCACACAATAAGGAGAGTAACTTGGAAGGTACCTGGTAATATACAATAAAAAAGGCTTTCTTACCTGCTTTACACCACAATAATTCACTATGTTGTCTACCAGCTCTGACATCACCTGCACTTCATGTGATTTCTTATTATTCATAAATTCATCTGGTTTGATACCTGTATCAGATTAAGAAAAGAAATACACATTAACACAACCCATAATAACAGAGACTTGTGATCAGTCAGGAAAAAACCCAGGTAACGTATGCTATGCCATTTATATTTTTCAGGATTGTAATTTTTAATTAAAAACTCATTATTACAAGATTAAACGTCAGAAATATGGATGAGTAGTAAAATTCAACACACCATAAAACTCAGGTTTTTTAAGATGTAGCATATCTAATACCTAACCAGGTATTAGACAATAGCTACAACTACAAAACTGTATTATTTCTCCCTGTTCATTACAAAACATTTATTTTTGTCTCATTTATTGCATTGACTTTTACGTAAATGAAATATAAGGGCAGGGACAATTAATCATACATCTTGTTCACGTTTCAGATTTGCTCACAATATCAAGTGGGAGATATTGCTAATAAAAGTTATGAGCAATGCTGGGAAAATTCAAAGGAAGATGAACTTTCATTTTCTTAATTTACCCTATGGATGGGTTATAGAGCTGTTATGCCTTTAGGGTAGAAAATCACTCATTTCAGTGTTGCTGAAGAATGTGTTAATGAGACGGAGTCAATATCTATCACAGATTTACTGCCTGTGGACAACACCAAGAACCCACTTGGCTGCTCTCTAATGAGCCAGAGGAGGAGCTCCAGAAGTCACTCCCTTGGGAGAAAACCCACATATTTAGGGGACCAATCCGACAGTACATGTGGATATAGTTAAATCGATGGAAATTTTTGTAAGTCTGAGTGATGGCAGAAGAAACTGGATCATTACTAATGAGCACGCTCTCGAAAAAGAGGACTTTTCTACACAACTAGGCAGATTAATATACTTTCCCATTCTCTGCTTTTTGCACATTATGTGTTCATCTGTCCAGAAACTGATCATTAGGCAAAAACTACATTCATTCCTTGATCAGATCATGCTGGGAACAGAGCCAAGTGTGTTACTTCTTTAAAAGACAGTGGGGAATTGAACTTAGCTCATAAGAAACCCAGTGTTTTTCTATTTTTCCCAAACCCCATAGGATCTTTCTATTTCTTAAACATCTGGGGTTTTTACAATAAACTGTTATGACAACACTTAAAATCTAATATAGACTCTATGAACTGACAAAAGAAAACATAGACTAAAATATTTAAACAAAACAAATAGCAGAAACAAGTGTTTGCCATTTCACTGAAGATTCTCCTGAACTTTAAAATCGTGAAATCTACAGTGTCCAAAAAGCTCTTAATATGTAAGCATATCAAATTAAAGAAAAACAGACAGGATAAAAACATTAAAAAAGGTCTCTCTATTTGATTTTTGAACATTTTTGTGTCGGATAGGCTCAACAGAAGAAGCAGAATCGGAACAGGAAGAAAGAGACATTTAACTTCTTGACAGAAAAGTTGTTTGACTGGTCTCCAAAGTAGCACTGTCACTTTGAATGATGACCACATATTGCACCTTTACTCCTTTCTGTATTATGAACTCAAAAGACTGAATGCAGTAATTCTAGGTGAAGTACTATTTCAGAGAGTACTTAATCCAAATAAAGTGTTTCAAACATGGTAGAAAAATCCAGAAAACATGATCCAACTTACATAAGCTGAGGTTCCAGATGGAAAAAGCATAATTTGCTGATATCTAATTATCACCTTAGCTACTGAAGTTTTTTAAACATTGTTTGACTTCTTTTCTGCTTTCTGCAGGATGAACACATTGCTCATATATTGGTTCAGGAAAAATGATACTGTTTGCAAAAAATTTTGAATTTTTCAATAAATTTTATTATTGCTGCTTTTTCTGCAAAATTCTGATATATTTTTACATTATTTTGAAAAACAAGCAGACATATTACAAATGGATACAAAAAATATATCTGGGGACTCTTATATTGCCCAGACAACTGAAAATTTGAATTAAAAAAAAGATACTAGTTTTACACAAACTGTGTGAATTCTTTCTGCTATCATAAAATTACTTTCTTGAAAAAAATTATTGTACATGTGGATTTCCTTGTGTGAACAACTGCTATAGGCAGAACAAATGTTAATTTCAAAAACCATTAGAAATTTAGAGAACCATCTCCTTTTGTGATGAAAAAAATAAAGTGGGGTTCAAATACTTTACAGAAGTACCTTGGATATGATAGAGTAAAAGAAAGCTTAATGTTACTAGTTTTAGTTGGTACTGAAATGTTGCTCATTTCCATCACGAACCCCTACCACCAGTACCTGGTTTTCATTTGAAAAACTGCTTCAACTCTATTGTGCCATTTACAGCTACATCTTTAGTTGTGAAGCTGAACAAATTGAGAAGAGACTGCTTTTTATACAGGGCTAACATAAACATTTTTAAGATTTCCTATGGCAGAGTACAAGGGTTTTATACCCCAGCTACCTGTGGAAATTCAGAAATACCAGATAAAAAAAAAAAAGTCATTCATAGTCCATACCATACACCACAACCTATACAGAAGCTATACTACTGTGACTTAATTCCATGAGACAGAATGAAGAATTGGGATAACCATATACTCAAAAAAAAACCATTGAGGCAGAGTGATATTCCAGCACAAGGGAATTTAAAGACAGATTCGCTAACAGTCACTGCATGGCATGACTACAGCCTTGGCCAAAAGCACACTGCAAAGGCAGAGAGAGTACTATTAATCCAACCCTCACTTTTTGTATCAGATATGAACTCTGCAACAAAACATGTTCTCCCTGCTTGCTTCCTCCCCTTGGGCTGGGCTCTTCCGGACGCCATGTGCTCAGTGTAAGTAACCTGATGGTGCAGTCAGGACCACAGTGACCTTCATTAGGAAGCAGCAGGGAACACCCCTGGTGTCTGTTACACACTTAAAATGTTTGTGCTTACCAATTATTCTAAGAAAGGATAGCAATATGTCTATACTAAGAAATTAGAGAACTATGTAAGTATGCAAACAGTGGGAATAGGCTCAAAAGCCTGTTTGTCTTAGAAGAAGAAACCATATTAAAAACATCTGAAACATAAATGGAGTCATCCTGCATATAAGCAAGTCCATCTTGAAGTTGCCAATTTTCTCAGACTTACATTTCTCTTGACTTGCAAACTTTAGCATGTCAGGAAAGAAACATACTTTCTGAAATACAGAATTAAGTCAAAAATACCTAAAATAGCTTAAAGTTAAAAGATCACAACCTTCATTTGGCAACTTGCACGTTATGATCCACAACTTGGCATTTTGTTCCTGCCAAATGAGTACCAAGAACTTCAATTAAGTTAACTGATACTTACTGCTAATTCAGTACAAAGGTTTTAAATTATAATTCTATTGTATATATTTGGAACACGTTTTATTTTTCCTATGAAGTACAATTTAGAAGTACTGCAAAAGCACAAACCCAGGCCCCAGTAACCCAACGAAGCACCACCCCTTCCAAAGAGAACAAAATATTCAGCAATTGTCTTATTCCTTATGCTCCATTCTACATGACAAGAAGATGAAAGAATCCTTGAAGTTCTAGGAAAGTTAATCCAGGTATGAACTCACGTGTGAGTACAATACAGTAGAACTAGACAATTACAGAAAATTAAGAGGAACACACAGAATGAGAGCCTAATAAAAATGAAAACAACTAAAAAGCAAGTGGGGAAAAAAAAAAGCAGGATACAGTTGTCAAAAGAATAAAGGGCTTGAGATGAACTGAGAGCACAAGGAAAGAAGTCAGAAAGTAAGACAAATGCACAACAAATCATTAAGACTATCTTAGCAATGGCATTCTAGTACTTCTAAGAAAACCATGGAGCCAACCATGGAAAATGGGAAAATTGGAAAGAGATCACTGTAGAAAATGGGAGAGATGCACAACATTTGTATAACGGTGCTATTGCGTAGGCTAAGAAACGTCACGAGTTTTAATGTATTACAGAGATAAAAGACACTAGAAGGCATAGGCAGAGAGCCGCTCAGTCTGTCTCTTAATGAGAAATCTCGAAGACAGTGACAAATGTAGAGAGACTGAGGACTCCATGAATAGCACATTTTCAAGAAAATTACAGCAGTCCAAGTAAGGATAAATGCCAGTTTATCATCTGATGTAAAAAATATAATGAGGGGTGAGGTGAGACTCCTAGTGTCCAACTTGATGTCGGCTTGAGAGTGTTTTAATTCAATTTGTTTAACTAGAGAAAATACAATTACTCTAGTTTTATCACATATAATTGGTATTAGCCCAAAACATACAAAATTAAAAAAAACTTATTTTCTTTTAGGACATCAAGCATTTGCCATATTTTAGGGTGATACTTTTAAAAAAGCAAGAGTAGCCACTATGATTCTTGCTGCTCAGGGAGAAGACAAAAAAAGGGAATCAACAAGGTACCTCAAATAGTGAAGTACCCACTTCTCTGTCCCATTCCCTTTAAAGCTGAATGCCAGGATGGGTCTATGAATACTGACTGTTCAAATTTTAGCAAGAGAATCCATTTTCTAAATGAAGGCAATGAAGAAACTATCCAGGAACAAATGAAAATGGAAGCATGTAGGAAAAGAAAATCCAAACAACAAATCACTCTTAAAAAACAAAACTCCACAGGTCCAACAGTGAATAAATAAACATTAAAATACAAATGTAAATATACCTGTTGCTTCTTGCCTGTTTCCTTTCAGTGCTTCAAGTACATCCTCTAATGGGGTACACACTCCAAGGTTGGACAAAGAATAATACTTAGCAGCCAGGGCAAACAAATGTACATTGATAAGCTTCTCAGAGTTTTCACAAAACACACTGGAAAACATGTCATCATCTGCACTTAAAAGAAAAGGAAACAGTGCTTAACAGCTCTCTAATAGTGCTGACAGAGAACTACAGGTAATACTTAGTATCAGACACAACAGGCCATTTATCTTACTTCCGTAAGTGGGAAAACTCATTTTTCTACATCTGTATTCTCCCTTCAGAACTGAGGTCAAAGTATGTTCTTCGCTGAACTAAATGTGTAAATGTGGAAAAATCTATTGTTTTAGCAGAGCTACTTCAGTATAATTGACAGGCTAATTCAGTCAACATTATCACTTCTCTTTTGTTTACAAACTTGCTGGTTATACATTTCCTAGTCAGACCCATCTGCTAATATATGCTACTAGATTTTTAAAGCAATGCAGCTGTTTAGTATATTGAATGTTTTGATTTACAATCACTCTATTCACGTACTTTCCAAGCTGCTTTGTAAATGGTGAACCTACTGGGAGAATTAACTCAATTTTTATTTCCAGTCAGATGTGGGCTGAAGTTAGATTCCAATCTGTATTTCATTAGATTCATGATTAAATACTTCAGTTTGGTATTCCTTAGTTCTTACTTTGAAAAACATACATTTATTTTTAAGTGAAACATATTAGTATGATTCATTTATCAATTTTGAGTTTTGTATTGTCTAATTCCTATTTTAACTAAAACAATTTGTGAATTCTACATAGCTTTGCTAATAATTTTTATACATTTGTAATTCTTTTAAATATATAGAAATTAACCAGCCCAGCAATAAAACTTTTGTAAAGATTTGGAAATTTCCTGGTTTGTCATTTGTGTCATGGGTAGTCGTTGAGCAATTACAAACCTAGCACAGTCGCTTTCCTGAATCTGGCGTGACAACGGATACAGTTGTTTGTATTGACCTCGGCTCTAATGCTCTTAATTGTCTTGCATATATTACAATTTAGTGAAAACAGTCCCAACGGTGTCAACATGTTAATTTTCATGGTGTAACACTACAAGGGCATGAGTGCAGCAAACAAATTTTGGATATAAGGAAGAATAAATACTGTATAAACTATGACCAGAATTAGCATGGTTTCAGTGTCTGTGTGGTGCTTCTTACACTCCACTACAAAATCAAAAAAAGAAAAGCCACCTTTCTTTATAAACAACTTCCTTATTTGAACTTCTGAACACCCAGCAAATTTTGATTAGTGGAGGATAGAGATGTAGCAGGAGAATACAGAGTGCACTTTTTGGGGGGAAGGGGCAATTTTCCTTTCTCATGTCTCTTCTCTAAGATGTATTACAGAAAGATAAGAAATTACTTGAGTGCATTTTGAAATGACTGAAGCAAAATAAATTTGGTTTCTGACAATACTTTCAAATCAAGCAAATAATGGAAGAGACTAACATAATGGGATAAAAAATCTCACTTAACTGAAATTAAATGCAGCAATACCCATGTTCTATGACTTCCGTGAACTTGGTTATCTGGTGGAAGAACATGAATGGAACTAGCAGGATCTCCTACAAGATCACTAGTATACCACCTGTAATAACACTCCTACTCAATTTAAATTGTTGTCCCAGCTTGTTAACTAAAAGGAAAACTGTACCAAGGTATCAGAAGCCCAAATTCAAACCACAGAATGGCAATTGTTGAACTATGCGTTATTTCTGAATATTAAAAATGTTATTCTGGATGCTCACAAGAGGAAATCTAGTATGTCTTTAAATCAGTCAGCGTGTACATTTGCAAACAAAACTTCAGAGGAAAGAAACATATGCCCAAAAATTGGAATTATAGTACAAACAGTCATTTACAGTAAAAGATGAAAATACTTAAATACAGATTTGTCTGTGCCTGTGTCAAATTTACAGCAATGACGCGATAAACAAAAGGCAATACGGGAAATGTCAGCTTTTTGATATATATAAACCAGTTATCTGAATCTAAAAAGGGATCTTTTTTTCTGCAGGGTACAACTGAAAACAAGAGCTCCATGTTTTATATGGTCATTATGATGAAATATCATCTTACGAGTGTTTGAAAATATTCTTTGAAACTGATTTACAGAATATGTGTGCGATGTTCTCTGCCACACATGTGATGTCATGTGCTGCAAAATTATCTTCTTCCATATAATACTGTGCAACAGATTTTTAATTTCTTGCTTGCTAGCTTCTAAAACTGCAATCCAACATGTGTTTGTCAAAATGCCTACAGAAACATAAATAATTGTGCAGAATAACAGTTTTGTGCCAATCTGCAGTAATGTTATTTTTAATTTGCAGGGCTATGTGAGTATGAACTGAAAACTTCACATTTTCAGATCAATTCTGTCAAATGTAGCTTATGTTTTCTAATAATTTAATTTGGGATCCCTATTAGAACAGATCCTTAAAAACTTTTCATAATAGTTTGGGGACTGCAAATGCATCCATGTAAAGCTTCTCAAAAATCTTAGGAAAAAAGGCTGTACCATGTGAAATAAAAATGTCATTTACACCTATTTTGAGTAAGGTATTTGGGGACAATGAACAGAGTCTTTTGAGCATGAAAAATAAATCTGTGCTTACAGCCACACTCCAAAAAAGGTAGCTCTGTGGATAGTAGCATGTTATGAGGGCCTTTTAATACCCTTTTCAAGGTAAATATATAAAACTAAAATTCAGACAGCAGATAATTTTAAATAGAGAAGAGTAATTTCTGGTTATGTTGGGTTTCAAGATCTCTAATGGTTGGTTTCTGATCTCTAATGTTACTGAGTTACACTAATGCACTCAAGTTATGATACTAAGTTTTTCAATCTTAATACAGGCTAGCAGTGCATTTATTTTCAAACATAAGCAATGTTTGCAGGTGTCTTCACTGCAAAACTCATAATCTACTATGAAGTATTTTCATTTTATGACTGGATGGACAGATACCATGCAGTCAAATGAGTAAAGCATGAACCACCAAATCAACAAGTATACATCCATTCCATTACAGTGCCTTCTGTTAAACAGCATATTATAATTTTAAAGTTAGAAAACAGAAGCAATTCTTTTTTTTTTTTTAATTATCAGAAATAATCCCTGTAGAAACCAACAAAGAAATTCTGTATTTTAGCCACAGCATGAAGGCTTCATACCTTCCAAAAGACGTGATTCGTTTTAGCAATAAACTGACTCTTTTGTTTCAGTAATTTCTGTAACATCCATTTTGAACATAAATTGTTAGGTTATTTTAAAATCTACAAAAGAATACTCTGTCTTCCTGATTCTCATTCTACTCTACAGACCACCACTTCAGTGTTTTGAGTAATTTCATGGGCTTTCCCATAGAAATGGGTAAGATCAGAGTAATTTTCCTTTTTTTTTTTTTGATGATTTCATCTAACAATTAGTTTTGCTCCAGCCTCTATTCTCATTCAATTTTATGTCCCGTTGCTTTGAATCAGTTCTGACTCTGACATTACCCATCAAGAACATTAAGTCTTTCCTTGCTGCTTCCAAATGCTTGCTGACAAGACCATTGTCTTGTTTCCATCTGGCTCTTGAAGTTAATTCATAACCCAGTGTCTTTTTCATGCACAAATAAACTCTGTGGGTTTTCTTCCCAGATACCCCAACTCTTTAAAAATGAGGCTTACAGTTAATATTTCGAGAGGTTTCTAGATCCAACAGTGAAATGTTGTAAGTGATGTAGCAATTCACAGTTCTTCAATCTCTTTCCAAGTCCAAATCATTATCTTAGCTTGTCTTCCATGCCAAAAAGTGCACAGCTCCACATGCTACGTTCTGTGGACCCTTCCATTACGCTCCACATGCTTTCCTGTCTCACGTGCCATTTAACACAGCATTTCAGCGCTAACACAATGTGACAGCTATCTGCGCTCCCTAAGCTTTGGCACCATGCACGTTTTTCTTGGCTAAGTGCTTTGTCAGAGATTTTACCTCTGTTTTGAAACTGATCTCTTTGCTTGGGCTCAGTCCCCCCCAAATACCACAGCTTTCAGATGCTTTATCTTCATTTCTGTGCTCTGCCTGGAACAGTATTACTGGTATGTTTCCCTTCTACTTGGACTGCCGTAAATTCAGTAACACAGTGTCACAGCCGGCTTCCTCTTGAGTTACGTGAAAATTACTTAAAATATGAAGTGCCTCTTAAATAGATCTTGTCTGAAATAAAGCAGCTGTCCTCCTCTGCCAGACTCTCGGTACTGCAGGTATGCAGGAGAGTGGTGTTTAAGCCTTTTCCAGCTGTTCCCCACATCTCACGTTTCAACATCTGACTATTACACCTTTCCACTCATGGGGAGGTTTCTGTGGTTTTTTCCTTTTTTTTCCCATTTTACTTATATTGTTCAGAAACTCGTCGGGATGAAGGAGTCTGGCAGTCTGGAGTTTCGTTTCTAAACGAACAGGATGAAATTTACCCAATGAGGCAACGTCACCGCCGACGCCACCGAGAGCCTTCCACAGCGCAACTCCGGACACGGCTCCGCTCGCTCTGACCCTTGACGGCTCCCAACACACCCCGCTTTCCCGGAGCCCGCCGCTCCCGCTCCCGCCACACGCCCCGCTCCCCCGCACCCCGGCCCGGTCCCGGCTCACCGCAGGGCGCCGCCAGGGGCCGCTGCAGGCCGCCTGCGGCCCGCAGCTCTCGGATCACGGCCGCGGGGGGCGGCGCCACGAGGCGCTCCCACAGCCCGCGCGTGAAGAACTCCACGGTGTGCGCGCGGCACAGCGGCAGCGCGCGCGACACGAACCGGGCCGCGCGCCGAAGCGCGCGCGCCG
>JAWWEE010000040.1:40136561-40156539 GCA_035221455.1 Xenops minutus | reverse complement strand
GGTGCGCCGCGCCCGGAGCGCGGTGGCGGCGGCGATGGCGGCGCGGCGAGGCGGGCCCGGGCTGGGGCCCGCGGCGGGCGAGCGTGGCCGGGGGCCCGGCAGAAAGCGGCGGTGGAGGCCCGTCCTGCTGAGCAGCGTCGTGGGCAGCGTCCAGGAGGGTGAGTAGGGGCCGCTGGCGCGCCTAAGGCGGCGCCGAAGGACACCCGAGTCCTCGGCCCCGCTCCGAGCGCGGCCAGCCCCGCCGCCTTACCGCGGGCCCGGGGGCTGCGGGGCTGCCTCCCGGCGGCGAGCGTGAGCGGGGACTCCCGGGGCTCGGGGTGCAGACCCTCGCCTGGCGGGGCCACTTCGGGCCGGGCAGCGACGGCGCGCTACAGGTTTTTTCCATAGAAAGCTGTACACTTAAACATATTTGAAAACAGGTTTGGACTATTGATAGGTGGTTATGAATATGTAGAAAATTAATAGGAAAAAGAATATCGGCTTCAGCAACATGCTCCTGAATTTGCAACTTTGGAGAAAGAATTGAAAGTTACGAGTAATTTGACTTCCCTTTAGAAACTGGTTTGTTAGTGAATATTATGAAATCCTTAAGACTAATGCAATAAAAAATAACATATTAGGAAAAAAATCACGTTCTGCTTCAACTTTGGTGAGTTCTATAATGATTGAGACTGAAACGGCCCTTATATGTTGTTTTCTTTAAGGCTAAATAATTCTGTGATGTGGCATACCTTTGAAGCTGTAGAAAAGGTACACATGTAGAGAGAAAGCAGTAGCCATAAAATATTATTTTTTAAGTGAAAAGATGTAAGGGATTATAAATATAGCATAATACAATGATTTTTAGTGACTTTTTTCCCTTGTGTCACTGCAGGTGCAGACTGCTGCCGGTGTTATTGTCAGTGTCTTCCTGAGACTACCTTTAGCAGCTTATTTTGGAATTTTTTTGATGTTGCTTACGAAACTATCAAAAGTAAAGAAGTTAGATGTTAATACTTAATTTCACTGGGTTCAAAAAGCATTGGCAAAGGTGTATAATGTTGAGTGGGCATTAAGTAGCAACGTTTGCTATGTTCTCTCAGGTTTAGGCAATAATTTTCAGTAAATCTGTACAAACTTCATTCCTACTGTAGGGAACAGATTAATAATTTCCTTGAATTTATGGCTGGTCCTTATGAAAATTGACACACACAGTGGCTTTTTCCATTTTGGAAACAAAATGGATTGAAATTGTCCTGACAGCATTTGAATGGTTTGGTACTATTTGAGTGAAGGTGTATTTAATTCCCTTTTTCTTATGTTTTCAGGACGAGGATTTGCATTTCGGAGGAAACAGAAGATCGAAAGACAGTACAGAAAATTATTGAAAAAGGGAAGAAAGGTCCATTCACAACAGGAGGATCAGTTTACTGATACCTATCCAGAGCACTTGAAACATCTTTACCTTGCAGAGGAAGAAATGCTTAAGAAACGGCGCAGGACACCAGGGGATTCAGTGTTATCAGAAGAAAAGCTTAATAAAGCAACAGAGTAAGTTTTTAAAATATGTCTTTAAAAACAAGTAATTGTTTCAATCGTTAAAGAAATAATTTAGATCTTATGTTCTTTGTGGACTTCAGTGTGGTGATGTGCTTTACTAAAAATGTATTAGTTCTTAAATATTTTTCCAGATTGTTAGGAAAATAAATTGCAATGTAACTAGTTTTGTACTTGAGACAATGAGGCATCATTGCTCAGTATTGCCACAAGGTGGAGATGAGAATAAAGCAATTTTTTTGTTTTCTTCAGAAGAGAGTGGTATTTTTAAATGAAATTATGAGCAAATACCTTCTTTTTGGTTTTGATGATCTGTTTGATTCTTCTTGATGCTGATGGCTACTTTTCAACTTTTTGTAGTGCAAGTGATAGAGGAATCCAAAACTTACATTGTGAACAGCTGCTAAATATCTGGCAAGGCTTATATTTTTAAAGTGTGAAATGTCTTTGCTACCACACTGTTTATGTAATGGCGTTGCTGTAAATCAGAAAAAAAAATAAAAATGTCAGAAAAATCCACTCAAAGTAGTGGGACAGTAAATACCAGACAAATGGCACTGGTCTTCTGTTTTCCTTGGTAAAAGATGCATGGGCAGTCTTTTATATTGCAGCCTGGAAGGAGCATAATTGTAGTTCTTTATTTCGCAATAGTGTACCTTTTCAGTACCTAATTTCAGAACATTAATATGCCATCTCATTCAAGAAGAAACTTTTAGAAAGGCATTGTTACTACTATGCTTTTTCACCTTGCCACGTCAGCATCACTTCTCTGGCAGGCCGTCTGCCAACAGCTGGCTGTCCTCATATCTCTGCAGTTGCATCTACATGTTGGAACTAGAAAAAGACAATACAGCTCTAAGCTAGGGCATTCAGTTTTTCTAGCTCTGAATAGCTTGCATGATGGGGAAAACTATTGTAGGCACTCTTTAAACTGCAGGTGAAGATCCAGCAGGTAAGATATATGTGTTATTAAAAGTTGTATGCAGTTCGGTTTTTGGTGCATTTGGCACTACGGGAGTTCAGTTTGCTGTGTTTTCATGCTGACTGCTCACTACATGGCATGAAATGGTGTTGGGTGTCGTGTAAGACTGGTGCAAATAGGTCTATGTACAGTGTAGAAGGATGAATCTTCTGAAATCGGTGTTTGTAATTAACTTCCCTGAATATGCAAAAAACCAGTGGAAGACTGCTGTGATTCTGCAGTGGCTGTGGGATATATGGTTATGTCTGCTTGATTGCAATCAGTGTCTGAAGTACATGTACTTTTTCTTACAGGTCAGTTATGACTGAAGGAAAGTTTAAGAAGAAAACATCCAATCAGAAGGCAAAAGAAGAGTATGAGAAAATAAAGGCTGAGCGTGCTAGAAAGAAAGAGGTAAATCTTAAACAGAGTTCTTTCTTGATCTTAGGCAAAGACTAGATTAATACCTTTTCTACCTGCCAGTCTCCCAGACAGGACAGTAGGAGAATAATACAGGTATTACTACTCTTTCAGTCTTTTTCAACTTGACAGTAGTATTCAGGCATGCAGATGTTCAGAGTATCATTCTCTTTGTTCTTACTATTTTTGTCTTGCAGTTGCCATTAGCAGGATTTTATTAAGTCAGTTGATACATCAAGGAAAGCTTAGAGCTTGATCTAATATAATCCCAGGGGATTATATTAGACCTCTTAAATATTGTAGAAGAATTAATAACAATACCGTCATCTTGTGATGAAAAATAAAATATCCGTCCTATTTCTTAACGATGTTACCATAGTGCAGTCTTCATTTTACTTTTTTTGTACTTTAACCAGTAGTGAAACAATTAAATTTAACAGTATTCATGGCCAAAATCTTTAGTAATTCCCCTTATTCTGATTTAATGGGATTTATTTTTACAGGATGTATCTTAATATTATCATTGTTGAATAACTCACTTGAATTATTGATTTGAAAGATCCTTATTTAACTACAGTACTCTCCCAGCACATTGTTTGTTGCCCTGTAAAGTGGCACACGGTGTAACATGTAACATGTCTTGCATATCTTGGTCCTATCTCTCTGTCCCATGTAGACGTGTCCGGTATCCTGGCACATCTGCATTGTCAAGACATTTACATGGGAGCTGCCTGGATCGCACTCTTGCTTTCTTGCACTGAAGAGAAGAAAGCGGGGAATTTTTTGCCGCTTTGTCATTTAAGGATAATCAATAATCAAGGAGCATATTTTACAGAAGGGAAGTGGAGTGCATTGTAGCCACAAATCTTATTGTAGGAAAACTTGCCTAAAACTTCAAGAGAAGAGCCTATATAATGTGTTTTGATTGCAGTATGTGCTGAAAGAACATCCTTATTAAGCTTTTAAGATTAATGGTATTTCTAATGTCAGTACAATACCTAATTGTCATTATCTGTACAAAAATAAATTTTATTGCTGATAAGTATCTTCATAGCCATAGAAGATGTGTAATGGTATCATAATTGTATACCTGTATTTAATTTCAGGAAGCAGAAAAAAGAAAACAACAAAGAGAAGAAGCTCAACGGTTGTACAAGCAAAAGAAAATGGAAGCTTATAAAATATTGAGTAAGAAGACCAAAAAAGGACAGCCAAATCTAAACTTACAAGTAGAGTTTCTTCTTCAGAAAATACAGCAAAATACATAAACCTCTGATATATTTGAGTATAATGGACATTTTATTAAATTATTTTTAATAAATAATGTAATTTTGCTTCTATATTACTTTTGTTATTGGTTTGATTTATTTCCTCAGTCCAGTAGTGATAAATTAATCCTGAAAATACGTATTCTACACTGAGAGTGAGAGAGATTTGGTACCTTGAAAATAAATGGTCTGTATTTCTAAACTTAAATTCTATTAGCTACATAACATTGTGAATTCAAAATCAGTAGGGCCTAGAACCATCTGAACATAAATCTAACACTTTCTGCAATTGTGACTACTAAAACTATACTTACTTGAGTGGACTGGAGTGATACATGCAACATATTTGATATCTCATGAACTGCCAATTCTAGGAGTATGATTTGTGTGCTCTTAGGGTTTGGCACATGAAAACAAAGAACATACACTATACTTGGATGGCTATTATTTGTCATTTTCCACAAGGAATGAAAGCTATCAAAGGTCCAAAAATGGATTGAATGTAAAGATCTTGTGGACTTGACAGATACTTTGTGCGTAGTGATTTTTACTTTGGTGATTTATTTTCATAATCTTAAGTATGACTTTGTGGCTATGGTGGATCAGGTGAATGTGTTGAGGCTTTGATATACTGAGCATATCAAGTTTAAATATTTTTTATTTGTAACGTATTTAGAAAAAGGATTCTTTTAAACCTGAATTTGTAGATGCAGTCAGTATCTTTGATCTAATACAATGAAAGCATTCTTTGTAAGTCTAATAAGTTTTCATTACAGGAGAATAATATTGTATATTTTCCTCTATTTCAGTCTACTTTGGCAGCCAAGAAATAATACTGAGTTTTTTTCCTGCATAGAATAAAGATTAGATAGTAAAGGAATATATTGGAAGAAATTTCTTAGAACATGCTTCATGAGATATGCAATATGTTTACAGTATTGCAGTATTTGCAGTATTACATTATTTCATTTAGTAGTTGATGTCAACTGCAAAAAAAGCACTGTTAAATGAAGAATAGCTTAGGAGTTTGAGTAGGCTGAAACATTACTTGTGTGAGTATCCTGAGGCTTTTTCCACCTCATCTTGTAATACTTCTAGCAAGGCTTTGAATCCTTATGCTGCAATGTCATTTGGAAAAACTGAAAACAAGGCATAAGCTACTGCACCAACAGAAAATGTGAAAGCTTTTCCTGAAATGCACATGTCCGTTCTATGAGAAGAAGGGAGTGCAAATTTGACATACTTATTCTATGTTAGACTTTTCCCTCTCGTTTTGGTCTAGAGAGTCTGTTTAGGTTCTTGTCATCCTAGACTGTCAGTTTTTATTTTAAAAAATGAAAACTACAGGTATTTGCAATTACTATTTTTGAGGGTTTTTTTTATCAGAAGGGCAAAAGACTTAAAACATTAGCTTGGTGTAGCTTGTGAATAACATGAATGTCTTCAATGTGAATTCATGCTTCTTCCATTTTTTCTTCACCTGTGTCTGTTACCGTATGATCTCCATGATGCTGAAATGTGAAAAAGAGGAGCATAAGTCCTTTTGCTGTTCCTTCTTGTTTTATAGTCACACGCTCGGCTCTCTTCTCTCCAGTTTGTTTTGTATTCTCTGAAAGCCTGCAGATCTCAAAGTGCTGATGTCTTTCCAGTACATCATCTGAGTTAGATGAAGTGGAAGGGATAGACCTGCACAGTTTGAAATTTTATTCTTGTATATATAAGCTGTATAGTTGGTGAACGCAGGCAACTTGCCACGTATCTTTTTTTCTTTTCCCATTTCATTATAGACCAGTGAAGCTGTGAATCTGAAATATGGAAGGAAAGAAAGTGCAATACATCTATGTTTTCTTTTTGGTTCCAGTGAATAGAACTGAGGCTTTCCTTGCTCTTTTTGCAAATAACTTCCTGCTAAATCATAATAGTAATTTAAATGGATCATCTCATTAAGATAATTTTGGCAGCATAAGGACTTTCTTACCCCATACCTGTCTGGAAAGAATTGTTTTCCTTGCCACAAATAGGAAAAACAAAACAAAAACTTTGATCTGTGAAGTTACAAAGGCTTTGGTAAAGTGGGACAATGTAGGCTTTGGATTTTTTTATGTTTACAGTCTGGTAAATTGTGCCTGCACTAAGAATTGAGTAAAGAACATAAAGTTAAAAATTTGATTCTTATTGTCTGTTTCTGCTTTAACAAAGTAATGTTTTAAATCATTAATCAAAGAATTTAGAAGCAATTCTAAATGGATTAATGTACAGAAGTGTTGTGAGCATGAGGAAAATGCAAAGACACATCACTTAAAGTCAGTGAAGGCAATACAAACCTCTGAAATACCAATTTCCATAGAATTTTTATTACCTCATGCATGCCTTCTGGAAAATTCTGATTGGATAGTTAATAATGAACTGAGGGCCATGCAGCTAGCTTGCTGACTCCTCTAAAGCAGGACCTTTATGGGATGTGAAAAAGAAACACTAAAAGTCTTAAGTAGTTCAGTCTGAATTCTTGGTAAAATAATTTTTAGTCCATTCATAAAGCTGCTGTGTAACTGGACCTACAACAAACTGCTCTCTACCTTTTATGTATAGCTTTGTCATGAACTTTGTTTTCTTTTATGTAGTTTTTGATTAATAGCAATCAAGTCTGGATTTATGTATTTTCCCCTAAAGAGGTTATTCCTACATTTGTATCTCTTTTTTAAATATCTTACTATCAACCCAGCTGAGGAAACACAACACGTTTGTTAAGAAACTGTATTTGAGGCTCCCGCTCTGAGGATTAAAAAGGAAAAAAAAATAAATGAAGCTAACTGCTTTGCAGATTTAATCAGTCAATCCTTGCTCACTAGAAAATGTATGTGCTGGTTTTGGCTGGGGTTGAGTTAATTTTCTTCACAGGGGCTAGTACATGACTATGTCTTGCATTTTGCTGAACACAGTGACAATAATGTTTTTGTTGTTGCTGAGCAGGGTTTGCACAGAGCCAAGGCCCTCATACTGCCATTCTGGCAAGGAGACTGTGGGTGCCTGAGAGTTTGGGAGGAGACAGCCAGGACAAGTGACCCCAGCTGACCATGTAGTGAAAGGCACTCTGAGACACAAAACGTAGTAAATAAAAACAACAATCAGGGAATTTCTGAAATAGTTTTTTAGCAATTGAAGGTAGTTTTGTTTGTCCTATTTTAAGAATAAATATACCATTCTAACTCTATTCTTAACATTTTCTGTAGTCAGTGAGGATGCTGTCAAGCAGCAAATAGTCTCATCTGACCATAAATCACAGGTATCGCTCCTAGAAATACATATCTATTTTTAGGAGTTCATGGTAGCTAGTTCTAAGGTACCTAGACTTCTAGAAATGTCTTGTGTCTTGAAGAAGCCTTTGCAAGTGTCATCTGCCAACAACATTTAAAGTTTGTGATTCACAGTGCAGTTCTGTTAAAATTTAGAGAGAGTAAAAAATAGTAAACCATCCTGAATGCATCACACAGCTGACTAGGACAGGGCAGCAGGTTGCTGTGTTCTGCAGTAACTTTTGAGCAGGGAGATGTTCATTTTGTTATAGTAATTTCTCTCTCCCTAAATTTATTTTTAGTATTTTTAGTTCAAGAGTAATGATTTGCTACAAGGCAGGTTATTTTCTTTTTCCTTCATTTTTTCCTCTTTTTTTTTTTTTCTCTTGTTCCTTTCTTCTCTTCCCCCCGCTTCTGTGCTATAATGAAGTACAAGGGCTTAAGCTGCCAATGGCAGATGGAATGTACGTAACATACAGTTGCTGCCATGTCACTTTGATCTAAAAGTCAAAGGTATGCTGACACAAAGTTAGAAATAATTCTTCTGTTTAACACTTTAAAAAATTTAAAACTATTGTAGAGTATGTTTTCGCTCAATGCCCAACAAAAGATGTTAGATTGTTTTAAGAAGACCCAGGTGGTAAAACATGTACGGTAGCAAGACAATGCTAGATTATGAAAAGACCTTAATTTTTTTATCATTCAGTTGTTAATATTTGCATTCAATTTATTGTCCAGTTCCGTTAGATCAAATATGATGTAAAATAAAGGAATACACTTCCTTTCAAAATAGAATCCTATATGGAATACTTATCAATTAATTTTTTAATTCTTTCTTAGCTTCAAGGACTAGTGATAGATTTGTATGTGGGAGTATCCACTGGAATAGTGAGGCTGCTGCTGTTAAGTTCTTGTTTCTCCAAGAGCTGCATATGCTAATTTAGTGTTTATATTAAACAGTTTTCAGGCTGATATATTTTATCATTCCTACCTACACCAGTTTTGGCTTTCTCCCTTATGACAGGACTGCTATATTTTTATTGAGGATTTTCCAGGGAGGAATGGAGGGAGCTGCCCTCCACAGATGGCCATCTCATTGGCAGGAAATCCATCTGGTCTCAGCATGTAGGATTTATTGTGCACATACAAGCTCTACATTCAGTGAGCACGCAGTATATCTGATCTGGCCCAGACTTATCAGGTTTATGGCAGGAAGCTTTACAGCTGATCTGCATAGATATTGAGCATTTGAAACTTCAAGAAATTTTGCTGCATGTTTATGTACATGGCGCAAAATTAGCTTTCTCAGCATCTCTGAATGTTTGCAACACATCATTCAGGTCTGCGTCCACACTACTGGGTATTGAATAGTTATTTGAAAATGTGTCAACTCATCAAAATTCATCAGACAGCATTATGGGAAACAAAAAGTCCACTAACACCATATATTTTATAATCCTATATGTTAATAAATTAAAGCCAGGTATTTTTTTCATAAATGCAGTTCCTTTTGCTTTAATGTCCTTTTTCAGTTTGCATCTTATTTTCTGATAATTGTTAAAAATCCCCCAGAATTCTGCACTTAGAATCATGGAACATATATATGCTGGATGTAGAATGTTTCTTCTCAGATATAAAGCTGTAATATGTGATATTTTGTATTCCACTGTAATTGTGAATGTGGGATTTTGTCATCTTAAGAAATATGTTATAATTTCTACTTGTGAACACAGCACACGTTTCATTCTCCAAAGACAATGCTGTGAAAGTTTTTTTTCTGCTTTGATTTTTCCAAATAATGGTCCATCTGTAGAAATTATAGGTATAAAAAGCATGAGTTCATACTGTGTCACAAATTTTACTGATATTCATGATTTTATTTCTCCTACTTACTTTATTTTGGTGGGGGTTTGTATTTTTTCCTTATAGATAAATAAAGCTGGTATCTTCAGTGGAAAATAGTATTTGGGTTTAATAAGGTAGACTGGGTTCCTTTCAAAGCAACGTGGTATGCAGTAAAATACATTTAGTGGTTGACAAACCATGCACATTAAAATATCAACTTACTTGTAGTGTATTTTTTACAATTGTTGTATAGGTGTCAATACACTGAATTGTGCTGCAGCTCTGAAAACACAGAACTACTTGATGTGCACTATTCTCAAGATTAAAACAAAGAGGATGTAATTTTCACATCCACATCAAGAGCTGTAAACACTGATCTGATTAGCAGGCTATTCCTTAAGATAGTCACTTTTAATTTTAAAACTATGTCTTGCTGTCAATATTATTTTAAAACCAAGTATATACATCATTGTGTGGTAATTTCAGTTTCTAAACCTGTAAGTGTATGAGCTTTTTCTCCTGGATCCTTACAGTATTCTGCTCTAAAGGCAGTTGAAGGCATGCTGATAAATTGCCTTTCCACTAAGAGGAATAAATCATGCCAAAACTTCCAAACATTTTGTATTAACAAATATTTGCTTTGGGTGCGCAGGAAGGGAAGCCCCATCAGTGGGGCTTAAGCACATGCTTGAAGTTAATCATATGTAATAAGAGAAATAAAAAATTACCCCTTCCTTCCTCTCACCTCTTACCTTGTTTTGTTAGGTTTTCCCTTAAGTTGCAGCCTAAGTCTTAGAATTTTTACTTGTTTCTGGAAGAGTAGGATGTTTTCTTTGTTGTTGTTTGGTTGGTTTTGGTAGGTTTTTTTCCTTACAGGAAGAACCAGAAGAAGATCTGGAGAACTACAGGCTTAACAGTTTGACATTGATGCCAGAGAAGGTCATGGAGCAGATCATCCTGAGTGCCATCACACATCAGGTGCAGGAAAACCAGGGGATTGGACCCGGCCAGCACAGAAGCATGTGAGGCAGGTCCTGCTAGACCAAGCTGATCTCACGCTACGTCAAGGTGATGTGCTTAACAGGTATGGGAAGAGCTGTGGATGTTACCTAGCTGGACTTTAGCAAAGCTTTTGACGCCGTCTTCTGCAGCATTCTGCTGGCGAAAAAAACTGGCTGGATGGCTGGGCCCAGAGAGTGGTAGTGAATGGAGTTATGTACAGCTGATGGCCAGTCACTGGTGGTGTTCCTCAGAGCTCAGGATTGGAGCCAGTTCTGTTTAGTATCTGCATCAGTGACCTGGATGAGAAGATCAAGGGCACCCTCCATCAGTTTGCAGATGATACCTCAAGTGGGTAGGAACCTTGATCTGCTGGAGGATAGGAAGACTGCAGAGGGATTTGGACAAGCTAGATCGATGGGCTGAGGACAACGGTATGATAAGGCAAAGTGCCAGTCCTGCACTTGGGTCGCAACAACCCCATGCAGAGCTACAGGCTGAGGGAAGAGTGGCTGGAAAGTGGCCCAGCAGTCTGGCAAAGGACCTGTGGGCACTGGCTGACAGCCGACTGAACATGAACCAGCAGCGTGCCCAGGTGGCCAAGAAGGCCAATGACATCCTGGCTTGGATCAGAAACAGTGTGGCCAGCAGGACCAGAGCAGTCCCTCTGGACTTGGCACTGGTGAGGCCACACCTTGAGTGCTATATTCAGTTCGGGGCCTCTCACTACAAGAAAGACATTGAGGTGCTGGAGCAGAGAAGGCAACAAAACTGGTGAAGGGAGTGGAGCACAAGTCCTGTGAGGAGTGACTGACGGAGCTGGGGTTGTTCAGCCGGGAGAAGAGGAGGCTCAGGGGAGACCTTATTGCTCTCTAGAGCTGCCTGAAAGTAGGTTGTAGCCAGGTGGTGGTCATGCTCTTTTCCCACTTAACAAGTGACAGGACAAGAAGAAATGGCCTCAAGTTGCACCAAGTAATGTTAAGATTGGATATCAGGAAAAATTTCTTCACCAAAAGGAGTTTTTCATGAAAGCTTTAAATGTCAAGTAAATTCTGAATATTGTTCATAACTTCAACATTCACAGCTGATGAAATGCTAAAGTTTTTTGACTAGAAGGTAAACCTACACTTAATACTCTGTGTATAATGAAAACAAAAACTGTTTGCCAAATTCCTTGGTTCTGAAAGGTACAGGTATTCTACAAAAGTAACATGTAGTCGTGACTTTCGTGGTAGGACCCTTAATTTTTTAATATTTTCAGCTTTTTGAAGATTCTTGGGTTGTATTGTAAACTCTTACAATAGATCATCACTTCCCTTGGATTTGGATTCACAAACCAAAAACATGGGTATGGTGACGTTTGGATATTTACTACGTAAGGAAAAACTCATAGCTGAAAGCAAAAAAAAGGGGAAAAAATAGGAATCAGAAGTCAGTTTAACCTGAAATGTGTAGGTATGACTGTCATAGTTTTTTATTTCCTGAGAAGGTCATTTGGCAAATGTAAATTTAAGCTACCTCATGCCTTTAGCAGTTGCAAAAAACACATACCATTATGAAACAAAACAATAAAAAAAACCCAGAAGCTTTGCCTGTCAGTTTGCATTAGGTATCTCTCAGAACAGTGTAGTCTCCTAAAACCTCATGAAATTAATGCAGAAATTGTCCAACCTGTGGTATAAGAAATGTAAGAACAAATGATCAGTGTACAACTTGTTTGCAGTTTGAACTATTATCTAATATGTTTGGGCTATTATTCCTCCTTCACCAAAATCTAATTTGTACATAAGACTGAAGACTTTTGCATCTGTTATCAATTGCAGAGTATTTACAGGCTGAAAAGCTTTTCATTATCATTTAATTTCATTGTCTTTTAGTTTCAGTTCTGTAGTAGTATTAATAAATCGTAAACAGTTCTTTGCAGAGAATAGCAGGGCTACTGTATGAGAAAGGCTTATTCTGAAGTGGGTTTGGCATTAGATATATGGAAGATGCCTTCCTTACAGTGGTGGAGGATCAGAGAAGTGTATTTTCTACTTCTCTTACAGGCACAGAACAGGGTCTTGTTCTTCTTCCTGGCTTGGGACAAAAGCATTTCCCTAAGCTGTGTTTTCTTCTTTAATATATTCAATGTGCACTTCCTCATAAGCGTAGATTTTTTAATGGATTGTGACACATCACAGTAAAGTTTGGGGCCTGACAGAAAAGAAGGGGATGGAAAGCACAGACAGCTGGAGAACTGGTAACAACTGTGTGTTTCTTAGTATAAACAATATTCAGCATATATGAACGGCCATTTTGCAAAAATGGTGCATATACATGAAATAAGTAATTTAGCGGAGAAGGTCACATCTACAGAACTTATTTTGTTCTAAGCCTTTTAGGATATATATCCAGGATAGTTCTTTCACTTTAAATCAGGGTTGCCATTGCAAGTAACTAAATAATCTCAACTGAAAAAAAAGAAAAAAAAAAAAAAAGCCAGTAGAACATACTTTTCTTTAGTTTGCATATGGAAAATGAATATTACAAAGTAAAGAGTTATTTATTACCAAAAGTCAGCGTTGTAATCTGGTTTACGTTTATTTTAAAAAATAAAACTAATTTCAGATTTTTATATTTAAAAAAACCCAAATCACTCTGAAATTTAAGTTTTTGTCTGGTACCAAATGGATTTGGATGTTTCCCAAGTAAGGTCACAGAGTCACAATATTCTGAGCTGGAAGGGGCCCACAAGGATCATCAAGTCCAACTCTTAAGTGAATGGTCTGTACAGGGATTGAGTCCGTGACCTTGGCATTATTAGCACCATGCTCTAACCAACGGAGCTAATCTCAGGGTTTCTATAGCAACAGGAAACATATTATGAAAACAATATTAAAACATTTTTAAACATCTCATATTGTAGTTACCTAGCTGCAGAAAATCATATCAAATACCTGTCTCCATTTCAGCTGAGCCACTCCACAAAAAAGATAGAAAGAAACAATTTGCAGCGCCCATGCTTCCATTAGTACTGTGTCTGTGCATGCACTTTTCAGGGGCTCTTCTTGTTCTTGCTTGAAAAAGCCCACTGGGTGGAGGCATGGAGCTAAATTTCATCAGGAGGCAGCCATTTGTAGATGACTAAGTGTAAAAGGCGGACGGGACATTAAGATTGAAACCTGATAGCCCTGTTTAATGAAGCTTTTGAGACTTGCTTGTTATTTGAAGTTGTACACATCTCCCTTAAAACCTACTGATTATAATAGAAACCTTTTTGTGAACTGCTCAGATGTATCTCTTATTTTTATGCTGTCCAGTTACAATTTCCGCCATATCCTGCTGATTACACAAACAATACTGCAACAGTTGCATGTGTGTTTATCCTTCCTAAGCTACATGGAAGGAAATCTGAAGCCTCGCAACACAACTCTAGTAAATTTTTTACTCTTATGAGAGCTGATTGCCATTTTATCAATATTTTTTGCTTAATAGGGGTCCCAAAGCTGAGCAGGGCTAACTGTTCTACAGGCCATTGTGCATTGCAAATGCTTTGTTTTCTACTACATTACATGCTTACCCAATGCTAAATAAGAATCTTGGCCACAACTTGTCAATTTGTCATCTGAACTTGCTGCATGGCTAATAGAATCAGTGAACAACCCTTCTTACAACAGAAAGTAATCACAAACCCACAGCTTCCCTGGGCTTGGCTTTCTCCTGCAGGTGCTGCCAGCTGTGGGTGGGCATTCTGGTTGCTGTCTGACACAGACAGCTCAAATGCTTTTAGCCATGTGAGACCCTGCTCCAGAGGACTAATCGGAAATGCCGCAGGGGATGTGCCTGCATTCATCTGCAGTGGTTCAGCTGAAGGAGTTGCTTCAACAGGGCCAGTGACCTCGCAGACAGAATTGGGAGTGAAGGGTCAAAAGGAGACTATTTCACATCCATTACATACATAAATAGGGATTTTTAATGGAGCACTGTGAGGTGCTGGGATTTGATAGTTTCTGCCTAATCTGCATTTCTGGGCCTTGGACACACTTTCAGCCCAGAACCTCTCTGTCAGCTGTAATGGTAGTGACATCTGCCAGTGACTGTTCTTCTGTTGATGTATCTCAAAGCAACTTTGTATAACGTCTTCTCTGCAGAACTGTGTGGGAAGGAAAAACAAAGTTAAATGAGACCTAGTTAGAAGCTTGACAAATATCTTCATCGTCAGCTCGTTAGTGGAGGCATAAGTACCACAAGGTCAAACTTTGTAATTTTGTCTATAGATGCCCATTCTGTGCTCCTTGTTCCTGGGAAATGCTTGTAGAAGGTCTCCAGAGGAATTGCAATTACTAAGTGGAGTCTTGGCAAATATTGACCCATCTGTGAGACAAGTCAGTGCCCCAGGGTCAACCCATGTGACTGCTGTGCTGATGCAGTGCTATTATGCTCCCTTTATGGGCTGGTTCGCTTGGGTATCTTCAGTTGGGTACAAATACAGTCTTCAGCTGGGACAGATGCACCTTTAAAGTACAAAAGCAGAAATTTATTGATTAACATGAAACTGATAGCTATAAGTTGATGAGCTGTTAGTCTAAATAACTTCTTGTTGTGCCCACAGCCTCTGGTGTGAGGAATCTTTGCTGGGAGGCTGGAATCAATTAGAGGGAGGGAGAGTTGGACACCACTACACATCCCCTCTGCTTCAGCGTGCTGTCTGCCACCAGCTGCATCAGCACTGCCAGCTGGACCCAATACTTCACAGCTAGCTCCAAACTGAACAGACTAGCCCAGCTAACCTCCCTGCTGTTTTCCCATTAGGCCTTTAAACTTCTGTGTGCTGTCATTTTCTCCCTTGTATTCCTCAGTGTGACTTTTGCCTTTTCTGTCGCTTTACAGACCTTCTCACAGCACTTCCATGGCAGTTTAAGCCAAGGTTACTCTGCTGTGTCTCGTGAGACCCAAGTCTTGGATGATCAGTCCACTGGAAAGAGGCCTTTGGATGGGGTTACAGAGGGAGGGTTTCAGCCTGTGCACTGACCCATGCAAAGGTGAGCAGGAGTTCCTTCCTCTGGAGAATTAAATTAATATAACCTATTCTCTTACTTTTCACAACTCAGTCTGAATTACAAAAAAATCACAATTTCTTGTTGCTTTAAGCCACTTTGGATCCTGGAAGCAGTGTTTTGGTCCGGGTCAGGGTCCTCCGTATTCAAGTTCAGGAGTAGATCATATGATGTGATACCTGGTTCCTTTAACCCCGGTCCCATTTATCTTTGCCCCTGACATTCCTATTTGCCCATTCCTGTGGCCTGCCTAGGTCTGAATCGAAGTCCTGCTTTTGAGCATGTTGATTTGTATCCTCAGTTTGGTGTCCAGGCCAGTAAAAAATGTCAGACATGACAGGTCCCAAGGCAGACTCTTGTGTTACTCCACTTGTCACCAGTTCTAAGTAGTACCCCATGACCCTTTGAATGCAGTCATCCAGCAAGTTCTTATCCATGCAGTAACCTGTTTAGGAATATTTTATTTTATTTAAAAAAAAAAAAAAGTAAATATGCCATGTGTATCTTGTTTTGGTTTTTTCCCCAAGTAGTGAGCAGAAATATTTGTTGAAAATTTCCTGAAATAGCATTGATAGGATTCCATTTGTACTAAATAGAGCTCAATTAACTTTATATTCCTTATTGTCAGCTAGAGCTTTCTTGTTATCCTTTAATTTCCTCTATTGATTTTCTATGATTTCTTATTGATATTTATTTCACTATCCTTTTTTTCTGTTCTTTTGAACACAAAAAGGATTTTTTTTGTTAATCTGTACAACACTGTGATGATGTATATATGTAATAAAAATGAAAATGTAGAGGTACTAATTTATGTGCATAAATTTAGCTCATTATTGAAAAAATTAACATCATAGAAGAGGCAGTGATACTCCACATGCAAATAGTAATAGCTGTTATACTTGTATACTTGTTATACACCTAACAATCCTGAAGTAAAAAAATATTGTCACAAGTATTTTTTCCTATTTTCTAAAATCTACTATGTCACCCTGGCATCTCTAAGTGTATAGCATCTAGGGGGGGAAAGAAACCTTTCCACTGAAGATTTTACACCCAATTTTATCAGCTGTACCAAGATTATTCTTAAAATCTTATATAATTATTTTGAAAAAAACTTCATTCAGCTCAGTAATATTAGGTTTTATCCACCCTGACAGATGATGAGTTAGCTCATAGAATTATAAATTTTTGGAGCCCAGTTCCAGTGATCATGTCTCGATTATATTTGTTATGTGCAAATTACCTACTAGGGAAGCAGTAAGCTTATAATACTTAAAAAGTTACAGTACAACCCTGGCATACACTTGACATGTAAGGATCTTCTAATTCTAGCAAAAAAATACAAGTTTATTACAATACAAGGTTGTAAAATAGCTAGATTACTTGTTTATGACTTTGAATACTTTTATGATCTAGATTTATGATGAACTCAACCAATCCAAAGATTTACAAAAGAAAGTTCTCTTGTGTATTTATGCAGATTTTCTCCTGACATTCTCCTGAGACTAAATGTGTAGTATATATAAGTTGTGGAAACTTAAAAATTTTATTTTTCTCATGAGTTTTATGGGTAAATGGATGTTTTCCAAGTGAAATAATCACTGAGAGCTTGTTTACATAATTTGATTGACAAACACCTCAGTACAATTACTGACAGACTGTGAAAAAATTCCCAGGGAAAAGTATAACTGAAGGGCTTATTTTGTTTGCTGTAGCTCTAGCAGTATTTCTAACAATAGTGTATGTACAACAGGGAATGTTTTATATAAAAGCGAGTGTTTGTTAAATCTCATGTTTTGTTCTAAGTGGCTTTTCAAAACACAATCCTGCTAGACCATTGAACTGTAATTCTATGGATTGAGATTTCTTTGATACCCACTCAGGATAATTATGCTTATTTGTGGTTGGAATCTGTGGGCTGTACTTGAGGAAGTAAAGCAGGAATTCCTGCAGAGCTGGAGTGAAGCAGGGGGAGGAGAACGCACACTCAGCCTGTGAGTGTAATGTCTGTCACGTGAAGCTTGAAGAGTCATCTCAGTTTGAACCGGAGAGTTGGTAAACTAGTTGCCATCTCAGCTCCTTTCTGTAAAAGCCTCCCTGAAAGATGGTACCCATCTGCTAACATTAAGCTGAGACTGTAACAGGTAGGAATTATGCTAGCTTGGCACCACTTTATCCTGCGTGGTGTAAATAGTCCTTTTCCCCTTGAATAGTACTCAGCAGAACCAGTCCATTAGTGAGCAACAGGAGAGGGTGGGACAATTAAGTGACTGTCCTGTTTTCTCTTATACCTTTTATTCTTCGATGTTTGGCCAATGCTTTATGGAAGCAAAATTCAGCCTGCACATTATGCACATTTTCTTCCGCTCATGGTGCAATTGAATCTGATATGATATATTTATATTCTGATTGTTCTACCAAAACATTTTAAATAGTAGAATGATTGATAAGTAGTAGGTAGCAATGATTTTTATTTCCTTCATGTGTACCATCATAAAAAGGATATTAATATTATCTGCAGCATTCAAACTTGTTCCACAGTCTTGAACACCTCTGCAGTTTTGACCTGCAGAGAGAGACTAAAAAGGCACTGGGTGTACGTACCCATGCTCATGTATGTATATGCATATGTGTGTGCACCCGCGTGGGTACACGCTTAAAACATGAAGATGTTACATACTCAGCATTACTACATGCTTTCCAATGTCTGATTTTCACCCTGGGTCCATAAAACAATTTGTTTTAAGAAAGATCAGTTCCAGGGAAGCAATCACATTCTTTGCAACAGATATTAAGAAACCATGACACATTTGAAGCCATACCTCTGAAGTTCTTGATGTTTTTCTTTGTTCGTCTTTTTGAAGGCTGTTGTTACTTTTCTTGTAGTATTCGATGACAGTAATGTTCAGATACTTTTCCTTTTTCTCTAATATTACACTGATTATGTTGTTTCACTACCTGAAAATTGGAGGTAAGATTTCTTTGGCTGGGCTTGTCAGAGCCTGCAAGTGTTCTGCTGGAAATCAAAAAAACTGATTTTCAAGTCTGAAGATGTTACTTTTCCACTCTAACCATCAAATGAGGAACTTTTCTTAGCCTGTTTCAGAGCAAAAGTATCTGTTAAATGAAGTCTAGTGACTTGGGAGCAGAAAAAATAAACCATCTTATGGGATATTTCTGGTGGCTGGTCAATTCTCTTGAGTGAGTAGAGTATACCTTCCAAGTCAATACCTTGGTTATGCTTGTTTTGGGGTTTTGCTGTCTTCCAAAGCAAAAGAGAAGGAATATGAACTTTTTTTTTCCCACTTTTCCTCTTAATAACCCTTTCCCACAGAGCCTCACAACATTTTCCCCAGAGAGCCTAGAAACAATGAATATTTTACAGATTGAGCATCTTCCTTCTTGGTTTCACTTCAAGTCAGCAAAGCCTGCTTTCATGGCCTCTGCCTTTTTTCAATGTGGAACAACGCAGAATGAAGTGGACACATTTGAAGCCAATCCCTATTACAATTTTAGGTTTGCAATTTACTGGTTTAGAGCCTGGCCTTGGGGAAAAGCAAACCAAAAAAACAAATCTGCAAAAAAATCCCAGAACTAGCTCAAAAATCCTCCAATTCAGACTCTACTGCTGGATCTGACAGAGTTCCTCCTTGTAGTTACATGGACCAAGAGAAGAGCTTGTAAGGCAAATCCCAATGTAAGATGAGGCCATTATTCATAATGGGTAGATTTCAAACAGGGTAAAAATGCTAGGAAGCAATGCCCTGTGGGTTAGTATCTTGCTTACCACATTGTATGTTAACATAGTATAGCAGTTATGATATCTCTCAAAAAATAAAGTAACAACAAGTAATTCTATTCAAATAATTCAATTATTTTTAAACTCATTAGAACTATTCTAATGAGAAAAGAGTGGATATTTTTAAAGTTTGTTTCTCTAAGAGAATTAAATTTCTGTCAAAAACATAGCAGTAGTAACAGTAACAGTACCAGTAAAAGTATCCAGATACTTTATTATTTAAAAAGTAGGCATGTTTTTAAGTCTGATGATTAGTCATAAATGAAGCAGCTTGTATTAGCTTCATTTTATTTGATTCTTGCAGTAAAATTTTGATCTGTTGAAGGCAATTAGATTTTCACCTTGTGTTTTCAACATGCCTAATATTCTCCCCTCTGTCACTTTTGTTAACCTTTTTTGTTCCCATTCTAGCATTTCACTTCTTCAAATGATAGAGTTCAAAGACCTGACTACAAGAACTGATAAATCTTGTGGACTATAGCCCTGTATTTGATGTGTCAGTAATTTTTAAGCTGTAAAAGCAAGCTTGCTAGATCTCCAGATAAACATATTTTATTTCTTCTTGCTAGTGTATGAGGATGGTAACACCAACACAGTGCCACAATGCGGCGGCTGAATTGGGATCTCTCTCCACTTTCCCGGTCCCCTCCCTGGGCCACGTGTTCGGCCCCTCGTGGTCCCCAGAAGCAGAGACACACACACACGGCAAGGACAGGAAAGCAGAGAGAGCCTTTATTCACCAGGCCAGGTCTTTTATAGACTTCACAGCCAATCGGATTCAAGGGGAAGGGCTAACAATAGACCAATCAGGGAAGGGT
>JAWWEE010000040.1:40099238-40136461 GCA_035221455.1 Xenops minutus | reverse complement strand
GGAAGATACAAACTAGTTTACAACACAGTAAAAAAACCTCAGGTTTAAAAGGCATTCTGGTTCCACTTATGATATTGAGTCTATTCCCACACCACAAGACCTGGCTGTCTCTGTGATAGGGAACACACAGATTTTTATGACCACCAAACAAAATGCAGTGTTGAACCACTGATTTCTTATTACATCCCTCCTTTTAAAATATCTACAGCTGGAGACTTCTTTCTCTGCTTGGAAATACCATGTATCAGTACACAGGGAGTATTTCATCCCGTAACAAGCATAAGTCACTTTCCCACTAGTGTGGAGAAACAAATACATCACCTCAGATGTGCACCCAGGGCCATGTCTTTGAAAGGCACATCTGTTTGGTGGTCTGACAATGGTTCAGGGAAACATTTTGTAGAACCTACTGCTTTCATGCAGCATACAGATGGCATTTAAAAAAGAATTTAAATTCCAATAACTCCTAGCCTTGATGGCCTCAGTTCACTTTAGAGGCAGATGAATGAAACTTTCTTGTATCCTTTACAGAAAAAGTGAAGAACAATCTAAACAGAAATCATATATTTCCAAATTTCCTTTGGGCATCCCAAACATTTTCTTGGGAGAAAGCCAAAATGTCATTTCAAAGCACTGTTTACAAATGTGTAGTCTGAAGAAACACTTGTTTTTCCATTCAACCACTAAGTCAATAAAACATTTACAAAACTCAGTTCTAAAAACAAACTGTGTGCATCTACAAAGCTCAGTCCTTATGTAGTTATTAATTTTACTACTTCATGAATTTAAATTCACCAGTGGATTTCATACTGGTGTAAAATCAAGTGTGTAAGTTTAGTAAAAAATAATAATATGCCTAGTTTGTTTATAACCTATAATGTAGTCAGTTTTTACTTATCACAATCCTGCTATAGCATACAGTTGCATTATGCTAAGGGAGTGGGGTATGTGTCCTTCTGTCCCGTTGTGGACTACAAGAAAATTTCCAGTGATGGTATAGAACACTTTAGGAAAAAGAAAAAAAAATCCAAAACCAGACACACATATTGCAGCATGACAATATATGATCTTGGGATTTTTTGAGTAATATTTTCTTAGTTCCCGAGAAGTAGTTCATGGAACCTTGTGAGTGTATGGATCACAAGCCATAAAACCACCTTTACTTTTGTGCAATCCTATTTATAACTGAGGCCTGGATGCTAAAGCAGAGCCAGAAACAGATGAGCACTGGAAACCAGCAGCTACAAATCACATTCAGAGACAGGGGAAAATAAAGAGTTAGAGCAGGAGATCAGAGCTTAGCTATGTCTTTTGACTGGAAGTCTTTCTTCCAGAGAGATCCCTTTTAAATAAGCCTTTTCTTAATGTAGTGGTTTTGTAAACAACATTTTACCCTAATCCAATAGGCAGGATTTTTCAAGGAGAGGCCATTCAGGTCGCCTGGAGTAGGGACAGTCACTTCCAGGTAAGAAGATTTATTTATGGGCATTCACATGAGGATCACATGAGGATGATAAGGAATGGTTGAAGGAAGCAGAACTGGAGTCCTTCAGTACATCAGAAAATAATCTGGAAAGTTTAGGATTGATTGGAAATAAACACTATGTCACTGTTTGGTTTTTTGTGTTTTGCTGTTTTTGTTGTTGTTTTTTTTGTTGTTGTTTTTTGGTTGTGGTTGTTGTTTTTTGCTGAAGGGGAAGAGTAGGTTCCCTCATACATTCCTCTGCCGCTACATTACTTATGAGTCTTCTGCTATTTCTGTTTACTTCATTTCTCATGAATCATTTCTCTTTACTAAATTTTGGAGGGGGGTTTTGGGTTTTTGTTTATTTGTTTTATTTGATTTGATTTGGTTTGGTTTGACTTAGTTTGGTTTGTTGTTGTTGAAAGACCTTGCTGAGCCACTCCACAATACTTGAGACACTTCCTCTGTTTTGGTGAAGCTTTTGATCTCTTTTCTCTTGTGTAGTTAAAGCTCCTAGGATCCAAGAATGTTGTACAGTATTAGAAAATGCAAGTTGTGGATGAATTCAGATTTAACAGACCTGAACTTTTATGCAGCTAATCTAGTTTTGTTCTAAACTAAAAAGTGCAGGCAGCATTGCAAGTGATGTATTTACTGCTTAAAACCAGTGTCAGGCTTTCAGCATTTCTGAAGTTGTCATAGTAATGCTATCTTCATGCCATAAAAGGGACCGTTCAGTAATGATATGCTAAGACTGTGAAGAATAGAACATTTTCTTACAAGATTTGATTCCATCAGGACCACTGCTAGTGTGGCCTTTTAAAACCAAAGGAAGAATTTGTTTGGAATAAAATCCTGAAATTTGATATTAATGTATTACAGTATTGTGTTTTAAATGGGGATAATAGCAAGAAATGCTGATTCTTAAAGGATTTCCTGCTTTTATTTCATTATTCACGTGTTCACATTGGTTTATATTTCCTCTTGCTTTGCCTGCATGTGGAACATTTAGAGAACTAGTGAAAAATATGGAATGCATGTCATATTCTTCATTACACTATTACCCTTCCTAAAAGGATATCTTTCCAGTGATAGAGCCACGTAACTGATAAGAAACCTTGTTATAATGCCTGTATGTTTAGCCCAATTCGTGCCTTCTCTAGAAAATTGCTTTTCATTATATGGATTTCTCAAATGTGCCACATAAAAATAAACAAGTCTTAAAAAATTCTTAGCAAAACTTGAGATCTTGCTTAGTTGCACGTTCAAAAGGTATTTCCTAACATGATTATCATTCATACATGGCTGAAATCAACAGTACTTTCAGTCACTTACTGGAAAACTGCAGAGTTCTGGATGCTATGCTTTAGGAAAAAAAAAAAAGACAAAAAAAACCCCAAAACAATTTCCCCTTCACCTTGCAAGTATTTCTTTCTTAGTAAGAGTTCAAATAATGTCAGATTTTGTCACAGAAAATCAAGAGAAGAAATATTGGTAACATAAGTCAGTGTGTTGGGAATGGAGAAACAACCAATATAAGGCTCAAGAAGTGTTCTTCACAAAATATACCATGCACCCAGAGAGGGGCTTCACTTTAATTATTTTTCCTTCAGATTTCATCCATTGAGTTATGAATTTCTTACAAGAGACTTTTTTTTTTTTTTTAAAAAAAAAAAAAAGCTATCTCACTTCTCCAGAGAAAACAGCAAACTATCTCAAATAATAAGCTGCTGGATTTGTGGAATTGACTCCTTTGTTGCCATGGAAACTAAAGTTATGAAAAATTGAATGAAAGAAGCTGATGAAGCCTCACATAATTTTTCCATAACTCTTAGAGTTGTTAATGTTGCTTAACACAGGTAATTATTTGTAAATACTTTGAAGCAAATGAGGAATAATATGGAGTTTTATTGAAGAGCATGTGAATATTTACATACTGGAGCATGTTAATATCCTACAGATGAATGTTAAAAAATCATAATCCCAGTAAGGGTAGTCAAAATTTAGTAGTGAAAACAGTAGGAAGAGAATTTGATCCAAGTGATAAGGAAAGATTGTTCTACATTCCACCATTGGGAATTAATCTCTTTCTAATGGTTACTGATCCGTATCCTAGGACTACAGTGGTCTTCAAGTGTTGTTTCCATAGCCTTAGTGTACAAGACTCTTAAAATGAAAAAAAACCCAAAAAATAAACAAAAAAACCAAACAAACCAAACAAAAAAACCAAAACAAAACAAAAAAAGAAATCTCTCCTACAACAAGAATTACCTGAACAAAATCAAGCAATTATTTTGTTTAAAGGAGCTGTTTTGTAGGATCAATCCAGTAAAAGTCTCTGGTCAATTGTTCTGGCCAGTTTATACCTACAGTCTTCATTATATATATAACTAGCTTCTGAAAAAAAAAAAATTGTACTTTGGGGTACCCCTGGATTCATTAACATGACCATGCCTTTTTCCTTAGGCAATCTGTTTATCCACAAACCAAAATGTCTTTCATATATGAGCATAGTAGTCCAAATTAGTAGTCCAAATTAGTAGTCATGGGATGGGCTGGCTTTGGTGAGCAGTTGCTTCTTTGCACAGTTTGCTCCAGCAGACAAAAATCTTTCATTTGCTTTAGCAATGTTTAAGCCATTAACCAATTTCAGTCTTTCCCATTAGTCACAAGGCACGCCTCTGTTTTCTGGTTGCTGTGATAGGGTCTATGCCTTCTGCCTCCCAATTTGTCTTCGGAGCTGTCAGGTCACTGTGCTGGCAAGTTTACATCAGTCCTCTCAAGTGTCCTACTCATCCCAGCAACTCTATAAGCCAAGTGTTTAATTCAGAGAATCTTATAATTTATTATCAGACATCAAAGAATTCTTATTATAGTACATAACATAATGTCTGTTTAATGTACCTAATCGTTTATTGACTCTGAACCTTATTTTTTTCTGCTTTGTTTTTTCACTGTTAAGTGATGATAATACTGTTATATTTCACTGCTATTGTTCACAAAGATACTGTTAGAAAGAGCTTTTAACTTGTGAGTTGCTCATGTGTTAACTGAGTGCTGTAAAAATGAAGTAGATAAGAATAGATAAACCAATACAATAAAAGGTATCATTTTGATTTCTGAGTCTTAAAAATAACGGCTGTAAACTAAAGAAACATTAAAAGGTATTCTCATTCAGTCCATAAAAATAGCATTTCATATTAGAGTACAAATGGTAGTATTAGCAGATACAATATAGGAACAATAGTGCAAAAATAAAACCATTAATTTAATTTTTCATAAAAAGATAGGTTATTAATAAATTAATAAATAATACACCAAGCGCAAAAGAAAAATAAATTATTATGAATAAGAGTTTTGTGTCACTTTCAGAAAGGTCAGCATTTTGCTTTGTAAGGTTCTTCTTCAACTTCTCTTTGCCTTTATTCAGAGTTGTTCATTCTGATTCAAATCATGTTCAACTCCGTCATTGAAAAGTAAAGCCAGAATTACTTGTAGGACAAGTTTGAGTGCTTTCCCTAAATCATGCCTTTCAAAATCTCCCAGTTTAATCCCGTTGTTTTTCCAGAACCGTCTCCTGAATTTCTGTAGGTAAAAGTTCCAGAAGCAAGTTTTGTCTGTTTGTCTTCTTTATTAAGCATTCTGTCTTTATAGAAGTAGATAAAACTTGAAGACTTTAAACCCCACAAGGGCACACGTTCTAGAAAACAAATAAAAATCACCTCAAAGGGTTCTTTTTATAGCTGTGTTTTGTGACCTAGCGTCTTTGAGGTCATATCTTCAGTGATATAGGATCAAAACCTTAAGACACATGTAGCACACAATAACATTTTTAAAGACAGATATAATTTTTTTTCAGTGAAAGGAAAAAAGTTCTTCTAGTCTTCATATGAATGTGAGTTTTGTTATTATAAAAGCAAGGAAACAAGATTTAGTTTAACCTTAGGAAGAATGATGACATGAGAAATGTTAACTTAGGTTACATCCTTTATATAATTTTCCAGACTATTTATGATGATAACAAATTTTAAAATATATTCTTTTTCCTTAGGCAATCTGTTTATCCACAAACCAAAATGTGTTTCATATATGAGCATATATATTTCTTTTTAAGAAGATAATAATATCACTAATATTGATAATTTAATAACCAAAAGTTGAATGGCATGGAAATCTTATATTTTTTCAGATATAAAAGGAACAAAGGGGCTTTTAAACATTAACATGTTTTTCAGGACAATTCTACACACAACATTAAAATATAATCCTCACAAGGCCAAGCTTCTATTACTCTTGTGTGCTTCTTCTTTAATTGACATAACTGTTTCCACTATTCTGGAATGAAATTAAACATATATGAATACATTTACACATAAACATATCTTGGCAATCTCAGCATATCTCAGATAAGGAAGCTAAGATTTAACCACTGGAACATTTTATAAAAGCTCATTCTGCACCACTGCAAGTTTCCAGGAGGATCCCTCAAAGAATTCTTATACTCATAACTAATATGTTTTTCAATAGCTGCAATACTGATTAATTGCTAATAAATATTTTGAATTCAAGTTTGATTTTCCCCCCCTAAAATGTATGCTTTTGTTCCGGTACTAATATGAGATATGAATGAAAAAAATATTAAATCCTGCAGACTGTTGGTACTGTTCTGAAAATTGGAGGGAATGAATATCATCCAATTTTAATCTTAGGCACGTAGTCTAAATTAATTGTTTAGGATCCATCTGTATCCCATAAAGAAAATAGGTAGTGCTAGAGACAGAGTCCTCGTGCTTTAAGACAGGTGTCGGAATCAGGACAGACAGTGGGGTAATAGCTCAATGACAAGCATTAAGCAGATGATGCCTAAGTTTTTATTTGTAAAATGAAGGACAATAATTCAGATTCTTTAAGGCATCTCTCTGTGCTGTATCCCAGCACCAGCATCAGCAATTTACTTGGCTCCATGGAGCTTGTCTGTGGGGCTGCTTCTGCTCTGCTTTGCAGCAACTTGTGGGGCCATCCTGCCAAGGGTCAAGAGAGAAACTCACTGCCTCAAAGGAGCAACCTGCTGCATATGGGGGTGGGATAACACAAATTCATCTTCTAAGCAGATAACTGTAGTCTCTAATGGGAGAGGAGAAATTAGGAAAAGGCCAAAAGAGAACTTGAAGAACAAAAAGACTGAAGGGAAATGAAGAAACAAGAAAAGGGATAACTGTAGCAGAAGAAAAAAAATGTGGTACTCATTCTTGTATGCATAAACTCAATATATGGTATATAAAGAACCACAAAGGAAGAGGCTGTTGGAACAAAAGAAGAGGCATAATTCAGATTTTATGATGGACTTGAGCTGTCTTTGAACAACCTGGCTCATGAATAGTTAAACTGAATCTCTTGAATAACCTATGGAGTGACATTTGTTTCCATAAATTATTCACTGAATACCTGCAAATAACAAACACATTTGTTGTAACTGGCTTTCAGGCAAAAAAAGGGTGAATTTTTTAATACATTATTCAAACAGCTGGAGTTCAGATATGTTTTTTTGTATGCCAGCCACAAATACACTGGAGGTGTTATTAGATTGCAAGTGTGATAAACTGGGCATTTCCTTTGCATCAAATGCTATTGATTGTGAGCTCAGAGAGCCATTGTCTGCTGAAAATGTGAAGTGTTTGAGCTTTTGCCAGTTTCTGGTTGCTGAGCAACAGCATTTGTCCCTTCCAGTTTCTTGCGTGTATATAGCTTGTACATATGGATTAAATGGAATGTGAAAAGAAAGCTATCTTAACTATTTAGTGACCATATAAAATATCTCCTCTGTTTAAAATGCAAGAGCTGCCACATGGTAAATTTTCCTGATTTTCCTACACACTTTGGGTTAGGGAGAGGACAGCTGCCAAGGAGAAGGAGGCACAGGAATCCCTGTGCTGTACTGAGCGCTGGAGCCAGGGCGCAGCTCCACAGCCAGAAGGAGACTGGGGCAGATATAGAGATCTTGGCAGGTGCTGCCATGGCCTACACCATGGTGTCAGGGAGGATCCAAGGTCCAGCCACATCAGACATGGGGCAGATAAGGCCCCAGGATGGCTGGGCAAGGCCATGGGTGTGGCAATGGGCTGAGGCCAGGCTGGGACATAGGCACCTGGTGAGCCTGGCTGAGTGGGACTGCAGGGCTGTATGAAGCTGGAGACCAGCTGTGCTGCAGAATCACCTGAGGATGGGCTGATGGCCCTGGGAGGCTGACAGGGTCCTGGGACCATGGGCAGGGTGGGGGGAACCCAGGGGAGCTCATACTGAGTCTTGGGTTATGGACAGGTTTTGGGGAGTCCTGGTCACCCTAAGATCCTGACAGAGGCATTGGCAAACTTCTTTAGTCAGAGTCACATGTTCTCATTGCTGTGTCTGAGTTATAATACTGAATTCCTGGACAAAAAGTAAAGCCTTTTACTGCATTTCAGGCACTGTCTGCGGGTTTTTTTGTTTGTTTGTTTGTTTGTTTTTGGTTTTTTTTTTGTTGTTTTTTTTTCTTCGTTCCTACTGTGCAGGCAAACAAAAAAAACTTAGCAATGAGCATGTTCTCCAAAGCTTGGACTGTCAGCATCATCTCAACACCATGGAAAATAAGACCACCTTCGTGAGATCCACACATAGGTAAAAGTGGGATTCACGTAACAGTGCTAAAGATTATTTTGACCTTTTCATCAGTCAGTTTCAAATGTCAGGTATTTTCAACTGACTACACAAAACACCTTTAGTCCCATTAAGCACCTGTTTTCTATCTGATATTTTAAATTTTAATAATGAGTTCAAATAGCAGCTTGTTAATTAACACAACAAAAAGTGATTTCTGCTGCACTTCCAAATAAAAAAATTTATAGGCAAATTCAAGTTCACTTCTTTTTAAGTATGAAGACATCACTGAACCCAGCTTCCAAATCTTTTAGCTCTTATGAGGTCCACAGTGCCTAACTGGAGTGGTTTTGGGACTCACTGGCGAAGGTCAACAGCAAATGTCTTAAATGTGATAAGAAACAGTAATGCTGTATTGAGTTATTCATATCTGAAGGTGTTTTGGTCAAACTCTGACTCTTCCTTTTTTTCTAGTAGTTCTAACTGGAGTCTTACTGCTGTCAGCAATGTAACTTTTGCCTGCCAGCTGACAAAGTCATTATTAGTAGTACAGCAGGTGGAGAATTTTCTAGAATAGATCTGATTTTATAACTGAAGTGAAATATTGGCTTAAACTGAAGTTCTGACGAGCTATTACAGGTTTCCAGTAAGAGGCAAGGTCATCCTAGGAAATGCTGGCCATCATTTTGTCTCTACAATCAGTGCAATTTGTCTCTTCATCAGTACCAAACTAGTGTCTGCTGTCTCCTTCAAGAGCAGTGCTACACGTACGTGAAAGGTAATGTTGCAGGACAACTGACACAATAAGTAAAGTAAGAGAAGAAATTTAGTCAGCTGCAAAGTTTTTCTATGTAAACACCTTTTTCAGGATCGGAACAAGAAAATGCAAAGGATAGGTGGAAAAGAGTGTTTAAATAAAGGAAGAAGCCTTGTTTTTTAATTTCACAAAAGCTGCAAGCCTTCTGTTCTTCCATGCCTTCTTATTGAGTGAATTAAAAAAAAAGATATGAGTTTTTTATGTGCAGCTCATGCATGAAAATTATTTCTGAAGAAAAATATGCAGAAACTTAAAACAAATAATTATTAATTTTGTATATCTGATTTGCTCAGTCCCTCTCTAGATACAAATATACTTTATTTGGATATATCAGAGTACCCCAACTATTTCAACTGTTTCAGACTTTCATCACTTATTGTAAAACTTCTTTCCTCCTGATCTAGCCCAGTGCCAAGATCAGGCAAGATTTAGGTTGCATCCGCTATCATTTTCTCCAAGATGAGGAAAGCACATCCAGAGTAGCTTCCCAATGAGGCTGGTAACTGAAAGTAGAGATTCCAAACTAGCCAGTAACGTCTATGTTTTCCCCAAGACAGTGATCATCTTGTGTGTGGAGAGAAACATTTTATGTTACTTTAAGAAATGTGATTGTTGTGTTTAAATGCATGCTGCTTGAATTCCTAAATTTTTTAAAAAATGGATATTTTTGGTGAAGAGTATGAAAAGGGATATGTTAAAAATTACTCTTTAAAAATCCCAATTTATATTTCCTTAAAAAAAAAAATGTGGTCTTGCTTTTTGTTCTTCTAACATAAGTGGCATAATGTAGAATAAGTGCAGGTATACTATAAAACAGATTAGGACATTAAAATTTGCTGTTGATAGGTTAAAACTCCCTGAAACAATAAGCCAATTGGTTCTTTTACATTTTGGTTATAGAAATATAACAAATATGCACAGTGAAAATAAAATATGGATGTAAGGCCACAGAATTAGTAAAAAGATTTCTTAAGATGGTGTGTTGGTCTCATCCTCTGATTTTTGCCAGTGATTTTGTGTGCAGGTATCTGCATACTGAATTTCTGTCTTCAACACCAACCACTACAGAGCAAGAGAGAGGTCTAGAGAAGTACAGAAGGTAACTTGGATACAGATAGCATACAAATAATACAGATACTATAATTCAATATTAATGATGAAGGAAAAAAATTAACTCAAATGATCTCAAATCCTTGTTAAATCCTAAAAGCAGCAGCAACCTTTACCACAGCAACATCATTGCTACAGCTCAAAACTACTAGCTGCATTCAGTTCTGCAATGTAAGTGTACCAGACTTGCCAAAGCCAACTTTTGTGGAGAGAGTGCTGAAGTTTTACCTTAATTGCACAAGTATTCAAGGACAAATTTACCTGTTGTGTTAGATCACAGTTTCATATAGTTGAGTCAGGATTTACCTAAAAAATTAATGGGATATATATCTTCCCTCTAGTCCCTCATTGTCATGATTTTGGATCACACTGCATATATTTCTTGGCATAGAAGTTCCTCTAAAGCACCAGAGGGTGTACATTAAAGGTTATGATGGCATCAACAATTATGCAAGGAGAACCGCAATGTCGCTTACGTAATACTTACAACCAAAGTAATTTTAGTTTGCCTCAGCTGCTCCTCAGAATTCATGCTAAAAAAATAGATTTTGAGAAGTATAAAGCTGTCTGTTCAGAAATGCATTCAGTTAATGGTCTTATGAAACTAATATTCATACGTCTTTGCAAAGACAAGTGTTTTGTGGCAATATGAATGGAAGCAATGATCAGTGGTGAATATTTTGGTACAGAGCAGACATAATTTTACTTAGGTTTTGGAGACAGTATAACAAAATTCTCATCATAAAGAGAGAAAACTAAAAGTTTGAAAATCCTGAAGCTGTATAACACCAATTACAGCAATGGTAGGGCTATTCCGCAATGGTATCTGGAGGCCATCTAAAATCCAACTGAAATTTACTCATGGACTGTTGGTTTCTACTTGTTTTTATGCCAACATCATCCCTTGGATTAAATAGTTCCTGTTCTTCTCCTGTGTTTATCCCCAGAGTGTTCATAGAGAGTGACTGTATCCCTTTCAGCTTTTGTTTTGCTAGGCTAAACAAGGCAAGCTCTTTTGACAGATGGTTGGCCAGAACCCAGTCAGGCAAAGCTTGTACACCAGCTTCAGACAGGCAGGAGCAATCACTCTTTGGAGGGTACCTCCAGACTCGAATGCAAGTCATCAGAGATCTGAGAGCAAATAAACATTCTCTTGGGCTGTAGCTGTCTCACTTCTTCCCATTCCCTAATTACTAGTACTCCACTAACTAATTTCTTTTTTTTAAAAAATAATCGTCAGTTAGAAACTCAAACCTTTTTATAGACATGGGAATTGTAATTGTAGCCTGAGTTGACATAACTGGACTACTTTTGATCTAGTTAATTTGTACACTAAAAGAAATAAAAGATGAGGAGTCTGAAGATGGAGCAATAAAAAGCAATCACGAATCTCGAGTCCTTATTTCACAATTTGAAATGTGGTCAAGTTCTTGCTATAAGTGTTCTCACTTCCTCTATTCAAAATGAGCTTTCCTATGTATACATGTGTAGCAGTCATGCTGGTGGCTGCTGTGTGTTCATATTTTCCCCTTATCCTGAAAAAGAATGCTTATGGAAAAACAGAAGAGTACAAATCATTGATAAATCCTGGATATTTTCCCCCTCATTTCTTTAATATGGAGCTGGCAACAACAATTAGTTTCACCGTTCAAGCCACAAATGTCAGGCCTAAATTCAGACTAAGCTATCTATGTTCTGCCAATATAGGAAAGGAATTTCTTGTTTCAGATTTAAAATTATTCTCCTTCCCCATCTTAGAAAATATTTTGCAGTCATGAAGTGGCTTCTTACCAACAGTGCTGGCTGCTTGTCAGCAGGGGTGAGGTAATTCCTACATATAGTGCTCAATCTTAGGAACTGGCTAATTTCCAAACTGTAAAAATTAATAGATTGGGCTGTTGAAATAGGCTTTGAAATCTTGTTCCTGTAAATCTTACACAGGAAAAATATGGACTTTGTCACCTATGGATAATTTTATGGCTAAAAAAATCTGGTCAGGTGTTGTCCTATGTACATGTTTTGCTTTTAAAGGAGGCAAAACTGAAAGGAGTATTTATCAGGACCAATGACCCCTAACAGGCTGTTTCCCTCCCTCCTTCCTGTTGTCAGTTCCTCCCATCCATTCTTCCTTCCCCTTCTCCACTCCCTCTCTCTCTTCCTCACTCAGTCCCTTCTTTCCTATCCTCTTTCTATCACTCAGGTTGCTCTATTTCATCAGTCATTATGGGATGATTTCTACTGCTCAAATGTTTGCATGTTCAAATGAATCAGGGGCGTATTTTTAAGTGCTGGAGTAAGTCCAGTAGTCCATTTTCTTGATTTACTAGGACATACATCATCTGATAACTTTATGCTAAAATTTTCTGAGTTCAATTTATTAGACTTGTTCCTTTTTCAACATATTCTTCCTTACTCCCTAATACTTCCTATTTTTCTTTGTTTTCTTATTATAATCTTAATGATTATGAGAATTGGGCAAATACATTCTATTTCACACTACCAAAACTTTACTAATGTGTTATGGCATTTTTTCATATTTCTTCCTTTGTGTGAGTGAGCACGATTAAATTCTTCACCAGGAGCTGTAGCTTTGTTGTCTGTGGATGGACGCTTGGCATTTGAATGTTATCATGATAGAAATACTGTATTTGTTCATTATGCTGCCTTCAACAGAGAATACTGCTGCACAGTAAAAGAACTTTTACCTTATACAGGGACCTGCTAATTGGGTGTTTGCAGCTGTGTGGTATTCTGTTTCAATAAGGATAGCTGCAAGAACTGTACCCAAATACATATTACATATTATATGCAATATATTAGTAAACATTCTTAATGTTATAATTTTAAATGCTGTAATTTTCATCAATGAAATTCATATTCACAGGTATTCAAACAGCAGTCTTCGGTTGTGGAGACTTCAGCATTTGCAGATGTAATTTCAAAACAAACTCCACTTTATTTTTACAGTGACTGAGTAGGGAAGACCTAAAAAATATCTCACCAGTTCACTTTGAAAGATGAAATTCTTTAAAGTAAAACTTTAAACTATATACTATGTATATCTAGCATTATCACAAGTACCAGACATTCATGAAAACATGTCTGCCTCAAATGCCTCAAATCTCAAAATCATTTTGAGTGTGGGGGTAGAGGCTAAGTGAAAGAGTAGTGCAGGAAAGGCAGCTGCTACCAGTGGAGGAGAAGAGGGAGAGAGCAAAGAGAAAAGATGGGACAGGAGAAAAGGAAGATAAAATACTCCAAAGAAATAACTTTCCAACAGTTTCTTCAGAGCACTGATAATGAATGGCCTGAGCTGAGTACCTGAAGAAACTGGGACTTGACAGGTGTACAAAAAAAATCTATCTAATGTAAGAGCAGCGCTAACCTACCTGTATACTAGTTGGCATGGACAGCAAGTGACTCAAAATGATTCATTACAAGCAGGTATTCACAGTGCAGCCTTACAGTTACTATTCCTTCCTCAATGTTTCTCTTTGCCTGACTGGATTTCCATATGTTGTACTCCGTCTTTCTGCCATATGGTGCAATGAAATGTAATAGCTTTACATAAAATTGTAAGCAAAGCATTCCTTAACAGCTGAAGCATCACATTACAGTTTTCTTATCGTGAGTAGCCCTGTCAGTTTCTGAGTGATCATCTCATGTGATTTTTTATTCCATTTACCTTGGTAACAAACAGTTATTGCATACTGACACTTTCTTTCCATTTACATTTTGAGTGGCACCTTGAAAATATTTAGCTCTCAAAGAGATACTTCTGCTTTGATTTTTATTCTTTGTTGTTGCTGCTGTTGCATTTTCTTATAGTTATTAGGACCCATTATTTAAATAGTGGTCCCTCACAATAAAAGGGTCAAGTGTATACTAAAGTATTTCAGGGCTTAATATTCTCCAGTGATGAGGTTTCAGAATTTTACTGACCAATTCTTGATTATTGTTTTTATGCAGACGTGTTATTTATAAAATGAATGGAACCTTAGGAAAATAATGCATAAAGGAGTGGTGAAATCGAACCATTTATATGTTAGGTGTTTTTTTTTTTTTCTAGGGTTTTTGTGGGGTTTATTTTTTATTTTTCTTGCTTTAAAACTTGTTCACAGCTCTGCACACTTTTACTACACTTTTTATCATGTGTTTATATACATCTTAGCACCATAACTTCCTCAAATAGGATGATGAGACATGCTGTGACTGGAATGTACATGCTATACAGACAAGGGCAGATTATAGTAATTCTTGAAGAGATAACTACCAGAAGCAGAGTTCTTTCCAAGGTCTTCCTGAAGGTGATGTAAATCTGTGTAACAGTGGGTTAAATGTTTATTTATTGAAGAAAACAAAGTCCCATTCATTTGTGCTAAGCTGACTCTTGAATCTGGCCAAGGACAAAACTGACTCATTGACAGAAAGACTTCACTTTCAAATCAATTCTATTTTGATAGTTAAAAGTCAATATTGAAACACACAAATCTGCTTTGCTTGTCACAGCATGGGAATATGTCTAGAGTGAGATATACATTAGCAGAATCCTAGAATACCTTGAGTTGGAAGAGCACCACAAGAACGACTGAGTCCACCTCCTTACCAAGACTACACGAAAAATCATCGTGTGCCTGAGAGCGTATCCCAAACACTTCTTGAACTCTGTCAGGCTTGGTGCTGTGACCACTTCCCTGGAGAGCCTGTTCCAGTGCCCAGCCACCCTCCGCGTGAAGAACCTTTTCCTAATATCCAACCTAAACCTCCCCTGACACAACTTCAGGCCAGTCCCTTGTATCCTATCATTGGTCACCACAGAGAAAAGATCAGTGTCTGCCCCTCCACTTCCCCTCATGGGGAAGCTGTAGACTGAGGTCTTCCATCAGTCTCTTCCAGGCTGAACAGACCAAGTGACTTCAGCCACTCTTCATATGATGGCTGCTTAAGGCCCTTCACCATCTTCATTGGTCTACTTTGGAGACTCTCTAATGGCTTAATATCTTTCTTATATTGTGGTGTCCAAAACTGCACACAATATTCAACCTGAGGCTGTTCCAGTGCAGAGCAGAGCAGGACAATCCCCTCCCTCGACCAGCTGGTGATGCTTTGCCTGATGCCCCCAGGACATGGTTGGCCCTCCTGTCTGCCAGGGCACTGCTGACTCAGGTTCAATTTGCCATCGACCAGGACCCCCAGGTCCCTTTCCGCAGTGCGGCTCTCCAGTTTGTACAAACATCCAGGGTTGTCCCATCCCAGATGCGGAATCTGGCACTTTCTCTTGTTGAACTTCATATGGTTGGTGATTGCCCAGTTCTCTAACTTATCCAGGTCTCTCTGCAGGGCCTCTTTGCCTTTAAGGGAGGTCAACAGGTCTTCATAATTTGTGTCCTCTGCAAAATTATTTCTCATTCCTTCTAGTGCTGTGACCAAGTCATTGAAGAGCTCAGGGCCCAAGATAGAGCCCTGTGGAACCCCACCAGTGACAGGTCACCAGTCTGATGTCACCCCACTCACTATTACCCTCTGTGCTCAACCCTGAGCCAGTTGCTCATCCACCACATAATGTGTTTATTCAGCTGTGCTGGACATTTTGTCCAGAATGATCCTGTGAGAGACAGTATTAAAAGCTTTACTGAAATCCAAAAAGATTACGACTGGCTTCCATTGATCAACTAGATGGGTTACCTTGTTGTAGAAGGAAATTAAATTTGACAAGCAGGACTTTCCTCTTATGAACCTGTGCTGGCTGTGACCAATGATTGTATTGTCCTTCAGGTGTTTTTCAGTAACTCTCAGCATATTCTTCATCATTTTACCAATCACTAAAGTAAGACTGATAGACCTGTGGCTACATGTGTCATGCTTCTTGCCCTTCTTGAAAATTGAGATTGTTGCCAGCTTCCAGTCCACTGGGACCTCTCTAAATTTCCAAGATCATTAAAAAATCTTGAGACAGGTGTTGTGATGACATCAGCCAGCTCTTGGATGAACCCCATCAAGTCCCATAGACTTACAGGGATCCAGCTGGAGCAGCAAATCCTACACAGGTTTGGATTGACTGTGAGTTTGTCATTCTCATATTTCTCTAGCTCAGACTGGCACTGAAGACTGAGGCAGAGAAAGCAGTAAACAGCTATGTCCTTTTTTGTGTGGGGACCTTCCTCACCAGCTAAAGGGCCAGCGTTATTTCTGGGTTGCCTTTTGTTATGAATGTGTTTTTAAAAACCCTTTTTACTGACCTCCACGGTACCAGCCAGCCTCAGCTCAAACTGTACTTTAACTGCATGAATTTCCTCTCTACAGTGTCCAACAGGATCCCTGTAGAATGTTTATATGCTGTAGACAGATAATCCTAAATTATTAAGCTTTATGCAGCCTTAAAATGGATCACTGTTAATAGCGGAGGTGAGAAAGGTAAAATTAGAAGGTTTTCAGACTCTTTTGTTTTCATTTTGCATTTATTATATTTCAATTTTACTATAACTGTGGTGCACAGTGTAGAAAAATAACAATTGCTTCTTCCAACCATTCTAGAGAGTACAATAAGTGTTTTGTTCCATCAGAAATGAAAAATTTTCAACTCTTTATTGTTTATTGTTATCATTATAAATAGTAGTGGATTTATTGTAATTGACTTTGATTTTCTATGCTACCAGATTTGGCCTACATCTCCCATTGTAAATTGGTTTGTTATACCTTTATCTGTATTGGCTCTGCATTAATATTTGGGCTTGTCTCTTTTATAAAATATGTTCTTGTTATATTAGGATTGCATGTTTAGTTTTACTGATTTGCTATCCTTTTTTCTACTAGTTTTTCAGGTTTAGTGGGTAACATATACAAGATGTTTGTATTGCAAAGGCTGTCTTGTTGTGTTTGAAAAGCTTTCTTAAGGAAGATTACCTAAATCATAGAAACTCAAGACATCATACTCAATGGGACTTGTAAATTTAAAGTATATTCTCTAAACATTCAATTTACCAAGAAAATTCTTTCAGCACTACTTGCAGTCACCTCTTAAGTTAGTTTCTTAATTAGTGTGTGATTTTTACAATACAATGTACACTTAAGATTTACAAAGTAATGCAATTTTTTCCCCATGGTTTATTTAAGACAGAAGGGACTCATTGAATGTCTTCAGTTTAAAAAAAAGAACCCCAGTTATCTCACAGATTAATTTGGAATAATTTGCTTCTGCATATCCTCTGCTGCATGTTGGATTTTTTTCTCTGGGTATTAACTTATTTTCATAATTTGTTCTAAGTTCTTTTATAAACATGGTATCAAACTGAGAGAAAAGAGAGAAAAAAATGAGAGAAAAGAACTTTCCAGACAATATTATTATAGATAAAATAGAGAGCTGGTCTTTAATGAAAGTGCCTTCAGGTGCCATAAAATACACAGGTGCACACCCAGTATAGGGTTCTTACAAATTTATAACACTAATTAATTATCATATCTAATGGATACATCCATCCCAAGAATTGTACATCCCCAGAACCTCCCTCAGGCCTGCCTCTTGGCACGCCTTCCTGGAACAGAGTCAGAGATCTCAAGACCTCCCTGCTTCCTCACCATCATCACCCTCACATCACATACCTTGTTTGGAACCTCTCCAATGTTTCTGAGCCTTCCATTTTGCTTTGACTACAAAGTGTCTTATAATTTTGGTCCAGGTGCATGTGCTCCAACCAAGATGTCCTTGTTAAATCTCTTTCCTTGAAAAGCACATTAAACAGAATTTCAAGAATGTGACACAGTGAGAAACTGTCACCTGCTACCCTAAGTGTGAGAAACTATACAGATATATTAAAATCTACAAATATATAAAAACCTTAAGGCATCAAAACTACAGGGTATTAAGTCAAAGAGTGTCATATAAGTTTTCTTCCTCTTTTTAACATTTTGCACTTTCCAGTTTAACTCCAATTTAACTCAGGAGATCTCACAGACCATATTTTCCAGAACTCTTGTGATGTAGGTAGTCACCAAACTCTTTCAGTTTCAATCTACGTTGGTTGAATCAGTTCTCTCAGTCAAGAACATTATAGTAGCAACCATCATATGGACTTTGGCTTTGAAAAGGTCATAGGAAATAAGCACAGTCTCCCTAAATCACAGACTAAGCTTTGGTAGCTGGCTCTTAGGCTATTAGTTGCTCCTTAAACATCTATTGAGAGATAACTGGGCTATGATCAAGTAAGACAGAGCTCAATGCTGTATTAAAATATAAGCTTAAACATACAACGTATTTAGGAAATAAATAGTTATAGTTCTTTGAGTGTTAACAGTTATTTTTCATTAATTTCCAACTTATGAGGTGTTAAGGCGCTAAATCACAGTGCCAAATACAGCTTGATTTGAGAATATTGTAGCTCATGGCTTTTTTCTTCCCCTAATGTCCACGAAGAAAGTGGATGTGCTGGAAAACAATGCATATATACATTCATTAGCTTATTAATTAAAGTGGTAGATATTTCAATAAAACAATTAGCTCTCCTATATTCCATGCAAACTCATTTAACCACTTTAATAATTCTGTAGATGATTGAAATTTAAAAAAATTCAGAAGTGTTTCTTGTAAATGCCAAACACAAACCAATGTGGGTTTTTTTTCCTGTCTAGGATGAATTCTTGGTGTGGGGAGAGAAGTGTTTATTTGAAGTTCAAAAACAATAACCAACAAATCTGTCTTGTAATAGCAAGCAGGCTGAAATCAGAATTCTCTTTACTTCAATATAGGTATGTGTACCACAAAAAACTCCCTTGAGGACACTGGAATTAAACAACTGGTACACAGGCGAAAAGGAATGAGTTCTGAGGAGTAATTCTATACTGAACATTCAAGAAATGAGTTACCAGCTATCTTTAAGGAAGATGAAAGGGTGACTTTCACTACTGTGACTGTGTTGAGGGATGCTTAATATACAACCCCCCCCAAACATGTCAAGGAACCAGATTAGTTTAATTCCATTGTTAGGGGTTTTGTTTGTTTGTTGTTTTGTTTTTAAATCTGGTTTTCTGTATTTTTCAAGATAACGACATTTTCTAGGTGCTAAAGACTTTTCACTAAGTTGTTAACACTTTGACATTCAATGTTGTATTTAGCAGTACTAGAACTTTAAAGAAGCGTACTTTAAGGTTCTTCCTGTCAAAATCCGTACTTGCAAACGAGAGTTCTATTCAGTACTGTCTCCATTTCTATTATATTAGTTAGGGTACTGTACAAAATGCCTGCCAGTTGCCTGTTTGCAACATGATATTTTCAAACGTTTATTTTGAGTGTAAAGTGATTGTGGAGATATTGGATGCATTTCCCAGAAGTGGACAAATCTATCTCCAGGAAGAGAGGAAAAATATGAAGACAGCTTTGCAGCATATTCCTTAGCAGATGTTGCTATGTGATAGACACTGGTCCACAGGGAAAGGCACAGAAATTTGTGCACTTAAACAATGCTTTATGAGAGACAGAAATTCTCCCACTGAGCAATAGAAACAATCCAAATTATATGGTCTGTGTGGAAAACTTGTTCTCACAGATAAATATATAATTAACAAGAAATAAAAGGTTGTGCTGATGCCTTAACTTGAGAATACATTGCTCCAGAAATCAAAAATTAACATGTTCTCTAAGAGACAAAGCCTTGGTTGCATTGCTACTAAGCATATGTTCTCTGGAAGGAGCTGGCTGTTCTTTTGATTACATCTGGCATTTGGTTTAAAGCCTTTTATTATTTTTGAATTATATAGTTCTTTAAGTGCACACACTGGCTCTTAAAACTTACACTAACAAAGAGAGAAGCTGATGAGCTTCTTGGAGTACACAGCTCTATTTTGTGAAAGCATCCTAACTGAAGAACTTGAAGCACAAATAATAAAATAAATCAGTGAAAGATGCCAAAAAGCAAGAAGGGATTTAGGTTATTTTGGCTAAGTTTTCAAATAGGCAGTGCATCCAAACTGCAACATGTCTCAGAATTCCCAATTAATTTTGAAAGTAATGCTTTCAAAGAAAATTCACAAAGCAATTAAGTATTAGATATGTTCTAATATTTGTTGCATTATGATTTTGTATCACTAGTTCTTTGATATCCATAATCTGGTACAGCAGTCCCTATCAATTTAAGGTAATATTCCTTTAGTTTAGTGACAAAAAACCCCAGAAATTCCTGGGACCTTTTGCTGAGCACTCTCTTGTAGACAATAGCAATATTTAACAGAACTTCTTGTGAAAGTACCTTAAAGGAAAGGGAGACACAACTGTCTTCAGAGCTTTGGTTTTTATTTTTCTAAACTCAGAAAGCATAAAATTAACTGTTCACTTATGTATATGGAAGCTAAAGAAATTGCAAAGATACATTTGTATAAATTAAATATTCCAAATTGTAAGCTTGAGGTTGAAGATTGATGTTTGTTATAATTCTTTAAATCTAGAGCAAAACCTCAGAAGAAAATTGGCTTTTCAATAGGATTTATATTCTATTCAATGGATTGCTTATCTACAGCACTTAATATTCTTTTCAATTTTTTCCTTTCCTTATTTCTGTAGAAAGTCTATTGCTATGAATATTACCTACAGCTAATAGGTGTGGCTCCCGGTTTTGATTGCTGAGCACAGATGTCAATTGATGCCTTATGTTTTCACATCTCATTTAGCCCTTGGAACCTGATTTTGGTTGCTCCTTATCACTAATCCACCTGGGATCATTCTAGCCAGTTCCACCTCTCTGAAGGTCAGATTGCTTTCTTCTTACTAAAGTAGCATGCTAAGTAAACCACTGAGACCATCACATTGGAACATAGTCCTACAAATTTGTATCCTCACTACTCGAATATCTGTTTTACAGAAAAAAATAATTTGCAACTGATGAACAACAGCTTCAGTGTGTTATTTTTGTTCTACTTGGATGTGTTCAATTCCCTGATTTAGTGATTTTAGAGTTCTGTTTACTTTCCACTGTCTACTGCTTGGATACTTAATGCTATTAATTAGCAATAATGTGTATAACCGTGCACATTAAAGCCAGATAAATGTCTCCTACCATTTTAATGATCTTAAAAGAGACACAGAGAAAAGACAGACCTATTTATTTAGCAGCTGAAAGAAAACATTTGTCTGATGGCCATACATAACTTTTGTATCTTGCTAATAATACCAAATTACATAGTTAAAAATCGGCTGTCAAAGCCACATGTATATAGTGAGATTTTTGTACTAAAAATGCAAGGAAATATTTTTATTTGTTTTAGTTTTGTTCATTAGACACAAATATTTTTCTTTTAATATGCAGCAAATTCAATTTTCTTAAGTAGTTTGCTTTACAATGCTTCTATTGTAATGATGCTTTAAGATTTTTATATAATTGTAGATTTTAATATAGCTGTATAGTTTCTCACACTTAAGGTAGCAGCTGACAGTTTCTAAATCCCTTTCTCACTGTTATGCCACATTCTTGAAATTCTGTTTAACATTCTTTTCAAGGAAAGAGATTTAACAAGGACATCTTCTTTGAGATTCATACACCTGGGCCAGAATTATAAGGTACAGTGTAGTCCAAACAAGATAGAGGGCGCAGAACCCTTGGAGGGGTTCCAATGAGGCAGTTCTGAGGATGGTACCAAGGGCAAATGGTTTTTGGGTTGGATGTACCCACTAGATATGGTAATTACTTAAAGCTATAAAATTGTGAGAATTCTATGCTGGGGTGTGCACTTACATATTGTGGCACCTGAAAGCGCTTTCATTAAAGACCAGCTCTCTATTTTATCTATATTAATATTGTATCAAGAGTGCTTTTTTCCCATTTTCGGCAACAATGATTAAAGGAGGATACATCTAGATAACTCGTTTCTTTGGCAAATCTCTCATATCTAGACAGAATATGGCTCAGTTTCCCAGGTTTAAACCAAAGACTTTCACTATGGGTTTGTTAAATTCTGTAATATAACTCTCACCATAGTAAAACTCAATGCTAATTTAACCAGAGATTTTGCTTAAAATAACCCTTTGATTCTGGATGGTATATGAGCTATATGTATTATAGGTCTTATTTTAAGTATTACTAGTAAATATAAACAGCATTCAACAGCCTTTTGATATTTTTCCTGCATGAATTTGTGCCAAAACTTGCTTGCATTCCTCTGCTTAAGGATGTTCTCAGGGGAAGAAGAGGATTGAAAGGTGGAGATTTGTGACACATGTAGTCCTAAACACATATTTAACCATAACTGAGCAGAGCATGTGGAGCTGTGAGTAAGCTGATTGCTGTCTGTCTTTGAGGCACTGTCATGTTATTGCTGTTTGAGGCACAGGAAAGCATCAAGATCATGTCTTGGTAACAGAATGGTTCGTTGGGACACTGAACTTAGACAGCTCTCGTACATTGTGGAGATACCACTCAACATGCACTACTTCCAGGAACTGAGTTAATTTAGATTGTGCTCAGTAAGAGTTCGAGACTCTGATACCACAAACCTGATGGTAGTCACTCTTGTACCACCAAGACATGGCATCACATATACGAGATGGAAACTTAGCAAAGAATGAGCAGGTTTCTCAGCCTGAAGGCACCAGTGCAGTTGTACTGCTTACTGCTCAGCAACTAGTCTGCTTAATGAAGAGAAAATTAATGCAAGCTAAGCAAAAGCTATTGCTTTTGTTACATCCAATGTGCTCTCACTAAGGCTGTTCTTCAAACCAGGATTCTTCTAGAAGGTCAAAACTAGTTTTTGCACATCCTCTGAAATTGAAATAAATTCTGTTTCAGCAAGTGCTGGAGCAAGGAGAGGTGGGACAAATAGCTGGCAGGAGAATGCTAGCAGGGCACAAGCATACCAATAATCCTGGGATATCCAGCAGGCAGGATTGCTCGACAGAGACAAGTATGGCTTGTGCAAGCAGAAAGTAGAGTGGGGACCCCCATCTCTGGAAAAACTCATGGAGCTCACAGTGGCCTGAGAGTTCACCCCTTGAAGTGGCTAAAAAAGAGAGTGAGAGAACTAAGACAAACTATGGCCAAGACAGCCAAAGAAGGAGGTGAGGAACCTCTGCAGAAGTGTCAGAGAGAGCACAAGTTGGTATGAAGCTTAGTCCTGGAGGAGCGAACTGTGCAAGGGGCAGCCAGCCAAGAAAGGAGCTAGGCAGAACCATTTCCTGCACCTTATCCCTTCACGTGCTACCCAGCTGTGCTTCCCTGCTATACTTAATGATTACTTAACTACAGAAACCAGCAGATATAATAGATGCTTTCCTAAGGGAAGAGGAGTATAAATTATTATAGCTACTTTTCAGGAGTTATAACTCTGCTTATCTGTCTTGTTAAAAGTGTTATCCCTGCAATAAAAAGATGAAAATACTTAGGTTATTCTACATAGCAGAATGCTAGAATCATAGAATATGATGAGTTGTCAGGGACTCATCTGCAACATCACGTCCAACTCCTGACCCTGTGCAAGACCATCCCCAAGAATTACACCATGTGCCTGAGAGTATTGTCCAATTGCTTCTTGAATTCAGATAGGCTTGATGCTGTGACCACTTCTCTGGGAAATCTGTTCCAGTACTCAACCAGCCTTTGAGTGAAAAACCTTTTTCTGATATCTAACCTAAACCACCCCTGATTCAGTTTCATTCTGTTTCCTCAAGTCCTGTCACTAGTCATGAAAGTGAAGAGATTGGTAACTGCCTCTCAGTTTCCCATCATGAGTATGTTGAAGACCACAATGAGGTTCTCCCTTGGTCTCCTCCTCTCCAGACTGAATAAACCAAGTGACCTCAGCCACTCATCCTGTGGCTTCCCCTTCAGACCCTTCACCATCCTCATATCATTCTTTAGAATGCTTTCTAGTAATTTAGCACCTTTTTTTATATTGTGATGCCCAAAACTGCACACAGTATTCAAGGTCAGGCTGCTCCAGTGTAGAGCAGAGCAGGACAATCCTCTTCCTTGACTGGCTGGCAATGCTTTGCCTGATGCCCTCCAGGACACGATCAGTCCTCCTGGCTGCCAGGACACTGCTGACTCAGATTCAACTTGTCATCAACCAGGACCCCAGTAAAGATCTCTGTGGCAATCACAAAAAATGGCAATTTTTTAAAATAGGATTTCACTGTGATGTTTCAAGTGTTCATTCTGAAAGTCTGCCTCCAAACTACAGTTCAGCTTTTACCCTGGTACTTCATATGCATGCTCATAGTACTTCATGCTGGTGTATGTTATTTATGTACCTGTCTAAATATAGGTCATGTCTAAATATAGATCATGTTTACTTTGTATAAAACACTGTGGACTCAGTTCTGCCATGGAATTTTGCCATTAAGTTGCCTGTGAGCAGAAATGGGTCTGGATAATGCAGAAATAGAGGTTAATCAGGAAAATGGTAAGCTGACACCTGTCATTTCCTTAAGCATTTCTCAGCTGCAATATTTTGTCTCCTTAATTTGGCTTGTTTGCTACTAAGTGCTTTGGCCCAGGGTATTTAGTGAACTTTTACATAGGACAGACCTCTAACACCATAGGGAGACTTTTGAAGGCCACTGGTACTATTAGAGGGAGCAAATGCTGCTTGAAAAAGAGGCGAGTTACCTGCTTCAGAGTCACTTACTGCTGACTGGCTCACAGACCTGAAAGGGTAAAGCAGTAACGTTATGAAAAGTGTTCAGTACTGGATAGGAACAAGGATTTACAACCTTCTCCAATGTGAGTTCTTCGCACGGGCTGCAGTTCTTCATGAGCTGCTCCAGCATGGGTCCCTCCCACAGGGTGCAGTCCTACAGGAACAGACTGCTCCATCATAGGTCCTCCGTGGGGTCACATAAGTCCTGACAACAAACCCACTCCAACCCAGGCTCCCCTTTCCACAGGGTCATAGGTCCTCCCAGGAGCTTGCTCCAACACAGACTCCTTTGGGCATCCACCTGCTTTGGGGTGTGGCCCTCCACGGGCTACAGGTGGATCTTTGTTCCATTGTGAACCTCCATGGGCTACAGGGGCAGAGATGTCTCACCATGGGCTGGAGAGAACTCTCTGCTGCGGTGCCTGGACCACCTTCTTCCACTCTTTCTGCACTGACTTTGGCATCTGCATGGCTGTGCCCCTCACATGTTCTCACTCCTCTCTCCTGGTAGCTGTTGTGCAACAGTACTTTCCCCTTTCTAAATCTGTTATATCAGAGCCACTATTGCCCTTGCTGATGTGCTGATGGGTTCAGCCTTAGCCAGTAGTGGGTCCATCTTGGAGCCAGCTGGCATTGGCTCTGTCAGACATGGAGGAAGGTTCCAGCAGCTTCACACAGAAACCACCCATGTTGTCTTGTGCTACCAAAGCCTTGCCACACAAATCCAATATATACTCAAAAATATGACATAGCATACTAATGAAATTCCTCCCTTTTTTTTAAAACTAGATACTATTTTTCAGCCATGTTTTTCTAAATGCTTCCTTTTTAAATGTAAGTAATGGCTACCAAAGTTTTCCTTAAAATAGAAAAGGATCAGCAATGGTTATGTAAACCGACCCAATTTGCTGTGTGAATTGACAAGTGGTATTTAATATGCTGGGTTACAGAGGCTTCAGAATAAGAAATTCATAGACTGATGTTTTCATGGCTGATTCTGATCTTACATTCACCAAGCAGCTATTATCAGTGCAGACAATCATTATACATTGCAACAGATTAGGCAAAAATCAGGCTACTAACTATGCTAGACAGTAATTCTAATCAAATTCTATTGTTAAAACCAAAACAATTTACTCTAAAAAGTTATTTATGCTTACTCTGAAAGTACTCTTTGTACCATTAAAAACAGATGAAAACTACACCATATAGTTAGTCATGTTATAGTCCTTACTTGTTCATGAATAGATAAAAGGATTTGCAATGGTAACATTATTTGACTGAGCAGTGAATTAGCTTCAGAGAAATAACTCAGTTCTGTAAGCACTGGGAATTTGTGATTCTCTTATAAATCAACAGTATTTTTCAATATAGAAAAGCTGCTGTCAGCTGCCAAAAATTGTTATAACCCATCAAAGTCAGTGGAAATATGGTCATATACACTAACTGACAACAGGATCAGAAGATTCAGCTTCAGAACCATTTGAAAGAATCAGAACTGCCTGCATGAAATAGCTACTGAAATAGAGTACAATGTAAACAGTACTTTGGAATGAGAGGAAATAACTCCAGGAAAAACAAAACAAAACAAAACACGAAAACCTAGAGATTTGTGGATATAATTAGAATTGTTTGAAAAATACCAGTCAGAAATACAGTAGTCGAAACAAAATAGAATGTAAAGGCAGAAGTAAATTCTGGGTTAATATAATATCTACCAAATAGCAAATGTGACAAGCAGCAAATAGGTCTGCACCATGAAGACTCTGACATTCAGAATGGTGACCAAGTCATGCGAGTCTCCTTCTCTTCACACAGTCACCAGGTTATTTGCTCTGATATTTGTTTTTACCATGTTCATCATTATTCCTTATGTATTGTTTTCCAAGAAAACTAAACTAATAACTCTTTTTTGAAACATTTATATTTTCTAATTTTAATTGCTTAACCTATTCAATATATTACTTCTAATAGATATTTTTATTTATGTTCTTCAGTCTGCATGAACTTTCTCTTGCAGGCTTTGCTGGAACCTGAAAATCAACTCATCTTTTCCACAGCTTTCCATTATCTAAGGAATTGCACTTTTGTGTAATAGATATTCAATACTAATCTCTTTAAAATAACTTCTGTTATGCTTACATAATTGTAAACTGAAGGAATCTTTCTCCTCTGTTTTTTTTGGATTGAACAAATCCATTTAATTAAACTAATTTTACTTTTGTGCTAGCAGGAGAAGGTTCAGATTAAGTAATTGAGAGATTACATTAATTCCAGCTGAGTTAATGAAGCTAGTGTGCTAGCTAGCAAAAATTACTATTAATTACTATGGGTCAACCTCTGAAAAAAAAAAAAAAAAGACAATACATAGAATGATGAACAGATCAAAGCCAGGATGGTGTGAAATGCAGTTTACAGTACTAATGAATCAGCATTTACTGCAGAAACAGGTATGCAAAACCTTGTTCTCTGGTTTCATGTGTTTTGACAGATTGAAAGTCTGCATCAAGTCAAATGAATCCATAAATGTAAAGTATTACTTGATCCAATGTCATTTAAGTTTGAAGTATTGCAGACTTAAATGACGTTGGATCAAGTCATTCCTATTTCAATGGATTCCTGAGCCGGTGCTGAACCTTTTGGAGTGACTGACTCCTTTTTTTTTCTAATCCCCTGCTGTGTAGGTACTTTTTACAGCTGCAAGTGCATTAGCTTCAGTACACTTTGGATTTATATCTTTCAACAGAAGTGAAAGAGGACTCCATGTAATTTCAGCCATCTAAAACTATCTATATTTTTTTCTGTTTCACAAAAGACAAAAATGCACTGTCACCTGCAACCATTTGACAATTTTAAGGAACATGTCTTAGGATATGTGAATCTTAAGAGTAAAATTGGTTTGCCTAGATTAGATTTGTTCTGTTTGTTTTTCTAATGTGATAAATGCTCTTTCCTGTAAGAGATGTACAATCACGGTAGACTCCACCAATATAAGAGGCGTCACTATTGCTAGACCAGAAAAGGCAGAATTCTCTCTTCTTCAAGAAGGTAAAAGGTATCTGAAACATTTAGTTGCAAGCATGGAAGATAAAGGTAATATTTCCTGATTGATATATTAGACTCCAGATCTTCCTAGGTAAAAAGAAACATGATAAAACCTGTTTCTGTGAAGGAATGTTCTTCCCCAGGGGTGGTTGGGTGCTGCAACAGGCTCCCCAGGGAAGTGGTCACAGCACCAAGCCTGACAGAGTTCAACAAGTGTTTGGACAACACTCTCAGACGCATTCTTGGTGTTATTCTTGGGGCTGTCCTGTGCAGGGCCAGGAGTTGGACTTTGATGATCCTTGTGGGTCTCTTTCAGCTCAAGATATTCTACTCCTATTCTATTCTATTCTATTCTATTCTATTCTATTCTATTCTATTCTATTCTATTCTATTCTATTCTATTCGTGCACTTTCTAGACATGAAAGCTACAAAAACACAGTGAGACATACCCTGAATGTCTTTTCCACAAAGAACAAGGGAGAAGAAAGCACCACAGATAAGAAAGATTTGCAGACTAACCTGTTTGAAATGTTAGTAAAACGTATGCAGATGTTCAAATAACTACTTATACTTCCAGTTATTTCTGATTTTATTTGTTTTTGGACTTTAAAAGAACTACAGGGGTGCTGCAAAATACACAACAGATAAAGAAGGAGTCTATCAAGTTAAAAAGGGTAGTGTTATCAATTCTACTGATTGAAAAGAGGAAACAGAATGAGAGGAAGTCTGCATTGATTGAATACTACAAAGACACACTGCTGGCTCCAGCTAATGGAGTTATTTAGAAAACTTTGGGTTCTAGTCCCAAAAGTAACTTCTCATAATTAATTTATTGTATTGTTTCTGCAACCCATTAAGCAAGAACATTGTGACATGGAAACCTCTAGTGTTGTCTCTTAAATGATGACTACAGTGCTATTCTTAACCACAAAGGAATTTGATTGGAGATTATGTGAGATAAGAACTAGGATAAATAGAAAACAATGTTTTACCAGCAATTTTGTGAAAAATGCCATTGAAAAGCTTTTCTATCTCTTTGCCCAAACATAACATAAGAGTTCTTAGGGGCAATCATGGAAATTTTTTATGTCCATACATGATTGACTGTTCTAAGCTAAACATCTAAAGGAGTTTGTACATGTATTATACATTGCCATATATAACTGCTGTGTAGCAGGTCACATGTTAAGCCAAACAGTGAAGCTGGAGGAAAGCATATTCATTCAAACACCAGCTCAAGGTAGATTCAAAGATTCAAAAATAATTGTTTTAAAAATAATATTTTTATTCCCTGTGCTCTAGTATATTCTGCAAATTCTCTAAGTCAGAATTTCTCTAGGCAGTTGAATCAACCATTTTTCTTTGAACATCTCAGAGTCCAGAAGCCGAGATTTCAAGAGTTGTATCTGGATCCTCACAACATTTGAAATTCATATGTAGATAAGTATGTGGATTAAGAGTTCTGAAACGACTCCAAACTCATAAACTTACTAAGTTCAGAAATGACTTGAAGCACAGACTTAGAGAAGATTATGAAGATGATTTTTAATAGAACTTCATAAAGTACAACACATAATTCACTCTGTTTAGTGTGACATTATGAACAGAAATAGATTCCAACATAGTACCAGTGGATAATTAATACAGTATGTATATGTGGATGCTGATGAATTTGATCTTAATTTTCTTAAGCAGAGAAACTAAGTAATTCAAAGTTGTCAAATAAAAGAAGGAATTGTTTAACTTCAGGCATTAATTTTTGACATCAGTAATGGATGACCACACAGAAATACATTTCATGATTAAACATTCTTGTCTAAACATAGCAGCAAGAATAATTTTTCTGACTAACAGTGCAATGTTTTTTTGATGTCCTTCAATTGCTTATGTCACTTACCTGATAGCATGCTTTATTTCACACAGATTTATATTCTTTCACGAAGATTGGCTATATCTTACGGCTGTGATGATGGCAGATTCTTTCCTTTCAACACTGTGGCACTTTGCAACCCATTGTGGCCCAAGAAGCCTTGTCTGTCCCATGCCTTCTGGAAGTCTGCCAGGAACTCCAGTGCTCCAAGAGCCATGCCTACCCATGAGGAGCAGACCAGAAGATGGACACTACACTGAGTTTTGTCACAGTGTGCTTTTGACACTATGGATTGCTCCTACTGCAGTCCAATCCCAGGGGCAGGCATCAAGCAGCCCACAGTGGACTGCAGCAAAGACTCAGAGAGGTGACAGGGAAGCTGGTGACAGTACCTGCTCATCACAGAGATAGGAGGATGTCACGCATGTCTCTACTTGGTGACCTAGAGGCTGACATCTTCCATAATGACAGGACAGCTGGTGGAGGGTGATGGCTGGAATCACCAGCCCAGCAGAGTCTTGACAAGCTGGACACCATGTGAATGCCAATGGGGCCACAGGGGCCACGTAACATAGACTTATGGAGCAGGTGTTCCTGACAAGCTGCCCTCCCAGAAACATTCATGTTATGTGAGTGGCCAAAATGAGTAGATACAGGAGGAGTGTGACCTGCAAGGTGGGAATAACAATCAAAATCTCACCTCAGCGCATTCAAGTACAGCTGCATATACTTGTCTAACATAAAAAAACCGGCAGAATCTGTGTTTTTCTTTCCACTGTTGATCGTGGCAAACTGCCAAATACTAGAATTCATAAGTAAATTTCAAACTGCATACAATAATGTAAGACTACCTGATGTGTGTTTTCTTTAAATTCCAGATATGTTATATTTAGTATGTCCAGTGCAAATAACAATATTTTGTTGATTGCATGCATCAGTAAATATATCCACATATAAAGGAGTAGTATCAGTGTATCTTAAACTTATTGAAAGTAAGACTTTAAAATAAGAGCTTTATTGCAGAATAGAGATATGTTTTTGTATTAGCAAATTTTTTTTCATTATAACAATCAGACATCAGAGAGTATTTGGTGCTTATGCTATAGTTTTAACAATGACAAATTTACAGGAAAATTCTAATATCTGCCAATTTCTGTAGGACAAAGACTGACTCCATAATATGAGGGTAGAGCTTCAAACTAGCCATCAAAGTCAAGCCTTGCCAGGAAATGCAGCCCTGACTTAAACCATCTGAAAGAGACAGGAGATGTCTGACTACTCATAGGTTACAGCAAGACTAAAATTATTCAGTAGGGAGTTTAAGTGTCATACACTTCCATTACCACAACAAGGCAGATTTATAGGTTTTATAGGTGCTTAGTAAGCTGAAAATGTCAGGGATACCTAGCGGCACTTTGCAAAGTTTTGCCTCTCGCTGCCCAAATGCCCCTAAGGTTGGTCCTTAGCTGTGCACATCAGCTTTTAAGTGAGTACATTTATGTAGTTCCACATACAATTTTTCAGGGCCAGTGGTGTTTTGAATAGGTTTAATTTCTCCTCTTGTTTTCCAAGAACTCATTTCCAAAGCCAAAATATAATCAAGGGGAATGAAGATTGTTCTTTTTATAAGCTATAAAGTTTTTTAATCATCTGGTTTGGATTTAAAGTTGAGTTCAACTTGGTTGAGAGCCCAGCCTCTCAAATGCTTGTGCTCTGGTCTCCAAGGGAGCAGCATCCTAAAACAGACATGGCAGGTGGGAAGGGTCAGCAATACTTTAAGGTGTTGCAGAATATAAACCTTTGTTTTTAGACTTTATTCCCTTTGGTGCTTTCAAAAAGGTGTCTCAAATCTCTTCTGGTTGTTGTATAAAAACTCTGTCTTGGGATACGGGAGTGTTTCTATGTGTATCTGGAAAGAAAAATTCAGGAGGCAGTAAGGGGCACTTTCAGAGTTGTTTCAACAGAGCAGAAGTAGTTTGTTTTATTTATTTGTTTATTCATTTTAACTACATGCTGTGTTTTATTTTTCAGTGCAGTACTGTCTACATTTTCTAATATACAAAGAAGTATGGAAGTATGAAGTAATCAGTGTACACAGATAAATGCATGTCAAACACAACACAAAGCACTTTTTTCAGTAAATCATTGTGTCATTCTGTAAATCATTCAGCATAGTCATTACAATTTCCACTTAAGCTTGGAAAGATGTACTTTTATAACATTAGGACTGAATGAGATTTACAAAAAAAAATTGCAAAATATAGCATGCATGAAATAATTTGTCATCGAGGAGACACAATCAATGCTTGTTTAACCTATTACGACCACTGCTAAGTAGGTAATTCAACAGAAGTTTTCTTGCTATTCAGGAGGATAGATTTGATTAAAGCAAAATTAAGTGATTAAAACTATTTTAATTTAAAAACTCTTTTTGCTTCTTGCAACCTCTCCTGTTTATATCCTCAGGAAATTAGGGTGATATCTGCACTGGTTTTGTATTTAGACTTTCCAGGCTCACTAGTCACTGTCCTGATAATTTTTCCTGGTTATGTCAGTCAGTTCATGCAGGGACATAACTGGGTGCGGTGCATTGCATGGAGCTAAAATGTCAGACTCAAGAGAATGAAAAATAACTTGCAGCCTGAGGGGCTCCCAAATACATGATTTCAGATGAATCACACTGTGAAAAGAAAACTAAGATAAAAATCTGAGGGCATATGATGAATCTGGTTTGTCCTTAGTGTAAAATGGACAGACAGAGTAAAATTTTTTTCAGCTACATCCTGTACCACATTTAAGAAAGCATGTGTAGCAATAGCAACATGTCAGAATCTAATCACTCATTTCTTTTGATGTGCAAGGAAAGTGGTGTGTGCTTGGAAAGAGGAAATAGGTTGATATAGAAATTTAGGATTCTAAGGTAACCCATACACAAAGTCATTGAGCTGGTTTGTTTTTAAGTAGTCTCAGTTTGAATAAATGCCATACCCAGCTTGGATAACTTAAACAAGTCACACTGCATAATTGTAAGCACATAATTTTGCTAGATGGTCAAAATAATGTAATGTGAACGTTCTCTACATCTTTAGATTTATGTTGCATTGATTTATAAAAACTTCATGCAAGGGTAAGCTATATTATTTTAAAAGTGATTTCCAATTATTATAAAGAACAATTGTGTCTGTAATTTTTTTCTAAATATTGACCCCTCTGTAGTAGTAAGTTACACTCATGTTACTCAACTAGGTTGATCTGTGGCACAGGCATGGGTGCTGTCCTGTTGTCATCTCTGTGGCTTAGTGTAGCTGAGCTTGGTGCAGCCCAGGCTGCTCCCAGCCCTGCTGGCCATACCGGGCATGGTTTATTTGGGGTGATAGCTCAGACTATCACATTTCAGGAGCAAAAAATCCAAATTTACCTGATTGATACAAGTAGTGCCACACAACTTGTTCACAGTGCCAGAGAGGTATAGCCTTCTTTTTTTCTCTCTTTCTCTTTATTTTTATTTATTTAAAGACTCACGCTGAACCAAGATGTATTCCTGTCTCACTTTTCCTTCTCCTTCTGCTCCTTTCAAAATCAGCCACTAGTCAAGAACATTTCCCCACTTTGTCTTTGAATAGAGTGGTGTTGTACCATTTAAGTACTGGAACTTCATATTTACTTTTTTATATTTAATAATGCAGTTTCATTAATAAAGCCTTAATGTATTAGTATAGTGGTTTAGACAAGGCAATAAACAAGGCAGTTTTTTTCGTTATGAGTGAATTTGTAGCTGTGATGAAAGCAGAGAGAACTAATTACTTTTTGTATATTGTTACAGTTAAAGCAATGCAAGATATACTGTGTATATTACACTGAAATAAAATGAGTAGGGAGTCTGGTAAGGATTGGAAGAGATGTAGAATAATATAACACAATTGTTGGCAAATAGATGATGCTACCTCCTCCCCATACCTTAGACAGTAAGTCTTAGTCTACCTGAATGCATATTTGTAACCAAAGCTTCTGCATTCTATTTACTTTCCAGCACCAGACATAGTGGTTTTATCATTAGACTCATCCTTCACACTCCATCAGAAGCTCACAAAATAAATAGTCAATAAATGTACTGTTTCCTCAGTAGCTTTACAGCTTAACCAGTATTACTATGCTATCAATAAAATTCATATGCAATTGAACTGAATTCATATATATCTGAAGGCTTATCTTTGGCATATTTTTAGCTGAATATATATCTTGCTGCATAAATGTTATAAAGCTTAAGATGCAGAAAATTTAGGAAGAGATTTTCGAAAGAACACAACTTTGTACCTGTGTAGAAATTGTCTTAGAAAAAAATCTGTAGTCATAAAAGAGTTATCAATCTATATTTTATAGAACGTGAAAACAGCCTTCCATTATAATATTACATATATTTTTCCATCCACCTAATGTGTCAGAATTTCAGAAATTATTCATGTAAGGAACAAACACATACCCTGGGAAACCCATTGTGAGCTTAGGCTTTTCATAGACCATAAAATCTCTTAGGAGGTTGTAAAGGACCATTGAAGAGACCAGAAGACGATGAGTAGTGTGACAGAGATCTTGTAATTCTCTAGTCTTCATTGTAAGGGTTAATTGCTTTCAAAGGCAACTTTCCTGACCCATGGCGGACATCTGCAGGTCCCTTGGCTGTCACAATGTATGGTTTAGGGTAGTCTTCTACCAGCTTCACTGTCTAATGCTTTGTAGTACTTCTCTGTAACTTCAGGCTACTAGCAGGATTTCCAAGTTTAGAAAATGGTGGACATTTAGATCCTGCAGTGGTTCATTTGAGTTTTCCTTTAAAAGGTATTGCTACCTGTAGATATTAAACCCCCATGGTCTACACTTCCATTTACATGTGTATCAGGCACATGGGCATGCACACATGCTCTGTGTGTGTATAAGAGTGCAGGCATATAAGCCTGACATGCCTTCAAATTTAGGAAGGAGGGATGATGTAAATCATAGGAAGGATTCAAACTCAGAAACATATAAAGAAATGTATGTTTGTAATTCCTTGTACTAATGATGGTATATAATAATATAAGTTTTCTTTTTCCATGTAATAGTATATACATTAGGGCATACTTCAGAAATAAATGTGCAATATAATTTTCCAGTGTGCATGACAAGTGTGTCTTCATCAATAAATTGTGGTCTTACTAGTGCTTGTACATACTTACAATAATTTACTTAATAGACTTATTGTTTTCCTATAGACAATGTCTAAAAATAGAAATAACAATTATATGATGATAAAAAGTCTGTTGTTATTCCTTATAATATGATATTGCTTGGTTTATGTGTTGATATGTATTATAACAGAAAGCAATAATTATTTTGGTCTCTGTGACCAAAAAGATTACTCCATGTGTAATAAAACCAACATCAAGAAAATGACCTTAAACACATTTCATTTTATCTGAAAATTTTCAAAAGCATAAATAAAATAATCTAAATCAAAATAGGCACTTGAAACATTTCTGAAATGAACCTAATATATGTTACTGAAGATAGACAATGGGATGGATTTTACACAGAAACCTGTAAATTAGTTAAATTAATATAATGAGGATTTTACACTTAAGTACAGTAAGATCAGAGATAATTTTGAAAGAGGATTGTAATATCTACCTCTGGGGATCGATTTTCTTCAACGTACCAATAGCATTCCCATGCATCTGTAAGTCTTTTACATTGGACAATATGGAAGTACTAAAGTGTTAGTTTTATCCGTCAGGTTCTTGAGCTTTTCACTTCTCAGTGGCACTGTGAAACTTCCCACTTTCTTAATTTCCTAGTACCTCTACTATGAAGCTACCCAGGGTTTACCTGAAAATTCTGAGAACAGTAAAAAACCCTACTATGCCTCCATCAATTTTGACACTAACCAAAAACAATTGCTTCCTGACTCCTCAAATGTTTAATGATTTATTTTCCATACAGGATTCATATTTCAGAATAATACTTCATTTATTTCACTGAGCATGTTTAATATGAAATCAATAATTAAACTAAAATTACATGTCAAATTGTATACACCAAGTATGTTATACAAATTGTATATATCTGTATTGATAAAAATTAATAATTACATTGTTTAAGAAGTTAAATAAAAAAGTAATAACAAAATTTTGCCAAGAATGCAGCTCCATATTACTCTACTATGCCATTACTTAGTGGAGTGTTTTTGGGTTAATACAGAGAAAGAATGGCTGGAATGAGTTAATTATGGTAAGGTTTTATCTGTGTATGTCTTCTAGTTAGCTGTATTAGACTTTCAGATAATGTTTTCCTGACACATTAATAAAGTCCTGACTATTTCACCAGTGTTAACTAAAGCTCAAGTTTTACCTGAAATTGTCAGTGACTATTGAATTTACACATAAATTGCTTCAGATTTTTAAAGGTTAGAGAAATTTATAATTTTCATTAGTATTCATTTCAGTAGTGTTGGATTGGTCCCTTCAGCTGTTTCTGCAGGCATTGTAAAACAATTTTGTCATGCAAAGGACTTAAACTACATTGAAATGAAATAAAAGCTATCTCAGAAGCTGTTAGATATGGTTTCAGTTTTTGTAACAGTTTCTGGAATAGTTTAATCATATAGGATTAAAATAAATGCCCATCACTGCTGTCATTTTTATTTTAACATCAGAAAAGTTTTCAGGAGGATGATTTCATTTTTTTAAAATCTTGCCATAAGCTGTGGAAAAAGTTTCACTTTGTGTGTAGACAAATATATAGTCAAGTAACAATTAATGGGACCCGTGAATTGCTGTCTAAGGCTTAGGAAAAAAAAAGGAAAAAAGAAAAAAGATGGCTGATCTTGAGAGATGAATATGAGGTAAATCCACACAGACATAGGCACAAACATACCTATCCACATCACTGTATTGTTTAAAGGACTGTGTGGACAAAACTCATGTTAGAAATATTATTTTAAAGTTACTAATGCTCCAATTTCTATATTTTTAGACCTTGGTCCTGATCTGTAAAGAAGGTAAATTTCCAGTCATTTAACATTAGATAAGTTATCCTGTCACCAGAAGACTATTTGCGTTATGGACTCTTCTACTTTCACTCCATGTGCCCAGAGGCAATTAGCTTCCTGAATTATGATTAGTTAAATGCATTCTCCATTGGACCATCTTCCTTAGTGTGATGAATCTTTCAGGTTGTATGACAATGTGACATACAGCAAAATGCAACAATTTCGAGAATAAGCGTTTGCGACATAGCCTCAAAGACATCACCAACAGATCCTTCACGAGGATTTGAAATTTCCTTGCATTTAATACAAATAATAGGTATATTATTATTAAAACAGAATTTCAAAACATGTTGTAGGATGTTCATGCTTCACCAAGCCAAAACTGAGTCAAATTAGTTTTCCAGTAGTTTGAAAAATAGGAAAAAATTGTTGCAATGAAGCAGAAAAACATAGGGCAATGTCTTACATATCTTAGGATAAGATGAATTGCCTTTCAAAAGTGCCTATTCCTCTCAATTTACTATATAGGAGACTAGGAAACCTAGAACCTAGATATACCAAGCTTTTTTTTTTCCTTTTTTTTTTTTTTAGCTTTTTGTTTGGTTGGTTTTGGGTTAAGGGTTGTTTTTTTTTTTGCAAAAG